>CM070709.1:2412500-3012500 GCA_036346265.1 Melocanna baccifera | reverse complement strand
GACCTGAAGAATCCAAATAAAATATTTTTAACTTATTTTAATATTTATTTTAATCATATTAAATTATTTTAAATTCTAGAAATTCATTTGAAGCTTGATTTAATTTCAGAAAATTCATTTTTAAAATCATGGCTTTAAAAATTGCAAAAAAACATGATGTTACACATATGCTTTCTTACAATTTTTTCATCTGACTGGTGTTGGGGTATCTTAGAATTAGTATATAAGTATATCTAAGATAATAAAAGAGTATGTTAAGTTTGTTTATATGGTATATTATAGGTGGGAGTAACTACACTTGGGAGTAAAATGTGTTTTTCTTATATATATATGTATATACGTACGTACGTGTGTGTGTGTCTTGATTTAAAGTGCATATGGATCTTGCAACACGTCACGATTGCCAGTGAGTGGAAAATAGATTGTCATTATACTGATATGTGTTAGACCATATGGCTAGATCTAGGTTATTTTAGATGATGAATAATTGATAACATTGCTTATTGTTATTTAAGGTATGTGGCATGTGTGTGTGTGGAATAATGTCAATCAAGTTGAGAAGAATTTGTGCTAGGAGAAACGTTCTTTGGTCTGCATGCTGCATGCGGTGGCTTCTAGTAGATGATAAAGAAGATATGACGGGGCTGGTTGTTTATCTGAAGATTGCATGCGGTTGTCTGATCTTTGAAGTTTCGCTAGCAGCGCGTGGATCCTTGGTGTCATCTTTGGACTCGTTGAATCCGAGCTCGGCTCGGCGTCGTACAAGACACAGTTGCTCATCATGGAACGCGTCCTCTTCTGTCTGGTGTTCACCAAGAGCAAGCACAGCAGTAGTACTACATAGAAGAATGGAAAGCGACGTCTTGCCGTGCTGTTGGGTGCATGCAGGCGTTCGGATGACCAGTGCCATGGAATCATCGTGCTATCTGTCATACGTGTCAGCTTAGTCGCTATATGCATCTACCTTTTGCTACTTCACATTCTTACACTCTTAAGATTTTTTATTTAGTTCATTGTGACCTTTGGACTTCTTCTGTCATCAGTGTATCCGGTTATAAATACTACTTGATTATTCTTAATGTTGCTCGTATTATCTGTGGACGTTTTCTCTATGACTGAAATCCGATACTTTTGCCACTATCTCACACTTTTTCTCGTATGATGCTATTCAGTTTGGCGCTAGGATCAAGAGCATTCAGTGCGATAATGGCCATGAGTTTAACAACTCCACCACTAGCACCGTTTTTCTCACCCATAGCGTTGCACTCCGTATGTCATGTCCATACAGTGATAACCAATAAAGCTTCTTCAGAGCAAATGTATTTGCATTTTGCCGGCTTTCTTTTTATCACGCCGTTGCTATTCAACCCATGTTTTGGAACATGTTCAACAGCGATATGCTCTTTTGGATTATTTTCCCACTAGTATGTTCCGGTAGAACTTTCGTCAGAGCGTGCAACGAGAGCGTAGAAACGGCGACATCAAGCCAAGCTCCTATTTTGGTAAGCCAAGCCTTTGAGCGCATTGAATATGCAGCTTCCTTAAGACGAACATTGCAATTGTGTAACATCAAAGAGAAACTTGAGTAACATGTCGGATAGTACACTACAATATAGTCTAGGGTTCTTAACTTCTTGCCGTTTGTCCGAAGGATACAGTGCAAAAGGGCAGCCAACTAAACAACAAAACTCTGTTCTAGCTGATACTACCATAGAAAAGCAGCACGGGTATGCAATAATACTTCTTTGGCATATCAAAGTTCTCTAGAGTTCCAAATAGTTAATTATCTGAGTTTACTGGTAGGGATAAGAATACCATATATCTATGTGCATTTGTGTTCAATAATTGAACCCAGGTCGACTCTAAACAGGCATATGGAGCCCAAAAATACCAACAGTTACACAGCTCCATGCCAGGCACATGGAGCCCCATTCCACGCACAAATTGTACAATATTTGCAGTACACGCATTGAAGCTACCGCAGTCATGCTATTCAATTAGCCTCAACCCTAATTTGCCATAACCAATGTGTACTAATCACACGTTACAACCTACAAACTGTATAAAGGATTCAATTAAGCAAATCAGATTTCGAAGCTTAAGACTTGGTGGGGTGCGCCAGGCCCAACCAGCAGTGCAACGGCTGGGCGACGCGCAAAGGCTCCAATAGCAAGCTACTGTGAACGAACCCTCCCTCTATAAAAATTAATTTAATATCAGAGTGAGCATAACCCACATATCAGATATTAAACTGATAAAAACAGATACTACACTTGATCTTAGCCAAAAGGCCGAGAAAGGTATGCTTTGCCTCTATGCCCTGGGTCGCGTTATATACAGCGCCTCCGCCTGCCGTTCGCTCTTGCTGCGCGCTGTGGGACTAAACGAAGGCACTGCACGCGCTGCGCGGAAGATTGGGCTCGAAGCTTAATGACGAAGCCCAACATAGAGGGTGCAACAGAGAAGCTTTAATGACGAAGCCCAACATAGAGGGTGCAACAGAGCGTCCGAGTAAAATAGAACACCGCACAACTTCCCCATTTTTTCCCCATATTTCCAGTGCATAGTACCTAGCTTCTAAAGAAAGGGGCCTTCCTTTTACCTTCCTGACCTTCCATGAAGTCAGAACGGCTCAACAAGCATCAAGACAACAATATTTTTACATTTCAAACCTTGCATCAAAAAGTCTGAAATTTGACATGGATTATTGTGATCCTTGGATAGAATAGGTTTTTCGAACCTTAAGCAAGATGTGTGCGAAATTTCGTATCATTTGGACTTGGATTTTTGGAGTTACACCAAAAGTTATATCGACTCAAGCTGATTTTTCAATTGTGGAATAGGGGAGCGGTCAGAGCCCCCTCCAGTCAGACTGCCAGAGGCCGATTAGACTAGCATCTAGTCGACGGTCAGACCGCCAGACACTAGTTAGACCGCCCCTTGGCAGCCGGTCTAATCGCCAGTGCCTTGTGTTCTTTGACTCTCGGTTTCTTGAGTTGTGTGCTTTAGTGTTGGCTTCCAATCCTAGGGTCTGTTTGTTTCAGCTGTAGATTCTGAGAAGCAGCTGGTGAGTATCTAGCTAGTCAGAATCTGGAGAAGCTGGATAACCCCAGCTTCTGGCTACTAGTTTATTTTCTGGATTCTGTAGCTTCTGGCTACTTAGAATCTGGATGAAAATCTGGACTGTTTGGGTAAGCTGCAGATTCTGGGAGTAGCTGCAGCTGCCAGAAGCTAAAACAAACAGGCCCCTAATCTTTATAGCTCAGTAGCTACTAGAGTGAAGGATCAGCGAATACTTTGGAAAAAAATTGAAGACACCATTCACCCCTCCCTATCTGTTACCATACCGGTCTTACAGAAGCAATGTATCATACCACATTCCCCGCCTTGGATAGGTTGAACTAAAACAACAGTCGTTTTGTTCATTTAGGTTAAAATAGCAAGGTGTTTCATTCATTTGCACAGCTAGATTCTAAACTTACGTGATTTAGAATATCTTTTATATAACTAGCAGACTAGCCCGCGTAATTTCGGAGCTAATGTTATTCTTGAAACCACACATTCTTCATGTATATTTTTAGACTTCATTGCGTCATATATAGTAAAATATGTAAAGTTGAATTGAATATATTAAGTATTTAATGTAGATGAACATGCCAAATTTGACAGCCATGAGCAGTACATTTTTCACCAAATTGTGCGAATACTATAGTATATATATGTTTATGATTGGAAATAGAGTTGTTTGTTATCAAACCATAATACCTATTAATTGTTGAAAATAGAGTTGTATTTGTTATACAACTATTGGATGTAGATTACGAAAATTCTTAAACGAATTGTAGCACACATGACCGATCATTCTATACCACTGTAATTTTGACTGAACAATTCTAGTACATGTGGCAAATCATTCTATACCGTTATAATTTGAGTCCACCATGCAAATAAGTGATGTAAATGTTTTTCTCTTCAAGTGGTCGAGGATGTCACAAGATGGTTGGGCTCATGCTTGGACATATGAAGATCAAAGGTGGATGATACGTGGAAAAGCTACAAGAGGTGCGGTCCTAGAGGCTTCGACACGTGACGAGTTGAAAAAGTTAAAATTTTGGGGAAAAAATCTGTGTTAGTAAGCATTTTGGGTCCCTTTGTTGTTAGAATTCATCCCCTTCTTATTGCTATCGATGATCCTATAGGGTTGCTATAAAGTTGGCGACTTCTTGATTGATAATGTCTCAGGTGGGGGCCTTGGCTCCTGCACTAACTACTATTATGGTTTTTTTTGTAATGGAATTTGTCCGATGGATTTAATACTTTTATATATTTATCTTGAATGTGCTCTGTTTGTTTCTACGTGTTTATAAATGAACGGAAGTTGTATAATGCGTAGAATATCCTGCACGTAGGTGTGGTAACACGCACCTAAACATTTCGTTGTTTATTCAATGCTTTCTATCTTTACTACTTAAAAGAAAAAGTTGGTGATGGTGATTCATCTGCTGTCCCACCACTCTCTCTAGACATGGTGGTGGTTCATCTGCCATCCCACCACCCTCTTTAGACATATATAGGTCGTTCCATCTACTACTACAGAAAGCCTAATACTAGACGCCAAATCACAGACGGTTTTGTGAAACCATCTGTGATGTACACTATCACAGACGGTTTTAATTTGGAGACCATCTGTGTTGCTGAAGGAGTATCACAAACGATTCTTACCGATGAACCATGTGTGATACTGGAATATCACATACGATTTTTAGTTAATAACCGTCTGTGATATTCTAGTATCATAGACGATTTTTGTTAAAAATCGTCTATGATAATCTGCTATGTATTTATTGCGTCGCTCAAACCGCATCTGTTTCATTTCGATCCAGATCTAGCCGGTGCTGCAACTGGAGGCGGCAAGGCTTTCAGGCTATTTTATTTGGTGGAAAGAGGCATATTTGGCAGGAGAGCTTTGAAGATTCATCAAGTTCTTAGTTGCCCTAGAGATGGTTAGTAATGAAATTTGTTTTTCGTTACATCAAAATTTAGATGTAGCTAATTTTCTATGACTGTTATATATATACTTTGAAGATCTAGCTAATTTAGATTTAGCTAGTCTCAATGCATGTGGTATATATGTAGTAATAATTAATTAAATTAATTTTAATACTAAGTTGTTATATATGTGCATAATATAGGACCGAAGTTGGATATATGCCACAAACCGTGTGAGTGAAGAGTACATTAATGGCGTGTCTACTTTTACAAGAGCTGCCGAGGAGGATATGTTGAATAAGGGGGTGGAATATATGTATTGTCCATGCACTGACCGCGAGAATTTAAAGATGTTTAAGAATCGAGAGCAGATTGAAGCGCACTTGATTTGGAGGGGTTTCAAAAAGGGGTATATGTGTTGGACCATTCATGACGAAGTTAATGATATACCACCGGATGACATCGCTGGTGAAGTCAATGATATGCCGTCGGATGATATCGCCGGTGAAGTCAATGATATGCCGCCGGATGATGATTGTGGTTCGGATTCGGATAGGCCGTACAATGACAATCTGGATCAGATGATTCGTGATGTAGAAGAGAACTATGATGAGAAGGAGTATATTAAATTCCGAGGCTTGATGGAGGACTCAGAGAAACTTTTGTTCACATGCTGCAGGTCAAACTACACGAAGTTATCAGCTGTGCTTGAACTGTTAAAATTGAAGACAAGTAACGGTTGGTCCGAGAAGAGTTTTACGGCGCTGCTAGGTCTTTTAGCTGACATGCTTTCGGAGGGAAATGAGTTGCCTAAAACCACGTATAAAGCCAAGAAGAATCTTTGTCCATTGGGAATGAAAATTGAAAGAATACAAGCATGTTCGAACGACTGTATCCTCTACCGTAAAGAGTATGCAAACATGCATGTCTGTTCGGTATGCAACGCATCCCGATACAAACGTAACAATCAATCAAATGATGATGGCGAGGGAACAGAGGTGAAGAAAGGACCTCCTGCAAAGGTGGCATGGTATCTTCTTATAATTCTCCGTTTGAAGCGGTTTTTTGTGAATCCAAAGGAGGCAAAACTGCTGCGTTGGCACTCAAAGGAGCGTAAGAAGGATGGAATGCTGAGACACCTTGCTGATTTCAGCCAGTGGAGAAACATCGATAGGAGTTTTGCAGATTTCGGTGCGGAACTGAGGAATATAAGGTTTGGTTTGAGTACAGATGAAATGAATCATTTCAGTAGCATGAGCAGCTGAGATAGCACTTGGCTCGTGACTCTGTGCATCTATAACCTTCCTCCTTGGTTGTGTATGAAGCGAAAGTATATTTTACTGTCGATACTTATCCAAGGACCAAATTAACCTGGGAATGATATTGATGTGTACCTATAATCGCTGGTGGAAGATCTAAAAGTACTGTGAAACGAAGAGGTACAGGTATGGGATGCATACAAACGAGAGAACTTCACTTTGCGCTACTGGCATCACGCTCACATCCTACTTTGCACCCGTCGCGCTCAGTGTCGCGGCCACCCTCGCCACTGGGTCGCCATTGTTCCCCCAGCCGCAACGCCCGCGCCACCGACTTGCTCGACGGTCCTTCGCCGCTCTGCTTCTCCTTGAGGTGCGTCATCTATTCCTCCTCGGTTAACAAGAGCTTGCCTTCAGAGGTGATTATTGGTGGCGCCGGTTGCGGAAGACAACGATCATCGGCGCCTTTCAAACGCCCGGTGACATCCTCAATGGACAGCTTGGAGAGATCAAGCATGATTTCTATGGTGTAAACAACATGACTGAACCTGGGCGGGATGATGTGAAGGTACTCCGAGAGCTGGCCGACCAGGCAGCTCAAGCGAAGCGCGAAATCCTCAGGATCTTCGCCTTCCTTGAACACGAGCGTCTCGAATTCGGTGCGCAGCTTCTAAAACTTTGACTTGCGGACATGATCAGAGCCAATTCACACGGACTTGACGTAGTCCCATGCTTCCTTGGTCGATCGCTTGATGGCGAGCGTGTGAATCATCTCCTACGGGACTGCCTTGAGGAGCGCCTCGAGCACCCGCACGATCTCCTGTACATCGGCGCCGCCGTGCTCGACAGCGTCCCACAGCTTGGAGCATCACTTTCATCACAAGCGACCAATCCGTATAGATTACAACTACCCAAAGTCATTGATGACCTCGACAAGAGTACTCTACGACTAGAGTACTCTTGTTCAAAAGAGAAGGTACTCGAAGTACTTCTCTGACTATAGCATTCTTTCACAAAGGAAGTACTCTTACGACTAGATTATGGTGTCGTGAGCTCTTCCGACTATCAAGTACTCGTAGCGACTTGGAGTACTCGTAACAAGGACTCGATTACGACTACGAAGTCGTAATATGAAACAACACTCGGGGAACGGTAGTCTAAGACACTTCTCAACGCTGCTCTGTTTTTCTTCGTCGCCAACCTCGCGGCTTTACTCTGATTCTATTTCAGTATTTAAAGGACAAAAAAATACAAAGACGTGACCACTCGAATTGTGGTTATTGATGCACACATTACGACCATTAACTGTGCCATCCCACAATCAGTCGTAACTTGCTACTAATGCTCATTATTGTCCTACGACTAGTAACTGACCG
The DNA here is from genome assembly GCA_036346265.1 of Melocanna baccifera. Classification (NCBI taxonomy): domain Eukaryota; kingdom Viridiplantae; phylum Streptophyta; class Magnoliopsida; order Poales; family Poaceae; genus Melocanna; species Melocanna baccifera. Next base: position 3,004,876 of record CM070709.1, on the reverse strand, counting down.
ACTACGTTATTACTGCTAGAGTAACTGACTATTACGAATAATTTTGAACATTAAGACTGACAACTTTATCAAACTTCTAACAATTTCCCCCTTGATCTCGTTGCCATTTACCTTGACTACTCCAATCTTCTCGCACAGACTCTGAAACTTCATCTGCCCAAGAGGTTTGGTTAGCAGATCCGCCAATTGCTCATCCGATTTGACGTAGTCATGAGGATCTTGCCGAATTCGACACATTCCCCCATGAGGATCTGTTATGGTGCTGCATGTTTTGAATTCCTCTGCTAGGTTGTTGCTCAAATCAGATGCACCTGACATGCACATCACACCTCAAAAGTCCAACTATTTATGAAGTGTTAACTATTCCAGTAATCGCATGGTGCACACAAGAAAGCAGGGCAGAACAACGTAGGAAAGAATGAAGAAAGCTGTCAAGACGTGGAGAACAAATAACAAAAAGGCTTTGTAGACAGGTAGATATACTATTGAGTATTGATACTCAGGGCAGCCAACTAAACAACAAAACTCTGTTCTAGCTGATACTGCCATAGAAAAGCAGCACGGGTATGCAATAATACTTCTTTGGCATATCAAAGTTCTCTGGAGTTCCAACTAGTTAATTATCTGAGTTTACTGGTAGGGATAAGAATATCAGATATCTATGTGCATTTGTGTTCAATAATTGAACCCAGGTCGACTCTAAACAGGCAGGCATATGGCTTAGCATTCAATAAATTGAACAAACATCAACTCCAAAAACACCAACAGCTACATGCCAGGCACAAGGAGCCCCATTCCACGCACAAATTGAACAAAATTTGCAGTACACGCATTGATTTGTCAAGCAAACATGCCTGGCCATCCGATGATCCGACAAAAACTACCGCTGTCATGCTGTTCAATTCGCCTCAACCCTAATATGCCATAACCAACAGTGTCTTATTACTAATCACACGTTATAACCTACAAACTGTATAAAGGATTCAATTACTTAAATCAAAATTGGAAGCTTGGACTTGGTGGGGTGCGCCAGGCCCAGCCAGCAGTGCAACGGCCGGGCGACACGTGAGGGTTCCAGTAGCAAGCTACTATAGATGAATCCTCTCCCTATAAAAATTAATTTAATATCAAAGTGAGCATATAACCCACATATCAGATATTAAACTGATAAGAACAGATACTACACTTGATCTTAGCCAAAAGGCCGAGAAAGGTATGCTTTTCCTCTGTCCCCTGGGTCGCCTTATATACAGCGCCTCCGCCTGGCGTTCGCTCTTGCCGCGCGCTGTGGGACTAAACAAAGGCACAGCACGCGCTGCGCGGAAGATTGGGCTCGAAGCTTAATGACGAAGCCCAACAGAGCGTCCGAGCCAAACCCACTGCACAACTGAGAGCAACTCCAGCTGAGCCTTCTGCCTCTGCCTTGCAAGCAGAGATGCAGTTTTGTTTGCAGCACGCTGAGTGATTTGTTACTTCAACAAGTGATGTGAAATAGAACCCTTAGGAGTAAAAGTACTGTATGTACGTACGTACGTATGTGACATTTTGGCACTTTTCACATAGTAAAATGAGATGCAGTCTCCTGGTTTGCACGACGACAATGCTACCGAAAATGTATGCAAATGTCTGCTGTCTTCACTGGAATGATGTATGGTGCTAGTCGAAGTCCTCAGTACAGGTGTGCTCTTGTCCATTTGCACAGTAGAATGAGATGATGAATAGTGCAGTGATGATTGATTATTTGATGAGTTAGGCAGTACTGCGATCCAAGGTATCTGAGCTTAAAAATTGTGGACCCCAAAGGCCAAATGACAGCTAAAAGTTTAAAATTTCAAAGCGGTACTGTTCATGTGTCATCCAAGTGCATATCATTGTTTAGTCAGGTATGTGGCAGCTGATATATTAAAGAAAAAAGATGAAAAGAAAGATTTTTTATTAGGAGAATAATACACCAGAAAATTAAATAATAATGGATATTTTGGAAAATAATACACCAGAAAATGACATAATAAAAGAGATTTTCTTTTACGATATTTTAGGACAATTAGAACATATCAAGATTTTCTTTTACGTTTTGGTAGGACAATTAGAACAATATTACTCAAGCTTGAAACATTGATCAAGAGCACACATCCTTAAACAATATCAGGGCCGTGCCGTGAAATTTGGAGGCCCTGTACAAAGTTCTAAGTGAGGTCTAAACCAAAGTACCAAATATAGCCAAAATAATGCCGTGGCCGTCTTTGCGTCTCCTACCCGTCGCCGCCGTCACAAGACCGCCTCTAGCGCTGCCACCGCTTTGCATGCCACCGCGAGCCGCACACCGACGCCACGAACCGAGCCCGCGCCACCGCTCTTCACGCCACCGCCGGCCGTGCCGAGCCCGTGCCGCTCTTCAACAGACATATTCCAAAAAAACATACTACCCATGCAGAAGACAATGTAGCATACCAAATTGTAGTCCAAAGCACCCACCAAAACCAAAAACTATATGCTTACCAAAGCAACAGCTAATCGGAATCTAACCCCCAAACCAAATAAAATTACCTCCTTGCAGCCTATTGGAATCATCAGTTAATCGAACAAACGAAATCAGTTTCTTCCAGTGTAATATATGACATAACGGCATTCTTCTGGCATTAAGCAGATAAGGTAATGATTCATATGATCACGAAATATGGGTAAGGAATCAAACTTGGACATTGACAAGTAGCATTTGATGTCAGATAATTGTTCCGCAACAATTCCATGAGGATGTTGTGAGCCTACGAGCAGATGTACCGTCGACACTCCCTCTACCTGCATGTTAATGCGCTTATTATTGGAAGATGAGATAAGCAAAAAAAAGTAGTTCTAGATCTTACTGAATAAGAAGGAATCCATGTTAAAATTTGATAGAAGGAGGGTATCCCCATAAAAGAACTTGGTGCACTTATCAACGACATTTTAAATGGCACGATAATGATGTTTCAAGTACCCTTGACAACTTCCAATAAAGCATGGGTCTATGCTATTTGTTACTATGAATAATATAAGTTCACATTTTAATTGCAACATCATTTGTTACAAATTAGAAAAGAAAGAAAATAGCAAGTCATCAAGTTAAAGAAGTAACTCATCCCACATAATGGTGATAGTCGGTGTGCATTTTCTATCGATCATCTATCATGCTAAAAGGACCGTGTCTACATTTCAGATAATGAAAGAATGTCAAAATACAAATATAAGGCAGCAATCATGTTTGCTTTTCCAAAATGGCTGACTTCATCTGCCACCGCATTATGGAATTAACGAAGATAAGCAAGCGTGCCCATGTACTTCACACGCATTAACAAAATCGGGAGAGTGTGTAAGCATTTACGCCGCTTCAAGGTCATTTCTTCCAAACTCCACCGATTCCCACTTCCAAAGACAAAATAAAGTTCATCAAAGATCAAATCGCTACCGAGGATCATTCACGTGCTCCTCTTCATGCTCCACCGACGCCCTACAACACAAAATCAAAATTATAGGTCAAGAACCTCCGGAAAAATGTGAAGTGAGCTAAAAATCCATTCATTCTCACAATCGCCGAGCCCAGCGAGAGCCATGAGCCAGGCGGCAACCTCGCGTTCTCGGCTCCTGCGGCGCTATGCGCGTAAGCCTCGTCGTCCTCATACTCGCAGGTCTAGCTCAGGCTACCGCGAACCCCACAAAACCAACCTGTCAAGACCGCACCTCCTCGACCATTCCGGCACACGCGGTGAACAAGCAAGCACGCACCTCGTTGAAGCGCGAGCAAAGCGGCGGCCGCCGCGCCAGCGGGAGCGCGCGCGCAGCGACGGCGGGACGGAAGCGGCAGGAGCAGGAGGTGGAGGACGTGGAGGAAGGGGAGGGCCGGGAGGTGAAGAGGGCGGCACGCCGCGGGGAGGGGAGCCGGGGAGGGGGGGGGGCGGCGGGGAGGGGGAGGAGGGGGCGGCGGGGGGAGGAGGGCGGGGGCGGGAGAGGAGGAGGCGGCGGGGAGAGGGAGGAGGGCGGCGGGGGGAGAGGGGGAGGAGGGGGCGGCGTGGGGGATGGGGAGGAGGCAGGTGGCGGAGGGAGAAGGAGGAGGGCGGCGGGGCCGGGAGAGGGAGGAGGGCGGCGAGGAGAGAGCAAGGGGGAGGAGGGAGGAGGGGGCGGCGGGGGGGGGCGCAGACTGCGGAGGGGTCAGGGGGAGGAGGGGTTCGAGCCTGAGATTGGGGGTGCCAGGCCTCACACGAATACATGGGCCTTCTCCAGCTGGGCTGATTTTTTAAGGCCTTAAAAATTGGGGGGCCCTGTACGGTCGCACGGGCTGCACGCCCATGGGCCCGGCCCTGAACAATATTACTCATCAAATGTTCCAACTTTCAAAAGATAAGATTACCTGGATGGGGCCAAACAGGCAATGTAGGATCTCCAAGTATTGGCTGTTCAGTTAACTTTAGATTCCAATTGAATTTCGGTTGCCGCCCAAACCCACCATTCCACGCCCTCGGACAAATCATGCAAATCATGAAGTCACTCCATATGAGGGTGAATTCGCCATTAGAAAAATCCAACATGCATTCATCATTAGATAAATCCAAGTTTAGAATAAGGACATCGGCACACTTGAGAGTTGAGAAGAACTTATTTACGGAACATAACCTCCAATTCTTGTCAATCAACTCATCTAAACGATTGGCTTGGACGTCGCTCCAATCCCATCTTCTTCTTTCCTTCCCCACTCCATAATCTTCTCCACATGAGGATGCCGACATGGCGCATGCTACTACTCTTCTTTGCATGCTACTGCGCCAGCTGCTGCAGTATCTTTGTTACGATTGCTAGCCCATCTTCAGAGGACACCGGACGAGGGTCCAGGACAGGGATGTCTAGACCATGGAGGTCTTTATATACACTCAGGAGGGCGGAGTCGAGCCTCTCGTCACCCCACTGTCTACCCCTGGAGCCATTGTTCTAACGTAGTACAGGACGTGGCTCACTATGCATCAACTCGGCTGATGCAGTGCACAGATGCAGCCGACATGATCCACGCTCGCTTTTTCCCTATCCTCCGCACGCTTGATCCGAGTCCGACCCTTGGACGCTACCGGTCGACGATCCAAGTCTCTTGCACCAAGTGCTCCTCACCCAGGCCTGGTCGACTCCTACAGCCAAGTGCTCCAGGAGATCGGTTAGCCGCACATCGACCTCCAGCTATAGGTGCTCCGACACTCTCGTCCCAAATGGCGGGATGGACACCGCCTCGCCTTCACCGAGCGAGTGGATCGTCGTGGAGACAGAGCTTGAGCGGTTCCGGTCTCAAGCGGACTACACTCCATCGCCGCCGACCTACACGCCCTCATCGTCCGTCCGGATCTCGCATCGCTACCTCGGCAGCAGCAACACCGATGAGAAGTACCGCAGTTACCGGCTCTAGTACCGCCAGCGATCTTTGGTCGTCTCCTACCCCTACCGTCCCTACCACGAGAGCCCCGCACCAGCCAAGACTAGGGACCACGCACCCGACTCATTTCGTAAGAGCGCGCGCTTGTCCCCAAGTTTTGATGGCGGATGCCGGAGACCCAGCCGAGGACTTCGTCGCTCTCGATCGCTGGCCAACTCTAGCTCCCGCACCACCAGCGACTCACCTAGGGCTGGTCGCAGCCGTTCCCGCTCCTAGGGATGCTCTACCTGCGGAGGCGACCGCCCTCAGCCGGAGTAGGTGGTAGGATAGGATAGGTAGTGCTTGCCGGTAGCTTTTTGGACTTAGCAAGCACACATTTGTTATTTCTTTTGTACCCCCGCCCTAGACGATATATGTGATATAGGCCATGACCAGGTGAAAGCTTGTGAGCTTCCCTCAAGTCATGTGACCTCTTTTGTAATAAACTAATTTGCATACTATGTTTTTTATTGCATTGCTTGTCAAGTTTATTTGGTTCTTCTGTTCTATTACTAGAGGGCTAGTGAACCCTCCTACACGCACCATCCTCCTTTCTTTCTGTGACACCTCTTTTGTTTGCAGATGGCACCCAAAAGAAGAGCCACCGTCCCAGGCAGAGGACGCGACAGAGGCCATGGAAGGGGCCAAGGACGTGGGAAAAGCTTGCCACCCCCACCACCTGCACTCCCAACAATGGCCCAGATCATGGTCCAACAGACTCAGATTCTCCATGCCATGTTGGCCAACCAACAAGCGGGGTCAGCCAACAGAAGCTCCAAGTTGGCAGATTTCTTTGAGGACCCGACCACAAATCTTCTCTTCAGCCAATGAACCACTAGAAGTAGAAGATTGGCTACGTGACATAGAAAAGAAACTTCGCCTAGCCTGCTGCACCGACGAAGACTTCCTCAAAGTTTGCGCAAGAAAATTTCTTCAGACGACAAGACAGAAGAAGAAGAAGAAGAAGAAGAAGTAGCTAAGAATCCAACCACAGGAGCCCAACAAGCCAGACAGCAAGACCAAGCCAACGAAACAGAAGAAGAAGAAGAAGAAGTAGCACCATATCGATCTACTATCTCCTGGGCCGAATTCAAGGTCATATTCTAGCAGAACTTTGTGCCTACCGGAATAATGAGGATGAAAAAGAATGAATTCCGCACCTTCAAGTAGGGAAATATGTCAATCAGTGAATACCTCACCAAGTTTAACCATCTGGCTCGCTACACTCCCAAAGACGTAGCAGAGGACGAAGAGAAAATAGATCAATTCCTGGAAGGGATGAATGAAGAGATGAGGGCACACTTGATCCTACATGATCACTCGACCTTCCATTACTTGGTCAACAAGGCTCTCATCTGTGAAAATGAAAGAAGGCAACTGGAAGCCAAACGTAAGAGGAAATGGACATCACAAAGGACTCAAGGCAGCTTCCAACCCAAGCCAGCATACCAGGGCAACCCTTCCTTTCGGCAAGGGCAACCTCAGCACCTAGAGCTCCAGTCAAGTTCAACTTAAATGCCACTCTAGCAAAAGGGCAATCATCATCACCAAGTAAGGGCTTCCAAACACCTCAAGCATCTCAGACTGCTTCAACTCCCACCCAAGGCCGAGTCAACCACGTGATAGCAGAAGATGCTCAGGATGCCTCTCGAGTGCTTATGGGTATGTTTTCTATTAAATCCATACATGCGTAAGTTTTGTTTAACTCTAGGGCTTCACATTCCTTTATCTCTGGGAGTTTTGTTGCAAAAGCTAAGCTACCAACCTTTAATTTAAAGACTCGTGTGGTACTTAGTTCACCTGGAAGGCCCTTAACTGCCACACTAGTAAGCCCCAAGGTAGAAGTCACCATGGAAGACTTCGGTTTCCTAGCCAATCTCTTGGTCCTACAATCTCGAACCTTGGACATCATCCTAGGGATGGATTGGTTAGCCAAATATCAAGGAATGATAGATTGCGCTAACATGAAGGTAGTGCTTACCAAGTACCCTGGGTTAGAAATATGAGTTAGTATGGATCGCCCTTTGCTAAAGCATACGATCCACCACCTTGAGGAAGTATCCTAGAACAAAATGCTTGTGGTTCAAGAATATCCATATGTCTTTCGGAAGAGTTACGGCATGGCATGCCACCGATAGGGATGTGAAGTTTGTAATCAATTTAAAGCCAGGAACCACCCCAATTGCCAAGAAGCCATATGGGATGGCGGTGGATGAACTTGAGGAATTAAAGTCGCAAGTCAAGGAGTTGCAAGAAAAAGATTTCATCAAACCTAGCTCATCTCCCTGGATTTCACCCGTACTCTTCATCAGGAAGAAGGACGGTACCGCTAGATTGTGTGTGGATTACCAATCCCTCAATGAGATGACCATCAAGAATAAATACTCTCTACCTAGAATAGATAATCTATTTGACCAGTTATCCGGAGCCACAGTATTCTCCAAGATAGGTTTAAAATCTAGCTATCATCAACTCAAGATCAGGACGAAAGACATCCCCAAAACAGCTTTTACTACTTGTTTGGCCTATTTAAGTGTATAGTCATGTCCTTTGGTCTAACCAATGCCCTAGCATATTTCATGAACCTAATGAATAAGGTGTTCATGAATTATCTAGATAAAGTTGTAGTCATATTTATAGATGACATCCTGATCTATTCTAAGACAGCAGATGAGCATGCAAGGCATCTGCGTGCAGTCCTAGAGACGCTTAGGGAACACCGGCTATACAATGAGTACAAGTTCTTATGCAGATGTGTTGTAGATAGTATATGCATAACTGCGGATATTTTTTGAAAGATGATAGCGTATGGCATGCAGATATACTGTAGCCATCGATCAAACTGCGATGAAATACTGAATAGTTTGAGCCTTTCAGCTTGCTTCTTATGAAACAATCATTGGGAAGGAAACAAATGGTGACGATCGTCTCGAAGTCGTTTCAAAAGACGATGAAAAGCATAAATCATAAGCCATAAGTTAAAAAGACTGGGAGAATTGTTTCTAGAAAAATGGCTTTGCAAAAAAACAAAAAAAAGATAGTGGCCACCGCCTACTTGACTCGGCAAGGAACGATCGGCTAAGCGTGTATTTGAGTTGGTGATTGAAGACATCAATAAGCGATGTGGTACTAAAATGTCAGAGAATGACAGTAGACGAAATAGTCCCGCCACCGCCGACCATGCTTGAGCCGCACGCCGCGTGCTCTCCGCTCTTCACCTCCGTCGCGACCATTGCCATTCGCAGCAGCCATCGCGAAATGGACAAAACCGTGCCTCCAGCCCTCCACGCTTGGTCGTGTCAACTGTAAGTAGTAATCTAGATTTAGCCGTTTGCTTTACATAGCATGGTCAGTTTTGTGTACCACCAAGTAGTATTCCAGATTTAGCCGTTGGGCGACACCGTGAGCGACAATACCCCAAGTCGTCCAATCATTGGGCGACTAAGGAATAACCCTCGAGCGCATGGCCAGCACTTGGCACTGCACTCATTTCATATTTCAGCCGAGAGAGAGGAAGGGGAGAAGAGAAAAGAGAGGAGGAGGAGGAGAGGATAGGGAGGGGAAGAGGAGCAAAGGGAGAGGAAGAGGAGGAATTTACGCATCAACAACGGTGAGTTTTTCGTATTTTTGTATATTTAGTTTTCAAACATGGTAGGATAGCAACCGAATTTATTAATTTGATGGTTTAAAAAGTAACACCAATTTAGTTGTTAATAATTGTATTATCGTTTAGATCGCTCTGTTATGCACTTGAAGGCCCAGTTAATTTTGTTAGTCGTTTATAAATGCAGAAACCCCTGTAATAAGTATTCTTAAATTGTAGATCGCTCTATTGTTCATTTGAAGGCCTAGCTAATTTTGTTAGTCGCTTAAATTGTAGATCGCTCTATTGTTACTTAAATTGTAGAAACTCCGTAGAAGGCTCCACGGGGCCACGTGACTACCTCGGGTACCGCCACCACCGGCCAAAGCGAGGGTCGGCGTGGGCACATAATTGCACACCAGCGCCATCATCGTTCGTGGACCCCTACCTGCCATCAGCAGGGTAGTACATGTTGTTTGGCTAGGGCCGGTCTGGCTGGTATGACTGTTGGCTACAGGCCATGGCCCACGTGGAAGGCACGTTTCACCTCTTAAGGTTTTTTCGCGTCGATATATTACACGAATAAATAATACCTATCTTGCAGGTATGACGAACCAGCCAGGAGTTCGGCTATCCCCCCACGAGGATCTCCCGATGGACGTGAGCGACTTCCTCGCGGACAACCCGGCGGAGGTCCTTTCCGAGTTGTAGCTCAAAGAAGGCACGGTTCTCATGCAGCCACAGGTGCAATCCACCCCCGAGGCATTGAAAGCACGAGTCAGCAGGCTCCTGACTGCCTCACCTTGTCAGGACGCCGACACCCCATGCTGAGGATCGTAAAATGTTACCGCAAGTCTAACATATTATGTACCATTTACAGTCTACGAAAATCATAAACGAATCAACCGACATTGTTTACCCTTTTATTTTAACTGTATTATCTACAAAAATTATCATTTATCCCCCCCATAATTATTTCTATTGGATTAATAAAATAATTATATTATTTTTCAAAATCACCCAATGATTAGGCGACTAGTGGCTTGTCGCCCAACTGTCAAACGACTTGAGGTTTTGTCGCTCTATGGTTGGGTGACACATGGCCAAGTCTCCAAACGGTTGGGCGACTAGCTCAAGTCGTCCAACCATGATGCGACATATAGTCAAAACTATAAAAAAACCAAAAAAACAAGTATAATACTGTAATTTGAAATTAAAATTTAGTTGTTTTAAACAAAATAGAAGGTGAGTCCGCGCATGTAACCCACACGACTCGGACTTCAAATTTAATACAGAAGAAACAAAAAAATGTAACTCTGTTCTTGAAACAAAACACACACATTGATTTGTCAAGCAAACATGCCTGGCCATCCAATGATCCGACGAAAGCTACCACAGTCATGCTGTTCAATACGCCTCGACCCTAATGTCCTAACCAACAGTGTAATAATCTTATTACTAATCACACGTTACAACCTACAAACTGCACGAAGGGTTCAATTAACCAAATCGAATTGGAAGCTTGACTTGATGGGGTGCGCCAGCCCAACCAGCATTAACGGCCGGGCGACGCGCAGAAAGGCTCGAGTAGCAAGCTACCGTGGATGAACCTCCCCTATAAAAATTAATTTAATATCAAAGTGAGCACATGGCTCATATATCGATATTAAACCGATAAGAACAGATACTACACTTGATCTTAGCCAAAAGGCCGAAAGGTATGCTTTGCCTCGTGCCGTGGGTCGCGTTATATACAGCGCCTCCGCTGCTGCTCGCTCTTAGTGTGCGCTGTGGGACTAAACAGAGGCACAAAGACGCTGCTGCGCGGAAGATTGGGCTCGAAGCTTAATGACGAAGCCCAACAGAGAGCCAAACCCATCGCACTGGCGAGAGCCTTCCGCATCCGCCTTGCAAGCAGAGATGAGTGATTTGTTACTTCAACAAGTGATTTGTTACTTGCTCACGAACTTGTATTCCCAGATCGCAGCAGATGCGTCGAGCTCGAATGGCCCAAACACAAAAATATTGAACTAGCTTCGCAGACGCAAACACATTCCAAACACAACTGAGGGGAAAAACAACACAGATATCATTGAATATATGATGAACATGCATCATGTAAGGCACACCACCACCACCACACTTTACATGCGTTTTGAATTGGAAGAAGTGCACTGCAGAAATGATTATCATTGGGAGGTACAGGCACAGTGCAAGTTAAAGCCTCCTTATAATAGATTCAAGAATTCTTATATTAGTATTATCATCTACCCACAAAATATGCGTGCTCCACTAGCTAGCAACTGCATCTTGCATACCAAAAGATAAAGAATAGAAGCCACGAATCTTATTTCATTGTTGAAGCTAACTACAAAATAATATATAAAAAAGTAAAGACCAACAAACAACTTTCCCATCCCCAAGATTTCCGTGCATAGTACCTAGCTTCTAAAGAAAGGGGCCTTCCTTTTACCTTCCTGACCTTCCATGAAGTCAGAACGGCTCAACAAGCATCAAGACAACAATATTTTTACATTTCAAACCTTGCATCAAAAAGTCTGAAATTTGACATGGATTATTGTGATCCTTGGATAGAATAGGTTTTTCGAACCTTAAGCAAGATGTGTGCGAAATTTCGTATCATTTGGACTTGGAATTTTGGAGTTACACCAAAAGTTCCATCGACTCGAGCTGATTTTTCAATTGTGGAATAGGGGAGCGGTCGAGCCCCTCGATCGAGACAAACCTTATCAAGATTCAGTTTGTTCACACAAATGCTAGTTCTAGGGGCAAAAACCATCAGGCACAGTTGAAAAGCATAGGCCCCTTACGAGTCCCATCCAGGTTTGATAAACCATGTGGCTAGGTCTAGAATTTCTTAGTGATGAATAATTGACAATGTAGATGATGAATAATTGACAACGTTGGTTATAATGATATGTCGTGCGTGTGTGTTGACTAATGTCGGTTAAGTTGAGACGAACTTGTGCTGAAAAAATGTTATTTGGACTTTGCATGTGTACATTGAGCATAGAGATGAACGTAGTCGATGACAAAGTGGACTGAGATTAGAATGGGGAGATCCGAGGTTCAAGTGGTCGAGGATGTCACAAGATGGTCGGGCTCATGCTTGGACACATGAAGATCAAAAGTGGATGATACGTGGAGAAGCTACAAGATGTGCGGTCCTAGAGGCTTCGACACGTGACGATTTGAAAAAGTTAAAATTTTGGGAAAAAAATCTGTGTTAGTAAGCATTTCAGGTCCCTTTGTTGTTAGAATTCATCCCCTTCTTATTGCTATCGATGATCCTATAGGGTTGCTATAAAGTTGGCGACTTCTTGATTGATATGTTCTCATGTGGGGGCCTTGGCTCCTGCACTAACTACTATTATGGTTTTTTTGTAATGGAATTTGTCCGATGGAATTAATACTTTTATATATTTATCTTGAATGTGCTCTGTTTGTTTCTACGTGTTTATAAATGAACGGAAGTTGTATAATGCGTAGAATATCCCAGAGATAGGTGTGGTAATACATACCTAAACATTCTGTTGTTTATTCGAATGCTTTCTATCTTTACTACTTAAAAGAAAAAGTTGGTGTTGGTGATGGTGATTCATCTGCCATCCCACCACTCTCTCTAGACATGGTGGTGGTTCATCTGCCATCCCACCACCCTCTTTAGACATATATAGGTCGTTCCATCCATTACTACAGAAAACCTAATACTAGACGCCAAATCACAGACGGTTTTGTGAAACCGTTTGTGATGTACACTATCACAGACGGTTTTAATTTGGAGTATGCTCGTTCTTTGAAGGAGTATTACAGGCGGTTCTTACCGATGAACGTGTGTGATATCGAATATCATGACGGTTTTTAGTTAAAACCGTTTGTGATAATTCCAGATTATCACAAACGGTTTTTAGTTAATAACCGTTTGTGATACTGGAATATCACAGACGGTTTTTAGTTAAAAATCGTCTGTGATATTCCAGATTATCACAGACGGTTTGTAACTAAAAACCGTTTGTGATATTCTAGTATCATAGACGGTTTTTGTTAAAAGTCGTCTGTGATAATCTGCTATGTATTTATTGCACCGCTCAGACTGCATCTGTTTCATTTTGATCCAGATCTAGTTAGTGCTGCTGCTGGAGGCGGCAAGGCTTTAAGCTATTTTATTTCGTGGAAGGAGGCATATTTGGCAGGAGAGCTTTGAAGATTCATCAAGATTTTGGTTGCCCTAGATATGATTAGTAATGAAATTTGTTTTTCGTTGCATCAAAATTTAGATCTAGCTAATTTTTGGTAACTGTTATATATATACTTTGAAGATCTAGCTAATTTAGATTTAGCTAGCCTCAATGCATGTGGTATATATGTAGTAATAATTAATTAAATTAATTTTTATATTAAGTTGGTATATATGTGCATAATATAGGACCGAAGCTGGATGTATACCGCAAACCGTGTGAGTGAAGAGTACATTAATGACATGTCTGCTTTTACAAGAGCTGCCGAAGAGGATATGTTGAATAAGGGGGTGGAATATATGTATTGTCTATGCACTGATTGTGAGAATTTAAAGATGTTTAAGAATCGAAAGTAAATTGAAGCGCACTTGATTCGGAGGGGTTTCAAAAAGGGGTATATGTGTTGGACCATTCATGACGAAGTTAATGATATGCCGCCGGATGACATCGCTGGTGAAGTCAATGATATGCCGTCGATGACATCGCCGGTGAAGTCAATGATATGCCGCCGGATGATGATTGTGGTTCGGATTTGGATAGGCTGTACGATGACAATCTGGATCAGATGCTTCGTGATGTAGAAGAGAACTATGATGAGAGAGAGTATATTAAATTCCGAGGCTTGATGGAGGACTCAGAGAAAACTTTGTTCACGTGCTGCAAGTCAAAGTACACGAAATTGTCAGCTGTGCTTGAACTGTTGAAATTGAAGGCAAGCAACGGTTGGTACGACAAGAGTTTTACGGCGCTGCTAGGTCTTTTAGGTGACATGCTTTCGGAGGGAAATGAGTTGCCTAAAACCACGTATAAAACCAAAAAGAATCTTTGTCCATTGGGAATAGAAATTGAAAGAATACAAGCATGTCCGAACAACTGTATCCTCTACCGTAAAGAGTATGCAAACATGCATGTCTATCCGGTGTGCAACGCATCCCGATACAAACGTAACAATCAATCAGATGATGATGGCGAGGGAACAGAGGTGAAGAAAGGACCTCCTGCAAAGGTGGCATGATATCTTCTTATAATTCCCCATTTGAAGCGGTTTTTTGCGAATCCAAAGGAGGCAAAACTGCTGCGTTGGCACTCGGAGGAGCGCAAGAAGGATGGAATGCTGAGACACCTTACTGATTCCAGCTAGTGGAGAAACATCGATAGGAGTTTTGCAGATTTCGGTGCAGAACCGAGGAATGTAAGGTTTGGATTGAGTATAGATGAAATGAATCCTTTCAGTAGCATGAGCAGCTGAGATAGCACTTGGCACGTGACTCTGTACATTTATAACCTTCCTCCTTGGTTGTGTATGAAACGAAAGTATATTTTGCTGTCGATACTTATCCAAGGGCCAAAGCAACCTGGGAATGATATTGATGTGTACCTAGCACCGTTGGTGGAAGATTTAAAAGTACTGTGGAACGAAGGGGTACAGGTATAGGATGCATACAAACGAGAGAACTTCGTTTTGCGCTACTGGCATCGCGCTCACGTCCTACTTTACGCCCGTCGCGCTCAGTGTCGCGGCCACCCTCGCCACTGGGTCACCGGTTGACCCTGCCGCGTCAACGTCCACGGCCACCAGACTTGCTCGACGGTCCCTCGTCGCTCTGCTTCTCCTTGAGGCGCGCCATCTATTCCTCCTCGGTTAGCAAGAGCTTGCCTTCAGAGGTGATTGTTGGTGGCACCGGTTGCGGAAGACAACGATCATCGGCCCCTTTCAAACGCCCAGTGACATCCTCAATGGACAACTTGGAGAGATCAAGCATGATTTCTATGGTGTAGACAACATGACCGAACACAGGCGAGATGGCGAAGGTACTCCGAGAGCTGGCCGACCAGGCAGCTCAAGCGAAGCGCGAAATCCTCAGGATCTTCGCCTTCCTTGAACGCGAGTGTCTCGAATTCGGTGCACAGCTTCTAAAACTTTGACTTGCGGACGTGATCGGAGCCAATTCGCATAGACTTGACGTAGTCCCATGCTTCCTTGGTCGATCGCTTGATGGCGAGCGCGCGAATCATCTCCTACGGGACTGCCTTGAGGAGAGCCTCGAGCACCGCACGATCCTCCTGTACATCGGCATCGCCGTGCTCGACAGCGTCCCACAGCTTGGAGCATCATTTTCATCACGAGCGACCAATCCGTGTAGTTGTCGTGCGCGAGCATCGGGTAGGACGCGCCCCCGACCTCCCGCGCCATCTTTTGGATCACCACGTCGTAGCCACGAGTGCGCCCACGACGAGGGACGATCGGCGAGGTTGAGCGCCGCCCTCAGCCTTGACCTCCACGGCGCGACTATGGACTCCGGTCACCATCGCCCACTGGAGCCGAAATTGCGCAGGGATCGAGCAGCCTTGGCTCTGATACCATTTTGTTGCCAAAAACTTCCGATGATTCACGCTCACAAACTCACTTCGTATTGTATTGCCATAAGTCACAAAGGGTTACATATATATAGGCCATGCCACGTAGATGAGGAGGCAAGTGTGAAACCATGCTAAGTGTGAAAACGTGCTAGGCAGGTGAGGGGGCAAGTATGAAAAACATGCCAAGTGTGAAAATCATAACAGGTATATGTGAAACTATACCAGGCAGGTGTGAAATCATGCAAGACATGTGTGAAACAAACTGAAAAAAACATAATGAGCAGCAGATTATCTAACACAGTGAACTCTCGGGGGAGACCAGCACCCTGAGCAGCTTGTCCAGCTCTTCTTTTGTCCTGTCTGGATTAGCATACAGGTAATGAACGAACATTTTCATGCAGAAAGCTTGCCGCTCGCATCTCTCCTTAATTCGGTGTAACATGTCCCACGGAATACTCTTCAGGTAGTGCTCTTTGAAGCCTCTGTCAACCAAGACGCATGCTTTTACATAGAAGAAATTAACAAGAGAATAGGTGATAATTATTCCATTTGGACCGCGAATTAGCTTGTTGGCATCGTGGATGTCCTTTGTGATCACTATCACTGCACTACCGGCAGCGCAGCCAAATTTACTCAAAGCATGCTCCGTCTTCTTCCACACCCAAATTTACTCAAAGCAGCCAAATTTACTCAAAGCTCATTGAAATGGGTAGAATATCTGAGCTTCTAGATTTCATGCCTAGATGTCGTACAACAAACATGTACATTATCATAGAACTGCTTGTTTTGATGTCAGCTGGGTAAACAGATAATGTGCTTAGCATTACTATGAACTTCTGCAATAAATGAAGTATCTTCTGCCTTCTATAAACAAAGTGTGAGGAATCAAAGAATGATGTACCTGTATACGCGTGGCATTACTCATTATGCTGAAGTTTCTCTCTTCTGGTATGGTGCTGCATATTCTGAATTCCTCTGCTAGGTTGTTGCTCAAATCAGATGCACCTGACATGCACAGCACACCTCAAAAGTCCAAATATTTATGAAGTGTTAACTATTCCAGTAATCGCATGGTGCACACAAGAAAGCATAGCAGAACAACGTAAGAAAGCATGAGGAGCTGATACTACCAAAGGCTTCAAGACGTGGAGAACAAATAACAAAAAGGCTTTGCAGACAGGTAGATATACTATTGAGTATTGATACTCAGGGCAGCCAACTAAACAACAAAACTCTGTTCTAGCTGATACTACCAAAGAAAAGCAGCACGGGTATGCAATAATACTTCTTTGGCGTATCAAAGTTCTCTGGGGTTCCAACTAGTTAATTATCTCGGTTTACTGGCAGGGATAAGAATATCAGATATCTATGTGCATTTGTGTTCAATAATTGAACCCATGTCGACTCTAAACAGGCATATGGCTTAGCATTCAATAAATTGAACAAACATTAACTCCAAAAATACCAACAGCTACACAGCTCCATGCCAGGCACAAGGAGCCCATTTCCACGCACAAATTGAACAATATTTGCAGTACACGCATTGATTTGTCAAGCAAACATGCCAGGCCATCCGATGATCCGACGAAAGCTTGCTGC
This sequence comes from Melocanna baccifera, assembly GCA_036346265.1. Lineage (NCBI taxonomy): Eukaryota > Viridiplantae > Streptophyta > Magnoliopsida > Poales > Poaceae > Melocanna > Melocanna baccifera. The sequence continues at coordinate 2,987,646 of CM070709.1, read as the reverse complement.
TCAATTAACCTCGACCCTAATTTGCCATAACCAAAGTGTAATAATCCTATTACTAATCACACGTTACAACCTACAAACTGCATGAAGAATCCAATTAAGCAAATCAGAATTGGAAGCTTGGACTTGGTGGGGTGCGCCAGGCCCAGCCAGCAGTGCAACAGCTGGGCGACGCGCAAGGGCCCCAATAGCAAGCTACTGTGGATGGGCCCTCCCCTAATAAAAATTAATTTAATATCAAAGTGAGCACATGGCCCACATATCAGATATTAAACTGATAAGAACAGATACTACACTTGATCTTAGCCAAAAGGCCGAGAAAGGTATGCTTTGCCTCCGTGCCCTGGGTCGCCTTATATACAGCGCCTCCGCCTGCCGTTCGCTCTTGCTGCGCGCTGTGGGACTAAACAAAGGCACAGCACGCGCTGCGCGGAAGATTGGGCTCGAAGCTTAATGATCCTGTGTTGGGCCCGTCTCAGGAGCACGATGTTGTGATACATCAAAAAAGCTGGCTGCGAATGTTGAGTGCGATCTTCTTTGACTTGGGCTAGTTCTTTGACTTGGAGCACGCTCCTACTCTTCTGCCTCTGCCTTGCAAGCAGAGATGCAGTTTTGTTTGCAGCCCCGCTGAGTGGTTTGTTACTTCAACAGGTGATGTGAAATAGAACCCTTAGGAGTAAAAGTATTATTCACCCAAAAGTATTCACATACGCTTCAACAGGAGGGGGCGCACACCCCAGATGTCTAGATCTCCAGTACCGACTAGTAATGACAACGCACCAGCACCTCCTTTCTTTGGCACCAGCAACTCCAGTACCGACTGGTGCCAATTACATACCGAATTATTGCTGCAAGGACGGAGTACTGGGTTGTTCTAACTTTCTTTGGCACCTGCCTCATGAGCTGCGGCGGCCTCCTTTTCTTTCACCTCCTCCAAGGTCGCCTCCCTCGGCTGGCCTTCGGTTGCTGGCGCATTCTCGGACTCCGCCTCGGTGGCAGTGGCGGTGTTGTTCGTCTCAGGGGATGTGCTTGCGTTGCCGTCTTCAACAGGGACCGTCCTCTTGACGGTGCCGACCTTCACGTACTTGCTCACGAACTTGTATTCCCAGTCCTGCAGTGCGTCGAGCTCGAATGGCCAAAGGCACATTCCTGGGGCTCAAAGGACATCTTGGCTAGAGCTCTGCTGGCATCTTTACCAGCGAATAGCGCATAAGGTCCAACAGGTCCATAGAACATTCTGCACGGAGCAGATAACATGTGAGAAATGAAAGCACACCACCACCTAAATGGCCACAACTTTACATGTGTTTTGAATTGGAAGAAGTGCACTGCAGAAATGATTATCATTGGGAAGTACAGGCACAATGCAAGTTAAAGCCTCCTTATAATCGATCCAAGAATTCTTATATTAGTATTATCATCTACCCACAAAATATGCGTGCTCCACTAGCAACTGCATCTTGCATACCAAAAGATAAAGAATAGAAGCCACAAATCTTATTTCGTTATTGAAGCTAACTACAAAAATAATATATAAAAAAGTAATGACCAACAAACAACTTTCCCATTTTTCCCCAGATTTCCAGTGCATAGTACCTAGCTTCTAAAGAAAGGGCCTTCCTTTTACCTTCCTGACCTTCCATGAAGTCAGAACAGCCCAACAAGCATCAAGACAACAATATTTTTACATTTCACTTTTTATATTTATAACATATAATTGTAATGTTAAGAAGAGAACCAGGTACTCTTTTTATTTTTGGTGACAAGGAGGTACTCTTTTTCCGACCCAACTTTCTTCTAGCATGTAACTCTTCTACTATCTGACCTCAAAAAGATAATTAGACCCCCTCTCTAGAATATTTGCAAGTACAAACTAAGGAACCACCAAGAACAAAAGAATAGAACACAACTTATGTAATTTCACACTCGACATGGTTTCATACTTACCCCTCACATATCTGGTATGACCTTTCTGCCTGCCTCCGCATGCCTGCTAGTTTGTTGCTACATACTAGCACAGCTTAACACTCAAGAAAAAAAAAAGAGAGAACATACCATATCAGCTGGTTGAACTGCTGTGCAGGGATTAATACATGATGGCCTGGCGGAACTTGTGGCTACATGAGCGCCACTCTTTTTCACGGGAGAGTACCTCTGAAGCTATGGGTGTGACGAGCATAAACAACCTAGCTAGCAATGGTTAGTTGCAACATAGGCGAAAGAAAATCGCTTCATTCGTTTCATAGTTTAGAGAACAAATTAGCATGACAAAGTATAATTGTTTTCTTAACGCCCGTTGTCATTAGTGGTTTCGGTGCTTTTGTTTTGTGTTACTGCCTGTTTTGTTTTCTTTAACGTGGGCATCTCAATATTATACGTGTGCAGACTGCAGAGCACTGGAGTAGTATGTAAGTGGCCATGGATGCTGCATGTAATGAAGCTAAGGGACCATGTGAGAAGGTGTGGGTTTTATTGTTGTGAACCATTGCTAAATTAGAGGAGTTGAAATTTAGAGTTTGCAAATTTATAGTTTTTTAAAACAATTTGCAAATCTGATGATTTGACCGGCGGAGGTGGCGATCGGTGGCCATTGGTTAGACCAATCGATGCAATGATCGACCAGCGGTATCTGTGATCGGATCGGTTGGCGTCAGTAGTCTGATTGGCCGATTGTGTTGCTTTAGCTGAAAATTGAGTGGCATATATACATATATATATTGTTATGAATATTGTGTGTATTGATATGAGGCCCAAGGGACCATATATATAGGAGTACAAAGAGATATGCCATATAGAGATAAGGCATATGTGGAATAGAATACAAACTCTATATCCTAGTACAACTCTACTCTATATCCTTAACACCCCCCCTCAAATGCAAGGCGTATGCAATAGCATTGCATTTGAAAGAGTTGATATTAAAATAACAAAATCCAAAATCCAAGTCTTATGAACGTCGTCGTAGCAGGCGGCTCTTGAAATTGTGTTGAAAATAGAAGATCTCCATCCGATGTCGTGTAGTAGTCCATAGAGTATGGTGGCAGCTCATAAAGCAGATCGAAGTCCGAGGCAGCGCGCCGCGATGCACAAGAAGCGTAATAGAAGCGATCGCGAAAAAGCGCGCGGCTTGAAAAGCTCGAGCGGCTCAAAAAAAGAGAGAGACGACATCATAGACCGAGACAGCGGCAGCGCAATGCACAAGAAGCGCAATGGAAACGCAGTGCAGAAAAAGCGCGGCGACCTTAAAAACTCAGGGATGCGACTCGAGAGGCCGGCCACGGAAGAGTCCGGATTCAGCACGAATGAGACCGGATCGAGCGGGCAAGACCAGATCCGCGAAGACGAAGCGGAGAAGAGCCATACAGACGACACTGCACGGCTCGAGAGAAAGAGCGGCGTTTCTGCTATGCACACTAAAACCTAAAGGATGGACTATGGCTAGTAAAGCAATCGACTGACTGACTCAAAAATTTGTGGACTCGCATGGCGTAGACGAACTGAAAAATAGACACTATAGATTTGAGTGGACGCAGCGGAAGACTTAAAATACTAAAAGGATTCAAAAGCAGCCAAATCTAGCAGCAGCCACAAGAAACATGACTAGCCTCACACACCAAACATCAAAGCATCCTGCGCTAGGCAGCCAAGAGATGAAGAGATATATCGATATCAGTGCCAGAAGACTGCACGGCCCGCAGAAAACCACGAGCGGTGCCGGTGCAATGTAGCGTGTCAGGTTTGGTGAGGCCTCCATAGGTGGCTCCTTCATCTCCCTGCGCGCGCCCATCGAGTGCTCCACTCGGGCGGCGCGCCAGCGATTTGCCTCCTCCCCTCCCTCAAATCCGATCCACCCAGAGGCCAGATCCACCCGAAGGCAGAGAGGGCGGCGGCAAAGGTGAGCGTGCGGGTGAGCACTGCGGCGCCGAGGCCGAGCTTCCGCTCCGGCGAGAGATGACCGGCTGCGAAGGCCGGCGACTAGAGCGCGCGCAGCAGCGAGGCGAGGAGGCCGAGCCAGTCCGATCCGGCCGGATCGGCGAACAGCGTCGGTGGCGATGAGGAGCGGCGGCTCGGCCGACGCGGAAAGTCGGCGGCGGCAGGACCAGCGGAGCGGAGGAGGCGAGACCACGGCATAAACTCCGGCGGCGTGGGAGATCGATGGCGCGCGGTTGGGGAAGTCCGTCGGCGAGGCCGTGCGGCTCTTCTCGGCCGAGCACACGAACTCCGGCGGCGGGTAGAACGACGGCGGAGCAAAGGTCAACCAACGAGGTCGGCGGCGAGTGCGGCCGGATCGAGTAGCGGAGCGGTCGAGCACCGCGCTGGAACAGCACCGGATCTGAGCGGATCGAGCACCGGCGGCGGAGCAGCGCGGATCTGAGTTCGGCGGCGGAGGTGGATCGGACGACCGGAGATGAGTTGGATGGTCGCAAGGGCGGCGGATCTGGTGGCGCCCGGGGCGAAGATTGCTCCTCCGGGGCAGCGCAGCGAAGCAGCGGAGGTTAGATTAAAAACCTTTGCTCGATACCATGTTATGAATATTGTGTCGAAAATAGAAGATCTCCATCCGAGATCGTGCGGTAGCCATAAAGCGGTCGAAGCCGAGGCGGCGGCGACGCGATGCACAAGAAGCGCAATGGAAACGCATGCGGAAGAAGCGTGGCGGCTTTAAAAGCTCGGGCGGCGGCTCGAAAGAAGAGCGGCGACATCATAAGCGAGGCAATGGCGCGGTGCACAAGAAGCGCAATGGAAACGCGATGCGAGAAGAAGCGCGCCTTAAAAGCTCGGGGATGCGACGCGAGGTCGCCCATGGAGAGTCGGATCTAGCACGAATGAGGCCGGATCCGAGCGGGGCAAGGCGAGATCCGCGAAGCGAACGAAGAAGAGCCATCTGACGACCTTTCTCCCATAAGCATCACGGCGGTAGAGCATCCTTGCGAGTTGCGGTCGAGCAAGGAACATAAACCATCCCCAAGGCAAGCAGAGATCCGATTCCAAGCAATATCGGAACAGCACCACCAATAAAGAAGCCGTGATACCCATTCCACCGGTCCCCACATATCGGCCCGCACCCAATCCAGGCAGCCATTGGGTGGGGATGGCGACGTATGCGATGTAGGCGATGAAGGAGGCGACCTCGGCTCCTGCCCTGGCGACCGCGGCGTCGTCGATGAGAAGGACCGAGAGGTCCGAGAGCGCAATCCACGCGTGGAGGAGCGGCCTCGTGGATCTCCGGCGCGGCGTACGGATGCGCGATGTTGGCGAAGCTCCAAGCAGCGCACCTCGGCGACGCCGGCGAGATAGAGCAGCCACGCCGGATGAGGAGGAGCGGTCTGCGCCGGCGCCGGTGTCGGAGAGCACTCGGCCCGAAGAGGATCCAGCGGCCGAATCCCGTCGAGCCCCCCGAGCGAGAAAACCTTGGCGCGTGCGGGAGGAGCCGGCGCGTGGACCGGGCGAGGGCTCGGCCGGCCGAAGCCAAGCGGGAGAAGCGGCGGCGACAAGACGGCGATGTGGCGGCTTGACCCGGCGGATCAAGCGGAAGAAGCGGTGGCGGCGGAGTGCAGCAGCCGTCGCGGAAGAAGAGGCGGCAGCCCGCCGGATCGGTTCCCAAGGCGGGCGACCGCGGCGGCGTGGCGGAGAGGCGCGGTGGTGGATCGAGCGGCGACCTCACGTCGGCGGCGGCAAGCTCTGGGCGCACCAAGTGGCGAGCGACGGCGAACGGCCTCACCTCTGAGGCGGCGTTCGGAGCGACGGCCGTCCTCATGGTTCCTGCTTTTTCTTCCCCCGTCCTCCTTGACTGCGGCGACGGGATCCGGGCGCATCGAGCGGCGGCGGGTCGGCAAACGCGAGGTCGGCGCAGGAGAGCCCGATCTGAGAGCCCGAGTGCGAGATCGAGAGAGGCGGCGAGCTGAGAAGCACACTTCTGCAACCGACCGAGCTTCTTCAACCGATGAAGCGCTTGTGCTTCCTGTCCGCCAAGGAGGCGGCACACGCGGCGGAAGCCAGATCCGAACTAAGACGAACCGGAGATGAAGTGGCCACCCCCGGGAGTAGAGATCGATCCTCCCGGGGGCAGCGGCAGTGGAAGACGTGTGGAGGCTAGGGTTTGAGAGGTTTGAACCTTAGCTCTGATACCATGTTATGAATATTGTGTGTATTGATATGAGGCCCAAGGGACCATATATATAGGAGTACAAAGAGATATGCCATATAGAGATAAGGCATATGTGGAATAGAATACAAACTCTATATCCTAGTACAACTCTACTCTATATCCTTAACATATATAACATACTTCTTTTTTATGTACGAATATATGAAGGTATTAGCAAAATATGCCTAAAACCATATGCTTTCTTACAATTTTTTCATATGACTGGCGTTGGGGTATCTTAGAATTAGTATATGAGTATATCTAAGATAATAAAAGAGTATGTTAAGTTTGTTTATATGGTATATCATAGATGGGAGTAACTACACTCGGGAGTAAAATGTGTTTTTCTTATATATGTATGTATGTACGTATATACGTACACTGCAGAAATGATTATCATTGGGAAGTACAGGCACAATGCAAGTTAAAGCCTCCTTATAATAGATCCAAGAATTCTTATATTAGTATTATCATCTACCCACAAAATATGCGTGCTCCACTAGCAACTGCATCTTCCATAACAAAAGATAAAGAATAGAAGCCACAATCTTATTTCATTATTGAAGCTAACTACAAAAATAATATATAAAAAAGTAAAGACCAACAAACAACTTTCCCATTTTTCCCCCAGATTTCCAGTGCATAGTACCTAGCTTCTAAAGAAAGGGGCCTTCCTTTTTACCTTCCTGACCTTCCATGAAGTCAGAACGGCTCAACAACCATCAAGACAACAATATTTTTACATTTCACTTTTTATATTTATAACAAATAATTGTAATGTTAAGAAGAGAACCAGGTACTCTTTTTATTTTTATTTTTGGAGACAAGGAGGTACTCTTTTCCGACCCAACTTTCTTCTAGCATGTAACTCTTCTACTATCTGACTTCAAAAAGATAATTAGACCCCCTCTCTAGAATATTTGCAAGTACAAACTAAGGAACCACCAAGAACAAAAGAGAACATAACTTATGTACATTTTACACTTAGTATAGTTTCATACTTATCCCCTCACCTGTCTGGCTCACTTAGTATGGTTTCAAAAGAGACCTATATTATACGCTCTCAGGCAGGCACTGCGTACTCATCTTTCTGCCTGCCTCCGCGTGCCTGCTAGTTTGTTGCTACATACTAGCACAGCTTAACACTCAAGAAAAAGAGAGAGAATATACCATATCAGCTGGTTGAACTACTGCGCAGGGATTAATACATGATGGCCTGGCGGAACTTGTGGCTACATGGTTCAACTGCACAGATTCTAGAGCGCCACTCTTTTTCACGGGAGACTACCTCTGAAGCTATGGGTGTGACGAGCATAAACAACCCTCGCCACGCCGAGCCGAGCCGTGCCGTGCCGTGCGGTGCGGTGCGGTGCGGTGCGTGTGCGTGTGCGTGTGCGTGTGCGTGTGCCGTGCGCGCAGGCGTGTCGGGTGCGTGCGCGTTTTTCTTTATCTATTCGAAAATCGTAACGCACTGACTCGCTGGCAGTAACGGTTCAGTTACTAGTGAATTATGGCTGCGGTTACTTTCGAGTAATGGCTACAGTTACTAGTGACTAATGGCTGCAGTTACTCTGGCTTACGTTTTTGCTGTTACAAAACTCTCTCCACTCCATACGGGATGATAAAAGAGGATTCTGGTTCTGTTTTGAGCTGTGCTAAGTAATCTCGGTCGAACTTTACGTGTAAAGAGTTACGGCGAGTAAACCTCGAAACTCCGTCCGTTCGCGTGCACTGCTGCGGGTAGACGGGCAATCAAGTTTTTGGGGAGCGCATTGGCGCGACTGCTCAATCTGTGAAGAACGCCATCTTCTTCCTGGTGGTGAACTGTTCGCGAGACTGCACGGCGAACATCTACCTGCATCACGCCTCGTCCTGCATCACGCCTCGATCGACTACATCGAATAGACCATCATGTCGACTGATGGTAACGGCGCCTCCGGTGTCACCGACCGCCCCGCCGAGGGTATAACATGAAAACTTCTCGGTGTATTTGTTTTCGTATGTTATGAATTTGATAATAGGTGTTGCTGTTAGCTTGTTCATAAGCAAATATGAATACATCATTGTTGAATCACTCATGCTTTTGTATGTCATGTTTTATATGCTGAATTTCTGGATTAAAATATACCGAAAATTGACTAAATATTCAACATATATATATATATATATATATATATATATATATATATATATATATATATATATATATAAGTAAAGACCAACAAACAACTTCCCATTTTTTCCCCAGGATTCCAGTGCATAGTACCTAGCTTCTAAAGAAAGGGCCTTCCTTTTTACCTTCCTGACCTTTCATGAAGTCAGAACGGCTCAACAAGCCTCAAGACAACAATAATTTTACATTTCACTTTTATATTTATAAAAATAATTGTAATGTTAAGAAGAGAACCAGGTACTCTTTTTATTTTTTGGAGACAAGGAGGTACTCTTTTTCCGACCCAACTTTCTTCTAGCATGTAACTCTTGTACTATCTGACCTCAAAAAGATAATTAGACCCCCTCTCTAGAATATTTGCAAGTACAAACTAAGGAACCACCAAGAACAAAAGAATAGAACAAAACTTATGTATATTTCACACTTGGCATGATTTCATATTTGCCCTCTCACCTGTCTGGTATAATCTATATATGTAACTCTTGGTTTTTTATTCTATTCATTGTGTGATTGCTCTAAATATTTCACGCTCTCAGGCAGACACCGCGTAGTCATCTTTCTGCCTGCCTCCGCGTGCCTGCTAGTTTGTTGCTACATACTAGCACAGCTTAACACTCAAAGGAAAAAAAGAGAGGGATTAATACATGATGGCCTGGCGGAACTTGTGGCTACATGAGCGCCACTCTTTTTCACGGGAGAGTACATCTGAAGCTATGGGTGTGACGAGCATAAACAACCTAGCTAGCAATGGTTAGTTGCGTTGCATGCAACATAGGCGAAAGAAAATCGCTTCATTCGTTTCATAGTTTAGAGAACAAATCAGCATGACAAAGTATTGTTGTTTTCTTAACGCCCGTTGTCATTAGTGGTTTCCGGTGCTTTTGCTTTTCTTTTGTGTTACTGCCTGTTTTGTTTTCTTTAACGTGGGCATCTCAATATTATACGTGTGCAGACTGCAGAGCACTGGAGTAGTATGTAACTGGCCATGGATGCTGCATGTAAAGAAGCTAAGGGACCATGTGAGAAAGTGTGGGTTTTATTGTTGTGAACCATTGCTAAATTAGAGGAGTTGAAATTTAGAGTTTGCAAATTTAGAGTTTTTTAAAACAATTTGCAGATCTGACAGTTGGATCGGCCAGAGGTGGCAATCAGACTGGCCATTGGTTAGACCAGCCAGTGCCAGCGATCTGACCAGCAGCCGTCTGCGGTCAGATCGGCTGGCGTCAGTAGTCTGACTGGCCGATTGTGTTGCTTTAGCTGAAAATTGAGTTTTTGGAGTTTTTCTGGTCATGCGTTATTTTGGTTTAACCTAGATCAGTGCATATATATTACATAATGCATATTTTAGCTAGTATGGGTCAAGTTGTGCATCTGGCAATGAGTTGATCACATTTAGGGATTCTCGATGATTCTCCTCCCTCACTCGTGCATCCGATAATGAGTTGATTATGTTTTAGAGATGCTTCTATTGGGACCGTGGCAGTAAAGGGCATTGTGCGTGTCAACTATTACTATTACTATTAAATACATATAAAGTTACTATTCAGTTGTGTACTGACAGTAACCTTTATGTGTTTAGTAGTAACTTCACTCATAAATGGTAGTAACTTCTCAGTTTACATTTTACTATATATATGAAGTTTTTTTCTATCCCTGATATAGTTACTCTCTATGTTGATCTCACAAAGTAGGAAGTATCTCATACAACGGAGGGTATGTACGTATAATATATAAGTATGTAAGACCATCTAGGTGGTATGTATACTGTTTTAAATTGGTATATATATATATATATATATATATTTAACATACTTTTTTATGTACGAATATGAAGGTATTAGCAAAATATGCCTAAAATCATATGCTTTCTTACAATTTTTTCATATGACTGGCGTTGGGGTATCTTAGAATTAGTATATGAGTATATATAAGATGATAAAAGAGTATGTTAAGTTTGTTTATATGGTATATCATAGGTGGGAGTAACTACACTCGGGAGTAGAATATGTTTTTCTTATATATGTATGTACGTACGTATATATGTATGTACTTGTGTATCTTGATTTAAAGTGCACAAGGATCGTGCAACGCGTCATGATTGCCGGTGAGTGGAAAATAGATTGTGATTCTATTGATATGTGTTAGACCACATGGCCAGATCTAGGTTACTTTAGGTGATGAATAATTGACAATATTGCTTATTGTTATTTGAGGTATGTGGTATGTGTGCGTGGACTAATGTCGGTCAAGTTGGAAAGAACTGTGCCAGGAGAAACGTTCTTTGGTCTTTGCATATGCAGGTTGAGCATGGAGACGATCGTGGTCGATGACGAGGTGGACCGGGATTAGGATAGGAGATCCGAGGTTCGGTGGTCGAGGATGTTATGAGATGGTCGGGCTCATATTTGAGCATGTGGAGATCAAAGGTGGATAATGCATAAAGAAGATACAGTAAATGCGGCCCTGGAGGGTTCGACACGTGATGAGTTGAAAAGTTGGAATTTTGGAAAACCCCGTGTTAGGAAGAGTTTCGAGTCCCTTAAATAGTAGTGAGCCAAAAGGCTAATTAAGATAAAAAAAATCTAGATCTAATTGAATAAGTTGTATTAGGGTTTCGAGTAGGGACTCATGATATATATTGGTACGACCAGTTATTTGGAAAAAAAAGTCGTGACTTTTGGAAAGAAAAGAAAAATGGCGGCTGCACACTACTACAGAAAGCCTAATACTAGACGCTAAATCACAGACGGTTTGACAAAACCGTCTATGACCGACACTAACACAGACGGTTTTAATTTGGACACCGTCTGTGTTGATAGCGTCAGAGAAAACGAGTATCACAGACCGTTCTTACCAATGAACCGTCTGTGATATTTCAGTATCACAGACGGCTGTGATAATCTGGAATTATCACATACGGTTTTTTATTTAAAATCGTCTGTGATAAGCTGATTATCACAGACGATTTGTAATACAAAACCGTCTGTGATGTTTTCTGTCAGAGGTTATATAACACATTGCTTCTAATAACTTAACTACAGAACTACTGAGACAAGAGATCACAAGTTAAAGGCAAATTTATTACAAAAGTCGCACATAAAGAGATTCCCAGATTCTAATCTTCAGGGCTTCGTACGCTTCTTCTTTGACTTTGGGAGTTGGATCAGCCGCTGAGTTCTCGAACGCCGTTAAGATTGTCCTTGCCCTCAGCACTTCCTCCTCCAGCCTGGGCAAATGATCAGTAGCATAGCCTATAATCTCGTAGAGGATAGCATTATAAGATTCCTCAGAATCTTCCGTTTTTGCTTGATCGGCAATGCTATCCATCAGTCTCTCCAATGCCACAAGAGCTTCTTCCGCTCTGTGCACATTGTTGAGAAGAACCAGGGTGAGGGTTGTTTCCCTTTCTTGAGCGGCAGCGAGACGCCTCCGTCGACGGCGGATGATCAGTCGAGCTGACGGATGCAAGAAAGTTGGGGAAGGAGAGCAGGGCGTGTGCGGAGAAGCTACTCCAGATGTAAATTGCTGGCCGCCTGTGTAAGGTTCCGGCCGAACAACTCTTGATGAATAAATGAAAGGAAGGAGATGATCACTGAAGTCATATTGTACGTACTGCGTTGAGGATTAGGCGTGCATATTTAACCTTTAGCAGAGACGGAAATAGTAAAGATATAGACGGTTCGTATGCCGATACAGACGCGAGTCCTGATCGAGCTATCATAGACGGTTTTATTTTGGAGACCATCTGTGCTGAGTATCACAGATGGTTCTTACCAGTGAACCGTCTATGATAGTCAACCATCACAGACGGTTCTTACCAATGAACCATCTGTGATAATCGGGAATATCACAGATGGTTTTTAGTAAAAACCGTCTGTGATGGTTGATATCACAGACGGTTTTTAATTAAAAACCGTCTGTGATAATGCTGCTATGTATTTATTGCATCGCTCAGACCGCATCTGTCTTCATTTCGATCTAGATCTAGCCGGTGCTGTAGCTGGAGGCGGCAAGGTTTTCAGGCCATTTTTGTGTGGAAGGAGGCTTATTTGGCAGGAGAGTTTTGAGAATTCATTGAGTTCTTGATTGCCTTAGATATGGTTAGTAATGAAATTTGTTTTTGGTTGTAATATCAAAATAAGTTTGATCTAGCTAATTAATTTTTGATGAACTGTTATATATATACTTTGAAGATCTAGCTAATTTAGATTTAGCTAGCCTCAATGCATGTGGTATATATGTAGTAATAATTAATTAAATTAATTTTAATACTAAGTTGTTATATATGTGCAAAATATAGGACCGAAACTGGATGTATACCGCAAACCGTGTGAGTAAAGAGTACATTAATGGCGTGTCTGCTTTTACAAGAGCTGCCGAGGAGGATATGTTGAATAAGGGGTGGAATATATGTATTGTCCATGCCTCGATCGTGAGAATTTAAAGATGTTTTAAGATGTCGAAAAACTCGACGGGTCCCGATCTTCCGATAGAAGGATAACTTCGATTTGGAGGAGAACGACTTTGACGATGCGGCTACTAACCGGTCACGACCAGAACGCCAAGCAATTGCTAAACCACACTCTGAGTTGTTATCAACCGTGCCAAGAACGCGGTTGACCTGACCACGAAGGTCTATTCCTGCATGCAACCGAAGAACACGCAAGAACAAGATAAAAAGCAATCTCAAATTGCAAATAGGATTGAAATACTTGAATTTGGTGGGATTCCGAATAAGGATCTTAACAGGTGGTCGTCCGACACAACTGAAGATACAAGTTGCAACACAGGCAAACTAAACATAAACGAAACCCAAGAAAACTAGAGGGGTGCGACCTCCTTAAATAGGGGAGTAGAAGCCACACAAAACTAAGAAACAAGGGGGTGGTACTATTGGTACTGTTCATGTGAACAGTAGCGCACGTGAATAGTGTAGGTAGCACCCTCCTCTTTGGCCCATGCATTACAAGGCCCAATTTGGCCCAAATAGGTAATATAGTAACTTTTTTGACGATTGCGGGCGGTACAGAATGAATTTGCTGGCAAGGCTGGATCCGTTGGAAAGAGGATGAGAAAAGCTTTCCATCAAGTACTCATAGACCTCAAACGGACTCCGTATGTGAAAGTTATGCTCGTTTAAAGTTAGACCTATCAGGCTGAATCCGAACTGATCTGGAGGCCGAATTGGATTCCAAAACGTGTCCCACTTGAACTCTTCCTTGAATTGGTTCAAAAGTGACGTGGTAACCATAAGGAAGAGCTGGGGGAGATGTTGACTTGGTCTTGATATGTTGATTGTATCCACTGGGGCCATGTCCTCATCACGTGCTGCAGGTCAAACTACACGAAGTTGTTAGCTGTGCTTGAACTGTTGAAATTGAAGGCAAGCAACGTTTGGTCTGACAAGAGTTTCACGGCGCTGCCAGGTCTTTTAGCGAACATGCTTCCGGAGGGAAATGAGTTGCCTAAAACCACGTATAAAGCCAAGAAGGTTCTTTGTTCATTGGGAATGGAAATAGAAAGAATACATGTATGTCCGAACGACTGTATCCTCTACCGTAAAGAGTATGCAAACATGCATGTCTGTCCGGTGTGCAACGCATCCCGATACAAACGTAACAATCAATCAGATGATGATGGCGAGGGAACAGAGGTGAAGAGAGGACCTCCTGGAAAGGTGGTATGGTATCTTCCTATAATTCCCCGTTTGAAGCGGTTTTTTGCGAATCCAAAGGTGGTAAAACTGCTGCGATGGCACTCGGAGGAGCGCAAGAAGGATGGAATGCTGAGACACCTTGCTGATTCCACCTAGTGGAGAAATATCGATAGATGCTTTGCAGATTTTGGTGCAGAACCGAGGAATATAAGGTTTGGATTGAGTACAGATGGAATGAATCCTTTCAGTAGCATGAGCAGCCGACATAGCACTTGGCCCGTGACTCTTTACATCTATAACCTTCCTCCTTGGTTGTGTATGAAGCGAAAGTATATTTTCTTTGTCGATACTTATCCAAGGACCAAAACAACACAGGAATGATATTGATGTGTGCCTAGCGCCGTTGGTGGAAGATCTAAAAATCTTGTGGGACGAAGGGTGCAGTGTGGGATGCATACAAACAAGAGAACTTCACTTTGCGCTCCTTATTGTTCTGCACCATAAATGATTATCCACCCTTACTAACCTGTCGGGCTAGAGTACAAAAGGTGCCAAAGCTTGTACTCACTGCTTAGATAGTACCGAGAGTGTGTGGCTGAAACACTCACACAAAACTGTGTACAAGCGTCACCGCCGATTCCTTCGGAGGGCTCACCCATACCGCAAGATGAAGAAACAATTTGACGGAGAGAAGGAGGACGGTTCAGCTCCAAGACATTTAAGCGAAAAAGAGGTTTATAATATGGTTAAAGATTTAGATGTTGTTCTCGGAAAGGGACGTAAATTGAGGGGTCGTGAGAGGAACATCTGGAAGAAGAGATCAATATTTTGGGACATGCCTTATTGGGAGTACCTAGATGTTCGACACTGCATCGACATCATGCACGTAGAAAAGAATGTATGTGACAGCTTGATTGGTCTCTTACTGAACATTCGTGATAAAACAAAAGACGGCATCAACGCACGGCTTGACTTGGCTGATATGGACATTAGGCGTGAGTTAACACCAAGAACAACAGATAATGGACGAACGTACCTTCCCCTGTGTGTTACACTCTGTCCAAGGCCGAAAAAACAGAACAGTGCCTGTGCTTGCATGGTGTTAAAGTTTCATCTGGTTACTCCGGCAATGTGAAGAAACTTGTTTCTATGCAAGATTTGAAGTTAAATGGAATGAAGTCTCATGATTGTCATGTGCTGATGACACAGATGCTCCCTATTGCAATTCGGAATATTTTACCGATCAAAGTCTGAGAGACAATCATGAGGCTATGTTATTTTTTTAACACAATTGCTTAGAAGGTCATCGATCCCGAAGGACTAGATGCTCTGCAGGACGAGGTGGTGATGACTCTCTGTCATCTTGAGATGTATTTTCTTTCTTTATTTTTTGATATCATGGTCCATCTCATTGTTCATGTTGTGTGGGAGATAAAAATATGCGGACCCGTATTCCTACGTAGCATGTACCCATTTGAGAGGTTCATAGGAATTCTCAAGTCATATGTACGGAATCGATCTCGGCCGGAAGGCAGCATCGTCGAAGGTTATGCAAGCGAAGAGGTCATTGAGTTTTGTATCAATTATATGGCTCAGATTCAACCGATAGGTGTGCCTCAATCTCTTGTCATGTGGGGAGGCTCAAGAGTATCGGAACTATAGGAAGAAAAGCAATCACTCCAGATATGGACGCGTATGCGCAAGCCCATTTCGCGGTCTTACAACACATGACTGAGTGGCCCCTTATGTTGACCAGCACAAGGATGTGCTTCGGCAACAGAATCCGGAGCGGCCGGATGTTTGGATCATGAGACAACACAACAGTCGGTTCAGCCAATGGTTGAAGGAACAAATCGCTAGGTGGTCGTCAAGTGAGATGCTGACATGGTTGGCAAAAGGGCCAACATTTATAGTTGTGACATGGCAAGAATATGACATAAATAAGTACATATTCTACACACAGGCTCAGGATGTAAAGAGCACTAACCAGAACAGCAGTGTCCGCATAGATGCGTTTAGAACTGATGGGGTGAGAAACTCGTACTACGTGGTTTTCAAGATCTCCTTATTTATTTGTCGTTGGGTGCATCTCCCACAAGTGAAGGTTGACAAGTACGGTTTTACTACCGTGGACCTCCAACATGTCGGGTACAAAGATGAACCATTCGTACTCGTCAACCAAGTTGTTTAAGTTTTCTATGTAACCGACTCAGCAAATAAGAAGCGCAATGTAGTTCTTCATGAAAAAAGGAGAATTATCGGAATAGAGAATGTAGTGGACGAGGAAGAATACAATCAATTTGATGAGTTACCTCCTTTTGGAAATGGCATAAGGGTCGACGATGAACAACGTGACGAAACTAGTTACGTACGCATTGATCATCATGAAGGGTTAATTTTTAAAGAAAATAAGCAAGTGGAATGAGAATGACGACATATATGTGGGCATTTGGATTAATATATATAACAATGCATATATGAGATGTATATGTGAATTGACATTTATGTATAAGTGAAAATGTGTGATATATAGGTGAATTTTGAGAATGTATGAGTCATACAAATGTATCTGTATGTTCATTGGGCTGTTGTAAAGAAATATACTGGGTTGTTGTAAAGAAATAACTACAGCTGGGCAAAGGCTTATTGAATGCTGGTTGGTGCAGTTATATTAATTATTAACTACAGTCGAGCAAAGGATTATTACAAACAGTTGTAAGTTTAAAACCGTCTGTGATTATTATCACAGACGGTTCTAAGCTTAGAAAACTCAAAACCGTTTGTGATATTTATTATCACAAACGGTTCTAATCTTAGAACCGTCTGTAATAAGCCTTTATTTAAAACCCCAAGCTAGGGTTTTGCGCGTACACTGCCAGTTATTAGCAATACCAACCAAGATTTAGTCGCTCTCCCGGTCCCCCAAGCACGTTGCTGCCGCCGTCCCCCGAGCCTGTCGCCGACCACCTCCGGTCCCCGAGCCAGTCACCGACCGCCTCCGTCCCCCCGAGGCCGTCGTCGTCCTCAAGCCCATCGCCAGCCGCCTCCGTCGAGCCCCCGAGCCCGTCGCCGTCCCCCGAGCCGGTCGCCCTCCTCCTCCTTCGGGCCCGTCGCCGGCCGCCTCCGTCCCCCTGAGCCCATCACCGTCTGCCTCCGTCCACGCTCGAGCTCCTCTCACATCGCCCGAATCCCCTCGGTGAGTCCATCTTCAATTCTACATATTGATCTTTTCTGTTATAATCAATATTGTTCATATCAAATGAATGTTAGATTGATTATAGTGATCTTTTCTGTTGTCCAGTAAGTTATATTCATGATTTGTTAGTTTCTTTTAATATAAAATTTTGATTTAAGCTCAAGATTTAATATATAGTTGTCATATAACTGTTGCATAGCATTATGCTGATTTTAGATACATGATATTTATGTTGGGCATAAATTTTTACTTGAATAACTTAAAATGTTTATATGTGTATATGTTGATTAAGTCATTTTTATGCCTCTGGTATCATGCATGTTGTATATCTAGGAAAGGATAGGCACTTGAACATATATTCTTGTTATTTCATAAATCTTATTGTTGTTAAATCTTACTGTTATGCATATGCATATGTATATGTATATATATGTTGCTAATGAACTTAGATATGTATATGTATACTTGAATATATGTATACATATATTGGAATTAAATTTAAGTCTGTGCTTATACCGCACTATTTACGTATATATGAGAAGGCCAACATGTCATCCGTGTATTCTTCAACATCATTGCCGGAAGCGTCCGCTCCAAAATCAACACGCAAAGCAAGAGGACTATCGAAAAGCACGAGGGCGATTTACCATCACACAGGTCGATAGATCTGGGACCCCTCTCCTTCCTCACAAAGCAGCAAGGGCATTTCATAGAACGATTGGAATAGTTGCACGAGCGAATTGAGATCACATTCGATTCGTGGAAGAGCGTGAGTGAGACTCGAAGCGTGAGTCGCGCGAGAGATTTTTGCATTGTTCGAGATCCCAGAAGAACACCACGACTCTGTGCAACATCGTGCCTTGCTTGCGGCGTGCAAAGCATGGAAGAACTTCAAGAGCGTGCTTGTCAAGGACTATGTGGAGAAGGATCTAACGTCCTTTGGCGGTATCCATTCCTGGAACCACAATGGGACGAGTTTAAGGCGATGAAGACGATCGAAACTTTCAGAAGTGCAAGCGCGGCGCACAAGGCCCTCCAGGCAAAAAACACACATCCCCACAGACTCGGCACAGCTGGGTATGCGGGTAAAATCCCGCAGTGGAGGCAGGAGGACAAACAGGCAATCCTGCAGAACACCGCCCCGCCATTTGCCACGATCTCGGATGAGCGCGCTCGAAATTGGATTAGAACGAGGTCATGTACCACATCGTCGGGGGACATCTCCTTCCGGAACCCTGCAGACTAGGAAGTGTCCCACCGCTTGGTAAGATATCGAACTACGTAGCTTGTATTTACTCCACAACTTCCCTGAAAACTAAATGACATGTCGGGCTCTTGCAGGATACATTGAGTGTCGAATCTTATTAGGGATCATTCCAGTCAATTAGGGAGAAAGACATACTCTCCGCAGCACTGGAAAACAAAGAGCACCCGGGTCGTACGAGAGGCCTTGGGTTTTATGTTCTTTAGAAACAAGGTTTCTCAGATAACTCCGAATTGTATCAGAGTAGGAAGAGAAACAAAGCCGAGCGTGACGCACGACTACGAGAGGAGATCAAGGCATCTCTTAGAGAGGAGCTTGCTGATTACGTCAGAGATGAGGTGCGAAGACAAACAGAAGAAAATCAGTAGGCCGCCGCCGCTCGTGTGCTAGCCAGCCCCCCAACCGTCGGAGTAGCTGCGCGTCCAATCCTACGACGGAAAGCGAGGGCAAATTTCCTGTGGACGACATCTTGGAAGCTATGAAGTGCAAGCTCCAAGTGAGATATGTCTCCATTGCCTTGTACGCTGCTTGAGGCTTGGCATATCCGTCCGGTGAAGGGGCCATGGTGCACCGTGCACCTTTAGCTTTAGGCTTCGGAAAAGTGTCTGTGGATGGTGTGCATGTCAATTTCGATGTCGTCCCACTACCGAAGCCCCCCAACGACGAGATCGTGACTCTAGGGTAACCCATTGGAACCTTCATCCAGTGGTCCAAAAGAGACATCTGCCTGGAGACTTTTTCACCGGTGGCAGGTTCACAAGGGCAATATGAACCAGAGCGACTTACACTAGTGCCATCTCCACAAGGTCTATCTCCACCACCGCTACCTGCACCGGTGATGAGTCCACGGGAGCTATTCCTAGTACAACAACATCCACCGGTGCTACCTTTACAGTCGACCTATAGCCGAGGTAGCAAGGACAGCCGAGGCAACAAGGGCAAAGCAAAGAAGACCGATGATGATATCACGTACCTACCATTGGCCCGCAAATTCGTGCTTGGCGAGCCAATGGTCGACCCGGTGAAGCGCCTCCCACTCCTACCAATTAGTTGCAACTTATTACACATTTGGTATATAGAATAATCCAATAAGCCAGAGAGAGAACAGTGCTCAGGTATCACTGTTAAATTCAGAACATTATTTCCAGCATGAATTTCAAGATGGTGTCTTCGTGGTGACCTTCGAGGATTTATTTGATCTTTTCACGCTGAACGCTCTCGACGCATCACTCGTTCGATGCTGGACGCTGTAAATGTGTACAATCACAGTCTCTGTTCATGTCATACCGATAAATATCATATATAATTTCTTGCTTTCGTGTGTATATATATAGACACGTGGTGACTGAAGCTAGATCATCCAAATCATCGGTTGGTTTCTTGGACCCATACTTGGTCGCCAGTTATACCATCAACGAAGATGCTGACGTCGTCGAGAGGTACATTACAGCATCACTGCTGGCTTACCGCGATAAGGAATATGTACTGATACCCTACAATCAAGAGTTTCGTTGGATTTTAATAGTAATTGTACTAAAGTGGAACAAGACAATATACCTTGATTCTCTAAGTAAGAATAAAGTCGACTACACAGTTGTCGGCCAAGTCATCGATAGATAAGTATATTTTCTTCATACATACCTATATTGTACTCTTTCTTTCATTCCGAATGACTAAGGTCAACTTTTTCGAATCACGTAGGGCGTTCGCGACGTACGTTAAAATGGCAAAACTCTCGACGCAAGGGGCCAAAGCCCTGACACATGATCGAAACTTTAAGATATTCGCTAGTACATATTAATTAATCATATGCAACAGTTGGTAGTATTAATACCTCTTGAATTAACACATTCTATTTTTTGTAGTGCCACCAGCAGCAGCCGGGCAACACGTGTGGATTCTACGTTTGCCACCATATGAGACTACTCCTCGATTCCTCGAGGATCACCAATCCCAATTCTAAGGTTTGTCAATATTTTCATAATTACTTTATACTTATCAAGTTATATATATACGCACGTTGATATTCCTATCGACAGGCTACGTCTATCCCGAAAACTGCATTGAAACAGGCCAACCTTGAAGGAATTCTAGGAGAGTCCGCGTACTTTTTGGTGGCTCAAGTCCTAAATCCAAAGGGAGAGTTCCACAACCCACAATGATTTTTTTATTACTCTTATCACAATGCAATGTATACATGTACATATTGATCTGCGAATGCAATGTAGATCTTTTGTAATTGTGTATTTGTTAATGGATATTTTACTTCATTTCAATTAATTGATTTGCGAAATGGATGTTATATGTTTGTCAAATGAATTGAGATGTGAATTGGATGTTATATGTTTCTGAAATGAATTGAGATGTCAATTGTCTGTATATACATGTACATGTTGATCTGCTTGTTTCAGAGGGCATGGCTAGCATTTCCTGAGGCTAGCCAATTAACAGAAATAGATTTAGGGGCAGAAAAGAATATCACAGACGGTTTGTAACTAAAACCGTTTGTGATAGCTATAATCGCAGACGGTTTGTATGAAAAACCCGTCTGTGATATAGGCAAATCATAGACGATTTTTAAACAAAAACCATATGTGATATATCAATATCATAGACGGTTTGTAACTAAAAACCGTCTGTGATATATGCATATCACAGACGGTTTTTGGTAACAAACCGTCTGTGATATTGATATATTACAGACGGTTTTTGTTTAAAAACGGTTTTTGTTTAAAAACCGTCTATGATATGCCTATATCACAGACGAGTTATTCATACAAACCGTTTGCGATGATAGCTATCACAGATGGTTTTTAGTTGCAAACCGTCTGTGATATTAGACGGAACGTTCGATCATCACTGACCCATAAATTCAGACGGTTCAGAAAACCATCTGTAATGACATTTTTGAACCGTCTATGATACGATTTTCTGTAGTAGTCATGCATGTATGTATATAAGACGTGAGCTTCTTTTCTAGTTGATTAATACATGAGTGCTGGTGGCTTTTATGTTGGAGATGGCATGTACTAGCATTACGTGATGGCATGGTCGAGACTTTGGATTTGAGGCGCTACTTTTGATAGCGTTTTGGTGATCTTTGAGGGAATAAAGAAGAGTTTTTTTTTGGTCTGCATGCTGCATGTGGTGGCTTCTAGTAGATGATAAAGAAGATATGACGAGGTTGGTTGTTTATTTGAAGATTGCATGCGGTTGTCTGATAACTGCATGATTGAAGTTTCGCTAGCAGCGTGTGGATCCTTGGTGTCATCTTTGGACTCGTCGAATCCGAGCTCGGTTCAGCGTCGTACAAGACACAATTGCTTATCTTGGAATGCGTCCTCTTCTGTCTGGTGTTCACTAAGAGCAAGCACAGCAACAGTACTGCATAGAAGAATTGAAAGCGACGTCTTGCCTTGCTGTTGGGTGCATGCAGGCGTTCGGATGACCAGTGCCATGAATCATCGTGCTATCATGCATGTCATCTTAGTCGTCATATGTGTCTACTTTTTGCTACTTCATAGTCTCGTGCTCTCAAGACTTTTGATTTAATTCATTGTGACCTTTGGACTTCTTACGTCGTCGGTGTATCCGGTTACAAATACTACTTGGTTATTCTTAATGATGGCTCGTATTATCTTTGGATGTTTTCTCTATGATTGAAATCCGATACTTTTGCCACTATCTCGCAATTTTTCTCTTATGATACTATTCAATTTGGCGCTAAGATCAAGGGCATTCAATACGATAACGGCCATGAGTTTGACAACTCCACCACTCACACCTTTTTTCTCACCCATAGCGTTGCACTCCGCATGTCATATCCATACAATGATAACCAATAACTGCTTCTTCAGAGCAAATGTATTTGCATTTTGCCGGCTTTCTTTTTATCACGCCTATGCTATTCAACCCATGTTTTGGAACATGTTCAACAGCGATATGCTCTTTTTTCCGGTAGAACTTTCGTCAGAGCGTGCAACGAGAGCGTAGAAACGGCGACATCAAGCCAAGCTCCTATTTTGGTAGGCCATGAACGACGCCTTTGAGCTCATTGAATATGCAGCTTCCTTCAAGACGAACATTGCAATTGTGTAACATCAAAGAGAAACTTGAGTAACATGTCGTATAGTACACTACAATATAGTCTAGGGTTCTTAACTTCTTGCCGTTTGTCCGAAGGATACAGTGTATCTTGCAGCGTTCAATTGGAATAGTACAGCATTTTTCCCTATAAGTATAGTTGAGTGGTGTATCCTCTACCATTATGTAATACGCATGTAGTAAGAAAAGTTTGTGAGTATAGAAGTTATCACGTGGTAATGGGTGGCACTTAACCGCTGAGATGATCACGTTCCAGTGAAAGAGTTTGTTTTTTTAAGCTACGGTTAATCGTTTTTGACTTTAACATAAGTGTTTATGTGAACAAATCAAATGTCGATACGTTGATTAAAAAAGCTGTCCTGATAAGCCACTTTAAAAAGATGGTAAAGAAACCGTCCCATCCATTTATTCAGAGGAATCCATAAGTTATAAGCCGAAAAAATAGGATCAAAGATGAATACTAATAATAACCTTGTAAAAAATATTTTTGAGAAATAAAACCACCTCTATATGCAGTAAGGACATGGGATCTCTCAAGTCTCAACTGCACCGGATTGAGGATGCATAAATTAATTAGGAAACATTCTGAAAAGAACAGAAAAATCAAGAGAGGCAGCTCACTACACGCTTATACGCTACACATTGAGAGAAGAACACTGTAGGTGAACCTTCCTCATATTTTCTTTGGCATTTGACATCTTCGTGGTGCTGCATACACATGTGTTTCTGCACGTTTTTTGTAAGACGGCTTTTAATTTGTCAAAGCTGGGATCTTCTGCACAAGATGACCCGTTCGACGCAGCGTATGATGCGACCATTTCAAGTCAAAACTGGAAGTCGGAACGCTGCAAAAAGCTAAGCAGGTGAACGTCCGAGAGATCATGCCGCAGAAGATCCCTACTCGTCCAGAAGCCTTTTTCCATGGAGTGAGGCTTGGCTTTGGGTAGAAGTTTTGCTCTTTCTCTGATTCTTAAGTAGCGCTCAAAATAATTTAAAGTCAGCTTCTATTTTTGATTTTTACTTTTTTTCACTATTCAGTAATTTTGTTTTTTTAGTTTTTTAAGATTTTTTTTTTACCTTTTTTCCGTATTCCTTTGCATTTGTCCGGATGGGCTAACATATTTTTTTTACATTTTTTAAAATTTAATTATGTCAAATGACCCAACTCAGTTACAGTAAAAAAATAAAGTAGTTACAGTAAAAAAAGATATAAACTAACGTTAAACTGAGCGCTACCTTATTTCATCTGTTAGCATCTAACTTTTCACACCGAATGGCAAAACATCTCACCTCTTCTTTGAATGGTACAAACTTCTATTCCATCGTAATATCATGCATGGGTGTTGGACTGTTGATGCTGGCAGGTCATTGTAGTACTTTAGAACAACAAAAGTTTCAAATTTTGTGCTGTAATTGTTTTTTTCTCTGGCTATCCAATACCTTAAAGTACAAGAAAACTCAGCACTTGGAATATCATTAAAGTAAAGATAAAAAAAATTGCTCTCGTCAGTTGTCATGCCCCCACATTAACAAAAAAATAATGAGAAAAGAAATAGACAAACCGGCATCGACTTTCCATTGCAACTGAACAATCTTGGCAAATGGTGGTGATGATATGAACGTAGCTGACTCTGTGAAATCGTGAGTGACTAAGCTTCTTGGTCATGCGTTGTCTACCTGTTCTTGACAGATAGTATACCAGAAAACGATTCCTGACTGTTTCTTCATTGAGCAATGGTTAATGTATTCTGGAAGCTCATTGAACTGAATAGAATATCTGAGCTTCTAGATTACACGCCTAGATGTCGTACAACAAACATGTACATTATCATAGAACTGCTTGTTTTGATGTCAGCTAGGTAAACAGATAATGTGCTTAGCATTACTATGAACTTCTGCAATAAATTAAGTATCTTCTGCCTTCTATAAACAAAGTGTGAGGAATCAAAGAATGACGTACCTGTATACGCATGGCATTACTCATTATGCTGAAGTTTCTCTCTTCTGCTATGGTGCTGCATGTTTTGAATTCCTCTGCTAGGTTGTTGCTCAAATCAGATGCACCTGACATGCACAACACACCTCAAAAGTCAAAATATTTATGAAGTGCTAACTATTCCAGTAATCGCATGGTGCACACAAGAAAGCATAGCAGAACAACGTAAGAAAGAATGAAGAAAGCTGACTAGACGTGGAGAACAAATAACAAAAAGGCTTTGCAGACAGGTAGATATACTATTGAGTATTGATACTCAGGGCAGCCAACTAAACAACAAAACTCTGTTCTAGCTGATACTACCATAGAAAAGCAGCACGGGTATGCAATAATACTTCTTTGGCATATCAAAGTTCTCTGGAGTTCCAACTAGTTAATTATCTGGGTTTACTGGCAGGGATAAGAATATTAGATATCTATGTGCATTTGTGTTCAATAATTGAACCCATGTCGACTCCAAACAGGCATGTGGCTTAGCATTCAATAAATTGAACAAACTAATACTCCAAAAATACCAACAGCTACACAGCTCCATGCCAGGCACAAGGAGCCCATTTCCATGCACAAATTGAACAATATTTGCAGTACACGCATTGATTTGTCAAGCAAGCAAACATGCCAGGCCATCCGATGATCCGACGAAAGCTACCGCAGTCATGCTGTTCAATTCGCCTCAACCCTAATTTACCATAACCAAAGTGTAATAATCCTACTACTAATCACACGTTACAACCTACAAACTGCATGAAGGATTCAATTAAGCAAATCAGAATTGGAAACTTGGACTTGGTGGGGTGCGCCAGGCCCAGCCAGCAGTGCAACGGCTGGGTGACACGCGAGGGCTCCAATAGCAAGCCACTGTGAATGAACCCTCCCCCTATAAAAAATTAATTTAATATCAAAGTGAGCACATGACCCACATATCAGATATTAAACTGATAAGAACAGATACTACACTTGATCTTAGCCAAAAGGCCGAGAAAGGTATGCTTTGCCTCTGTGCCCTGGGTCGCCTTATATGCTGCGCCTCCGCCTGCCGTTCGCTCTTGCTGCGCGCTGTGGGACTAAGCAAAGGCACAGCACGCGCTGCGCGGAAGTTTGGGCTCGAAGCTTAATGACGAAGCCCAACATAGATGGTGCATATTAAGGTGTTGGGCCCGTCTCAGGAGCCCAATTAGAACATATCAGGATTCAAGTGAGCGGTCACGGCATATTAAGGTGTTGACTAGGGCTAGTTCCTGTATTGTGATACATCAAAAGAGTTGGCTGCGAATGTTGAGTGCGATCTTCTTTGACTTGGAGCACAACAGCAATTTTCAGGACGCCAGAGAAATCCGGCGCGAATATGGAAACCAGAGGTGTCAAAGTACCACTCACAAGTAGGACCTTTCTATCCTGTGAATGTTGAGGACGTTTAGAATAAGGACATCGGCGCACTTGAGAGTTGAGAAGAACTTAGTTACGGAACATAACCTCCAATTCTTGCCGATCAACTCACCTGATCGATTGGCCTGGACGTCGGTCCAATCCCATCTTCTTCTTTCCTTCCCCACTCCATAATCTTCTCCACATGAGGATGCCAACATAGTCTTCTGCCTCTGCCTTGCAAGCAGAGATGCAGTTTTGTTTGCAGCCACGCTGAGTGATTTGTTACTTCAACAGGTGATGTGAAATAGAACCCTTAGGAGTAAAAGTATTATTCACCCAAAAGTATTCACATACGCTTCAACAGGAGGGGGCGCACACCCCAGATCTCCAGTACCGACTAGTAATGACCAAGGTTTAAAATAGCCGGCTATAGCCACCGCTATAGCCGGATTTAGCCTTTGAGAAGGCTAAAGGCTAAGAAAACTTACTTTTAGCGCTAAACACCTTTTGCCGCTATTAGCCGGCTAAATCCGGCTAAATCCGCTAAATACACAGCTGTTTAGCCGGCTAAGGAGGGGAAAAACCGAAAAACGCTGAAGTGGGCCGAAATGTTCGGAGCCGACGGCCTGGCCCAAATTCACAGCCGCTGCTAAGTGCTAACCCTAGCCTCAGCCCTCATGCCGCCCCTCACAGCCACGCCTCCCTCCCGACTCCCGACTCGCCAGCCCGTGCCGCCTGCCGCCGTCGCCACGCCTCCCGGGCCCGTGCGCCGCCGCCGCCGCCACGCCTCGAGATCCGTGCGCCGCCGCCGCGCCACGCCTCCGAGCCCGTGCCGCCGCCGCCGCTGCCACGCCTCGAGAGTGCCGCCGCCGCCGCCGCCACGCTTCCCGACTCGAGCCCGTGCCGCCGCCGCCGCCGCCACGCCTCCCAAGCCCGTGCCGCCCGCCGCCGCGCCTCCCGGCCGCGCCCGCCGCTTGACCGCGCGTGCTCCCGCACTGGGGAGATGGGGAGATGGCCGCCGATTCCAGCAAGGGCATGGGCATGGGCATGGGTTTCCACCAGGGGGCCGCCACCTCCACCTCCTTGTACCACCACCACATGCTCTCCTTCCAATCCAATCCCGATTCCACTCCATTGTATCGCCACATCAGGTTCGAATCAAATAAATCCCTTCCTTATTACACTACATTGTTTTATTATCGCTATTATATATGTTCTTCCATTGCAACCTGCTGTTATGTTTACCCCTGTTGAATGAGTTTGTGAGTTTATTTAGAGAATTATGGACTGTAATCATGTTTGTTTGATAATGTCCTGAAGGAGTGCACTATGCCTCACTATTTGCTGCTATAAATGTTTTTGTATGCTAAAATATCCTTGATTATATGCTTGTATGTGCATAAAACATTGAATTCTGAGTTTTTTACATATACTTTTACTAATCCGCTAAATGAGGCTATTTGAGGCTATAGCCCGCTATAGCCTTTGTAACCTCTACGGAATCCATCCGCTAAATGTTTTAGCCCGCTATTTGAAACCTTGGTAATGACAACGCACCAGCACCTCCTTTCTTTGGCACCAGCAACTCCAGTACCGACTGGTGCCAATTACATATCGAATTATTGCTGCAAGGACGGAGTACTGGGTTGTTCTAACTTTCTTTGGCACCTAACTTTCTTTGGCACCTGCCTCATGAGCTGCGGCGGCCTCCTTTTCTTTCACCTCCTCCAAGGCAGGGATCATTTTACTGGCCGAAAACAGGTTTTATCGGTGTCACCGGTGACCTCCGGTAAAATCTCAAACCGGTTCCGAAAAATTTATTTTGCATGGATTTTGTTAAATTTAGAATGAATTTTTACTGAAATTACTTTCAAAATTTTCGGCCGATATTTTCAACTTATTTTCGGTCGATTTTCGGCGATAATCAGCCGGTTTACATTTGAATTTCAAATTTTTTTTGAATTTTTCAGTCTGAATTTCTATTAAAAACCGAAAATCGGCCATATCGACCTTGCCGACCCCCTCCGATAAAATATTAAAACCGATAATCTTAACCTTGCTCCAAGGTCGCCTCCCTCGGCTTGGCTTCGGTTGCTGGCGCATTCTCGGACTCCGCCTCGGTGGCAGTGGCGGTGTTGTTCGTCTCAGGGGATGTGCTTGCGTTGCCGTCTTCAACAGGGACCGTCCTCTTGACGGTGCCGACCTTCACGTACTTGCTCACGAACTTGTATTCCCAGTCCTGCAGTGCGTCGAGCTCGAATGGCCAAAGGCACATTCCTGGGGCTCAAAGGACATCTTGGCTAGAGCTCTGCTGGCATCTTTACCAGCGAATAGCGCATAAGGTCCACCAGGTCCATAGAACATTCTGCACGGAGCAGATAACATGTGAGAAATGAAAGCACACCACCACCTAAATGGCCACAACTTTACATGTGTTTTGAATTGGAAGAAGTGCACTGCAGAAATGTTTATCATTGGGAAGTACAGGCACAATGCAAGTTAAAGCCTCCTTATAATCGATCCAAGAATTCTTATATTAGTATTATCATCTACCCACAAAATATGCGTGCTCCACTAGCAACTGCATCTTGCATACCAAAAGATAAAGAATAGAAGCCACGAATCTTATTTCATTGTTGAAGCTAACTACAAAAATAATATATAAAAAAAGTAAAGACCAACAAACAACTTTCCCATTTTTTCCCCCAGATTTCCTTTTTACCTTCCTGACCTTCCATGAAGTCAGAACGGCTCAACAAGCATCAAGACAACAATATTTTTACATTTCACTTTTTATATTTATAACAAATAATTGTAGTTTAGAGAACAAATCAGCATGACAAAGTATAATTGTTTTCTTAACGCCCGTTGTCATTAGTGGTTTCCGGTGCATTTGCTTTTCTTTTGTGTTACTGCCTGTTTTGTTTTCTTGAACGTGGGCATCTCAATATTTTACGTGTGCAGACTGCAGAGCACTGGAGTAGTATGTAAGTGGCCATGGATGCTGCATGTAAAGAAGCTAAGGGACCATGTGAGAAGGTGCGGGTTTTATTGTTGTGAACCATTGCTAAATTAGAGGAGTTGGAATTTAGAGTTTACAAATTTATAGTTTTTCAAAACAATTTGCAGATCTGACAGTTTGACCGGCCAGAGGTGGCAGTCAGACTGGCCATTGGTTAGATCAGCCAGTGCTAGCGGTCAGACCAGCAGCCATCTACGATCAGATCAGCTGGCGTCAACAGTCTGACTGGCCGATTGTGTTGCTTCAGCTGAAAATTGAGTTTTTGGAGTTTTTTTTGTTATGGGTTATTTTGGTTTGACCTAGGTCAGTGCATATATATTACATAATGCATGTTTTAGCTAGTATGGGTCAAGTTGTGCATCTGGCAATGAGTTGATCACGTTTAGGGATTCTCGATGATTCTCCTCCCTCACTCGTGCATCCGATAACGAGTTGATTACGTTTTAAAGATGCTTCTATTGGGACCGTGGCAGTAAAGGGCATTGTGCGTGTCAACTATTACTATTACTATTAAATACATATAAAGTTACTATTCAGTTGTGTACTGACAGTAACTCTTTATATGTTTAGTAGTAACTTCACTCATAAACGGTAGCAACTTCTCAGTTTACATTTTACTATATATATGAAGTTTTTTCTATCGCTGATATAGTTACTCTCTATGCTATATCTCACAAAGTAGGAAGTATCTCATACAACAGAGGGTATGTACGTATAATATATAAGTATGTAAGACTATCTAGGTGGTTGGTATACTGTTTTAAAGTGGTATATATATACATACCACCTCTGAAAAATTGTTCATACCACCTAGATGATCTTAAATACTCGTATACTATATGTATATACTCTCCGTTACGCGAGATACTCCCTACGGTATGAGATACGATATAGGGTGTAATTACACTCGGGTGTAGAATATATATATAGGAAGCCTCTTTTCTACACCCTTTTATGTGCGTATATCAAGGTATTTACAAAATACCCTAAAAACTATGGATTCCTTTGCAATTTTTTCATGTGGTTCACATTGAAATATCTTATATTTAGTACATGAATATACCTAAAATGATAAAGGAGTATTTCAAGTTTGTTTAGGTGGTATATTAGAGGTAGGTGTAATTACACCCGGGTGTAGAAAGTATTTTTCCTATATATATATATATATATATATATATATATATATATATAACATACTTCTTTTTTATGTACGAATATGAAGGTATTAGCAAAATATTCCTAAAACCATATGCTTTCTTACAATTTTTTTCATATGACTGGCATTGGGATATCTTAGAATTAGTATATGAGTATATCTAAGATAATAAAAGAGTATGTTAAGTTTGTTTATATGGTATATCATAGGTGGGAGTAACTACACTCAGGAGCAAAATAGTTGGAATTTTGAAAAAACCCGTGTTAGAAAGAGTTTCGGGTCTCTTAAATAGTAGTGAGTCAAAAGCATAATTAAGATAAAAAAATCTAGATCTAATTGAATAAGTTGTATTAGGGTTTCGAGTAGAGACTCATGATATATATTGGTGCGACTGGTTATTTGGAAAAAAAAAAGCCGTGACTTTTGGAAAGAAAAGAAAAATAGCGGCTGCATGTATGCATATGAGACGTGAGCTTCTTTTTTAGTTGATTAATACATGAGTGCTAGTGGCTTTTATGTTGGAGATGGCATGTACTAGCATCACGTGATGGCATGGCCGAGACTTTGGATTTGAGGCGCTACATTTGATAGCCTTTTGGTGATCTTTGAGGGAATAAAGAAGAGTTTTTTTTTTTTTGGTCTGCATGCTGCATGCGGTGGCTTCTAGTAGATGATAAAGAAGATATGACGAGGCTGGTTGTTTATTTGAAGATTGCATGCGGTGGTTTGATAACTGCATGATTGAAGTTTCGCTAGCAGCGCGTGGATCCTTGGTGTCATCTTTGGACTCGTCGAATCCGAGCTCGGCTCGGCGTCGTACAAGACACAGTTGCTCATCGTGGAACGCGTCCTCTTCTGTCTGGTGTTCATCAAGAGCAAGCATAGCAGTAGTACTACATAGAAGAATTGAAAGCGACGTCTTGCATGCAGGCGTTCGGATGACCAGTGCCATGGAATCATCGTGCTATCTGTTATGCGTGTCAGCTTAGTCGTCATATACGTCTACCTTTTGCTACTTTACAGTCTCATGCTTTTAAGACTTTCGATTTAGTTCATTGTGATCTTTGGACTTCTTCTGTCGTCAGTGTATCTGGTTATAAATACTACTTGGTTATTCTTAATGATTACTCGTATTATCTTTGGACGTTTTCTCTATGACTGAAATACGATACTTTTGCCACTATCTCACACTTTTTCTCGTATGATGCTATTCAGTTTGGCGCTAGGATCAAGAGCATCCAGTGCGATAATGGCCATGAGTTTAACAACTCACTACTAGAAAACAGATCATCCCTCACGGTTCAAAACCGTCAGGAAAATTCAAAAAACCATCAGGTTAATATTCCTTGACGGGTTCCCGTCAGGCAAATCCCCTCAGGGCTGGCTGGTCAGGGAAATTCAATTTGGCTGACGGTTACCCGTCAGGGATATTTAACCTGACGGTCTTACCCGTCAGGGAAATTTAACCTGACGGTCGGTTAACGACCGTGAGGAAAATTGATTTAACCTGACGGTACTAACCGACCGTGAGGAAAATTGATTTAACCTGACGGTACTAAGCGACCGTGAGGAAAATTGATTTAACTTGACGGTACTAACCGTGAGGAAAATTGGCACA
The DNA here is from genome assembly GCA_036346265.1 of Melocanna baccifera. Classification (NCBI taxonomy): domain Eukaryota; kingdom Viridiplantae; phylum Streptophyta; class Magnoliopsida; order Poales; family Poaceae; genus Melocanna; species Melocanna baccifera. The sequence continues at coordinate 2,955,948 of CM070709.1, read as the reverse complement.
AACTAACAAAAAAAATTATAACAGATTTGCTTTTGGACTACTCAATCAGCTCTAATTCTTCTAACACACTGCTGGTACCGAATAAGGTAACAACAACATATCGAAATAGGCCTAGTACATTCCAAATCAACAAAAACATAACTGATACTACCACCATACATTCTGCATACAGCAGCAGTTTTGAGTAGTATGAACAACGCAATGCTAACGGAGGCTCCAATTTAAAGAAAACACCATCACATCCTGTTGGATGTATGTCGCGCATGGAGAGACACCGCCCTATCAAGCCCGCTCTTGTTTCCCTTCAAACAAATTACCAAGAAACAGCTCAAGCTGCTCAGGCGTGTGCTCGACGTATTTTCCTGGTGCTTTGCTTTTCTCGATGAGAGGCCTACAGATTAACAAGGCAATTTTATAAGCACCACGAACGTGAACTGATAGGCATAACCTCGAAGGGAATGACACCAAAAGAAAAGAAGGATTCTTCATGAGATTAAACGAGCTAGTAAATTATGTCAGTTCAGAGTAATTCAGGTTGATTAGTAGCATCACCAACAGAGAAAAAAAAGAGAGTAGTTAACTCATACTTAATTTTACATATTTTTCCTCGTGCACTTCATTCTTCTGTTTCCACCCATTATCACCCTAGTACCCTAGATCTTTCACCACTTTTCCATCATCTGAAAACCCTAAACATCTCACATGCAGCTGCTATTGAATGAAAAAGAGATACGTTACCACGCCATGGACTGCCATGGACAGCTGCCAAGTTTATCAAGGTCTAGGGATAACTCAATTATTGACAGTTTACAGTGTTATGCTGATAAATAATTCTAGAATTCACAAACAACTAATTGGTAGGTCAATCATGTCTTCACGATTTTTATTGCTGAACAAATTTAAACGAACACTAGGAAAAAAAGAAATACACCAATCTACATTTGAGATACTACCACCAGGGTTAAAAACATAAGCATGAAAAACAGGAAACTTTGAAAAATAATTGCTACGGTTAATGTTCATACATTAAATTTCAATGTTTACAAGTAATAAGGTGTCAAGGAGACATACCCAAAACGCTTTAGGAAGGATCTGTATGCAGGCAACAGAATTTCAGCAACTGCAAGTCTCAATGACTCACGGAACTTGGTATCTGGAACAGACCAGCCACACTGCTTTTGATAAATCTCATCAAATAACATATTGAAAGACCTGAATCTGATAGCATCAGAGGGGAAAAAATGATTCAGAAATTTCATAATAGAACATCGTCATAAAAAGTGAGCTGAAATAGTCGGTGTATCTAACTGACCTCTCTTTGACAGCTGCCCTTGAAGCTCCACTGCTATTGCCTCCGTCACTTCCTACTTGACCACTACCTCCTGATGAAGTCAGGCCTTGACCAGAGAGGCATTGCAACACCTGCAACATTGGAGCAAATTAAAATAAGGTGATGTGCATAAATATCTCCTGCTTTAATTTTTCTAAATAATAGTATATCATATTGCACATCCAAAAAGATAACCGGTGACCCAAGCAATGTTGAGAAAATAGTGATATGTCCAAAGCCTTCTTCCCAAATAATCCTTAATCACAAAATACTATCAGCAACAAAAATTAGGGACAGCAGAACAACTTATTGCAATAATTAGGTCAATCCCATGATACAAAGTGCATCAAGACTAGTAAGTTTAAGGTCATCAATGTCTCTAGAAGCCTGCCATCTATTCCGTAGTTAGTAGCAAGATGGATACTGGATGTTTGAATTTGTTTGGACCAATATTCATAGTGAGAGCATTTATTTATGAGGTTGAATAATCCTCAACAAGGCATCAAATGCAAGAGAAATAAACACAGCGAGTTTTAATCAAAGATTTCTAGCAAGTGAACCTTTGACCAAGCAATCCTTTTATACTGATTCGCATTTTGCTGTACAATCCTTCGATGCCTTTGAATCCAGTCATCGCCCAATAAATCCTTGGCTTCTGATCTGGAAGAAAGAAAATAGAGCATTGCGTTGTACCCACTCACTTATTGTAACCTTGTTTGCTACCCTACTTCACAAAAACATACCTGCGGACAGATTTGACAATATAATGAATGTTATTCATCAAAAATATGTGCATCAAAGCAGGATCCTTGTATTGCTTTGCTTTTGCATCCAAATTATTCTGTAAAGCTTGCATAATACCCCATTCTATTTTTTTGCTTTTGCCGTTGTCGGAGGCGAGGAGGCGCCAGGTGCGGCAGACGGCGCAGGAGCGCGCGGCGTCGGTGGGGCCGAGCAGGTGCAGGATCTGGACGAGCACGTCGATCGGGACGGCGTTGAGCGCGCCCAACGAGGCGTACTCACCGGCCGCCGCCGGGGCGCGGCGCCGTGGGGAAATCTGCGGAGGGGGAGGAGGGGTCGTTGTCGGCGAGGAGCGACGCCGCCTGGCGCATGGACTCGGAGAGCGCCGACAGCTCCTCCATGGCCTCCATGGTCGGTCCCTCTACCCCTAGCTGCGGCGGATCTCACGGGATCGGGGCGGTGGCGACCTGGCCCTAACCCGAGGCGGGGGCAGGCGAGGCGGGGGGGCGGCGTGGGGTGGGAGGAGGAGAAGGCGGTGGGGCGGCGGAGCCCAACCCACCGCCGATCTGAGAGGAAGGGGAGGACGCGAGGAGGTGGGGGGATAGCGAGTCGGCGGGGGGCGAGCGAGGGGGAGAGCGAGGGGAGGCGGGGGCGGCGGGGGGAGAGCGAGGCGGCGGGGGACGAGCGAGGGGGAGGCGTGCGTGCGTGGGTGGGGGAGGGGAGCGGCGCGGGTTGGGAGGGAGGGAGGGGATGGGGGGCGCGCGGCGGCTGCGAAAGTGAGAAAAGGTGGGGTGTTAGGGTTTCTAATTATCCTCGTGGTGACAAGTGGGCCCAACAGGAAAATGAATTATCCTCACGGTGATAAGTAGGCCCGACAGGAAAATTGATATCCCTCACGGTCTATACGGGCCCGTCAGGAAAACGAAAATATCCCTCACGGTCTATACGGGCCCGTCAGGAAAATTAAAGCCCGTGAGGGATGATCCGTTTTCTAGTAGTGACTCCACCACTAGCACTGTTTTTCTCACCCATAGCGTTGCACTCCGTATGTCATGTCCATACAGTGATAACCAATAACTGCTTCTTCAGAGCAAATGTATTTGCAAATACATTTAGCCGGCTTTCTTTTTATCACACCGTTGCTATTCAACCCATGTTTTGGAACATGTTCAACAGCGATATGCTCTTTTGGATTATTTTCCCACTAGTATGTTCCGGTAGAACTTTCGTCAGAGCGTGCAACGAGAGCGTAGAAACGGCGACATCAAGCCAAGCTCCTATATTGGTAGGCCATGAACGACGCCTTTGAGCGCATTGAATATGCAGCTTCCTTAAGACGAACATTGCAATTGTGTAACATCAAAGAGAAACTTGAGTAACATGTCGTATAGTACACTACAATATAGTCTAGGGTTCTTAACTTCTTGCCGTTTGTCCGAAGGATACAGTGCAAAAGGGCAGCCAACTAAACAACAAAACTCTGTTCTAGCTGATACTACCATAGAAAAGCAGCACGGGTATGCAATAATACTTCTTTGGCATATCAAAGTTCTCTAGAGTTCCAAATAGTTAATTATCTGAGTTTACTGGCAGGGATAAGAATACCATATATCTATGTGCATTTGTGTTCAATAATTGAACCCAGGTCGACTCTAAACAGGCATATGGCTTAGCATTCAATAAATAGAACAAACATCGACTCCAAAAATACCAACAGTTACACAGCTCCATGCCAGGCACATGGAGTCCCATTCCACGCACAAATTGAACAATATTTGGAGTACACGCATTGAAGCTACCGCAGTCATGCTGTTCAATTAGCCTCAACCCTAATTAGCCATAACCAATGTGTACTAATCACACGTTACATGTATATTTTTAGACTTCATTGCGTCATATATAGTAAAATATGTAAAGTTGAATTGAATATATTAAGTATTTAATGTAGATGAACATGCCAATTTTGACAGCCATGAGCAGTACATTTTTCACCAAATTGTGCGAATACTATAGTATATATATGTTTATGATTGGAAATAGAGTTGTTTGTTATCAAACCATAATACCTATTAATTGTTGAAAATAGAGTTGTATTTGTTATACAACTATTGGATGTAGATTAAGAAAATTCTTAAACGAATTGTAGCACACATGACAGATCATTCTATACCATTGTAATTTTGACTGAACAATTGTAGTACATGTGGCAAATCATTCTATACCGTTATAATTTGAGTCCACCATGCAAATAAGTGATGTAAATGTTTTTCTCTTCTAGTTAACAAAGAAATTTCTAGCCTGTTAGAATGGACATGGGCTAAGTTAATGTAGGATTGCATCAACTTGCCCTGGTCCTCTCAAAAGAGCAAATTTTGTACGATCTACCTATCGGTTCTAGTTCCCTCCCCATGCATGCACGCATGAAGCTGTGTAGAGATCCGTCTCGTGCAAACTCATAGAGTTTCTTAGGCACTCTGATTCATTGGCAGTATGTTCTTGTGGACAATGTCTTTAGCCCTCTTCCATTGTATCCAACATTTCAACTTCATGATAATCTTGTCCATAAGAACAGCAGTTTACAGTAAAGCTGCTGGTGGACTTATCTTGAATGTCATGATCTATAATTAGGACTCACTCCAAGCCTGATTAGTGGTTCGCAAATACCCTTTTTTTCACCTAGCTGGCACAATGGGTTGTCAGGGCACTTTGAGTATGGCGATTGAATTGGTTTCAAAAAAGTATGGCGACTGAAGAAACGGGAATAATAGCTGAAGAAATCAAGAGTAGGCACCAAAGGTAACGCTTCAACGAGTTCAGTAAGCTAAGAGTTGGAGATTGAAGCAGGTAAATTAGCGGATTGAAGCTAAGAGTTCAGAATGATTTCAGTAATTACTGTGCTGTTCTGTTTACCGTCATATGTTTTCGAGTTTACCCGCGTTGAACTAATTTACCTGTACGAGCGTTGTACTTCATGAACTCCGCGTCCTATACAACCCGAATATTTTCGTGAATGAGAAGACAAGATTGACGCATATAATAGTTCCTTGGTACAGTGATTTAGATGCATTGCTTCTTTCTTCCTGCATCACTTTCCCTTGTGTTGTTTGTGAGTTCTTCCCCCAAATTCTTCATAAATTCAGTTGGGATTATCTCGGATTCGGATAAGTCCTGACAAGGGTCCTCTGATTTTTTTTCTTAATATTTCATCTTGGAGCTTTCTTCTCTCGGCAGCTAATAAATTGTATTTGCAATTGTTCCTATCGCTGAGCTCTATCTTTTGGATGCCTGATGCTGCTGCAATTTATGTCTTGTTGTTGATCCTTGGTCCTATTCTTTTTGGCTTATGGTTTCCTTCGAACAAATAAACGGGATAGTTTCTCCGTCGCTTTTTCGAAGTGGCTTATCGGAACAGCCTTATCAGCATTCAGTTTGTTCACACAAATGCTAGTTCTAGGGGCAAAAACCATCAGGCATAGTTGAAAAGCATAGGCCCCTTATGAGTCCCATCCAGGTTTGATAAACCATGTGGCTAGGTCTAGGATTTCTTAGTGATGAATAATTGACAATGTAGATGATGAATAATTGTCAACGTTGGTTATAATGATATGTCGCGCGTGTGTGTTGACTAATGTCGGTCAAGTTGAGACGAACTTGTGCTGAAAAAATGTTCTTTGGACTTTGCATGTGTACATTGAGCATGGAGACGAACGTAGTCGATGACAAAGTGGACTGAGATTAGAATGGGGAGATCCGAGGTTCAAGTGGTCGAGGATGTCACAAGATGGTCGGGCTCATGCTTGGACACATGAAGATCAAAGGTGGATGATACGTGGAGAAGCTACAAGATGTGCGGTCCTGGAGGTTTCGACACGTGACGAGTTGAAAAAGTTAAAATTTTGGGGAAAAAATCTGTGTTAGTAAGCTTTTCGGGTCCCTTTGTTGTTGGAATTCATCCCCTTCTTATTGCTATCGATGATCCTATAGGGTTCCTATAAAGTTGGCAACTTCTTGATTGATATGTTCTCATGTGGGGGCCTTGGCTCCTGCACTAACTACTATTATGGTTTTTTTGTAATGGAATTTGTCCGATGGAATTAATACTTTTATATATTTATCTTGAATGTGCTCTGTTTGTTTCTACGTGTTTATAAATGAACAGAAGTTGTATAATGCGTAGAATATCCCAGACATAGGTGTGGTAATACGTACCTAAACATTCTGTTGTTTATTCGAATGCTTTCTATCTTTACTACTTAAAAGAAAAAGTTGGTGTTGGTGATGGTGATTCATCTGCCATCCCACCACTCTCTCTAGACATGGTGGTGGTTCATCTGCCATCCCACCACCCTCTTTAGACATATATAGGTCGTTCCATCCATTACTACAGAAAGCCTAATACTAGACGCCAAATCACAGACGGTTTTATGAAACCGTCTGTGATGTACACTATCACAGACGGTTTTAATTTAGAGACCGTCTGTGTTGTTGAAAGAGTATCACAGACGGTTCTTACCGATGAATCATGTGTGATACTGGAATATCTCGAGCGGTTTTAGAACCGTGCGTGATATTCGAGTTATCACGAGCGGTTTTTAGTTAATAACGTTTGTGATATCGAATATCACATACGGTTTTTAGTTAAAAACCGTGTGTGATAATTCCAGATTATCGCGACGGTTTGTAACTAAAAACGTCTCGTGATATTCTAGTATCATAGACGGTTTTTGTTAAAAGCCGTGCGTGATAATCTGCTATGTATTTATTGCGTCGCTCAAACCGCATCTGTTTCATTTTGATCCGGATCTAGTCGGTCTTGCTGCATTTGAGGCGGCAAGGCTTTAAGCTATTTTATTTGGTGAAAGGAGGCATATTTGGCAGGAGAGTTTTGAAGATTCATCAAGTTCTTGGTTGCCCTAGATATGATTAGTAATGAAATTTGTTTTTCGTTGCACCAAAATTTAGATCTAGCTAATTTTTGTAATCGTTATATATATACTTTGAAGATCTAGCTAATTTAGATTTAGCTAGCCTCAATGCATGTGGTATATATGTAGTAATAATTAATTAAATTAATTTTAATATTAAGTTGGTATATATGTGCATAATATAGGACCAAGTGGATATATACAAACCGTGTGAGTGAAGAGTACATTAATGACATATCTGCTTACAAGAGCCGAAGAGGATATGTTGAATAAGGGGGTGGAATATATGTATTGTCCATGCACTAACTACGAGAATTTAAAGATGTTTAAGAATCGAAAGCAGATTGAAGCGCACTTGATTCGGAGGGGTTTCAAAAAGGGGTATACGTGTTGGACCATTCATGGCGAAGTTAATGATATGCCGCCGGATGACAACGCTAGTGAAGTCAATGATATACCGTCGGATGATATCGCCGGTGAAGTCAATGATATGCCGCCGGATGATGATTGTGGTTCGGATTCGGATAGGCTGTACGATGACAATCTGGATCAGATGCTTCGTGATATAGAAGAGAACTATGATAAGAGAGGGTATATTAAATTCCGAGGCTTGATGGAGGACTCAGAGAAACTTTTGTTCACATGCTGCAGGTCAAACTACACGAAGTCGTCAGCTGTACTTGAACTGTTGAAATTGAAGGCAAATAACGGTTAGTCCGACAAGAGTTTTACGGCGCTGTTAGGTCTTTTAGCTGACATGTTTTCGGAGGGAAATGAGTTGCCTAAAACCACGTATAAAGCCAAGAAGAATCTTTGTCCATTGGGAATGAAAATTGAAAGAATACAAGCATATCCGAACGACTGTATCCTCTACCGTAAAGAGTATGCAAACATGCATGTCTGTCCGGTGTGCAACGCATCCCGATACAAACATAACAATCAATCAAATGATGATGGCGAGGGAACAGAGGTGAAGAAAGGACATCCTGGAAATGTGGCATGGTATCTTCTTATAATTCTCCGTTTGAAGCGGTTTTTTGCGAATCCAAAGCAGGCAAAGCTGCTGCGTTGGCACTTGAAGGAGCGCAAGAAGGATGGAATGCTGAGACACCTTGCTGATTTCAGCCAGTGGAGAAACATCGATAGGAGTTTTGCAGATTTCAGTGCAGAACCAAGGAGTACAGATGGAATTAATCCTTTCAGTAACATGAGCAGCTGAGATAGCACTTGGCTCGTGACTCTGTGCATCTATAACCTTCCTCCTTGGTTGTCTATGAAGCGAAAGTATATTTTACTGTCGATACTTATCCAAGGACCAAAGCAACCTGGGAATGATATTGATGTGTACCTAGCACCGTTGGTGGAAGATCTAAAAGTACTGTGAAACGAAGGGGTACAGGTATGGGATGTATACAAACGAGAGAACTTTACTTTGCGCTACTGGCATCGCGCTCACGTCCTACTTTGCGCCCGTCGCGCTCAGTGTCGCGGCCACCCTCGCCACTGGGTCGCCAATTGCCCCAGCCGCGGCAACGTCCGCGGCCACCAGACTTGCTCGACGGTCCCTCGCCGCTCTGCTTCTCCTTGAGGTGCGTCATCTATTCCTCCTCGGTTAGCAAGAGCTTGCCTTCAGAGGTGATTATTGGTGGCGCCGGTTGCGGAAGACAACGATAATCGGCGCCTTTCAAACGCCCGGTGACATCCTCAGTGGACAGCTTGGAGAGATCAAGTATGATTTCTATGGTGTAGACAACATGACCGAACCTGGGCGGGATGATGCGAAGGTACTCCGAGAGCTGGCCAACCAGGCAGCTCAAGCGAAGCGCGAAATCCTCAGGATCTTCGCCTTCCTTGAACGCGAGCGCCACGAATTCGGTACGCAGCTTCTAAAACTTTGACTTGCGGACGTGATCAGAGCCAATTCGCACGGACTTGACGTAGTCCCATGCTTCCTTGGTCGATCGCTTGATGGCAAGCGCGTGAACCATCTCCTACGGGACTGCCTTGAGGAGCGCCTCGAGCACCCGCACGATCCTCCTGTACATCGGCGCCGCCGTGCTCGACAGCGTCCCACAGCTTGGAGCATCACTTTCATCACGAGCGACCAATCCGTGTAGATTACAACTACCCAAAGTCATTGACGACCTCGACAAGAGTACTCTACGACTAGAGTACTCTTGTTCAAAAGAGAAGGTACTCGAAGTACATCTCTGACTATAGCAATCTTTCACAAAGGAAGTACTCTTACGACTAGATTATGGTGTCGTGAGCTCTTCCGACTATCAAGTACTCGTAGCGACTCGGAGTACTCGTAACAAGGACTCGATTACGACTACGAAGTCGTAATCTGAAACAACACTCGGGGAACAGTAGTCTAAGACACTTCTCAACGCTGCTCTGTTTTTCTTCGCCGCCAACCTCGTGGACAAAAAAAATACAAAGACGTGACCACTCGAATTGTGGTTATTGATGCACACATTACGACCATTAACTGTGCCATCCCACAATCAGTCGTAACTTGCTACTAATGCTCATTATTGTCCTACGACTAGTAACTGACCGACTACGTTATTACTGCTAGAGTAACTGACTATTACGAATAATTTTGAACGTTAAGACTGACAACTTTATCAAACTTCTAACAATTTCCCCCTTGATCTCGTTGCCATTTACCTTGACTACTCCAATCTTCTCACACAGACTCTGAAACTTCATCCGCCCAAGAGGTTTGGTTAGCAGATCCGCCAATTGCTCATCCGATTTGACGTTGTCATGAGGATCTTGCCGAATGACACATTCCCCCATGAGGATCTGTTATGGTGCTGCATGTTTTGAATTCCTCTGCTAGGTTGTTGCTCAAATCAGATGCACCTGACATGCACATCACACCTCAAAAGTCCAACTATTTATGAAGTGTTAACTATTCCAGTAATCGCAAGGTGCACACAAGAAAGCAGGGCAGAACAACGTAGGAAAGAATGAAGAAAGCTGTCAAGACGTGGAGAACAAATAACAAAAAGGCTTTGCAGACAGGTAGATATACTATTGAGTATTGATACTCAGGGCAGCCAACTAAACAACAAAACTCTGTTCTAGCTGATACTGCCATAGAAAAGCAGCACGGGTATGCAATAATGCTTCTTTGGCATATCAAAGTTCTCTGGAGTTCCAACTAGTTAATTATCTGAGTTTACTGGCAGGGATAAGAATATCAGACATCTATGTGCATTTGTGTTCAATAATTGAACCCAGTTCGACTCTAAACAGGCAGGCATATGGCTTAGCATTCAATAAATTGAACAAAAAACAACTCCAAACATACCAACAACTACACAGCTACATGCCAGGCACAAGGAGCCCCATTCCACGCACAAATTGAACAAAATTTGTAGTACACGCATTGATTTGTCAAGCAAACATGCCTGGCCATCCGATGATCCGACAAAACTACCGCTGTCATGCTGTTCAATTCGCCTCAACCCTAACATGCCATAACCAACAGTGTCTTATTACTAATCACACGTTACAACCTACAAACTGTATAAAGGATTCAATTACTTAAATCAAAATTGGAAGCTTGGACTTGGTGGGGTGCGCCTGGCCCAGCCAGCAGTGCAACGGCCGGGTAACACACGAGGGTTCCAGTAGCAAGCTACTATAGATGAATCCTCTCCCTATAAAAATTAATTTAATATCAAAGTGAGCATATAACCCACATATCAGATATTAAACTGATAAGAACAGATACTACACTTGATCTTAGCCAAAAGGCCGAGAAAGGTATGCTTTTCCTCTGTCCCCTGGGTCGCCTTATATACAGCGCCTCCGCCTGGCGTTCGCTCTTGCCGCGCGCTGTGGGACTAAACAAAGGCACAGCACGCGCTGCGCGGAAGATTGGGCTCGAAGCTTAACGACAAAGCCCAACAGAGCGTCCGAGCCAAACCCACTGCACAACTGAGAGCAACTCCAGCTGAGCCTTCTGCCTCTTGCCTTGCAAGCAGAGATGCAGTTTTGTTTGCAGCCACGCTGAGTGATTTGTTACTTCAACAAGTGATGTGAAATAGAACCCTTAGGAGTAAAAGTACTGTATGTACGTACGTACGTACGTACGTATGTGACATTTTGGCACTTTTCACATAGTAAAATGAGATGCAGTCTCCTGGTTTGCACGACGACAATGCTACCGAAAATGTATGCAAATGTCTGCTGTCTTTACTGGAATGATGTATGGTGCTAGTCAAAGTCCTCAGTACAGGTGTGCTCTTGTCCATTTGCACAGTAGAATGAGATGATGAATAGTGCAGTGATGATTGATTATTTGATGAGTTAGGCAGTACTGCGATCCAAGGTATCTGAGCTTAAAAATTGTGGACCCCAAAGGCCAAATGACAGCTAAAAGTTTAAAATTTCAAAGCGGTACTGTTCATGTGTCATCCAAGTGCATATCATTGTTTAGTCAGGTATGTGGCAGCTGATATATTAAAGAAAAAAGATGAAAAGAAAGATTTTTTATTAGGAGAATAATACACCAGAAAATTAAATAATAATGGATATTTTGGAAAATAATACACCAGAAAATGACATAATAAAAGAGATTTTCTTTTACGATATTTTAGGACAATTAGAACATATCAAGATTTTCTTTTACGTTTTGGTAGGACAATTAGAACAATATTACTCAAGCTTGAAACATTGATCAAGAGCACACATCCTTAAACAATATCAGGGCCGTGCCGTGAAATTTGGAGGCCCTGTACAAAGTTCTAAGTGAGGTCTAAACCAAAGTACCAAATATAGCCAAAATAATGCCAGGGCCGTGCTGTGCGTCTCCTACCCACGTCGCTGCCTGCGCACCGCCTCTAGCGCTGCCACCGCTCTGCATGCCACCGCGAGCCGCACACCGACGCCACGAACCAAGCCCGCGCCACCGCTCTTCACGCCACCGCCGGCCGTGCCGAGCCCGTGCCGCTCTTCAACAGAATATCCCAAAAAAACATACTACCCATGCAGAAGACAATGTAGCATACCAAATTGTAGTCCAAAGCACCCACCAAAACCAAAAACTATATGCTTACCAAAGCACAAACTAATCGAATCTAACCCCAAACCAAATAAAATTACCTCCTTGCACCTATTGGAATCATCGATTAATCGAACAAACGAAATCGCTTTCTTCCAGGTAATATATGACATAACGGCATTCTTACGGCATTAGCGATAAGGTAATGATTCATATGATCACGAAATATGGGTAAGGAATCAAACTTGGACATTGACAAGTAGCATTTGATGTCAGATAATTGTTCCGCAACAATTCCATGAGGATGTTGTGAGCCTACGAGCAGATGTACCGTCGACACTCCCTCTACCTGCATGTTAATGCGCTTATTATTGGAAGATGAGATAAGCAAAAAAAAGTAGTTCTAGATCTTACTGAATAAGAAGGAATCCATGTTAAAATTTGATAGAAGGAGGGTATCCCCATAAAAGAACTTGGTGCACTTATCAACGACATTTTAAATGGCACAGATAACAGATGTTTCAAGTACCCTTGACAACTTCCAATAAAGCATGGGTCTATGCTATTTGTTACTATGAATAATATAAGTTCACATTTTAATTGCAACATCATTTGTTACAAATTAGAAAAGAAAGAAAATAGCAAGTCATCAAGTTAAAGAAGTAACTCATCCCACATAATGGTGATAATCAGTGTGCATTTTCTATCGATCATCTATCATGCTAAAAGGACCGTGTCTACATTTCAGATAATGAAAGAATGTCAAAAATACAAATATAAGGCAGCAATCATGTTTGCTTTTCCAAAATGGTGACTTCATCCGCCACCGCATTATGGAATTAACGAAGATAAGCAAGCGTGCCCATGTACTTCACACGCATTAACAAAATCGGGAGAGTGTGTAAGCATTTACCGCTTCAAGGTCATTTCTTCCAAACTCCACTGATTCCCACTTCCAAAGACAAAATAAAGTTCATCAAAGATCAAATCGCTACCGAGGATCATTCACGTGCTCCTCTTCATGCTCCACCGATCGCCCTACAACACAAAATCAAAATTATAGGTCAAGAACCTCCGGGAAAATGTGAAGTGAGCTAAAAATCCATTCATTCTCACAATCGCCGAGCCCGGCGAGAGCCATGAGCGGGCGGCAACCTCGCGCTCTCGGCGTCTGCGCAGCTGCGCGTAAGCCTCGTCGTCCTCATACTCCGCAGGTCTAGCTGGCTACCGCGAACCCCACAAAACCAACTCATCAGACCGCACCTCCTCGACCATTCCGGCACACACGGTGAACAAGCAAGCACGCACCTCGTTGAAGCGCCGGAGCGGCGGTGGCGGGCGCCAGCGGAGGCGCGCGGCAGCGACGGCGGGACGGAAGCGGCAGGAGCAGGAGGTGGAGGACGTGGAGGAAGGGGAGGCTGGGGAGGTGAAGAGGCGGCGACGCGCGCGGGGAGGGGAGCCGGGGAGGGGGCTGGGGGGCGGCGGGGGGAGGGGGAGGAGGGGCGGCGGCGGGGAGGAGGCGGCGGGGCCAGGAGAGGGAGGAGGCGGGGGAGAGGGAGGAGGCGGCGGGGAGAGGGGAGGAGGGGCGGCGTGGGGATGGGGAGGAGGCAGGAGGCGGAGGGAGAAGGAGGAGGCGGCGGGGCCGGGAGAGGAGGAGGGCGGCGAGACAGAGCAAGGGAGGAGGAGGAGGGGGCGGCGGGGCGCAGATCGCGGAGGGGTCGGGGAGGAGGGGTTCGAGCACGAGATTGGGGGTGCCAGCCTCACACGAATACATGGGCCTTCTCCACTGGCTGATTTTTAAGGCCTTGAAAATTGGGGCCTCAGACGGCGCCGCACGGCTGCACGCCCATGGGCCCACCGAACAATATTACTCATCAAATGTTCCAACTTTCAAAAGATAAGATTACCTGGATGGGGCCAAACAGGCAATGTAGGATCTCCAAGTATTGGCTGTTCAGTTAACTTTTAGATTCCAATTGAATTTCGGTTGCCGCCCAAACCCACCATTCCACGCCCTCGGACAAATCATGCAAATCATGAAGTCACTCCATATGAGGGTGAATTCGCCATTAGAAAAATCCAACATGCATTCATCATTAGATAAATCCAAGTTTAGAATAAGGACATCGGCACACTTGAGAGTTGAGAAGAACTTATTTACGGAACATAACCTCCAATTCTTGTCAATCAACTCATCTAAACGATTGGCTTGGACGTCGCTCCAATCCCATCTTCTTCTTTCCTTCCCCACTCCATAATCTTCTCCACATGAGGATGCCGACATGGCGCATGCTACTACTCTTCTTTGCATGCTACTGCGCCATCTGCTGCAGTATCTTTGTTACGATTGCTAGCCCATCTTCAGAGGACACCGGACGAGGTCCAGGATGGATGGCTAGACCATGGAGGTCTTTATATACACTCAGGAGGGCGGAGTCGAGCCTCTCGTCACCCCACTGTCTACCCCTGGAGCCATTGTTCTAACGCAGTACAGGACGTGGCTCACTATGCATCAACTCGGCTGATGCAGCACAGATGCAGCGTCGATATCCACGCTCGCTTTTTCCTATCCTCCGCACGCTTGATCCGAGTCCACCCTTGGACGCTACCGGTCGACGATCCAAGTCTCTTGCACCAAGTGCTCCTCACCCAGGCCTGGTCGACTCCTACAGCCAAGTGCTCTAGGAGATCGGTTAGCTTCGCCTGCTACTGACCTCCAGCTATAGGTGCTCCGACACTCTCTGGTCCCAAATGGCCGGGATGGACACCGCCCTCGCCTTCACTGAGCGAGAGTGGATCGTCGTGGAGACAGAGCTTGAGCGGTTCCGGTCTCAAGCGGACTACACTCCATCGTCGCCGACCTACACGCCCTCATCGTCCGTCCGGATCTCGGCATCGCTACCTCCGGCAGCAGCAACACCAGTAGAAGTACCAGTGTTACCGGCTCTAGTACCAGTTTCAGCGATCTTTGGTCGTCTCCTACCCCTACCTGTCCCTACCACCAAAGGCCCCGCACCAGCCGGCACTAGGGGACCACGCACCCGACTCATTTCTCGTAAGAGCGTGCGCTTGTCCCCAAGTTTTACAGTGGCGGATGCCGGGAGACCCAGCCGAGGACTTCGTCGCTCTCGATCGCTGGCCAACTCTAGCTCCCGCACCACCAGCGACTCACCTAGGGCTGGTCGCAGCCATTCCCGCTCCCAGGGATGCTCTACCTGCGGAGGCGACCGCCCTCAGCCGGAGTAGGTGGTAGGATAGGATAGGTAGTGCTTGTCGGTAGCTTTTTGGACTTAGCAAGCACACATTTGTTATTTCTTTTGTACCCCCGCCCTAGACGATATATGTGATATAGGCCATGACCAGGTGAAAGCTTGTGAGCTTCCCTCAAGTCATGTGACCTCTTTTGTAATAAACTAATTTGCATACTATGTTTTTTATTGCATTGCTTGTCAAGTTTATTTGGTTCTTCTGTTCTATTACTAGAGGGCTAGTGAACCCTCCTACACGCACCATCCTCCTTTCTTTCTGTGACACCTCTTTTGTTTGCAGATGGCACCCAAAAGAAGAGCCACCGTCCCAGGCAGAGGACGCGACAGAGGCCATGGAAGGGGCCAAGGACGTGGGAAAAGCTTGCCACCCCCACCACCTGCACTCCCAACAATGGCCCAGATCATGGTCCAACAGACTCAGATTCTCCATGCCATGTTGGCCAACCAACAAGCGGGTCACCAAATGAAGCTCCAAGTTGGCGATTTCTTTGAGGACCCGACCACAAATCTTCTCTTCACCAATGAACCACTAGAAGTAGAAGATTGGCTACGTGACATAGAAAAGAAACTTCGCCTAGCCTGCTGCACCGACGAAGACTTCCTCAAAGTTTGCGCAAGAAAATTTCTTCAGACGACAAGACAGAAGAAGAAGAAGAAGAAGAAGAAGTAGCTAAGAATCCAACCACAGGAGCCCAACAAGCCAGACAGCAAGACCAAGCCAACGAAACAGAAGAAGAAGAAGAAGAAGAAGAAGAAGAAGAAGAAGAAGAAGAAGAAGAAGAAGAAGAAGAAGAAGAAGTAGCACCATATCGATCTACTATCTCCTGGGCCGAATTCAAGGTCATATTCCAGCAGAACTTTGTGCCTACCGGAATAATGAGGATGAAAAAGAATGAATTCCGCACCTTCAAGTAGGGAAATATGTCAATCAGTGAATACCTCACCAAGTTTAACCATCTGGCTCGCTACGCTCCCAAAGACGTAGCAGAGGACGAAGAGAAAATAGATCAATTCCTGGAAGGGATGAATGAAGAGATGAGGGCACACTTGATCCTACATGATCACTCGACCTTCCATTACTTGGTCAACAAGGCTCTCATCTGTGAAAATGAAAGAAGGCAACTGGAAGCCAAACGTAAGAGGAAATGGACATCACAAAGGACTCAAGGCAGCTTCCAACCCAAGCCAGCATACCAGGGCAACCCTTCCTTTCGGCAAGGGCAACCTCAGCACCTAGAGCTCCAGTCAAGTTCAACTTAAATGCCACTCTAGCAAAAGGGCAATCATCATCACCAAGCAAGGGCTTCCAAACACCTCAAGCATCTCAGACTGCTTCAACTCCCACCCAAGGCCGAGTCAACCACGTGATAGCAGAAGATGCTCAGGATGCCTCTCAAGTGCTTATGGGTATGTTTTCTATTAAATCCATACATGCGTAAGTTTTGTTTAACTCTGGGGCTTCACATTCCTTTATCTCTGGGAGTTTTGTTGCAAAAGCTAAGCTACCAACCTTTAATTTAAAGACTCGTGTGGTACTTAGTTCACCTGGAAGGCCCTTAACTGCCACACTAGTAAGCCCCAAGGTAGAAGTCACCATGGAAGACTTCGGTTTCCTAGCCAATCTCTTGGTCCTACAATCTCGAACCTTGGACATCATCCTAGGGATGGATTGGTTAGCCAAATATCAAGGAATGATAGATTGCGCTAACATGAAGGTAGTGCTTACCAAGTACCCTGGGTTAGAAATATGAGTTAGTATGGATCGCCCTTTGCTAAAGCATACGATCCACCACCTTGAGGAAGTATCCCTAGAACAAAATGCCTGTGGTTCAAGAATATCCATATGTCTTTCCAGAAGAGTTACCTGGCATGGCATGCCACCTGATAGGGATGTGAAGTTTGTAATCAATTTAAAGCCAGGAACCACCCCAATTGCCAAGAAGCCATATGGGATGGCGGTGGATGAACTTGAGGAATTAAAGTCGCAAGTCAAGGAGTTGCAAGAAAAAGATTTCATCAAACCTAGCTCATCTCCCTGGATTTCACCCGTACTCTTCATCAGGAAGAAGGACGGTACCGCTAGATTGTGTGTGGATTACCAATCCCTCAATGAGATGACCATCAAGAATAAATACTCTCTACCTAGAATAGATAATCTATTTGACCAGTTATCCGAGCCACAGATTCTCCAAGATAGGTTTAAAATCTAGCTATCATCAACTCAAGATCAGGACGAAAGACATCCCCAAAACAGCTTTTACTACTTGTTTGGCCTATTTAAGTGTATAGTCATGTCCTTTGGTCTAACCAATGCCCTAGCATATTTCATGAACCTAATGAATAAGGTGTTCATGAATTATCTAGATAAAGTTGTAGTCATATTTATAGATGACATCCCGATCTATTCTAAGACAAAGAGATGAGCATGCAAGGCATCTCGTGCGATCCTAGAGACGCTTAGGGAACACCGGCTATACAATGAGTACAAGTTCTTATGCAGATGTGTTGTAGATAGTATATGCATAACTGCGGATATTTTTTGAAAGATGATAGCGTATGGCATGCAGATATACTGTAGCCATCGATCAAACTGCGATGAAATACTGAATAGTTTGAGCCTTTCAGCTTGCTTCTTATGAAACAATCATTGAGAAGGAAACAAATGGTGACGCATCGTCTCAGTAAGCTGTTTCAAAAAGACGATGAAAAGCATAAATCATAAGCCATAAGTTAAAAAGACTGGGAGAATTGTTTCTAGAAAAATGGCTTTGCAAAAAAACAAAAAAAAGATAGTGGCCACCGCCTACTTGACTCGGCAAGGAACGATCGGCGAAGCGTGTATTTGAGTTGGTGATTGAAGACATCAATAAGTGATGTGGTACTAAAACGCTGTAGAATGACAGGTAGACGAAATAGTCCCGCCAGCTGCCGACCATGCTTGAGCCGCACGCGCTGTGCCTCCGCTCTTCACCTCCGTCGCGACCATTGCCATTCGCAGCAGCCACTGCGAAATGGACAAAACCGTGCCTCCAGCCCTCCACGCTTGGTCGTGTCAACTGTAAGTAGTAATCTAGATTTAGCCGTTTGCTTTACATAGCATGGTCAGTTTTGTGTACCACCAAGTAGTATTCCAGATTTAGCCGTTGGGCGACACCGTGAGCGACAATACCCCAAGTCGTCCAACTGTTGGGCGACCAAGGGGAATAACCCCTCGAGCGTGTGGCCAGCACTTGGCACTGCGCTCATTTCGTATTTCAGCCGAGAGAGAGGAAGGGGAGAAGAGAAAAGAGAGGAGGAGGAGGAGAGGATAGGGAGGGGAAGAGGAGCAAAGGGAGAGGAAGAGGAGGAATTTACGCATCAACAACGGTGAGTTTTCTGTATTTTTTGTATATTTAGTTTTCAAACATGGTAGGATAGCAACCGAATTTATTAATTTGATGGTTTAAAAAGTAACACCAATTTAGTTGTTAATAATTGTATTATCGTTTAGATCGCTCTGTTATGCACTTGAAGGCCTAGTTAATTTTGTTAGTCGTTTATAAATGCAGAAACCCCTGTAATAAGTATTCTTAAATTGTAGATCGCTCTATTGTTCATTTGAAGGCCTAGCTAATTTTGTTAGTCGCTTAAATTGTAGATCGCTCTATTGTTACTTAAATTGTAGAAACTCCGTAGAAGGCTCCACGGGGCCACGTGACTACCTCGGGTACCGCCACCACCGGGCCAGGCCAGAGGGTCAGCGTGGGCACATAACTGCACACCAGCGCCATCATCGTTCGTGGACCCCTACCTGCCATCAGCAGGGTAGTACATGTTGTTTGGCTAGGGCCGGTCTGGCTGGTATGACTGTTGGCTACAGGCCATGGCCCACGTGGAAGGCACGTTTCACCTCTTAAGGTTTTTTCGCGTCGATATATTACACGAATAAATAATACCTATCTTGCAGGTATGACGAACCAGCCAGGAGTTCGGCTATCCCCCCACGAGGATCTCCCGATGGACGTGAGCGACTTCCTCGCGGACAACCCGGCGGAGGTCCTTTCCGAGTTGTAGCTCAGCAGTGCACCAGTTCTCATGCAGCCACAGGTGCAATCCACCCCCGAGGCATTGAAAGCACGAGTCAGCAGGCTCCTGACTGCCTCACCTTGTCAGGACGCCGACACCCCATGCTGAGGATCGTAAAATGTTACCGCAAGTCTAACATATTATGTACCATTTACAGTCTACGAAAATCATAAACGAATCAACCGACATTGTTTACCCTTTTATTTTAACTGTATTATCTACAAAAATTATCATTTATCCCCCCCATAATTATTTCTATTGGATTAATAAAATAATTATATTATTTTTCAAAATCACCCAATGATTAGGCGACTAGTGGCTTGTCGCCCAACTGTCAAACGACTTGAGGTTTTGTCGCTCTATGGTTGGGTGACACATGGCCAAGTCTCCAAACGGTTGGGCGACTAGCTCAAGTCGTCCAACCATGATGCGACATATAGTCAAAACTATAAAAAAACAAAAAAAACAAGTATAATACTGTAATTTGAAATTAAAATTTAGTTGTTTTAAACAAAATAGAAGGCTGAGTCTGGCGCATGTAACCCACACGACTCGGACTTCAAATTTAATACAGAAGAAACAAAAAAAATGTAACTCTGTTCTTGAAACAAAACACACACATTGATTTGTCAAGCAAACATGCCTGGCCATCCAATGATCCGACGAAAGCTACCACAGTCATGCTGTTCAATACGCCTCGACCCTAATGTCCTAACCAACAGTGTAATAATCTTATTGCTAATCACACGTTACAACCTACAAACTGTACGAAGGGTTCAATTAACCAAATCAGAATTGGAAGCTTGGACTTGATGGGGTGCGCCAGGCCCAGCCAGCAGTGCACCGGCTGGGCGACGCGCAAGGGCTCCAATAGCAAGCTACTGTGGATGAACCCTCCCCCTATAAAAATTAATTTAATATCAAAGTGAGCATGTGGCCCACATATCAGATATTAAACTGATAAGAACAGATACTACACTTGATCTTAGCCAAAAGGCCGAGAAAGGTATGCTTTGCCTCTGTGCCTGGGTCGCCTTATATACAGCGCCTCCGCCTGCCGTTCGCTCTTGCTGCGCGCTGTGGGACTAAACAAAGGCACAGCACGCGCTGCGCGGAAGATTGGGCTCGAAGCTTAATGACGAAGCCCAACATAGAGGGTGCAACAGAGCGTCCGAGTAAAATAGAACACCGCACAACTGAGAGCAACTCCAGCTGAGCCTTCTGCCTCTGCCTTGCAAGCAGAGATGCAGTTTTGTTTGCAGCCCCGCTGAGTGATTTGTTACTTCAACAAGTGATGAGAAATAGAACCCTTAGGAGTAAAAGTATTGTATGTACGTACGTATGTGACATTTTAGCACTTTTCACATAGTAAAATGAGATGCAGTCTCCTGGTTTGCACGACGACAATGCTACCGAAAATGTATGCAAATGTCTGCTGTCTTTACTGGAATGATGTATGGTGCTAGTCGAAGTACGAAGATGAAGTCACTCGCAGTCGATTACGACTTACGACCTCCAAGTAGATTATGACTACCGACTTCCAACCTCTAAGTACCGATCTCCGAGTAGCACTCAAAGTCGAATACGACTTACGACCTCCGAGTAGATGACGACTACCGACTTCCGACCTCCGAGTAGATTACGACTACCCAAAGTCGTTGACAACCTCGACAAGACTACTCTACGACTAGAATACTCTTGTTCAGAAGAGAAGGTACTCGAAGTACTTTTCCGACTAGAGCACTCTATCACAAAGGAAGTACTCTTACGACTAGAGTGTGGTGTTGTGAGCTCTTCCGACTACCAAGTACTCGTAGTGACTCAGAGTACTCGTAACGAGGACTCGATTACGACTATGAAGTCATAATCTGAAACAACACTCGAGGAACGGTAGTCTAAGACACTTCTCAACGCTGCTCTGTTTTTCTTCGCCACCAACCTCGTAGCTTTACTCTGATTCTATTCCAGTATTTAAAGGACAAAAGATACAAAGATGTGACCACTCAAATCGTGGTTATTAATGCACACATTACGACCGTTAACTGTGCCATCCCACAATCAGTCGTAACTGGCTACTAATGACTTGTTATTGTCCTACGACTAGTAATTCACCGACTACGTTATTACTGCTAGAGTAACTAACTATTACTAATAATTTTGAACGTTAAGATTGGCAACTTGATGAAACTTCTAACAATCTCCCCCTTGATCTAGTTGCCATTTACCTTGACTACTCCAATCTTCTCGCATAGACTCTGAAACTTCATCCACCCAAGAGGTTTGGTTAGCAGATCCGTCAATTGCTCGTCCGATTTGACGTAGTCGATGAGAATCTTGCCGAATTCGAAGCATTCCCCGATGAGGATCTGGTATGGCGCTGCATGTTTTGAATTCCTCTGCTAGGTTGTTGCTCAAATCAGATGCACCTGACATGCACAGCATACCTCAAAAGTCCAAATATTTATGAAGTGTTAACTATTCCAGTAATCGCATGGTGCACACAAGAAAGCATAGCAGACCAACGTAAGAAAGAATGAAGAAAGCTGACAAGACGTGGAGAACAAATAACAAAACGGCTTTGGTAGATATACTATTGAGTATTGATACTCAGGGCAGCCAACTAAACAAGAAAACTCTGTTCTAGCTGATACTACCAAAGAAAAACAGCACGGGTATGCAATAATACTTCTTTGGCGTATCAAAGTTCTCTGGAGTTCCAACTAGTTAATTATCTCGGTTTACTGGCAGGGATAAGAATATCAGATATCTATGTGCATTTGTGTTCAATAATTGAACCCATGTCGACTCTAAACAGGCATATGGCTTAGCATTCAATAAATTGAACAAACATTAACTCCAAAAA
Source organism: Melocanna baccifera (assembly GCA_036346265.1). Lineage (NCBI taxonomy): Eukaryota > Viridiplantae > Streptophyta > Magnoliopsida > Poales > Poaceae > Melocanna > Melocanna baccifera. The sequence goes on along the minus strand of CM070709.1, from coordinate 2,933,735 downwards.
TACCAACAGCTACACAGCTCCATGCCAGGCACAAGGAGCCCATTTCCACGCACAAATTGAACAATATTTACAGTACACGCATTGATTTGTCAAGCAAACATGCCAGGCCATCCGATGATCCGACGAAAGCTTGCTGTTCAATTAACCTCGACCCTAATTTGCCATAACCAAAGTGTAATAATCCTATTACTAATCACACGTTACAACCTACAAACTGCATGAAGAATCCAATTAAGCAAATCAGAATTGGAAGCTTGGACTTGGTGGGGTGCGCCAGGCCCAGCCAGCAGTGCAACAGCTGGGCGACGCGCAAGGGCCCCAATAGCAAGCTACTGTGGATGGGCCCTCCCCTAATAAAAATTAATTTAATATCAAAGTGAGCACATGGCTCACATATCAGATATTAAACTGATAAGAACAGATACTACACTTGATCTTAGCCAAAAGGCCGAGAAAGGTATGCTTTGCCTCCGTGCCCTGGGTCGCCTTATATACAGCGCCTCCGCCTGCCGTTCGCTCTTGCTGCGCGCTGTGGGACTAAACAAAGGCACAGCACGCGCTGCGCGGAAGATTGGGCTCGAAGCTTAATGATCCTGTGTTGGGCCCGTCTCAGGAGCACGATGTTGTGATACATCAAAAAAGCTGGCTGCGAATGTTGAGTGCGATCTTCTTTGACTTGGGCTAGTTCTTTGACTTGGAGCACGCTCCTACTCTTCTGCCTCTGCCTTGCAAGCAGAGATGCAGTTTTGTTTGCAGCCACGCTGAGTGGTTTGTTACTTCAACAGGTGATGTGAAATAGAACCCTTAGGAGTAAAAGTATTATTCACCCAAAAGTATTCACATACGCTTCAACAGGAGGGGGCGCACACCCCAGATGTCTAGATCTCCAGTACCGACTAGTAATGACAACGCACCAGCACCTCCTTTCTTTGGCACCAGCAACTCCAGTACCGACTGGTGCCAATTACATACCGAATTATTGCTGCAAGGACGGAGTACTGGGTTGTTCTAACTTTCTTTGGCACCTGCCTCATGAGCTGCGGCGGCCTCCTTTTCTTTCACCTTCTCCAAGGTCGCCTCCCTCGGCTTGCCTTCGGTTGCTGGCGCATTCTCGGACTCCGCCTCGGTGGCAGTGGCCGTCTTGCGGGTGTGCTTGCGTTGCCGTCTTCAACAGGGACCGTCCTCTTGACGGTGCCGACCTTCACGTACTTGCTCACGAACTTGTATTCCCAGTCCTGCAGTGCGTCGAGCTCGAATGGCCAAAGGCACATTCCTGGGGCTCAAAGGACATCTTGGCTAGAGCTCTGCTGGCATCTTTACCAGCGAATAGCGCATAAGGTCCACCAGGTCCATAGAACATTCTGCACGGAGCAGATAACATGTGAGAAATGAAAGCACACCACCACCTAAATGGCCACAACTTTACATGTGTTTTGAATTGGAAGAAGTGCACTGCAGAAATGATTATCATTGGGAAGTACAGGCACAATGCAAGTTAAAGCCTCCTTATAATCGATCCATGAATTCTTATATTAGTATTATCATCTACCCACAAAATATGCGTGCTCCACTAGCAACTGCATCTTGCATACCAAAAGATAAAGAATAGAAGCCACAAATCTTATTTCGTTATTGAAGCTAACTACAAAAATAATATATAAAAAAGTAATGACCAACAAACAACTTTCCCATTTTTTCCCCAGATTTCCAGTGCATAGTACCTAGCTTCTAAAGAAAGGGGCCTTCCTTTTTACCTTCCTAACCTTCCATGAAGTCAGAACGGCCCAACAAGCATCAAGACAACAATATTTTTACATTTCACTTTTTATATTTATAACATATAATTGTAATGTTAAGAAGAGAACCAGGTACTCTTTTTATTTTTTTGGTGACAAGGAGGTACTCTTTTCCGACCCAACTTTCTTCTAGCATGTAACTCTTCTGCTATCTGACCTCAAAAAGATAATTAGACCCCCTCTCTAGAATATTTGCAAGTACAAACTAAGGAACCACCAAGAACAAAAGAATAGAACACAACTTATGTACATTTCACACTCGATATGGTTTCATACTTGCCCCCTCATATGTCTGGTATGACCTTTCTGCCTGCCTCCGCATGCCTGCTAGTTTGTTGCTACATACTAGCACAGCTTAACACTCAAGAAAAAAAAAGAGAGAACATACCATATCAGCTGGTTGAACTGCTGTGCAGGGATTAATACATGATGGCCTGGCGGAACTTGTGGCTACATGGTTCGACTGCACAGATTCTAGAGCGCCACTCTTTTTCACGGGAGAGTACCTCTGAAGCTATGGGTGTGACGAGCATAAACAACCAAGCTAGCAATGGTTAGTTGCAACATAGGCGAAAGAAAATCGCTTCATTCGTTTCATAGTTTAGAGAACAAATTAGCATGACAAAGTATAATTGTTTTCTTAACGCCCGTTGTCATTAGTGGTTTCCGGTGCTTTTGTTTTGTGTTACTGCCTGTTTTGTTTTCTTTAACGTGGGCATCTCAATATTATACGTGTGCAGACTGCAGAGCACTGGAGTAGTATGTAAGTTGCCATGGATGCTGCATGTAAAGAAGCTAAGGGACCATGTGAGAAGGTGTGGGTTTTATTGTTGTGAACCATTGCTAAATTAGAGGAGTTGAAATTTAGAGTTTGCAAATTTATAGTTTTTTAAAACAATTTGCAAATCGACGCTTGACCGCCAGGAGGTGGATCAATGATCGCCATTGGTTAGACGATCGATGCAATGATCGACCAAAGAATTGTCATGGCAGATCACCGGCATCGTGAGTCCGACCGCCGATTGTGTTGCTTTAGCTGAAAATTGAGTTTTTGGAGTTTTTTTTGGTCATGGGTTATTTTGGTTTGACCTAGATCAGTGCATATATATTACATAATGCATGTTTTAGCTAGTATGGGTCAAGTTGTGCATCTGGCAATGAGTTGATTACGTTTAGGGATTCTCGATGATTCTCCTCCCTCACTCGTGCATTCGATAACAAGTTGATTACGTTTTAGAGATGCTTCTATTGAGACCGTGGCAGCAAAGGGCATTGTGCGTGTCAACTATTACTATTACTATTAAATACATATAAAGTTACTATTCAGTTGTGTACTGACAGTAACTCGTTATGTGTTTAGCAGTAACTTCACTCATAAACGGTAATAACTTCTCAGTGTGCATTTTACTATATATATGAAGTTTTTTTCTATCCCTGATATAGTTACTATTTATGTTATATCTCATAAAGTAGGAAGTATCTCATACAATGGAAGGTATGTACATACAATATATAAGTATGTAAGACTATATAGGTGGTATGTATCTGCTTTAAAGTGGCATATATATATATATATATATATATATATATATATATATATATATATATATATATCTTTACTATTATAAAAGAAGGAGTTGGTGGTTGACCTGTCGTCACCTCTCTTCTCTCAACCCTTCGATCCGATTGCGAGATAAAATCCGAGCCGTCTATCTCGTAGCCCTCCCTCCCACCCCGCGCCGCCTCCTCCTCCTCCTCTCTCTCGCAGCTGCACCGCCTCCCCGCGCGCCTCCTCCTCCCCACCCCGACCGCCTCCCCTCGCTCTCCCTCGCCTCCTCTCGCTCTTCCCCGCCGCCTCCCCACCCCCGCCACCGCGCCGCCTCCTCCCTCCCAAGCGCCGCCTCGCTCTCCCGCCGCCGCCACACCGCCTCCTCCTCCCTCCCACCCCGCGCCGCCGCCTCCTCCTCCCATCCCGCGCGCCGCATCCTCGTCCCCCAACCTTTCCGCTCCGCAAGCCAAAGAAGTGCCGCCAGAGTGCAAGAAGAGCTGCCCCGTCGTTAAGACCGGTAAACCCTCTCAGGCCTCTCCCTTCCCACTCGCGGTTCCCGGTCGATGCGGGCTTTTTCCTTTTTCCGTGGATAGTTTTGGCGGCGAAGTGTAGATCCTGCAGGTTTGCCTGTTTCCACCGGGCGATCTGCTCATATGACGATTTTGGTATTAAAATGGGCGCGATTGATGTGTGGGCATTCCTTGCAAGATCCGGAAAATGGGAGGGATTAACATAGTGACCCGTTAATTTTTCTTTGTAGCGTCGTTGCTATGAACTTGTTTAATGTTTTATTTTAATTCTCATGCGCTACTAAGTACCAACTGTTCAATTATTCGTATGATAGTCTATGAGGAAGATCCGTGTCCAAATATGCACGCGCATATGTGGTGCTTATTCGATTGTGTGCAGCAATTCTACACTTCCCCGATGTTCGTGATCCCGATGTTTGATGTGTTGTATATGCTAGAGAGTTTCCGGTTTCAAGTGGTGTTATGATAATGACAATTTATCGGTTTGTTGTACAGGAAGCTTTGCATTGAAGTAACTCCGTCGAAACTTGCATTCATTTCTCAAGAGCTGTGTATTGGTTGTGGTATTTGCGTTAAGGTATGCTTGTAACTTACCACACTATTAATGTATGATTTTCCTATGTGCTGTAATATAATCTTCTCACTTTTGTTGTAATTTTCTTGCAGAAATGCCCATTTGATGCCATTGAGATCATCAACCTTCCAAAAGATTTGGAAAAGATACTACCCATCGCTATGGGCCAAATACCTTCAAGTTGCAGCACGTTCTTTTGATCAAAGAGCACGGTTTGTATAAAGTTGTGCATTATTTGTCATTTGTAAGTTTTCTAACTGGCTTGAAGATGTCCTTTTGGAGAGTTATTGATTTTGCTCTTGCAGTTGCTTGTCCCAAGACTGGTCAAGTTCTGGGCCTTGTTGGAACTAATGGAATTGGAAAGTCGACAAGACTTAAAGTGTTAGGTGGCAAGTGAAACCTAATTTGGGACGCTTCAAAGTACATTCCAATCCATACCTCTTATCTAATTTCCTTTTTCTCGTCTGTTGGTTTCCACCGAGTTTTCTTTTGGGGAAAAGTTGGCTTCGTTTCTATTCATTTGTATGAACTGCACAAACGATGTTTATTTACCTTTGCATTTTTGGCGAATCCACCGATTGGCGTGAAATCGACATACTTCCGTGGGTCTGAACTTGAACTACTTTACGCGTATATTGGAGGATAACTGAAGGTGATGTATTGCCACTTTTACTCATTCTTCCCGTAATTCATGTAGGGTTTGTTAGTATGTAATCTGCAACAAGAAGCATATCCTGCTTACAAATCACTATGTACTTGCTATGACAACTATTTTATACTAGCTTTGGTCTTTGTTGGAGTCTTGAATGCACGGCGGTTGCAAGGAATGAACGGTACGCTCCACAATTGCCTACTTCAACATTACTGAGAGGTAGAGTAGGGACAAGATCATTAGCCGATTCATGAGATGAACGCAAAGATAAGGTATGGAATCTGTGTTTGCCTGCGACGGATTTATGTTGTTTCCCTCACATGCAGCACTCTGTGGCTGTTGCTGTATCAGTTGTTTGCTTTGCATCTTTGACACATTGGACATGATCCAACAATCTTGTACATTGACTGAAATTCTTCTCTTTGTGGCTTGATAGGAAGCCAGAGAGATTGTACTCAGCCAGATCCCGCACTTCTGCAAGCCAGATATTGTTGTAAAATGCAAGGAGGTAAGGAAACTTGGTCAATGTCTGCTGAATTAGCCTACGAGACAATCTTGTTTTGCCACTTGTTTTTGGGTGAAATGAACTGACTTTCATAGCAAGGAGGAAAAAAATTTCAGTACACAAACTTATGGGCAACAAAGAAATGGTATAACTAGCTAATGTTATCAGATGATTCATGGTAGTGACTAGCGAAGCAGAATACTTGCCACTCCTATCTGCTTATGTTCCCCTTTGTGTAAATCAATCAACATCAATGCATAACCGGTTGATTTACCGTCCATGCCATCTGATACTCTTGATAGATGATTAAAATGATATTTTTCTGGTTGTAAAACGTGAATGACTATTAAGACTAGATCTCAGAACATTATCCATCTGTTTTTTATTAGTTTGAGTACACCAGCCCTGGAACAAAGTGCTATTATGGATGGTCTAATGGCTGTATAGTCTGTATCTCAATTCCTAAGATACATGAACTAAGTAGCAGTGGAGATATTTTAATATGAAACTTGTACTTGCAAGCATTTCACCATCTGTTGTCATACCAAGTACTTTCAGATATCTGTTTTATATTTTGGAGGTTATTAAGATTTTTGATGGGATTGGGGGTTATTAAGATTCTTCACTGTACTTTGTATACTGCTATTATATTAATACATTCCAGAAGGACTTCCCCTATTAGTTCTTGCTGTGCATGTTTGTCAGTTCTTGTAGACTCCAATGTTTCATGTTTTGGATATTAAACTTGGGTTCTATTTTGCTGTTCTGTCCAGAGAGCTGTCCTTGAGCCAGAAATGCAAGGACAGAAATGCAAGGAGATTGTAGATCAATGTCTGGACCATGTGCGCAAGTTGGCAGACAACTGCACTGGATTGCAGGGATTCTTGGTGTTCAATGCTGTTGGTGGTGGGACTGGATCAGGACTTCGTTCTCTGCTGTTGGAGTGTCTCTCAGTTGATTACGGGAAGAAGTGTAAGCTTGGTTTCACCATTTATCCTTCCCCACAGGTATAACATACTCACGAACCTTTGTCTTACTAACATGGTATCTTTGATTTTAGAAAAAAAAAATCTCTGTATAATTTAATCTGATCTAGGTTTGTGTTCTTTATGAGAGGACATTGGCTTGACTATCTGAAATAAATTGAAAATGCATGAAGCTAGGTCTTCAATCCTTTTTTGGATAATTTTTATAGAATATGTAAATAACTGAAATGCTAAGGCTGGTGTAGAATTAATTTATTCAGAGCTTTGATTAGATATGGACCATTAATTAGGCACTATTGTTCTTGCTCTTGAGCTTTGATTAGAGATGGATCATGCAATTGGGCACGATTATTCTTGCTCTTGACCATTTATTTACGAGTATGAACATGTATGTTTTGTTTGATACATGATGACGTAAGAAAAAGTTGATATTTATTATTCAGTTTGAGATCGTATTTGATAGTATGCATCACTTTTATATAGTTTTCCGTTGCAACGCACGGGCACTTTACTAGTATATATATATAACATACTTCTTTTTTATGTACGAATATGAAGGTATTAGCAAAATATACCTAAAACCATATGCTTTCTTACAATTTTTTCATCTGACTGGTGTTGGGGTATCTTAGAATTAGTATATGAGTATATCTAAGATAATAAAAGAGTATGTTAAGTTTGTTTATATGGTATATCATAGGTGGGAGTAACTACACTCGGGAGTAAATGTGTTTTTCTTATATATGTATGTATGTACATACGTACGTACGTATATGTGTGTGTGTCTTGATTTAAAGTGCATATGGATCTTGCAACACGCCATGATTGCCAGTGAGTGGAAAATAGATTGTCATTCTACTGATATGTGTTAGACCATATGGCTAGATCTAGGTTATTTTAGATGATGATTTCGGATCTCTTAAATAGTAGCGAGCCAAAAGCTTAATTAAGATAAAAAAAATCTAGATCTAATTGAATAAGTTGTATTAGGGTTTTGAGTAAGGACTCATGATATATATTGGTGCGACTGGTTATTTGGAAAAAAAAGCCGTGACTTTTGGAAAGAAAAGAAAAACGGCGGCGTATATGAGACGTGAGCTTCTTTTCTAGTTGATTAATACATGCTAGTGGCTTTTATGTTGGAGATGGCATGTGCTAGCATCACGTGACAGCATGGCCGAGACTTTGGATTTGAGGCGCTACATTTGATAGCCTTTTGGTGATCTTTGAGGGAATAAAGAAGAGTTTTTATTTTTTTTGGTCTACATGCTGCATGCGGTGGCTTCTAGTAGATGATAAAGAAGATATGACGAGGCTAGTTGTTTATTTGAAGATTGCATGCGGTTGTCTGATAACTGCATAATTGCATGTGGATCCTTGGTGTCATCTTTGGACTCGTCGAATCCGAGCTTGGCTCGGCGTCGTACAAGACACAGTTGCTCATCATGGAACGCGTCCTCTTCTGTCTGGTGTTCATCAAGAGCAAGCATAGCAGTAGTACTACATAGAAGAATTGAAAGCGACGTCTTGCCGTGCTGTTGGGTGCATGCAGGCGTTCGGATGACCAGTGCCATGGAATCATCGTGCTATCTGTCATGCGTGTCAGCTTAGTCGTTATATACGTCTACCTTTTGCTATTTCACAGTCTCATGCTCTTAGGATTTTTGATTTAGTTTATTGTGACCTTTGGACTTCTTCTCGTCGCATGTATCCAATTATAAATACTACTTGGTTATTCTTAATGATTACTCGTATTATCTTTGGACGTTTTCTCTATGACTGAAATCCGATACTTTTGCCACTATCTCACACTTTTTCTCTTATGATGCTATTCAGTTTGGCGTTAGGATCAAGAGCATTCAGTACGATAATAGCCATGAGTTTAACAACTCCACCACTAGCAATTTGCTGATATGGCAGACCTATTAATTGCTAAGAAATCATCCTAATCACTGCATTGGGACTGCCCTAACAACTCCACCACTAGCACCGTTTTTCTCACCCATAACGTTGCACTCCGTATGTCATGTCCATACAGTGATAACCAATAACTGCTTCTTCAGAGCAAATGTATTTGCAAATACATTTTGCCGGCTTTCTTTTTATCACGCCGTTGCTATTCAACCCCTGTTTTGGAACATGTTCAACAGCGATATGCTCTTTTGGATTATTTTCCCACTAGTATGTTCCGGTAGAACTTTCGTCAGAGCGTGCAACGAGAGCGTAGAAACGGCGACATCAAGCCAAGCTCCTATTTTGGTAGGCCATGAACGACGCCTTTGAGCGCATTGAATATGCAGCTTCCTTAGGACGAACATTGCAATTGTGTAACATCAAAGAGAAACTTGAGTAACATGTCGTATAGTACACTACAATATAGTCTAGGGTTCTTAACTTCTTGCCGTTTGTCCGAAGGATACAGTGCAAAAGGGCAGCCAACTAAACAACAAATCTCTGTTCTAGCTGATAGAAAAGCAGCACGGGTATGCAATAATACTTCTTTGGCATATCAAAGTTCTCTAGAGTTCCAAATAGTTAATTATCTGAGTTTACTGGCAGGGATAAGAATACCATATATCTATGTGCATTTGTGTTCAATAATTGAACCCAGGTCGACTCTAAACAGGCATATGGAGCCCAAAAATACCATGCATTGGTTACACAGCCCCATTCCACGCATTGAACAACATTTGCAGTACACGCATTGAAGCTACCGCAGTCATTCTGTTCAATTAGCCTCAACCCTAATTAGCCATAACCAATGTGTACTAATCACACATTACAACCTACAAACTGTATAAAGGATTCAATTAAGCAAATCAGATTTCGAAGCTTAAGAATTGGTGGTGCGCCAGGCCCAGCCATTAGTGCAACAGCTGGGCGACGCGCAAAGGCTCCAGTAGCAAGCTACTGTGAATGAACCCTCCCCCTATAAAAATTAATTTAATATCAAAGTGAGCACATGGCCCACATATCAGATATTAAACTGATAAGAACAGATACTACACTTGATCTTAGCCAAAAGGCCGAGAAAGGTATGCTTTGCCTCTGTGCCCTGGGTCGCGTTATATACAGCGCCTCCGCCTGCCGTTCGCTCTTGCTGCGCGCTGTGGGACTAAACGAAGGCACAGCACGCGCTGCGCGGAAGATTGGGCTCGAAGCTTAATGACGAAGCCCAACAGAGCGTCCGAGCCAAACCCACTGCACAACTGAGAGCAACTCCAGCTGAGCCTTCTGCCTCTGCCTTGCAAGCAGAGATGCAGTTTTGTTTGCAGCACGCTGAGTGATTTGTTACTTCAACAGGTGATTTGTTACTTGCTCACGAACTTGTATTCCCAGTCCGGCAGTGCGTCGAGCTCGAATGGCCCAAGGGCAGAGATGTCAACTGTAAGTAGTAATCTAGATTACAGAAGCAATGTATCATACTACATTCCCCGCCTTGGATAGGTTGAACTAAAACAACAGTCGCATTGTTCATTTAGGTTAAAATAGCAAGGTGTTCCATTCATTTGCTCAGCTAGATTCTAAACTTATGTGATTTAGAATATCTTTTATATAACTAGCAGACTAGCCCGCGTAATTCGGAGCTAATGTTATTCTTGAAACCACACATTCTTCATGTATATTTTTAGACTTCATTGCGTCATATATAGTAAAATATGTAAAGTTGAATTGAATATATTAAGTATTTAATGTAGATGAACATGCCAATTGTGACAGCCATGAGCAGTACATTTTTCACCAAATTGTGCGAATACTATAGTATATATATGTTTATGATTGGAAATAGAGTTGTTTGTTATCAAACCATAATACCTATTAATTGTTGAAAATAGAGTTGTATTTGTTATACAACTATTGGATGTAGATTAAGAAAATTCTTAAATGAATTGTAGCACACATGACAGATCATTCTATACCATTGTAATTTTGACTGAACGATTGTAGTACATGTGGCAAATCATTCTATACCGTTATAATTTGAGTCCACCATGCAAATAAGTGATGTAAATGTTTTTCTCTTCTAGTTAACAAAGAAATTTCTAGCCTGTTAGAATGGACACGGGCTAAGTTAACGTAGGATTGCATCAACTTGCCCTGGTCTTCTCAAAAGAGTAAATTTGGTACGATCTACCTAGAGGTTCTAGTTCCCTCCCCATGCATGCACGCATGAAGCTGTGTAGAGATCCGTCTCGTGCAAACTCATAGGGTTTCTTAGGCACTCTGATTCATTGGCAGTATGTTCTTGTGGACAATGTCTTTAGCCCTCTTCCATTGTATCCAACATTTCAACTTCATGATAATCTTGTCCATAAGAACAGCAGTTTACAGTAAAGCTGCTGGTGGACTTATCTTGAATGTCATGATCTATAATTAGGCCTCACTCCAAACCTGATTAGTGGTTCGCAAATACCCTTTTTTTCACCTAGCTGGCACAATGGGTTGTCAGGGCACTTTGAGTATGGCGATTGAATTGGTTTCAAAAAAGTATGGCGACTGAAGAAACGGGAATAATAGCTGAAGAAATCAAGAGTAGGCACCAAAGGTAACGCTTCAACGAGTTCAGTAAGCTAAGAGTTGGAGATTGAAGCAGGTAAATTAGCGGATTGAAGCTAAGAGTTCAGAATGATTTCAGTAATTACTGTGCTGTTCTGTTTACCGTCATATGTTTTCGAGTTTACCCGCGTTGAACTAATTTACCTGTACGAGCGTTGTACTTCATGAACTCCGCGTCCTATACAACCCGAATATTTTCGTGAATGAGAAGACAAGATTGACGCATATAATAGTTCCTTGGTACAGTGATTTAGATGCATTGCTTCTTTCTTCCTGCATCACTTTCCCTTGTGTTGTTTGTGAGTTCTTCCCCCAAATTCTTCATAAATTCAGTTGGGATTATCTCGGATTCGGATAAGTCCTGACAAGGGTCCTCTGAATTTTTTTTCTTAATATTTCATCGTGGAGCTTTCTTCTCTCGGCAGCTAATAAATTGTATTTGCAATTGTTCCTATCGCTGAGCTCTATCTTTTGGATGCCTGATGCTACAGCAATTTATGTCTTGTTGTTGATCCTTGGCCCTATTCTTTTTGGCTTATGGTTTCCTTCGAACAAATAAACGGAGTAGTTTCTCCGCCGCTTTTTCGAAGTGGCTTATCAGAACAGCCTTATCAGCGTTCAGTTTGTTCACACAAATGCTAGTTCTAGGGGCAAAAACCATCAGGCGCAGTTGAAAAGCATAGGCCCCTTATGAGTCCCATCCAGGTTTGATAAACCATGTGGCTAGGTCTAGGATTTTTTAGTGATGAATAATTGATAATGTAGATGATGGATAATTGACAACATTGGTTACAATGATATGTCGCGTGTGTGTTGACTAATGTCGGTCAAGTTGAGACGAACTTGTGCCGAAAAAATGTTCTTTGGACTTTGCATGTGTACATTGAGCATGGAGACGATCGTAATCGATGACGAAGTGGACTGGGATTAGGATGGGGAGATCCGAGGTTCAAGTGGTCGAGGATGTCACAAGATGGTCGGGCTCATGCTTGGACACATGAAGATCAAAGGTGGATGATACGTGGAAAAGCTACAAGAGGTGCGGTCCTAGAGGCTTCGACACGTGACGAGTTGAAAAGGTTAAAATTTTGGGGAAAAAATCTGTGTTAGTAAGCATTTCGGATCCCTTTGTTGTTAGAATTCATCCCCTTCTTATTGCTATCGATGATCCTATAGGGTTTCTATAAAGTTGGCGACTTCTTGATTGATATGTTCTCATGTGGGGGCCTTGGCTCCTGCACTAACTACTATTATGGTTTTTTTGTAATGGAATTTGTCCGATGGAATTAATACTTTTATATATTTATCTTGAATGTGCTCTGTTTGTTTCTACGTGTTTATAAATGAACGGAAGTTGTATAATGCGTAGAATATCCTGCATTTAGGTGTGGTAACACGCACCTAAACATTCTGTTGTTTATTCGAATGCTTTCTATCTTTACTACTTAAAAGAAAAAAGTTGGTGATGGTGATTCATCTGCTGTCCCACCACTCTCTCTAGACATGGTGGTGGTTCATCTGCCATACCACCACCCTCTTTAGACATATATAGGTCGTTCCATCAACTACTACAGAAAGCCTAATACTAGACGCTAAATCACAGACGGTTTTATGAAACCGTCTGTGATGTACAATATCACAGACGGTTTTAATTTAGAGACCGTATGTGTTGCTGAAGGAGTATCACAGACGATTCTTACCGATGAACCATGTGTGATACTGGAATATCACATACGGTTTTTAGTTAAAAACCGTCTATGATAATTCCAGATTATCACAGACGATTTTTAGGTAATAACCGTCTGTGATATTCTAGTATCATAGACGGTTTTTGTTAAAAGCCGTCTGTGATAATCTGCTATGTATTTATTGCGTCGCTCAAACCGCATCTGTTTCATTTCGATCCAGATCTAGCTGGTGCTGCAACTGGAGGCGGCAAGGCTTTCAGGCTATTTTATTTGGTGGAAGGAGGCATATTTGGTAGGAGAGCTTTGAAGATTCATCAAGTTCTTATTTGCCCTAGATATGGTTAGTAATAAAATTTATTTTTTTGTTACATCAAAATTTAGATCTAGCTAATTTTCGGTGACTGTTATATATATACTTTGAAGATCTAGCTAATTTAGATTTAGCTAGTCTCAATGCATGTGGTATATATGTAGTAATAATTAATTAAATTAATTTTAATACTAAGTTGTTATATATGTGCATAATATAGGACCGAAGCTGGATATATACCGCAAACCGTGTGAGTGAAGAGTACATTAATAACGTGTCTACTTTTACAAGAGCTGTCGAGGAGGATATGTTGAATAAGGGGGTGGAATATATGTATTGTGCATGCACTAACCGCGATAATTTAAAGATGTTTAAGAATCGAGAGCAGATTGAAGCGCACTTGATTCGAAGGGGTTTCAAAAAGGGGTATATGTGTTGGACTATTTATGGCGAAGTTAATGATATGCCACCGGATGACATCGCTGGTGAAGTCAATGATATGCCGTCGGATGATATCGCCGGTGAAGTCAATGATATGCCGCCGGATGATGATTGTGGTTCAGATTCGGATAGGCTCTACGATGACAATCTGGATCAGATGATTCGTGATGTAGAAGTGAACTATGATGAGAGAGAGTATATTAAATTCTGAGGCTTGATGGAGGACTCAGAGAAACTTTTGTTCACATGCTGCAGGTCAAACTACACGAAGTTGTCAGCTGTGCTTGAACTGTTGAAATTGAAGACAAGTAACGGTTGGTCCGACAAGAGTTTTACGGCGCTGTTAGGTTTTTTAGCTGACATGCTTTCGGAGGGAAATGAGTTGCCTAAAACCACGTATAAAGCCAAGAAGAATATTTGTCCATTGGGAATGGAAATTGAAAGAATACAAGCATGTCCGAACGACTGTATCCTCTACCGTAAAGAGTATGCAAACATGCATGTCTGTCCGGTGTGCAACGCATCCCGATACAAACGTAACAATCAATCAAATGATGATGGCGAGGGAATAGAGGTGAAGAAAGGACCTCCTGCAAAGGTGGCATGGTATCTTCTTATAATTCTCCGTTTGAAGTGGTTTTTTGCGAATCCAAAGGAGGCAAAACTGCTGCGTTGACACTCGAAGGAGCGCAAGAAAGATGGAATGCTGAGACACTTTGTTGATTTCAGCCAGGGGAGAAACATCGATAGGAGTTTTGCAGATTTTGGTGCAGAACCGAGGAATATAAGGTTTGGATTGAGTACAGATGGAATGAATCCTTTCAGTAGCATGAGCAGCCGAGATAGCACTTGGCTCGTGACTCTGTGCATCTATAACCTTCCTCCTTGGTTGTGTATGAAGCGAAAGTATATTTTACTGTCGATACTTATGCAAGGACCAAAGCAACCTGGGAATGATATTGATGTGTACCTAGCACCATTGGTGGAAGATCTAAAAGTACTGTGAAACGAAGGAGTATAGGTACGGGACGCATACAAACGAGAGAACTTCACTTTGCGCTACTGGCATCGCGCTCACGTCCTACTTTGCGCCTGTCGCGCTCAGTGTCGCGGCCACCCTCGCCACTGGGTCGCTAGTTGCCCCAGCCGCGGCAACGTCCGCGGCCACCAGACTTGCTCGACGGTCCCTCGCCGCTCTGCTTCTCCTTGAGGTGCGTCATCTATTCCTCCTCGGTTAGCAAGAGCTTACCTTCCTCCTCGGTTGCGGAAGACAACGATCATCGGCGCCTTTCAAATGCCCGGTGACATCCTCAATGGACAGCTTGGAGAGATCAAGCATGATTTCTATGGTGTAGACAACATGACCGAACCTGGGCGGGATGATGCGAAGGTACTCCGAGAGTTGGCCGACCAGGCAGCTCAAGCGAAGCGCAAAATCCTCAGGATCTTCGCCTTCCTTGAACGCAAGCGTCTCGAATTCGGTGCGCAGCTTCTAAAACTTTGACTTGCGGACGTGATCAGAGCCAATTCGCACGGACTTGACGTAGTCCCATGCTTCCTTGGTCGATCGCTTGATGGCGAGCGCGTGAACCATCTCCTACGGGACTGCCTTGAGGAGCGCCTCGAGCACCTGCACGATCCTCCTGTACATCGGCGCCACCGTGCTCGATAGCGTCCCACAGCTTGGAGCATCACTTTCATCACGAGCGACCAATCCGTGTAGATTACAACTACCCAAAGTCATTGACGACCTCGACAAGAGTACTCTACGACTAGAGTACTCTTGTTCAAAAGAGAAGGTACTCGAAGTACTTCTCTGACTATAGCATTCTTTCACAAAGGAAGTACTCTTATGACTAGATTATGGTGTCGTGAGCTCTTTCGACTATCAAGTACTCGTAGCGACTTGGAGTACTCATAACAAGGACTCGATTACGACTACGAAGTCGTAATTTGAAACAACACTCGGGGAACGGTAGTCTAAGACACTTCTCAACACTGCTCTGTTTTTCTTCGCCGCCAACCTCGCGGCTTTACTCTGATTCTATTTCAGTATTTAAAGGACAAAAAAATATAAAGACGTGACCACTCGAATTGTGGTTATTGATGCACACATTACGACCATTAACTGTGCCATCCCACAATCAGTCGTAACTTGTTACTAATGCTCATTATTGTCCTACGACTAGTAACTGACCGACTACGTTATTACTGCTAGAGTAACTGACTATTACGAATAATTTCGAACGTTAAGACTGACAACTTTATCAAACTTCTAACAATTTCCCCCTTGATCTCGTTGCCATTTACCTTGACTACTCCAATCTTCTCGCACAGACTCTGAAACTTCATCCGCCCAAGAGGTTTGGTTAGCAGATCCGCCAATTGCTCATCCGATTTGACGTAGTCATGAGGATCTTACCGAATTCGACACATTCCCCCATGAGGATCTGTTATGGTGCTGCATGTTTTGAATTCCTCTGCTAGGTTGTTGCTCAAATCAGATGCACCTGACATGCACATCAAACCTCAAAAGTTACAACCTACAAACTGTATGAAGGATTCAATTAAGCAAATCAAAAATCGAAGCTTGGACTTGGTGGGGTGCGCCAGGCCCAGCCAGCAGTGCAACAGCTGGGCGACGCACAAGGGTTCCAATAGCAAGCTACTGTGGATGAACTCTCCCCCTATAAAAATTAATTTAATATCAAAGTGAGCACATGGCCCACATATCAGATATTAAACTGATAAGAACAGATACTACACTTGATCTTAGCCAAAAGGCCGAGAAAGGTATGCTTTGCCTCTGTGCCGTGGGTCGCCTTATATACAGCGCCTACGCCTGCCGTTCGCTCTTGCTGCGCTCTGTGGGACTAAACAAAGGCACAGCACAAGCTGAGCGGAAGATTGGGCTCGAAGCTTAATGACGAAGCCCAACATAGATGGGCTGATCCTGGCCCAAAGCCACTGCACAACTGAGAGCAACTCCAGCTGAGCCTTAGGAGTAAAAGTACTGTACGTACGTACGTACTTACGTACGTACGTGACATCTTGGCTGGAGCTCTGCTGGCATCTTTACCAGCGAATAGCGCATAAGTTCCACTAGGTCCTTTGAACATTCTGCACGGAGCAGATAACATGTGAGAAATGAAATTACAAATATAATTATTGTTACATATATTGAACTATATGGGAGCTTCGCAGACGCAAACACATTCCTAACACAACTGAGGGGGCAAACAACACAGATATCATTGAATATATGATGAACACAACCACCTAAATGGCCACAACTTTACATGTGTTTTGAATTGGAAGAAGTGCACTGCAGAAATGATTATCATTGGGAAGTACATGCACAATGCAAGTTAACACCTCCTTATAATCGATCCAAGAATTCTTATATTAGTATTATCGTCTACCCACAAAATATGCGTGCTCCACTAGCAACTGCATCTTGCATACCAAAAGATAAAGAATAGAAGACACAAATCTTATTTCATTGTTGAAGCTAACTACAAAAACAATATATAAAAAGGTAAAGACCAACAAACAACTTTCCCATTGTTTTCCCCAGATTTCCAGTGCATAGTACCTAGCTTCTAAAGAAAGGGGCCTTCCTTTTTTACCTTCCTGACCTTCCATGAAGTCAGAACGGCTCAACAAGCATCGAGACAACAATATTTTTACATTTCACTTTTTATATTTATAACAAATAATTGTAATGTTAAGAAGAGAACCAGGTACTTTTTTTTTGGAGACAAGGAGGTACTCTTTTTCCGACCCAACTTTCTTCTAGCATGTAACTCTTCTACTATCTGACCTCAAAAAGATAATTAGACCCCCTCTCTAGAATATTTGCAAGTACAAACTAAAGAACCACCAAGAACAAAAGAATAGAACACAACTTATGTACATTTCACACTTGGTATGATTTCATACTTACCCTCTCACCTGCCTAGCATGGCCTATATATGTAACCCTTGGTTCTTCATTACATTCATTACGTAATTGCTCTAAATATTTTGCGCTCTCATGCACCGCGTACTGATCTTTCTGCCTGCCTCCGCATGCCTGCTAGTTTGGTTGAACTACTGTGCAGGGATTAATACATGATGGCCTGGCGGAACTTGTGGCTACATGGTTCAACTGTACAGATTCTAGAGCGCCACTCTTTTTCACGGGAGAGTACCTCTGAAGCTATGGGTGTGACAACCTAGCTAGCAATGGTAAGTTGCGTTGCATGCAACATAGGCGAAAGAAAATCGCTTCATTCGTTTCGTAGTTTAGAGAACAAATTAGCATGACAAAGTATAATTGTTTTCTTAACGCCCGTTGTCATTAGTGGTTTCCGGTGCATTTGCTTTTCTTTTGTGTTACTGCCTGTTTTGTTTTCTTGAACGTGGGCATCTCAATATTTTACGTGTGCAGACTGCAGAGCACTGGAGTAGTATGTAAGTGGCCATGGATGCTGCATGTAAAGAAGCTAAGGGATCATGTGAGAAGGTGTGGGTTTTATTGTTGTGAACCATTGCTAAATTAGAGGAGTTGGAATTTAGAGTTTGCAAATTTATAGTTTTTCAAAACAATTTGCAGATCTGACAGTTTGACCGGCCAGAGGTGGCAGTCAGACTGGCCATTGGTTAGATCAGCCTGTGCTAGCGGTATGACCAGCAGCCGTTTGCGGTATGAAAATTGAGTTTTTGGAGTTTTTTTTGTTATGGGTTATTTTGGTTTGACCTAGGTCAGTGCATATATATTACATAATGCATGTTTTAGCTAGTATGGGTCAAGTTGTGCATCTAGCAATGAGTCGATCACGTTTAGGGATTCTCGATGATTCTCCTCCCTCACTCGTGCATCCGATAACGAGTTGATTACGTTTAGAGATGCTTCTATTGGGACTGTGGCAGTAAAGGGCATTGTGCGTGTCGACTATTACTATTAAATACATATAAAGTTACTATTCAGTTGTGTACTGACAATAACTCTTTATGTGTTTAGTAGTAACTTCACTCATAAACGGTAGTAACTTCTCAGTTTACATTTTACTATATATATGAAGTTTTTTTCTATCCCTGATATAGTTACTCTCTATGTTATATCTCACAAAGTAGGAAGTATCTCATACAACGGATGGTATGTACGTATAATATATAAGTATGTAAGACTATCTACGTGGTTTGTATCTTTGTTTTAAAGTGGTATATATATATATATATATATATATATATATATATATATATATATATATATATATATATATATATATATATATAACATACTTCTTTTTTGTACGAATATGGAGGTATTAGCAAAATATTCCTAAAACCGTATGCTTTCTTACAATTTTTTCATATGATGGCATTGGGGTATCTTAGAATTAGTATATGAGTATATCTAAGATAATAAAAGAGTATGTTAAGTTTTTTTATATGGTATATCATAGATGGGAGTAACTATACTCGGGAGCAAAATAGTTGGAATTTTGAAAAAATCTGTGTTAGAAAGAGTTTCGGGTCTCTTAAATAGTAGTGAGCTAAAAGCCTAATTAAGATAAAAAATCTAGATCTAATTGAATAAGTTGTATTAGGGTTTCGAGTAGGGACTCATGATATATATTGGTGCGACTGGTTATTTGGAAAAAAGCCGTGACTTTTGGAAAGAAAAGAAAAATAGCGGCTGTATGTATGCATATGAGACGTGAGCTTCTTTTCTAGTTGATTAATACATGAGTGCTAGTGGCTTTTATGTTGGAGATGGCATGTACTAGCATCACGTGATGGTATGGCCAAGACTTTGGATTTGAGGCGCTACATTTGACAGCCTTTTGGTGATCTTTGAGGGAATAAAGA
Source organism: Melocanna baccifera (assembly GCA_036346265.1). Classification (NCBI taxonomy): domain Eukaryota; kingdom Viridiplantae; phylum Streptophyta; class Magnoliopsida; order Poales; family Poaceae; genus Melocanna; species Melocanna baccifera. The sequence continues at coordinate 2,914,292 of CM070709.1, read as the reverse complement.
AGAGTTTTTTTTGGTCTGCATGCTGCATGCGGTGGCTTCTAGTAGATGATAAAGAAGATATGACGAGGCTGGTTGTTTATTTCACTACTAGAAAACGGATAATCCCTCACAGATTTTAATTTTCCTGATGGGCACGCGTAGAACGTGAGGGATATATAGTTTTTATGACGGGCGCACGTATCACCGTCACAAAAATATATTTTCCTGTCGGGCTCCTTAAACCGTTAATAAAATACGCTATTTTTGTGACGGTACTAAGTGAACCGTGAGGATAATTGAAGATGAATCCATGAGGCTTCTCCAGCCCGTGAGGCTAATTCCTGCCCGCCCGATATTTTCGCAACGCGCCGGACTGAAAAGTGAAAACCCTACCTAAGATTTCCCCATATCCCCTCGCCGTGAGGGCTAGCCCGCCCGATATTTTCGCAGCCGCCATCGCCCCTCGCCCGCCTCCTCCGCCCCATCGCCCCTCGCCCGTCTCCTCCGCCCCATTCGCTCGCCCGCCTCCTCCGATCCGTCGGCCCCATCCCCTCTCCCGCCTCCTCCGCCCTATCCCCTCGCCCACCTGCTCCGCCCCATCCCCTCGCCCACCTCCTCCGATCCGCCGGCCCCATCCCCTCGCCCGCCTCCTCCGCCCCATCCCATCGCTCACCTCCTCCGATCCGCCCCATCCCCTCGCCCCGCCGCCCCAGGTCCGCCCCGACGCCCCGCCTCCCCAGGTCCGCCCCGACGTCGCAGCTTTGCCGCGCCTCCCAGTGCGCTCCGCCGCCCGAGTCCGCCCGCCGCCCCTCCTCCCGTGTCCGCCCGACGGCCCAGCTCCGCCCAACCGCCCGCCTCCTGTGTCCGGGCGCGCCCCAAATCCGCCCGCCCCGATGGCCCGGCTACGCTCATTGTCCCACCCCCAAATCTGCCCCACATTTATCTTTTCAATGTTGCAGTGAGTTTTTGATTTGGATCCTCCATCGGTTCTTGATTTGGGTTTGTATTTTACCGCAGATGAGACGGCATATAGTTGCAGTGGCAAGGCATCAAGTCATCTTTATGGATCGACTTTCTTCTTGATGCCCATTGGTATTATGCTGTTCATTAAGATTATAGTTTTTACAATTATTGTCTTTCTTTCGGTGCTTGGTTCAATGTAAAATGTGACATCACTGAAGAGTGAAGAGAAGTCACGAGTCTATAAAACGAAACATTGTTACTCCTATAACAGTTGTTGACTTTTCGTATCAATGGTCCATATATATAGATTACTTGTGAACTGATAGTTGCACTAAACTAGTATTATTGTAATCTTTCACCTTGCATCATTCATGCATATAGAAACGCCGACAGAATAATCAATAATGTCGGATGGTAGGAGAGTAATGCATGCTTGTGTCATCTTTGTTGCTTATTTGTCTTGTGTTTAGCTCCATTTAGGCTAGCTTTCTCTCTCTATATTTATGCCTTATGTTTTGTTAAAAATTCCGACCAAAATTGGGACAACATGCAGTCATGTATGATACGTTTGTGCATTATATGAGATGTGCATGATGATGATGCATGCATGCTAATTAGAAGTACGGTTAGCTAGTGTATATGTATTTTACTTGTTGTATCTAACTACCGTTCTATGTTAATTTTATGTACTCAATCAATACTACCTACTTGATTTTCACTAGCATTGTAATACGAAGCTTTGAGCTGAACTCTATTTGGATTTATAGAATGCACACAATTGCTAAAACAATGGTGTGTGTATGAATGTTGCAGCGATAGCGATTGAGAGAGGAGCATTGTAGGCTGTTGATGTGTTGACTGCCGAATACCAGATAATCATAGCAATTTTTGATCCCTCACGGTTTAGAACGGCCTTTGATCTTCCAAGGGCACCCCCCACCACGAGGAGCCGCCGGTCAGTTCACGTCGTTGGTATATTCATATACACATATCATCCGCCAGTCTACATCATTTTGTGTTAGTATACACTTGAGTTTGTGAAAGATAAATTGCAATATGCTATGGTGGTTTAATCTTAAATTAGGCTCAACACTATAGTTTAGTATACATGTCAGTTTGTGAAAGATAAATTGCAATATGCTATAGGATATTTGTACAGTACAAATGCAACATACCTAGTTTTAATAAATATAATTTTATGCCTGACATATTCATGTTATGCACACAGAATTATTTCATGGCACATCATGAATGGATGTATAGTGGATGGCAGCGGGGTAAAGCTCCCTCAAATGAATGGATTGAACAAACTACACAGTTCTTAGATCATGCATTCTCAAATCCTAGAATAGTTGAAGGTGACACCATTAAGTGTCTATGTGCAATGTGCAGGAAGTATTTTAGGCACAACAGGCATATTGTAGAGTTGCACTTAAGTAAATATGGGTTTAGGTCAAACTATGAAACATGGACAACACATGATGAACAGGACCCTTCAATAGATCACGAGGAAATCAATGAATGTAATCGGATGGACAATCTGTTGATTGACCTAGGCAGTGACCATCCACCGGGAATTGATGAGGAGCCAACGGCCTCTGCCCAGGCTTTCTATAGAATGGTCGCTAGCGCTCACGAACTAGTCCATGAGAACACAACACACTCAAGTCTGTCTGCTGTCACTCGTTTGCTAGCTATGAAGTCACAATACAATATGTCAATTGCACACTATGACGATGTATTACAAATAATTCATGAACTTTTGCCTCCGGAGTCTAAGTTGTCCGAGGACTTCTACCGTTCAAAAAAGTTGTTAGAGGGTCTCGGAATGCCATATGTGAAAATTGATGTGTGTTATAATAACTGCATGCTTTACTGGAAAGATAATGAGCATAAAGACAAGTGTGATTTATGTGATACCTCTCGCTACGAGGTAGGCCATAATAAAGTCCCACGTAAAGTATTACGGTACCTACCCATTATAGATAGACTACAAAGGTTGTATGCACACAAGGAGACAGCAAAGCTAATGCGGTCACATAGTCAGTCAACGTCTGGTAAGATGGTGCACCCATGTGATGGGGAAGCTTGGCAACAATTTGACGAGGACTTCCCAAACTTTGCAAGTGATCCTAGAAATGTACGCCTTGCTATAGCAACAGATGGTTTCATACCACTTAGTTTGGGTACTGCTCCTTACTCATGTTGGCCAGTGTTTGTGGCTCCATTAAATATTTCGCCGGGCATGCTATTGAAGCTGGAGTACATATTCCTTGGCCTTGTTATCCCCGGCCCTGAACATCACGGGAAAAAATAAATATTCTAATGCAACCTTTAGTTTGAACTTATCAAGTTGTGGGAGGGGGTACAAACATGGGATGCTTCACGTAAGCAAAACTTTACAATGCGGGGAGCATATCTATGGTCAGTTCATGATTTTCCTGCATATGGTATGTTTGCTGGTTGGAGCACACATGGTTCATTTGTGTGTCCAGAATGCTTGGGTGACAGTAAAGCATTTCAACTCCGTAATGGTCGCAAGGCTTGCTGGTTTGATTGTCATAGACGCTTCCTACCTAGAGACCATGAATTTAGAACCCAAGGTAATGCATTTCGAAAGAACACAGTAGTACTTGAGGAGGCACCAAGGCATTTAGGGGGAGAGGAAGTCGAAGCCCAAATAGACAAGTTTGTAGGTGATACGAAAAACTTTGGTAAACTTCACCATTGGACCCACAAAAGCTGCTTTTGGCAACTTCCATACTTCAATAAATTAAAGCTTCGACACAACATTGATGTGATGCACAATGAGAAAAATGTAGCTGAAACTATATGGAACACATGCTTTGACATACCCGATAAGACCAAGGATAATGTGAAGGCCAGACAAGATGTAGCTGAGATTTGTCACCGTCCTTCACTGCACTTGGAGCTGAAGAACAATGGGAAGTGGCACAAGCCTAGGGTACCTTTTTGCATCAATAATAATGACAAGACAACGATCCTTAAGTGGTTTCAAACATTGAAGTTTCCTGATGGATATGCATCCAATATTAGGCGAGGCGTTAACCTTCTACAAAGGAAGATATTTGGCATCAAAAGTCATGACTTTCATATATTATCTGAGTTTACTGGCAGGGATAAGAATATCAGATATCTATGTGCATTTGTGTCCAATAATTGAACCCAGGTCGACTCTAAACAGGCATATGGCATAGCATTCAATAAATCGAACAAACATCAACTCCAAAAATACCAACAGCTACACAGCTCCATGCCAGGCACAAGAGCCCCATTCCACGCACAAATTGAACAATATTTGCAGTACACGCATTGATTTGTCAAGCAAACATGCCAGGCCATCCGATGATCCGACGAAAGCTACCGCAGTCATGCTGTTCAATTCACCTCGACCCTAATGTCATAACCAACAGTGTAATAATCTTATTACTAATCACACGTTACAACCTACAAACTGTATGAAGTATGCAATTAAGCAAATAAGAATTGGAAGCTTGGACTTGGTAGGGTGCGCCAGGCCCAGCCAGAAGTGCAACAGCTGGGCAACGCGCGAGGGCTCCAGTAGCAAGCTACTGTGGGTAAACCCTCCCCCTATAAAAAATTAATTTAATATCAAAGTGAGCACATGACCCACATATCAGATATTAAACTGATAAGAACAGATACTACACTTGATCTTAGCCAAAAGGCCGAGAAAGGTATGCTTTGCCTCTGTGCCTGGGTCGCCTTATATACAGCGCCTCCGCCTGCCGTTCGCTCTTGCTGCGCGCTGTGGGACTAAACAGAGGCACAGCACGCGCTGCGCGGATGATTGGGCTCGAAGCTTAATGACGAAGCCCAACATAGATGGTGCAACAGAGCGTCCGAGTAAAATAGAACACCGCACAACTCCAGCTGAGCCTTCTGCCTCTTGCCTTGCAAGCAGAGATGCAGTTTTGTTTGCAGCCCCGCTGAGTGATTTGTTACTTCAACAAGTGATGTGAAATAGAACCCTTAGGAGTAAAAGTACTGTATGTACGTACGTACGTACGTATTTGACATTTTGGCACTTTTCACATAGTAAAATGAGATGCAGTCTCCTGGTTTGCACGACGACAATGCTACCGAAAATGTATGCAAATGTCTGGTGTCTTTACTAGAATGATGTATGGTGCTAGTCAAAGTCCTCAGTACAGGTGTGCTCTTGTCCATTTGCACAGTAGAATGAGATGATGAATAGTGCAGTGATGATTGATTATTTGATGAGTTAGGAAGTACTGCAATCCAAGGTATCTGAGCTTCAAAATTGTGGACCCCAAAGTCCACATGACAGCTAACAGTTTAAAATTTCAAAGCGGTACTGTTCATGTGTCATCCAAGTGCATATCATTGTTTAGTCAGGTAGGAGGCAGCTGATATATTAAAGAAAAAGATGAAAAGAAAGATTTTTTTATTAGGAGAATAATACACCAGAAAATTAAATGATAATATATATTTTGGAAAATAATACACCAGAAAATGACATAATAAAAGGGATTTTCTTTTACAATTTGGTAGGATAATTAGAACATATCAGGATTTTCTTTTACGTTTTGGTAGGACAATTAGAACATATCAGGATTCAAGTGAGAGGTCACAGCACATTAAGGTGTCGACTAGGGCTAGTCCCTGTATTGTGATACATCAAAAAGGTTGGCTGTGAATGTTGAGTGCGATCTTCTTTGACTTGGTGCACAAACGCAATTTTTAGGACGCCAGTGAAGATTGAAAGCTTTCTATCCGGCGCAACTATGGAAACCAGAGGTGTCAAAGTATCACTCACAAGTAGGACCTTTTCGGGATCACAAGATCCATCAGAGGGTAAACAACAATTAAGTTAGGTTTAGGCAAAGCTATACTTCAAGTAGAGAGAAATGAACTGAGAAAGCTAAATGGTAAACGTCAAGGCGCAAGCATTGTTTAATGACCAAAGTGTAATAATCTTATTACTAATCAAGCAACCAAAGCTAAATGGTAAGCGTCAAGGCGCAAGATTTGTCAAGCAAACATGCCAGGCCATCTGATGATCCGACAAAAGCTAACGCAATCATACGAAGTGTAATAATCTCATTACTAATCAAAGTAACCCTAATTTGCCATAACCAAAATGTAATAATCTTATTACTAATCACACATTACAACCTACAAACTGTATGAAGGATTCAATTAAGCAAATCAAAAATCGAAGCTTGGACTTGGTGGGGTGCGCCAGGCCCAGCCAGCATTGCAACAGCTGGGCGACGCGCAAGGGTTCCAATAGCAAGCTACTGTGGATGAACCCTCCCCCTATAAAAATTAATTTAATATCAAAGTGAGCACATGGCCCACATATCAGATATTAAACTGATAAGAACAGATACTACACTTGATCTTAGCCAAAAGGCCGAGAAAGGTATGCTTTGCCTCTGTGCCGTGGGTCGCCTTATATACAGCGCCTACGCCTGCCGTTCGCTCTTGCTGCGCTCTGTGGGACTAAACAAAGGCACAGCACAAGCTGTGCGGAAGATTGGGCTCGAAGCTTAATGACGAAGCCCAACATAGATGGGCTGATCCTGGCCCAAAGCCACTGCACAGCTGAGCCTTAGGAGTAAAAGTACTGTACGTACGTACGTACTTACGTACGTACGTGACATCTTGGCTGGAGCCCTGCTGGCATCTTTCCCAGCGAATAGCGCATTAGGTCCACCAGGTCCTTTGAACATTCTGCACGGAGCAGATAACATGTGAGAAATGAAATTACAAATATAATTATTGTTACATATATTGAACTATATGGGAGCTTCGCAGACGCAAACACATTCCTAACACAACTGAGGGGAAAAACAACACACATACCATTGAATATATGATGAACTTGCATCATGTGAGGCACACCACCACCTAAAAGGCCACAACTTTACAGTGTTTTGAATTGGAAGAAGTGCACTGCAGAAATGATTATCATTGGGAAGTACAGGCACAGTGCAAGTTAAAGCCTCCTTATAATAGATCCAAGAATTCTTATATTATTATTATTATCTACCCACAAAATATGCGTGCTCCACTAGCAACTGCATCTTGCGTACCAAAAGATAAAGAATAGAAGCCACAAATCGTATTTCATTATTGAAGCTAACTACAAAAATAATATATATAAAAAAGTAAAGACCAACAAACAACTTCCCCATTTTCCCCCAGATTTCCAGTGCATAGGACCTAGCTTCTAAAGAAAGGGGCCTTCCTTTTTACCTTCCTGACCTTCCATGAAGTCAGAACGGCTCAACATGCATCAAGACAACAATATTTTCACATTTCAAACCTTGCATCAAAAGGTCTGAAATTTGACATGGATTATTGTGATCCTTGGATGGAATAGGTTTTTCGAACCTTAAGTAAGATGTGTGTGAAATTTCATATCATTTGTACTTAGATTTTTGGAGTTACACCAAAAGTTCCATCGACTGGAGCTGATTTTTCAATTGAGGAATAGGGAAGCGGTCAGACCCACCCCCCCAGTCAGACTACCAGAGGCCGATTAGACTAGCATCTAGTCGGCGGTCAGATAGCCAAACACTGGTTAGACCGCCCCTTGGCAGCCGGTCTAACCGCCAGTGCCCTGAGTTCTTTGACTCTCAGTTTCTTGTGTTGTGTGCTTTAGTGTTGGTTTCCAATCCTAATCTTTATAACTCAGTAGCTACTGGAGTGAAGGATCAGCGAACACTTTGGAAAAAAATTGAAGACACCATTCACCCCTCCCTATCTGTTACCATACTGGTCTTACAGAAGCAACGTATCATACCACATTCCCCACCTTGCACAGGTTGAACTAAAACAACAGTCACTTTGTTCATTTAGGTTAACATAGCAGGGTGTTCCATTCATTTGCTCAGCTAGATTCTAAACTTACGTGATTTAGAATATCTTTTATATAACTAGCAAACTAGCCCGCGTAATTTCGGGGCTAGTGTTATTCTTGAAACCACACATTCTTCATGTATATTTTTAGACTTCATTGCGTCATATAAAGTTGAATTGAATATATTAAGAATTTAATGTAGATGAACATGCCAATATTGACAGCCATGAGCAGTACATTTTTCGCCAAATTGTGCTAATACTATAGTACATAGATATGTTTATGATTGGAAATAGAGTTATTGTTTGTTATCGAACCATAATACCTATTAATTGTTGAAAATAGAGTTGTATTTGTTATACAACTATTGGATGTAGATTAAGAAAATTCTTAAATGAATTGTAGCACACATGACTGATCATTCTATACCATTGTAATTTTGACTGAACGATTGTAGTACATGTGGCAAATCATTCTATACCGTTAGAATTTGAGATCACCATGCAAATAAGTGATGTAAATGTTTTTCTCTTCTAGTTAACGAAGAAATTTCTAGCCTGTTAGAATGGACATGGGCTAAGTTAACGTAGGATTGCATCAACTTGCCCTTGTCTTCTCAAAAGAGCAGATTTTGTACGATCTACCTATCGGTTCTAGTTCCCTCCCCATGCATGCACGCATGAAGCTGTGTAGAGATCCGTCTCGTGCAAACTCATAGAGCCCTTGGCAGTATGCCAACAGCTCGACAATGTTCTTGTGGTTGAACATTCCTATGGTCTTTAGCCCTCTTCCATTGTATTCAACATTTCAACTTCATGATAAATCTTTTCCTTAAGAACACCAGTTTCCAAGCCTGATTAGTGGTGGACTTATCTTGAATGCTTCCTATCTAAACATTCATCTGTCATCCCACCTCTCTCTCTAGACATGGTAGTATTATCAGGCTTGAATGTTTCCAAGCCTGATAATTTAAACATTCTGTTGTTTATTCGAATGCTTCTTATCTTTACTACTTAAAAGACAAAGTTGGTGATGATGATTCATCTATCATCCCACCACTCTCTCTAGACATGGTGGTGGTTCATCTGCCATCCCAGCACCCTCTTTAGACATATGTAGGTGTTCCATCCTTCGTCCCACGCACACGAAAAACAAAATCGTGCTGCCTTCTCCTCATGCGCATCGATGTGTGGCTCCAACCTCTTCCGCTTTCTCTCTTTTTAAGCAGTAGCCACAATTTTCTTTTGCTCCCTCCCTTCTCTCACGTTTGTTGCTCCTCTGCCCATTGTTCCCTTGTTTACTATAGCCACTGCTGCTGCAAGCTACTGCATCGAAGAGTCCCCGATAATACTACCAGTTTGCTTCCAAATGATGTCTTCCTCCTGTTGAAATTAGGCCCAAGGCCTATTTTCTATAATTCCAAAGCACGCAAGGTTTAGTACCATATTGCTTAGGCAAAGTGGGGGAGACCAATTTATAAGGTGGAGTCCATCCCACTCCTTGAATTATGGAAGTGGATGGTGGCTTTGGCTAAACACACTGCGCCGCGCACGCACGCGCGCGTGATTCGCGTATTTTCGCGTGAAAATCGCGTGACTTGTGACTTGCGGCGACGCGACCGCGCCGTGGCGTGGTGCGCCACTTGGCGAACCATGTCCACCTTGTTTTGCTAAACCTTGTACCGTCTCTCTCTTTTTACTGGTCATGAGACTGTTTATTTTCGGTTTGAATACGGCGATTACCGATGAATAATGGAGTCGATTACCAGGAATAATGAGTCGATTCACGGTGAATAATAGCGCCCGATTCTGGTGAATAATAGCGTCGATTACTAGAGAGTAATTGAGACGTCTATAAAGGCCCGAGACGCCCAGTTTGAACGATCTCCTTCACTCCTTTCTCCCATTGTCTTCTTCCACTCTTGTACGAAGTGTTGAGCTATCGAACCTCGTCGACCTTTCTTCTCGGCGTGCACCGGAAGAGAGAGAGCGGATCTCCGAACCATTGTCGCAGAGAGAACTCGCACGGGCGGCAATAAGGTTTCGGCGCGATCTGCGCGACCGCTCCTACTACATCCTGCATGCGTCAAGTCTTCAACGCATCACGCTGCGCTGCTTCTGTTCTTCATCAAGCCCTTGATGAAGTCGTTCGTGTGATCATGCGACTTTGATACTATATTTTTCTTGTGTTTATTCCGAAGTATGATGAGTAGCCTACTGTTAGTAGTTAGTTGTGCATCACTAGTATATTGTTTTTGTCTCCTACTAAAACTTGGAATTAAAATATTGCCTACATTTTCAACACCTCCTTCTATTGCCACCACTCACCTTGTCAATAACTCAAACCCTGGTCACCCTAAGTTCCTGTAGGCCAAGATGCCAGATACCAGTCGCTTGCTCTCCTCCCGAGATTAGACCCAAATCTCTCACACGTTTGATGCAATAGCTCTAGGATCCTTGTTTCTTACTCTGAGATTTTTTTTTGATCTTCTTTTGTTGTGATATTTTCACACGAGGAGAGGGGGGATAGGGTGACCATGGTGGTCAGCGACGAGATGCTCAAACCTCTGTTCTTCTCATCATCAATTCCTTGTTTTTGTCTCCTAATAGAAATATCCCTTTTTGGTGTTGCTTGTGTCATTTTGTTGTTCCTGAACCGATTCTGCTCTGGTGGATTAATTAAGGATCATACTAGCATTCGATATTGCAGTGATTGAACAATGGTAGAAAGAGGTGCTTGAAATAGTTCTTTGTGTAATGCATCGACGAATTGAAAGGAGTTACTTTTAGATCAATGCTTATTGATTTTTGGTTTAGATCATCGAAAAATATATCTACTTTAGTTTATGTTACTGCAATAATATAATGGAAGGGCATGGAAGATACATTGGATCATTCTGCCTAATGAGTTTATTCGTTAGTAATCCAATTATTTTTCCTCAACCACGTATTGCACCATATGTGATGGAGATAGAGATCATGTTGTTCAACACAATTACTAAATGCTAATGTCCGGTTGATGTTTTTGACAACAGATGCTAATGGTTGAGCACCTAGAAAGACACGTCATACATATTCACTAGCGGTGAGGTGGTCGCTGTCATGGACTTGTTCGATCACGAGTGCTTGGTTCTTGTCTCTTTTTGTTTTTCTCCATTTTGTTTTGTAGCACATTACAAATGTATGCAAACGATCTCAGGCCGTTCAGGGAAATCATGGGGAAAGGATGTATGTATACTCCACCAAATGCTATTGTAGGATATCTGAGACCTGCTTACATACATGGATAATCTCATCTAATTAGAGAGGTAGTTGTTAGTCTACTCTTGGTTATTTCCGTAACACATTCAAATACGAAATTTTGTTGAGTATCCTATTCTTCCAATTCGATGATATATCATAGAGACAACTATATAGTGATATATAGGAAGTTTGGGTCGAAGCTTAATGACGAAGCCCAACATAGATGGGCTGATCCTGGCCCAAAGTGCAACAGAGCGTCCGAGCAAAACCCACTGCACAACTGAGAGCAACTCCAGCTGAGCCTTAGTACTGTACGTACGTGACATCTTGGCTGGAGCTCTGCTGGCATCTTTACCAGCGAATAGCGCATTAGGTCCACCAGGTCCTTTGAACATTCTGCACGGAGCAGATAACATGTGAGAAATGAAATTATAAATATAACTATAGTTACATATATTGAACTATATGGGAGCTTCGCAGACGCAAACACATTCCTAACACAACTGAGGGGGTAAACAACACAGATATCATTGAATATATGATGAACATGAATATATGATGAACATGCATCATGTAAAGCACACCACCACCTAAATGGCCACAACTTTACATGTGTTTTGAATTGGAAGAAGTGCACTGCAGAAATGATTATCATTGGGAAGTACATGCACAATGCAAGTTAACGCCTCCTTATAATCGATCCAAGAATTCTTGTATTATCGTGTACCCACAAAATATGCGTGCTCCACTAGCAACTGCATCTTGCATACCAAAAGATAAAGAATAGAAGCCACAAATCTTATTTCATTGTTGAAGCTAACTACAAAAACAATATATACAAAAGTAAAGACCAACAAACAACTTTCCCATTGTTTTCCCCAGATTTCCAGTGCTTCTAAAGAAAGGGGCCTTCCTTTTTACCTTCCTGACCTTCCATGAAGTCAGAACGGCTCAACAAGCATCGAGACAACAATATTTTTACATTTCACTGTTTATATTTATAACAAATAATTGTAGTTTAGAGAACAAATCAGCATGACAAAGTATAATTGTTTTCTTAACGCCCGTTGTCATTAGTGGTTTCCGGTGCATTTGCTTTTCTTTTGTGTTACTGCCTGTTTTGTTTTCTTGAACGTGGGCATCTCAATATTTTACGTGTGCAGACTGCAGAGCACTGGAGTAGTATGTAAGTGGCCATGGATGCTGCATGTAAAGAAGCTAAGGGACCATGTGAGAAGGTGCGGGTTTTATTGTTGTGAACCATTGCTAAATTAGAGGAGTTGGAATTTAGAGTTTACAAATTTATAGTTTTTCAAAACAATTTGCAGATCTGACAGTTTGACCGGCCAGAGGTGGCAGTCAGACTGGCCATTGGTTAGATCAGCCAGTGCTAGCGGTCAGACCAGCAGCCGTCTACGGTCAGATCAGCTGGCGTCAACAGTCTGACTGGCCGATTGTGTTGCTTCAGCTGAAAATTGAGTTTTTGGAGTTTTTTTTGTTATGGGTTATTTTGGTTTGACCTAGGTCAGTGTATATATATTACATAATGCATGTTTTAGCTAGTATGGGTCAAGTTGTGCATCTGGCAATGAGTTGATCACGTTTAGGGATTCTCGATGATTCTCCTCCCTCACTCGTGCATCCGATAACGAGTTGATTACGTTTTAAAGATGCTTCTATTGGGACCGTGGCAGTAAAGGGCATTGTGCGTGTCAACTATTACTATTACTATTAAATACATATAAAGTTACTATTCAGTTGTGTACTGACAGTAACTCTTTATATGTTTAGTAGTAACTTCACTCATAAACGGTAGTAACTTCTCAGTTTACATTTTACTATATATATGAAGTTTTTTCTATCCCTGATATAGTTACTCTCTATGCTATATCTCACAAAGTAGGAAGTATCTCATACAACGGAGGGTATGTACGTATAATATATAAGTATGTAAGACTATCTAGGTGGTTGGTATACTGTTTTAAAGTGGTATATATATACATACCACCTCTGAAAAATTGTTCATACCACCTAGATGATCTTAAATACTCGTATACTATATGTATATACTCTCCGTTACGCGAGATACTCCCTACGGTATGAGATACGATATAGGGTGTAATTACACTCGGGTGTAGAATATATATATATAGGAAGCCTCTTTTCTACACCCTTTTATGTGCGTATATCAAGGTATTTACAAAATACGCTAAAAACTATGGATTCCCTTGCAATTTTTTCATGTGGTTCACATTGAAGTATCTTATATTTAGTACATGAATATACCTAAAATGATAAAAGAGTATTTCAAGTTTGTTTAGGTGGTATATTAGAGGTGGGTGTAATTACATCCGGTGTAGAAAGTATATATATATATATATATATATATATATATATATATATATATATATATATATATATATATATATATAACATACTTCTTTTTTATGTACGAATATGAAGGTATTAGCAAAATATTCCTAAAACCATATGCTTTCTTACAATTTTTTTCATATGACTGGCATTGGGATATCTTAGAATTAGAATATGAGTATATCTAAGATAATAAAAGAGTATGTTAAGTTTGTTTATATGGTATATCATAGGTGGGAGTAACTACACTCGGGAGCAAAATAGTTGGAATTTTGAAAAAACCCGTGTTAGAAAGAGTTTCGGGTCTCTTAAATAGTAGTGAGTCAAAAGCATAATTAAGATAAAAAAATCTAGATCTAATTGAATAAGTTGTATTAGAGTTTCGAGTAGAGACTCATGATATATATTGGTGCGACTGGTTATTTGGAAAAAAAAGCCGTGACTTTTGGAAAGAAAAGAAAAATAGCGGCTGCATGTATGCATATGAGACGTGAGCTTCTTTTTTAGTTGATTAATACATGAGTGCTAGTGGCTTTTATGTTGGAGATGGCATGTACTAGCATCACGTGATGGCATGGCCGAGACTTTGGATTTGAGGCGCTACATTTGATAGCCTTTTGGTGATCTTTGAGGGAATAAAGAAGAGTTTTTTTTTTTGGGTCTGCATGCTGCATGCGGTGGCTTCTAGTAGATGATAAAGAAGATATGACGAGGCTAGTTGTTTATTTGAAGATTGCATGCGGTTGTCTGATAACTGCATGATTGAAGTTTCGCTAGCAGCGAGTGGATCCGAGCATGCGGCGTCGTACAAGACACAGTTGCTCATCATGGAACGCGTTCTATTCTGTCTGGTGTTCACCAAGAGCAAGCACAGCAGCAGTACTGCATAGAAGAATTGGGTGCATGCAGGCGTTCGGATGACCAGTGCCATGGAATCATCATGCTATGTGTCATGTGTGTTAGCTTAGTCGCCATATGTGTCTACCATTTGCTACTTCATAGTCTCGTGCTCTCTAGACTTTTGATTCAGTTCATTGTGACCTTTGGACTTCTTCTGTCGTCAGTGTATCCGGTTACAAATACTAGGTTATTTTTAATGATTACTCGTATTATCTTTGGACGTTTTCTCTATGACTGAAATCCGATACTTTCGCCACTATCTCGTACTTTTTCTCTTATGATGCTATTCAATTTGGCGCTAAGATCAAGAGCATTCAGTGCGATAATGGCCATGAGTTTAACAACTCCACCACTCGCACCTTGTTTCTCACCCATAATGTTGTACTCCATATGTCATGTCCATACAATGATAACCAATAACAGCTTCTTCAGAGCAAATGTATTTGCATGTTGCCGGCTTTCTTTTTATCACGCCGTTGCTATTCAACCCATGTTTTGGAACATGTTCAACAGCGATATGCTCTTTTGGATTATTTTCCCACTAGTATGTTCCGGTAGAACTTTCGTCAGAGCGTGCAACGAGAGCGTAGAAATGGCGACATCAAGCCAAGCTCCTATATTGGTAGGCCATGAACGACGCCTTTGAGCGCATTGAATATGCAAGTTCCTTCAAGACGAACATTGCAACTGTGTAACATCAAAGAGAAACTTGAGTAACATGTCGTATAGTACACTACAATATAGTCTAGGGTTCTTAACTTCTTGCCGTTTGTCCGAAGGATACAGTGCAAAAGGGCAGCCAACTAAACAACAAATCTCTGTTCTAGCTGATAGAAAAGCAGCACGGGTATGCAATAATACTTCTTTGGCATATCAAAGTTCTCTAGAGTTCCAAATAGTTAATTATCTGAGTTTACTGGCAGGGATAAGAATACCATATATCTATGTGCATTTGTGTTCAATAATTGAACCCAGGTCGACTCTAAACAGGCATATGGCAGGCTCCATGCCAGGCACAAATTGAACAAGATTTGCAGTACACGCATAGAAGCTACCGCAGTGATGCTGTTCAATTAATCAATGTGTACTAATCACACGTTACAACCTGCAAACTGCATGAAGGATTCAATTAAGCAAATCAGATTTCGAAGCTTAGACTTGGCGGGGTGCGCCAGGCCCAGCCAGCAGTGCAACGGCTGGACGACGCGCAAAGGCTCCAATAGCAAGCTACTGTGAATGAACCTCCCTCTATAAAAATTAATTTAATATCAAAGTGAGCACATGGCCCACATATCAGATATTAAACTGATAAGAACAGATACTACACTTGATCTTAGCCAAAAGGCCGAGAAAGGTATGCTTTGCCTCTGTGCCGTGGGTCGCGTTATATACAGCGCCTCCGCCTGCCGTTCGCTCTTGCTGCGCGCTGTGGGACTAAACGAAGGCACAGCACGCGCTGCGCGGAAGATTGGGCTCGAAGCTTAATGACGAAGCCCAACAGAGAGCCAAACCCACTGCACAACTGAGAGCCTTCCGCCTCTGCCTTGCAAGCAGAGATGCAGTTTTGTTTGCAGCCCCGCTGAGTGATTTGTTACTTCAACAAGTGATTTGTTACTTGCTCACGAACTTGTATTCCCAGTCCTGCAGTGCGTCGATCTCGAATGGCCCAAGGGCAGAGATGTCAACTGTAAGTAGTAATCTGATTTAGCCGTTTGCTTTACATAGCATGGTCGGTTCAGTGTACCACCAAGTAGTAATCTAGATTTAGCCGTTGGGCGACACCGTGAGCGATAATACCCCAAGTCGTCTAACTGTTAGGTGATTAAAGGGTATAACCCCTCGAGAGCGTGGCCGGCACTTGGCACTATGCTCATTTTGCATTTCGGCCGAGAGAGAGGAAGGGGAGAAGAGAAAAGAGAGGAGGAGGAGAGGATAGGGAGGGGTAGAGGAGCAAAGGGAGAGGAAGAGGAGGAATTTACGCATCAACGATGGTGAGTTTTCTGTATTTTTTTATATTTATTTTTCAAACATGGTAGGATAGCAATCAAAATTATTAAATTTATAGTTTAAAAAGTAACACCAATTTAGTTGTTAATAATTGTATTATCATTTAGATGGCTCTGTTATGCACTTGAAGGTCCAGTAAATTTTGTTAGTCGCTTATAAATGCAGAAACCGCTGTAATAAGTATTCTTAAATTGTAGATCACTCTATTGTTCATTTGAAGGCCTAGTTAATTTTGTTAGTCGCTTATAAATTGTAGAAACTCCGTAGAAGGCTCCAGGGGGGCACATGACTACCCCGGATACCGCCACCACCAGGCCAGGCCAGTGGGTCAGCGTGGGTACATAACTGCACACCGGCGCCATCGTCGTTTGTGGACCCCTACTTGCCATCAGCAGGGTAGTACATGTTGTTTGTCCAGGGCCAGTCTGGCGGGTACGACTGTTGGCTATAGGCCATGGCCCACGTGGAAGGCACGTTTTGTCTCTTAAGGTTTTTTCGCGTCGATATATTACACGAATAAATAATACCTATCTTGCTGGTATGACGCACCAACTAGGAGTTCAGCTATCCCCCCACGAGGATCTCTCGATGGACGTGAGCGACTTCCTCGCGGACGACACGGCGGAGGTCCTTTCCTGGTTGTAGCTCAGCAGTGCGCCAGTTCTCATGCAACCACAGGTGCAATCCACCCCCTGAGGTATTGAAAGCACGGGTCAGCAGGGCTCCTGACCGCCTCACCTTGTCGGGACGCCGACACCCCGTGCTGAGAATCGTAAAATGTTACCGTAAGTCTAACATATTATGTACCATTTACGGTCTACAAAAATCATAAACGAATCAACCAACATTGTCTACCCTTTTATTTTAACTGTATTATTTATAACAATTATCATTTATCCCCTCATAATTATTTCTATTAGATTAATAAAATAATTATATTATTTTTTTAAAAAATACCCAATGATTAGGCGACTAGTAGCTTGTCACCCAACTGTCAGACGACTTGGAGTCTTGTCGCTCTATAGTTGGGTGACACGTGGCCAAGTCACCAAACGGTTGGCCGACTAGCTCAAATCATTAAACCATGATGCGACATATAGTCAAAACTATAAAAAATAAAAAACAAGTATAATAGAAGGCTGAGTCTGGCGCATGTAACCCACACGACTCGGACTTCAAATTTAATACAGAAGAAACAAAAAAAACGTAACTCTGTTCTTGAAACAAAACACACACATTGATTTGTCAAGCAAACATGCCTGGCCATCCGATGATCCGACGAAGGCTACCACAGTCATGCTGTTCAATTCGCCTCGACCCTAATATGTCATAACCAACAGTGTAATAATCTTATTACTAATCACACGTTACAACCTACAAATTGTATGAAGGGTTCAATTAACCAAATCAGAATTGGAAGCTTAGACTTGGCGGGGTGCGCCAGGCCCAGCCAGCAGTGCAACGGCTGGACGACGCGCAAAGGCTCCAGTAGCAAGCTACTGTGAATGAACCTCCCTCTATAAAAATTAATTTAATATCAAAGTGAGCACATGGCCCACATATCAGATATTAAACTGATAAGAACAGATACTACACTTGATCTTAGCCAAAAGGCCGAGAAAGGTATGCTTTGCCTCTGTGCCTGGGTCGCCTTATATACAGCGCCTCCGCCTGCCGTTCGCTCTTGCTGTGCGCTGTGGGACTAAACAAAGGCACAGCACGCGCTGCGCGGAAGATTGGGCTCGAAGCTTAATGACGAAGCCCAACATAGATGGTGCAACAACTGAGAGCAACTCCAGCTGAGACTTCTGCCTCTGCCTTGCAAGCAGAGATGCAGTTTTGTTTGCAGCCCCGGTGAGTGATTTGTTACTTCAACAAGTGATGTGAAATAGAACCCTTAGGAGTAAAAGTATTGTATGTACGTACGTATGTGACATTTTGGCACTTTTCACATAGTAAAATGAGATGCAGTCTCCTGGTTTGCACGACGGCAATGCTACCGAAAATGTATGCAAATGTCTGCTGTCTTTACTGGAATGATGTATGGTGCTAGTCAAAGTCCTCAGTACTGGTGTGCTCTTGTCCATTTGCACAGTAGGATGAGATGATGAATAGTGCAGTGATGATTGAATATTTGATGAGTTAGGCAGTACTGCGATCCAAGGTACCTGAGCTTCAAAATTGTGGACCCCAAAGGCCACATGACAGCTAACAGTTTAAAATTTCAAAGCGGTACTGTTCATGTGTCATCCAAGTGCATATCATTGTTTAGTCAGGTAGGTGGCGGCGAATTCTGGACGTATCTAGCACCGTATACCTCCAAAATTCTAAAACTAACACCCTACGCGTAGAAATTCCATTTCTGGCGCCGTTCTCACCGCACGACTCCGGAGAGGCCGACACGCAAGGCGTCGTGCGGTCCGACATCAGACGATCGAAGATGAGAGTCGTGCGGTCCCGACCACACGATCGCGATCAGAGCACGCGGTCGTGCGGTCCGACCGCGACGATCGCATCAGAAGACGCGTCGCAGCGGTCCTGCATCGCACGCCTCATCAGGCCGAGTGTTCTGCGGTGTCTCACAAGCGCATGACTGCTCTGCCGACCGCACGCCCATTCTGCGCCATGACCGCCGCGGTGGGGTCATGTAGTCCCAATCCACGCATCGCTTGTTACAATGCGATCGTGCGATGCGGGATCGCACGACTCGATCGAGCTTCGGTCGTCGCGGTGCCGCATCGCACGATCGCACACGTGTCAGCCTCTCCGGACTCGTGCGGTCGGAACGGCGCCAAAAATGGAATTTCTACACGTAGGGTGTTAGTTTTGGAATTTTGAGGGTATACGGTGCTAGATACGTTCAAAATTCGGTGGCGGCTGATAGATTAAAGAAAAAAGATGAAAAGAAAGATTTTTTATTAGGAGAATAATACAACAGAAAATGAAATAATAATAGATATTTTGGAAAATAATACACCAGAAAATGTGATAATAAAAGAGATTTTCTTTTACGATTTTGTAGGACAATTAGAACATATCAGGATTCAAGTGAGAGATCACAGCACATTAAGGTGTCGACTAGGGCTAGTTCCTGTATTGTGATACATCAAAAAAGTTGGCTATGAATGTTGAGTGCGATCTTCTTTTACTTGGAGCACAAACGCAATTTTCAGGACGCCAGAGAAGATCGAAAGCTTTCTATCCAGCGCAACTATGGAAACCAGAGGTGTCAAAGTATCACTCACAAGTAGGACCTTTTCGGGATCACAAGATCCATCAGAGGGTAAACAACAATTAAATGAGGTTTAGGCAAGCTATACTTCAAGTAGAGAGAAATGAACTGAGAAAGCTAAATGGTAAACGTAAAGGCGCAAGCATTGTTTAATGATAATCTAATTACATCATGCATAATTGGAGTTGACAAACACCTCTGCCTTGCGACCTTTTTTTCTGTAAGCTTGAAACCTTGATCAAGAGCACACATCCTTAAACAATATTACTCATCAAATGTTCCGACTTTCAAAAGATAAGATTACCTGGATGGGGCCAAACAATATTACTCCTCACCCAGGCCCTGCTCGACTCCTACAGCGAAGCGCTCTAGGAGATCGGTCAGCTTCGCCTGCTACTGACCTCTAGCTATAGGTGCTCCGACACTCTTCAGTCCCAGATGGTTGGGATGGACACCGCCCTCGTCTTCGCCGAGCGAGAGAGGATCGGCGCGGAGATAGAGCTTAAGCGGCTCCAGTCTCAGGTGGACTACACACCATCGTCGCCGACCTACATGTCCTCATCGTCCGTCTGGATCTTGGCACCACTACATCCGGCAGCAGTTGCAGCGTCAGTAGCAGCACCAACATCAGCACCAGACCAGCATCACAACCAATAGTATCAGTGTTACCAGCTCCAGTACCAATTTCAGCGATCTTCGGTCGTCTCCTACCCCTACTCGCCCGTGCCACCAGAGGCCTCGCACCAGTCGGCTCTAGGGGACCACACACCAAGCTCACCGCTCGTAAGAGCGTGCGCCCGCCACCAGGTTTTACAGTGGTGGATGCCGGGCCAGCCGGGAACTTCGTCGCTCCCGATCGCTGGCTAGCTCTAGCTCCTACACCGCCAGCTACTCACCTTGGGCTGGTCGTAGCCGTTCTCACTCCCAGGGATGCTCTACCTGCGGAGGCGACTACCCCCAGCCGGAGTAGGTAGTAGAATAGGATAGGTAGTGCTAGCCGGCAGCTTTTTGGACTTAGCAAGCACACTTTTGTTATTTCTTTTGTACCCCCGCCCTAGATGATATATGTGATCTAGGCCATGACCAGGTGAAAGCTTGTGAGCTTCCCTCAAGTCATGTGACCTCTTTTGTAATAAACTAATTTGCATAATATGCCTTTTATTGCATTGCTTGTCAAGTTTAGCTGGTTCTTCTATTGTGTTACTAGAGGGCTAGTGAACCCTCCTATACGCACCCTCCTCCTTCTTTCTTTCTGTCACACCTCTTTTGTTTGCAGATGGCACCCAAAAGAAGAGCCACCGTCCAAGGCAGAGGCCGTGGAAGGGGTCAAGGACGTGGGCAAAGCTTACCACCCGCACCCCCAACAATGGCCCAGATCATGGCCCAACAGACTTAGATTCTCCATACCATGTTGGCCAACCAACAAGTGGGGTCAGCCAACAGAAGCTCCAAGTTGGCAGATTTCTTGAGGACCCAACCACAAACCTTCTCTTCAGCCAATGAATTACTAGAAGCAGAAGATTGGCTACACGACACAGAAAAGAAACTTTGCCTAGCCCGCTGCACCGATGAAGACAAGGTTGAATTCACTACCCACCAACTCAATGGTGTCGCCACAACGTGGTGGGAAAACTTCCTCCAAGTTCGCGGCAAGACAAATTCTTCAGACGATGAGACTGTAGAAGAAGAAGAAGTAGTAGCTGAGAATCCAACCACAGGAGCCCAACAAGCCGGATAGAAAGAGCAAGCCAACGAAACAGAAGAAGCAGAAGAAATAGAAGAAGAAGAAGTAGCACCACCTTGATCGACTATCTTCTGGGCCGAATTCAAGGTTGTATTCCAGCAGAACTTTGTGCTTACCGGAATAATGAGGATGAAAAAGAATGAATTCCGCAACTTAAAGCAGGGAAATATGTTGATCAGCGAGTACCTCACCAAGTTGATCCTACATGATCACCAACATTTCATCACTTGGTCAGCAAGGCATCTAAGAGCAGTCCTAGAGACGCTTAGGGAACACCAGCTATATGCTAAGTATAGCAAGTGTGCTTTTTGATTGCAAGAGATCAGCTTCCTTGGACATATCATCTCCTTTGGAGGCGTAGCTATTGACCCCATCAAGGTTGACACAGTTATAGAATGGAAACAACCAGCCTCAGTCATTGAAGTGTGTAGTTTCTTCGGGTTGGCAGGATACCATAGACGCTTCATAGAAAGTTTCTCCAAAATATCCAAGCCCATGACTCACCTCCTCAAGAAAGAGAAGAAATATGATTGGACGGATGCCTGTGAACAGAGTTTCCAGGAATTAAAAAAGAAATTAACCTCAGCTCCAGTGTTAGTTTTGCCCGACATCCACAAGGACTTTGAAGTATATTATGGTGCCTCCCGCCAAGGTCTTGGATATGTGTTTATGCAAGAAGGAAAGGTTTTAGCCTACGCCACCAGGCATCTTCGTCCTCATGAGGATAACTACCCCACACATGATTTGGATCTAGCAGCTGTGGTGCACACATTAAAAATTTGGCGGCACTACCTGATTAGAAACCATTGTGATATATACACGGACTATAAAAGTCTCAAGTATATTTTCACCCGAACCGACCTCAACCTCTGACAAAGGACATGGTTGGAGTTAATCAAAGATTACAACTTGGAAGTCCATTACCACCCGGGAAAAGCCAATGTAGTGGCTGACGCCTTAAGTCGTAAGCCCTACTGCAACCACATTATGATCCAAGAAGCCTAGCCTGAGCTCTACAAAGAATTTGCCTCCCCCAACTTGGGGATAGTAGAGCATGATACCTTAGCAACAATAGAAGTGCACCCTACTCTAGAAGAGCAAATCAAGGCATCCCAGATGGGACACCCTAGAGTTCAAAAGTTTAAACGCCTCATGGCTAAGGGAAAGGCCCCTAAAATGGAGGACCTACAAGGAACCTTGCTGTATGGGAACCGTCTCTTCGTTCCCCACCAGAAGGAGCTCAAGGGGTTGTTACTTAAAGAGGCCCATAGCTCAGCCTACACTCTGCACCCAGGCAGCACTAAAATGTACCAAGACATGAAGACCTTGTATTGGTGGCCACATATGAAGCGGGATATTGCAGAATATGTAGCATATTGTGGTGTATGCGAACGAGTCAAAGCTAAATATCATAAGTCCGCTGGACTACTCCAAACTTTGCAAATTCCTTAATGGAAGTGGAAAGAAGTGGGGATGGATTACATAACCGGCCTCCCCTGCACCAAGTCAGAATATGATTCCATATGGGTTACCGTGGATTGGTTAACAAAGGTGGCCCACTTTATTCCCATAAAGACCACTTACAAGGGAGATAACTTGGCTGAATTGTATATGGCCCACATTGTATGCTTGCATGGAGTACCTAAGAAAATAGTCTCAGACCGAGGTTCCCAGTTCACCTCGCATTTTTGGTCTAGTTTGCACAATGCCCTTGGGACTCACCTGAACTTCTGCACCGCCTATCACCCTCAAACACATGGGGGCAAACCAAGAGAATAAGTCAAATTCTAGAGGACATGCTCTAGGCTTGTGCCCTAGAGTTTTCTTCAAATTGGGAGAGATGCTTGCCATACGCTGAATTCTCCAACAACAACAGCTATCAATCCAGTCTCAACATGTCACCCTTTGAAGCTCTCTATGGTAGAAAGTGTAGAACTCCTCTACATTGGTCAGAGACCAGTGAGGGTCATGTCTTTGGACTAGACACCCTCAAGCAAGTGAAAGAAAAAGTTAGACTAATCAGAACTCAGTCCAGACAAAAGAGCTATGCTGACAACCATCGCAGAAAGCGAACCTTCCAAGCAGGGGATCATGTCTACCTCAAAGTGCCACCCCTTAGGAGAGTTCGAAGGTTCAATGTAAAAGAGAAACACGCACGCCGTTATATAGGCCATTTTCCAATCATTGCCAAGTGTGAAGAAGTCGCCTATAAACTAGAATTACCCACAAGTCTGACAGATGTGCATGACGTGTTCCATGTCTCGCAACTCAAGAAGTGCTTTAGAGTCCCTAAAGAGCAAGCGCTAGCTGAAACCATTGAGCTTTGGAAAGATCTTACTTATCCAAAGCATCTGATTAAGATTCTTGACACCATGGAGAAGCAAACTAGACGCCAAAACCATCCGTTTTTGCAAGGTCCAATGGAGTAACCACTCAGAGCGAAAAGTGACCTGGGAACGTGAAGACCAGCTTACAGCCAATTTCCCCCACCTGTTCCCAGCCTAGCTTGAATTTTGGGGTCGAGATTCTATTTAAGGGGGGTAGGATTTGTAACATCCCAATTTTTAGGGCATGTTGCCGTTGTTTGTATTGCGAAAACTTAATTGAAAATTTGTTTTTCAAGCTTTAGAAGTTGGCATTTGATTCTCAAATCTTGGTTTTGTAATTTACCAAAATTTTCCCTCTCTTTTTATTATTCAAGAAAAGAAAAGAAAAAGAAACCCCCCACGGCCCAGTTGGCCCGCCCGTCTTTCTCTCCCCTCTCTTCTTCGCTCGCTCGCTGCCCGCTCCTCTGCTTCGCCGCGTGTGCCGCTGACGCCGCCTCTCATCACCGCCCCAACCTCCCCTCCCTACGCCCAACGCCGAATCTCCTCGTGTCATCGTCGTGATCTCCCCGTACTCCTTCCCTAGGGCTAGATCCCCACTGCCTCCTCCTAGCCCCACCGCCTGTGGTTTTTGCCGTATCCCCGTCGCGGTCACGGCACAGCTCCCCGAGGATTCACCGTCGCTTCTGGGCCATCGTAGCTGAGGTAGAGCATTGACTCTCCTCCGTAATTGCCCCACCTGCACCAGCCATGCCCTGCCTCGTTTGTAGCCTTGCTCCGTGGCATCCTCGTCGCCTCGCCGTACCCGCGCTCCATCGCTTTAGTGCCACCCCCGCCTTGTAGAGCATTGAAGCCTCCAGAGACAGCAGCGCACGCGCCACCTCCCTCCCCTACCCTAGCTCGCGGTAGGGATAATCGAGTGTGCGCCGCCCACTCCGTTACCTGCCTTAGTCACGCTCAACGCTCCCCACTTCGATTATGTGGTATAAATTCAAGCCTAATTCCTGTTCCAACTCACTCATTCCATCGCTCAACACTCCAGAAAACAAAAAACGTCGCCGCCTAGCAGTCTCCGGCCATCACCGTCGCCAGCTATGCTTGGAGTATTGCAAGTAGCGTAGAACCTCTCCTTGAGTCCCTCACACTCCTTCAGCGCTTTTGTGAAGCCTAATCGGCTTCCTTTTTCCTCGCTGCCCACCGGCACCGTTTCTCCCCCAGCTCCGGCAACCCTGCGTCGCCGATGACTCCAAAACTGCTTACCAATTCCGTTAACCAGCAGCTTCCTCCCTGCTAGGCGAAGATAGTTCCAAAACCAATTTGGAGGTTCGTTGACCTCTCTTCTTCCGCGCCGATCACCCCTCTCCGCCATTCGAGCTCACCATTGTCAGCCCAATTCAGGCACCCCTGAACCTTCTCTCCTTTTTCGGTGAGTTCCTATCATCCCCCAAAGACTCCCCTTCCGTTTTATTGAGCTTCCGTCACCGGCATTGCTGTCACGCACCCTGCCCTGTTTTCGCTGCCAGTGGCCGCCTAGGCCAAATGCGGCTGCGTCACCTCGCCCCTGAGGGCGCGCGAGCCCCATAGAACCATTTTTGGAATGCTCTCGTAACACCAGCCCTTCCTTCACTGCTGGTGAGCTGCGCCACCGATAGGACGAAGACGACGCACTGTTCCAGCATCATTAGCGTTAATTTTTCTTTAATAGTTAATGATCATTATTAGTTTATGTTAATGAACCGCTGACTGGTGGCCCCATGCTTATTTAACGCTAATGTTGGGCTGACAGGTGGACCCCACCCCGATTAAAATTCTTTTAATTTGGTTTTAAAAGTCAGTATCACTGACAGGTGGACCCTACTTAATGGTGCACAATGCTGAGGCCCCCACATGTCAGTCTCTGGCTGGTAAATAAATTTTAATAATTAAAATAAATCCGTGGGACCCACATGTCATACTGTAAGATTTTAAAACAAGAATTTTATTCAAAAATTTAAATAAACCTGTGTGACCCACATGTCATACTTTAAGATTTTAAAACCAGAATTTTATTCAAAAATTTAAATAAACCTATGGGACCCACATGTCAGAGAGAGAATTCTCTCACCTCTTTTTATTTTTAGGATTTTTCCTGGAAATAAACTTTGGAGAGCTCATTCTTCCTCACCGTAGCTCCGATTTAAGCGAAACTTATTTCTAAAATGTTCTAAATTCAAGCTCTTTCTGTTAGTGGTGGTTTTGTTCTATTTAGAATTTATTTGAATTTTATTTAGGTATTTATTTTGCTCTCTTGCTTATTGTTTGCATTCCGGCGACTCCGTCCGATTAGATTTCGAAGACGTCCCGACCAGCAACTCGACGTGCCACAAGACCCATAGGACTTCCGGACCCTAGATGCAGGCGAGTCAGCATTTTGATCATTTTGATCCCATATTTTATGCAAATTATGTCCATTAGAAGTTATGAAAAGTGCATGCTCTATTTCATGTACAAACATATATTATTCGTAAGTTAGTTATTGCCCAAATTGTTAAGGTAGCAATACATAGCTATGCCATCCTTGACAACTTGATGAACCCATTATAATTGTCACCCTAGGTACTATGTCTAAATAACTGATAGTCTTAACTACGAGCCATGCTAGTTGAGTCAAAGTCAAGGTCTTAGCCACTCTAAACATCATCTTTTAAATATAAAATCTTGTTTGGGGTAGTTATAAGATGTAAATGACTGATATTTTGATATAACTTATCTTATGTTTCTCAAAGTCCTAAAAACTTGCTTAACCTGTCTGAGCGGATGGTAAGAATGGTGGGTGTGGATGTAACACAAGAATTTATAGTTTGTGGTATGCATCGCCTGGACAAATTAAGGACTTAATCTTGTGATGACCTCTTCATGTAAAAATAGTACAAACCACAAACTGGCAAAGTGTAGGCATGACTAACTAACTTGCATCGCCAGTAGAGAAAAGCACCGTTGGAGTGACCCACAAGTCGTGGTGCTCGTTTAAGTCGTCATGAACACGGGTCGTGACGCTGGGTTAAGCCGCCGTGTGGCGCAAGAGAGGGTCTGGGTGAGGCAGATATAGCTTTTCTCCAGATAAAACCTTAGCGGGTGCAATCCTTCGCTTGATGCATTGTAAAGATCATGTGGTAATCCTCTTGATCTACATGTCAAAGGAAACATGCAAAGTATAGCAAGCGGGATTATCTCTTGTAGGTAAAAATGTACAATCTCTATATAGTATAAACTGTTTAGACAACCGTGCCCACGGTCAAGGGCATACATGGGAACCTCCTCGAGTTAGTTCTATTTACAAACTTTTACGGGAGGGAGAAAGTAAGCTGAAGGGATGTACTTCAATTTAGATTTTTCTTAGAGAGATGTACTCCAATGATGATTAAATATGGTGGATGTAACCTAATAATAAGAGGATGGAACCATGTAATAAGTGGATGGAACCATCTACGCTGTAACTATTGCATAGCTTCAAATCATACGTATGATTTGATAAAATGCTCGGTCATAGGAAATTTTACTAAGAATATTTGCAACTATAGCTTTCTGCAAAAATAAAAGAAACCAAGCCACCATTTGTTAAGCCCTGCATATTATATTAATGCATTTTGTATGTTGGCTCGCGGAGCACGATTGTGTGTACTCATCCTTACTCTCAAATTCCCCATAATTTAAAAATCAAGACAAATACACGTTCTATGAGGATCAAGACAACAATGGAGGAGAGAACGATGGTAACTAGGCTTAGTGCATGGTAGTCTAGCCCCTGATCGATTGGCTTGGACGTCACTCCAATCCCATCTTCTTCTTTCCTTCCCCACTCCATAATCTTCTCCACATGAGGATGCCAACATAGCGCGTGCTACTACTCTTCTTTGCATGCATATTAGTTGCAGTCTTGCAGAGTTTGCTGGTCTCAGTGCAGAGTTTGCTGGTCTCTGTCAAGGAAGGAGAATGATGGCAAAAGAAGACGAGCGTTCAGCATCTTCAGTGGATCAGCTCCACAAGTTGCCAAGAACACAAGAACCTCTTGTCAACGAGCCCATCCCGATGTGCCTCAAGGTTCTTTATCTCCGTTTGCTATACAGTCAGTACAAGTTCTTATGCACATGTGTTGTAGATAGTATATGCGTAACTGCGGATATTTTTGGAAAGATGATAGTGTATGGCATTCAGATATACTGTAGCCATCGATCAAACAATGGCGAAATACTGAATAGTTTTAGCCTTTCAGCTTGTTTCTTATGAAATAATCATCGAGATGGAAAAAAAATGGTGATCACATCGTCCTAGTTTGATGTTTTTTTTTGTGCAGCTTATGACTTTTGGAAGCTTGGAAACATACAAACTTATGAAGGATTCGATTAAGCAAATCAGATTTCGAAGCTTAGACTTGGCGGGGTGCGCCAGGCCAGCCAGTAGTGCAACGGCTGGACGACGCGCAAAGGCTCCAGTAGCAAGCTACTGTGAATGAACCTCCCTCTATAAAAATTAATTTAATATCAAAGTGAGCACATGGCCCACATATCAGATATTAAACTGATAAGAACAGATACTACACTTGATCTTAGCCAAAAGGCCGAGAAAGGTATGCTTTGCCTCTGTGCCGTGGGTCGCGTTATATACAGCGCCTCCGCCTGCCGTTCGCTCTTGCTGCGCGCTGTGGGACTAAGCAAAGGCACAGCACGCGCTGCGCGGAAGATTGGGCTCGAAGCTTAATGACGAAGCCCAACAGAGAGCCAAACCCACTGCACAACTGAGAGCCTTCCGCCTCTGCCTTGCAAGCAGAGATGCAGTTTTGTTTGCAGCCACGCTGAGTGATTTGTTACTTCAACAAGTGATTTGTTACTTGCTCACGAACTTGTATTCCCAGTCCTGCAGTGCGTCGAGCTCGAATGGCCCAAACACAAAAATATTGAACTAGCTTCGCAACGCAAACACATTCCAAACACAACTGAGGGGAAAAACAACACAGATATCATTGAATATATGATGAACATGCATCATGTAAGGCACACCACCACCACCTAAAAGGCCACAACTTTACATGCGTTTTGAATTGGAAGAAGTGCACTGCAGAAATGATTATCATTGGGAGGTACAGGCACAGTGCAAGTTAAAGCCTCCTTATAATAGATTCAAGAATTCTTATATTAGTATTATCATCTACCCACAAAATATGCGTGCTCCACTAGCTAGCAACTGCATCTTGCATACCAAAAGATAAAGAATAGAAGCCACGAATCTTATTTCATTGTTGAAGCTAACTACAAAATAATATATAAAAAAGTAAAGACCAACAAACAACTTTCCCATTTCAACATTCTGATTCCTTGGCAGTATGCCAACAGCTTGACAATGTTCTTGTGGTTGAACATTCCTATGGTCTTTAGCCCTCTTCCATTGTATTCAACATTTCAACTTCATGATAATCTTTTCCTTAAGAACACCAGTTTCCAAGCCTGATTAGTGGTGGACTTATCTTGAATGCTTCCTATCTAAACATTCATCTATCATCCCACCTCTCTCTCTCTAGACATGGTAGTATTATCAGGCTTGAATGTTTCCAAGCCTGATAATTTAAACATTCTGTTGTTTATTCGAATGCTTCTTATCTTTACTACTTAAAAGACAAAGTTGGTGATGATGATTCATCTATCATCCCACCACTCTCTCTAGACATAGTGGTGGTTCATCTGCCATCCCACCACCCTCTTTAGACATATGTAGGTGTTCCATCCTTCGTCCCACGCACACGAAAAACAAAATCATGCCGCCTTCTCCTCATGCGCATCGATGTGTGGCTCCAACCTCTTCCACTTTCTCTCTTTTTAAGCAGTAGCCACAATTTTCTTTTGCTCCCTCCCTTCTCTCACGT
The DNA here is from genome assembly GCA_036346265.1 of Melocanna baccifera. Classification (NCBI taxonomy): domain Eukaryota; kingdom Viridiplantae; phylum Streptophyta; class Magnoliopsida; order Poales; family Poaceae; genus Melocanna; species Melocanna baccifera. Next base: position 2,884,758 of record CM070709.1, on the reverse strand, counting down.
TTGTTGCTCCTCTGCCCATTGTTCCCTTGTTTACTATAGCCACTGCTGCTGCAAGCTACTGCATCGAAGAGTCCCCGATAATACTACCAGTTTGCTTCCAAATGATGTCTTCCTCCTTCTATTGCCACCACTCACCTTGTCAATAACTCAAAACCCTGGTCACCCTAAGTTCCTGTAGGCCAAGCTCGCTCTCCTCCCTAGATTAGACCCAAATCTCTCACACGTTTGATGCAATAGCTCTAGGATCCTTGTTTCTTACTCTGAGATTTTTTGATCTTCTTTTGTTGTGATATTTTCACACGAGGAGAGGGGGGATAGGGTGACCATGGTGGTCAGCGACGAGATGCTCAAACCTCTGTTCTTCTCATCATCAATTCCTTGTTTTTGTCACCTAATAGAAATATCCCTGTTTGGTATTGCTTGTGTCATTTTGTTGTTCTTGAACCGATTCTGCTCTGGTGGATTAATTAAGGATCATACTAGCATTCGATATTGCAGTGATTGAACAATGGTAGAAGTGGTGCTTGAAATAGTTCTTTGTGTAATGCATCGACGAATTGAAAGGAGTTACTTTTAGATCAATGCTTATTGATTTTTGGTTTAGATCATCGAAAAATATATCTACTTTAGTTTATGTTACTGCAATAATATAATGGAAGGGCATGGAAGATACATTGGATCATTCTGCCTAATGAGTTTATTCGTTAGTAATTCAATTATTTTTCCTCTACCACGTAGTGCACCATATGTGATGGAGATAGAGATCACGTTGTTCAACACAATTACTAAATGCTAATGTCCGGTTGATGTTTTTGACAACATGTGCTGATGTTTGAGCACCTAGAAAGACACGCCATGCATATTCACTAGCGGCGAGGTGGTCGCTGTCATGGACTTGTTCGATCACGAGTGCTCGGTTCTTGCCTCTTTTTGTTTTTCTCCATTTTGTTTTGTAGCACATTACATATGTATGCAAACCGATCTCAGGCCGTTCAGGGAAATCATGGGGAAAGGATGTATGTATACTCCACCAAATGCTATTGTAGGATATCTGAGACCTGCTTACATACATGGATAATCTCATCTAATTAGAGAGGTAGTTGTTAGCCTACTCTTGGTTATTTCCGTAACATATTCAAATACGAAATTTTGTTGAGTATCCTATTCTTCCAATTCGATGATATATCATAGAGACAACTATACAGTGATATGGTGTTTGATCACAAGGATGTTGATCCCACAAGATTAATTTGCCGCAAGCGAAGAAATGTGATGATGGTGATGTAGGCCTAGTGTGGCGGTGGGGTTGAGGATGTAGTGCAAGCGGAGCATCGTGGATGGAGGCGTGACGTGTGCCACAGTAGAGCTCGACTGAGCATAGCGGAGGATCAAGGGGCATAGTGTAGACCAAGTACATCAAACGAGGTGCTATGTGAGTCGATGCAGAGCTCGGCTGGACATCAAATTTTATTACTAACAGACATAAAAAAACCTAATTCCTGAAGAAGCTAACTAGCTACTAACAAATTTTATTCTTATCCCAACAATATTCTACTCCCTCACATTTCTTTGCATAGCTCTCTTCATTCTCCTCATCCTCAGAGTTTTTTTTCCTATCGCCACAACCAAATAAGACTGCAACAGACTCCACCACTGGTAGCTCATCCTCTTCATCACTGTCGAGTGAGGCCACATCTCTTAATCCTGGTCGGGCCCAATTTGGCTATGAATGACTTGACGTGAGCATGGTGATGTAGGCTAGGCATGATAGCAGGGCCAAGGATGCAATATAGATTGAGCACGAGATTGCAACGAGCATAGCTAGGCATGTCATTGGATACGCAACGCAGGCCATGGTGGACTCTAAAACAACCTCAAAATTCAAAAATTTTAAACTTCTTTGTTGAATCTTTGCTTGAACCTCAAACCAACTCTAGCCCTTGCTCCATGCTTTGAGATTCGTGCTCACCCCTCCCCTTCCTTCGCGCTGGCGCGCTCGCATTTGCCCGCTCGCTCCCACGCGGCCGCGCCTCCTCGCCCGTTTTTGTGGCGCCGCAACCCCAGCGCGTTCACACCCCAAGTCAGCGCCTCCCTGCCGCCGGACCCACCTGCCAGTGCCACCCTGTCATTCCCTCTCCTCGCTTCCCGCGCCAGGATCGACGGAGAGAAGCTCCGCCGTGCGCCCGAGCGAGGCAAGCCGTCCGCGTGTGCATCCTCCGTACCCGCGCTGTCTTTCCCTTGCCAAACCCTGCAGAGGTCGTAGACATGCTCTCCTGCGGTGCACCTCCCCCTGGTGGAACTCTCGCGCCTCCCTCCTCCACACGCCAGCGGAGCCGAGATCGGGTCCCTGTTGAAACCACCTTAACTGAGCATATAAAGCAAATCCCAGCTACAGATCACCTCCTGCCACCCTGGTGAACCTCTAGCGGCAACCGATTGAGCTCCCGCTCGCTATAGCTCCCGCGCCGCCGTGCCCTGGTTCCGGTGAGCTCCCGAGCCGATTTCCCTCTTCGCCCGATAAAAAGCAAATTCCTCGCCGCTAGAGCCTCACCACCACCCCTTGAGCACAAAGCCCCGCTCAATTTGGCAAGAACGTGCCCTCTGCGACCCCTCACCGTGAGCTCTTCTTCACCGCCGCCACCTCACCGTGGGCAGCTCAACTGGAGCCCTCCCGAGCTGAGCTCGTGCTTCACCAGTGAAACCCTTCCCCCAGAGATGCTCAAACCGTAGTCCTTGAGCATATGCTCTCCTAGAACCTTCTGGAACCACCACCTTAACCGTCACCTTCCCTCTCGGCCACGACCTTCTCCTTGCCCCCTCATGCTGATCTGAACCCAGAACCAGAATCCCCTCACCTCACTGAGTCCGTTGGTACCGGTGTTGGCCGCGGAGAACCACTGTCGGAGCCAAATCACAGCTAAGGGCGACGCCCTGTTTTTTCCTTCTTTCTTCCCTTCGCTGCGGCCGGCGCGAGGTTGAAGACGACCCCTCAACCGGTATGGCTGCATCGGAGCCGTCCGCGTGCGATCCAACGGTCCCGCGCTCGCGTGCTCGTTCCCGCGCGCTCGCTCGGCCTCCGGCCGCTCGCGCGTGCGCAAGTGGGCCGAGCCCAGCAGCCTGCCGCCGTTTTGAACCGCGCTGGAGCGTGCGCGCGTGCTCCCGCGCGATGAAATGGACCGGGCCGCACTGTTCACTCCGATGAATAGTGACCTTTTTGATTTTCCGAGCTCAGAAAAATTCAAAAATACATCCATTTGTTTCGTCTCAGCGATACGAGTTCATTTCCAGCATCCAATCCTTCATACCACACTCCCAAAAATTCAACCTAAACCATTGGAAGTTTATTGCATTTATTCCTTTTTAATAGATTGTTATCTTTGTTTTCTCGCTTGATTAGTTACAAGCCGGAAATTGAGTTATTGTTTTGTTGTTTTTGCGTTAGCTCCCGCCGAGTCCGAGACGATAGTGCAAGGCCCGGAGCAGCCGTCAACGGTGTACGATCTCGTCGAGATCATCGACCCCCAAGGCAAGTTGCATGTTTTGAACATATTGATCCTACAATTTCCATAATTACTTAACTACAATACTTGCATTACTAGTAATTGCCAAAGTTAATTTAATTAAAATAAAATGTTGGAATGACATGTTATCTTTTAGTTAAGACCTACCACTGTGTAATTACCTTGTTTACATTGAAGGCCACATTCACCTCGACAAATCTAGTATTATTTATGTACTACATAAAAACAAATGTTCATTGTCTCACATAAATAACGAGCTATCGTTGAACCGATAGTTCGTCGGCAAATGATTTTAATTGGAACTAGGGTAGGGCGGAAGTGTGGAACCCTGTAGCGGACGTCCACAACCCTACCCTAGGGTGGAGGGTGCAACAGACAGGTACCGATACGGACTAATGTATCGGTAATCGGTCACAGTTGGCAGTCTCAGAAGTAAAGTTAAGGAATGGAACCTTATGCTGAGTCTAGAGCACGATGAATCGCCAACCATAAGTTCGATTCATCGACCGAGTCAAAGAACTGCTCAAATTGTTGAACTACCACAGAGTAAGAGTGCGTGTGGGCGAGTACTGTCACACGCATAACGATAGATCCTCACGACTCAAAGTGTAGCGCCCACATTGGCCCGTGGATACCCGATGCCGGTCGAGGATTTAATCTATCGGTGGGAGTTAATTAATAATTTGAGCAATAAAAACTTTGATTTCTCATGTCATCGCACACCGTTGGCGTGTGTTTATAGCTTGACATTAAGATTATGAGAAATCTTATGGGTAAAGCTGAGCAACTCTGCAGAGTGAAATTCAATTGTATTCGAGTACGCCGTGCTTCCGGTTAACGAAGCTGTGTTTGATGGGTGAATCCAGCAGCAAAGCATAAGTAGGGTTTTTAATGTTTAATTTGTGTAATTGAAAAAGTTAATGTTTCAGCCCCAATTTATTATTTATTGTTACCGTTTTCCGCTTCGAAGTTGTTTATAAACTAAAATTGCATCCAAATAAAATAATAAGCCTTGTACTCCCTTCCTTGTTAAATCCATGCATTTAACTATTTAGGGCTTACCCCTGTAACTTGCTGGGTACGGTCGTACTCACTGCTTGCAATTCAACATCGATGCCGCTCAGAGGTTAATGTGCAGGACGTGGAGCAGGACTCCGATGATCAAGCATCTGCTGAAGATCTGTGGTTTTAGGTTGTAATCGCAGTCAGGCGCGTATTGGGACTTTTGTGATGTAATTATGTTTGGGCTTGCCGCCGTTGTGTCAAAACCTAGCCGACGTACATTATGTGTAAATATGAACTGGTTCTTCTTTTGCCCGTAAGCGCGTCGTTGTGCTAACATCGCCAGACGGACCCGCCATCGACATATCTGACGGACGCTGGTTTCCGCGCACCGGAAACGGGCGCATGCACTCGCCAAGGACCACAACACAAGCTGAGTACGGCTACGACAGTTTGACATGCCCACTAATATGATTTTTTTTTGTAACAGCGCAAGGGTATTGAACTAGTACAAGAAAAAAGGACGATAGCTTCTCACTTGTCACTTGACATGCCCACTAATATGATTTCATCTTTGAGGCTGCAGACTCTTCTGCAATACCAACAGAAGAGTCTGCAGCCTCAAAGATGAAAATAAGAGGAAAATATTGAATTTTTTAAAATAATATATTTTTATTCCGAATTATAGTAATACACCTGTGTTTTGTATTTTACACTAATGATCCTCTGTTGCTCCCCGTTGAGTAACTTGGGTTAGTCGCCCAACGGTTGAATGACAGGTGTCCAAATCGCTCAACGGTAGCTCAATTGGTGAGCGACTTGGACATTTGGTGTATTTGCATACCTTTTCCTGAAATATTCGAGCAATATAGTGTATATGCGTTGAACGATTAGGGCTAGTCGTTTAATGATTGGACAACAAGTGTCTAAGTCACTCAACGGTTGAGTTATTTGTACGCTTCTCACCTAACCGTTGAGCGACTAGTGCAAGTCACTCAACCGTTGAGCGAATTGGACACTTGTTCCCTAACCATTGGACGACTTGCCCAAGTCGTTTAACGGTGGAGCGACAGAAGGTTATTAGCGTAAAATAACAAATACAGATTTATTATTGTAATTGAGAATAGATTATTTTAAAAAAAAAAACTCATAAAATATTCACACAACATAACGCAGAGCCATATGGTGGGTGTTGTGCTCAGTGGGCCTTCGTTGGGTTGGATCCAGCCCAAGCCCTTGATGAGCTACCAAACGGCTCGCGTGTTGGCCAAGATTCTCTTTCCTTTTTTCCCTACTTTTTTTTTGAAGCTGGTTCGAGCGAGCCTCGAGCTTCAGGACCTTTCCTAATTTAAAACCATATGGCTTGCAATCGCTTTCCTAATTTAAAACCATATGGCTTCAGTGTCAATGGAAAAGATGGTCCCAGCAAATTGATCTTATGATATTTCAGTTGTTTGCGCCCTACAGATGGCTATGATAACAAAAAGAAAAAAAATGAGTGTGGTCATCTTAACAAACACGCACATCGGCAAGTAGCCAAAGGGAATCCATTATTCCTCTCTCCTATCGAAAAAAAAAGATAGGAGAGATCTAGTGTCCACTGTTTAAATCAAACAAGGCATCGAATCCATTATTCTTTCTTAAAAAAAAACAATCCATGATTGTCCAATATTCCTCTCGCCTATCAATGAACCAATCTTCTACCAAATTTCCAGAGTCCACTTGAGCCGTAGAATCAACCAACCTACCAAATTGCTTTGGAAGAACGGGTCGCAATTTTTTTTTTTTTTTGCTTTGGAATAACGGCTTTTTGGTAAAGCTCTGCATTTTGTGTGGCTACAGGTATCACATGTCATTTTGTGTGGCTACAGGTATCACATGTCATTGTACTTATGCAGTTCAATTCCTGGGTGTGAACTGCGCCTTCTCATATCATCATATAACCCATCAAAATTCACAGGTGTTGGTCTGAGGCTAGCTGATGATATGCTATTCATCCCATGTTGATGGGAACTTGTCTCACTCATCATCATTTTATCATATATATACCATGTGACCTTTTAGGGTTTGGGTGCGTAAGACCATGTGGTGGCAGCCCCATGAGAGTGATAAGCATTTGACATTTGCTTGTACCTTACTTTTGTTGTTTGATTTTGATTTTTGTGAATTTGCATTTTGAATTGTGCTTTTTTGATAGCACTTGTCAGATCAGCTTGGGGTGGTGGTCAAACCGTGGTGTGATTGTTGTCAGACCAGCCAGAGGCGGCAGTCTAACTACGCAGTGTGACCGGCCGGTGCTGACGGTCCAACCGGCGTCTGGTGGTTGCAGTTAGGCTGGCCCATGTTTCTAAAAGGAGTTGGTTTTGAGTTATTTCTTATGGTATTAGTTAGTCACGGTAGGAGTCTGTACAGTGTTAGTCATGGTGTTTCCATGTAAGAGTTAGTCATGGTGTAGGTGTATGCATATGTGGCCTGCGACAAGATCGAGGCTTGATGGCCATGGAGTGTCGTGTAAGTCCGAATGAAGTTTCATCTCAAGCCAAGAGCACAAGAGACAAGCATTGTGAGAAGACAATGTGTGTATGTGATGTGCCAATTGGTCTTGTGTATTTTAAGTGGTGACACTTTTTGGAGCAGACATACGATCTTGGCGGCAAGAATTGGGCATCATACATTATGGTGTGATATTGGTGTGCCATAGGACTTAGACATTTCAAGTAGTGATGGTCTCGGCACAGGCATACATTCTTGGTAGCAAGTCATGGACATTGTATCATTGTGAAGACCGGTGAATGACAATTATGGAAATTATCCAATAACGGGTGGAGTGGTGGTTTGCAAAACCACAGCCCTGGCCTAAGTGGTTTAAGTTACGTCTTTGTAGATGGAATATCTTAGCAGGTTATTAGAACCTTTGAGAAGTTACGCTTTAAAAAGTATGCAAGTGTATGTAATGCAAAACCCGTTTATATGTGGGTTACTAGGTTTTTCTATATGTAAGCAGTGTGATTCACTAAGGATGTGTTGGTTAGGGTTAAGTGAGAGGTCAGTAGCCTCCACTATATAAACTTTGTATTGAGTTGTGAGAGGTATGCCTCTATAAGGATTTTAGGATTAGGGTTTCCAATGTGGAGTCTTTTATGCGTGTGCACTTTAGCCTTAGAGCTCTACTATCCTGAGGAATTTTCTATAAAAGTTTCTTCTCTAAGTGAAATGAACATCTAAAGTTTGCTCAACTGAGTTGTGCTATAGATTCCCTCTTGTGCTTTTGATTTGCTTGGTTTTCTTATTTAGATTTCTTTTCTCTTGATCTTTTCTGGTGTCAAGAATGTGTAAAAGGTAAAAATATCTCTTGACAATAAGATCTCATCCATCTAGGCATAATCTAGAGGAATTTGTTGAGTTTGCTCGGTTTTCCTCAAAAAAGGGATGATTTTGGGGGTTTTCTCTTGTGGGTGTTTTGGGTTGAATTTGTATTGTCATTTAGCTTGTTATGATATGTGAGAATGTATCTAAGATCACTTAGATCATTTAGGACTCACGAGCAAGAGTAGATCGAGATTTCCCACTTTTGTTCAGTTTTAGTACAACCTTCCTTCACATAGAAAAATGTCACAACTTTGGTAGTAATTCTCTCGATCGTTGATTGAAATAGGTTTATGACATCCTACAAAAGGTGCATGCCAAGTTTCAAATCATTTGGATCATCAGATCAAAAGTTATACAGATTCTTGGTTTTAAAATTGTACTGATTTTACTAATCATTGCCTAAAGGTTTGACCGCTAGCTCATACAGGTCAAACTGGTGCGACTTTGCTTTTCCAGAGTTTTGCATTCTTTAGCTCAGGGCTTTGATAAGTTTGTGAATTTGTGTTTTCGTTGCGTGTTGTTGTCAATGTTTAGGGAAGATTTTGAAAGTCATTCACCCTCTCTGACTCACCATACGCGATCCTAAATGGTAGCCACTACACAATAAGCAAAAGGAAAATGGAAAAGGTTTTTTTATATGAAGTTAATTAATTGGTTATATTCGTTATTTGGTATCTAGAACCATCCAAAGGAATTTGGTGTCATCTGCCTAATCAGTGCCTACGTGTAGATTGCTCGTTCTTTGCTTGTGTTAGTAGGATGATCAAGGACCAGAATAAGGAACCAATTCATTTGTTAATTAACTAATGGCATAGGAGGGGTTCGTCGCTGGCATTATTTTAGAAATCACTCATGTCTTCGAATTATACAATCTAGCCGGCCCTACAGTGTAGAGTCTACACGCGTGGGTTGACAAAAAAAAGTGTCAAAACAGTTGCGATTTTGTACGGCTACGAATACACAAATAAATTTAAACCCTATTTCGGCGAGATTCACAACATTTCCATGGTGGAATTTACTTTCCAGAGAACAAAACCAGGAGAACTGGGCAAGCAAGTACTGTACACAACTGAATCTAGTTTGCAAGAAAGAAGAGGAGAAGATGGCATAGCATCATAGTAGCATGCAGATGATGGTCTCTTCTTTTCAGCTTTTAAAAGCTATTTTTTAGCTTTTCTATAGCACCTAGCTTTCAAACAAAGTGTCTTTTTAAGACGAGATTTACAAGTTGATTATAATACACGCTATAATAATTTCATTTACATCGACTAAAACCGTACACGAGTTTCTGTCACTTCATATTCTCTCTCACGAACAGCCTAAAAACTATAACTTACAACTAAAAATCATAAACTACAGTTAAAAAGAGCAGTCCCACGTACCGATAATAGAATTTAGTAATAAGTTAGTCGGACACAGATGTACAAAACGTAGGGCACCGGGAAGCTTGCCATCAACCTCTTCCAGAAGCCGCCGGCGGCCGGTTTCTTGGTCCACTGTCTCGCCTCTCCCAAGTGCAGCCGCGCCTAAGCAAAGCCTTCCCAAAATGCATGGTTGTCCAACATTCCTCCTCTCCCATTTCGATCGACCAATCTTGTACCAAATTTCCAAAGCCACCCCAGCCATAGAATCAACCGACCCATCAAATTGCTTTGGAATAATGGCTTTCTCCAAAAGCCCTGCATTTTGTGTGGCTGCAGTTATCGTATGTCGTTGTACACATGCAGTTCAATTCCCGGATGTGTACTGCTTATTCTAATATCATCATATATTCAACCCATCACAATTCACAGGTGTTGGGATGAGGCTAGCTGATGATATGCTATGCATCCCATGCTGATAGGAACTTGTCTCACTCATCATCGCTTTTATCATATATGCCGTGTGGCCTTTCAGGGTTTGGATAGCCACCAGCACATAATAAGCAAAAGGAAAAATGAAGAAAATGGTTTTTATGTGATTTTTTTTGCGATGAAAAATGGGAGAGCTTTATTGCTCAAGGAAGAGTTAAGAGTAGCACAATCAATACATAATTGACGCATCGAAGATGCATTCAGGTGGTTGCGCAAGGCTAATCAGTGCTTGCGTGGAGATTCCTCGTGCTTAATTTGCTTATGTTAGTGCAGATCGAGGAGGTTCTTCGTTGGCATTATTTTACAAATCCCCTAGTTTTTGATGAAAAATGTTCAGAATCTATGCCTTCAAATTATACGGGCCATCTCGTGGGATTGACAAAAAAAAATTGTGTCAAAAATAGTTCGGTTTTTTCTCGACGGCTACGAATTCACGAATAAACTTCAGAACTATTCCAGCGAGGAAAAAAATTATCTCATGACTGAAACACATCATTTCCATGGTAGAATTTTCTTTCCTGTGAACCAGAGCAAGATAATTAGACAAGGAATTACCACCAAAAAAAATCTAATTTGCAAGAATGAAGAAATAGCTTGGACTGGTAAGGCCAGGTCATCAGCAATAATGCTTGACAAGAATGGCAACAAGGTTTCTTAATCCGCTATCTCGCCTCTCCCAAGTGCAACCGCGCCTGAGCAAAGCCTTCCCAAAATGCCCCCTACATACCTAAAATCAGCTTTGGATGAGAATTCTTTAGATTAGGATGGGATTTATTTATTCAATGACTCAGCACACGTACGTGTGCTATTTTATTTACTTATTTAAATAGGAGGTTAACGCATGCAGATAAGCATTACTCCTGAATCATTCTACCTTGCTCGTGGAGGATAGATTTGGTATAATAACAAAATAAGTGTTTATGGTGCATATATTTGATTTATGTATTTCACACATTATTTTCATCGTCCATTACCCATCCTACAAATAGGTGTAATACTCTGAACGTCGTTTCGGTGTCGTTTTTTTTAAATTAATCGTGGGATTGCCGGATTTTCGGTAAATCGCGGGAAGGGAAGAAATAAAATTTCATAGAATAGCATAAAGTGAATAATGTATGAAAAAGATATTTAAAAAAAACTCTTTAGCAGACTGACCGGAGGGTGGGCCTGCCACCTTGGGCCTTTGGCCTAAGATGTGGCCGAACCCACCCCCTCCACTTAACCCTAGCCCCATCTTGGCCGCACCCCTCCCTCCTCCTTTCCCACAGCCACCACCCCCCTTTCCTCCCCCTTGTGTGCCACTCCCCCTCTCCTCTATTGCCGCCCCTTGGTGCATACTTATGCAATATATTGTAGAAAGATCATTTGCATATTTATGCAATATATTGTGGTGAAGTTATTTTACAAACAACTGCAACTTCATAGTTGTAATGTGGAATTGACTCACAAGAGTCGCTTGTAGTATGAGGAAAGTGGCTGTGGTCGTGGATTGGGGTTCATCCCTTGTGGTATGGTAGGGGTTGTGATTGTGGCGTGAGATTCTTTTCTCTTGTGAAAATTGTTGATAGCAGTTGTGGATGCGAGAAATAATAAAGTTAGTGAGGTAAAACATGTTAATATTTTATTGTCATTGGTAGTGTTAGTGGTGGATGATATGAAGTAGTTAATCAAGAATCATTTGCTAATGTTTTATTTTTGTTGGTAGTAAATGTGGTTGAGGCTATAATTGTGATCATTATGGGAAATGAATATTGATGCTTAACATCATTGTAGTTTAATTAGCTTGTTAATGAATGTGGATACACATTGTGGACGTGGACACGTGGTTATTTTAATGATGTTGTATATTTATTTGTAGTCTTGATAGTCTGTTAAACAGTTTGCTTGCTGAGATTTTTATCTCACCCTTATTTCCCCCCTACAGGTGATTCTTGAGCATTCATGGGATAGGTAGAGCGACACCACAATAATGCACTTGGTTCATCAATTTATGTTGTAATAAAGTCGATGGAATTTTAGCCAAATGTCTAGCTATCCGTGGATGATTATTTTATTTAATAATGATGAACTTGTGAACTATTATTTGATTAATCTACTAGAGGTTGTTTCAATTATTGAACTTGTTATCGTTATTTTTGTTCTCTTAGTTGTTTATGCTTCCGCTTAATGCTTCGTGTCTAGAAATTATTGCCGGAATAAATTATCTTGAAATTTTTGGCCAGTTGTAGAGTAGGAGTGTGGTGTAAATAGAAAAATATCATCCCTTTTAGCTCAGAATTTATGTAGGCAACATTTTACGTAGGATTGACAAACCGAAAAGAATATGTATCAAAAGCATGGTGATTTCATATCTCCAAAGCTCCTTGGGGCTCGCACGGCGTCGTTCCCGCACGAGTGCCACCGTCCGACCCCGCCACGCCGCTTGGCCGCCGGCTTCGCCCTACATGGCTACCGGCTCCGCACAGTTGAGCCAACACCACGCTACGCTGCTGCCGACCGCACCGACATCACCACTCGCCTCCGCGCGTGAGTTTCCCCCGCTACACGGTCAGCCTTCTCGTGAGAGCCGCTACCGACCCACGCATGAACAGTGGGTATGAAAACCCTACCCCTCCCTCTTTGAATCGGCCACGAGCAATCTAGACTATCCGATCGGCCGTGGACTGTTCGATCGGCTATGAGAAGTTCGGACCAGTCCAAACGGTCATGAGAAATCTGGACTGTCCGATCGGCCGTGGACCATCCGATCAGTCACAAGAAGTTTGGACCATTATGAATGGTCAAGATAAATCTGGACCGTCCAATCGGTCAAGGACCGTCTAATTGGCTGCGGCACTTTCGGACAAATCCGAACGATCAAGAGAAGTCCGGACCATCCAATCGGCTATGAACCGTCCGATCGGGCACAACAAGTTCGAACCAATCCGAACGGTCAAGAGAAGTTCAAACCATTTGATCAACCATGGACCATCCAATCGGTCATAGCAAGTTCGGATCAGTTTGATCGGTTGAGGGAAGTTTGGATCATCTGATTCGCTGGGGGCGTAGGGGAAGGGGGTGCTCGATTTTTGCAAATAGGCCCTTGAAAAATTAGAAAATTATGCAAAATTTTTTTCTCAGAATTAAAAATTAGCAGAGAAGCTCTTGAAAGTTATAGAATTTACTAAAAATACATATTTTAGAATAAAAAGGCCTCGGGATTTCAAATTTTGAGTTGCTTTTTGCATCTGAAGCATGTTTAGTACTATTATTATTTTCTATGCTTTTTTATATTTACTTACTATTTTGATTAATCATAATTGTTTAAATTGCTTTTAATCACTAAAATTAACAGTAGAATTATAGAAAATGCGCAGAAAATTTTAAAATATCGTGAGAATATTTTGTATCATTATCCAACTTATTTCATGCATATTTTCCTGCAGCAAATTTATATATTTCCTTCATACATGTGTAGATGACAGACATCATAAATCGGGAGTTCGAGGAGCTGGCCCAGCATGGTCAAAACTATTTGATTTGGGTTTTTGATGTCGAGATCGTACTTAGAGCCAAGAAGATCCGCATTACCATTGGAATTGGTGCACCGCAAGCTGCCAAACCCACACCTGAGGAAAATGGTCAGGCACTTCACTTCCTCTAGTACCATCTCTGTCTCACTCTCAAGAATAAGTACATGGCAGAGAAGAGCACGCTAGCATTATGGACTGTACTCAAGAAGTGGTTCGAGAAGCTAAAGTATATCATCCTTCCTCAGATAGAGGTGAAATGGATTCGACTCAGATTTGCTGATTTCAATACGGTTAGGGAGTAAACTTTACTCTACACAGAATTTATACCATCTTCAGCTTTGTGGCAGACAGATCACAGATGAGCAGAAAATTGAGAATACCATCTCCACCTTTCACCCTAGTGCAGTGCAGTTTGCGCACAACTGTCGTCAAGAGAGCTACAAGGAGTATGCTGAATTGATCGATATCATGCAGATTGTAGAAGCTTAAGATGAAGTTCTCCGCTAGATCTTTGTCGCACAGCCCCCTAGGTGCTCCGTTGGCCATGAGGCCAACGCTGAGAACTACAAGGTGCGGAAGCCTATAATAAAGAAAAGGGGAAAGAAGAGCAGAGCCACAGCCTAGAAAAGCAAGTCAAATACTCCACTAGAGAACAAGGTTGGTAAACCAAAATGCGACGATAAACCCTATAGTCATCAAGACTAAACCTGCTACAAGTGTGACAAATGGGGGGCACTAGTCGCGGATCTGTAAAGAGCCGCAATATATCATTAATGCCTTCTAAGCCAAAAAGAAGATGGGTGGGAAAGGGGAGCATAAAACCCACTTTGCTTTTGTCGAGTGGGAGAATTACGAGCAGCTATCTTACACCAATGGAGGTGGACTCCACTCCTGCAGCCACACCCCCTTGTGACATTGCAGTCACCGCCGCTATGATTTCTTTAGAAGATCATCTCACCCCTGAAGAGATAACAACCGAACTTTCAGGCTTCTTGGCAGATTCAGTCTAATACACAGAATACATATAGACTTTAATTGTCATTGATTTCATGTGTGAAAGGAATAAATTAAACTTGCAATAATGATACTCCAATAATTCATTCTTGTGATAATTGGAGGATATTAATTCATTCATTTATTCAATCAATAACAGCATGATATGTTATGATATTTGAAGTATTATATTTTATGTGTTGATGTCTTCTACTACATATTAATAAAGTACTTTATATAAGAATATGTGTGGCACCCCATGGATAAAGTGTGCTTAGCTGATAGCAGCACGATGAATACTATCTTAAGAAAGACAAAATTCTTTCAATTGATTAGTAAGAATACTAGCAGCCTTACGACAATGGCCGATAGCGGTGCCTGTATAATAGGCTTAACAAGAGTCACAATTATACTTTCGATGTGCACGACTTTGGTCATTAAAGAAGTCTTGTTGTACCCAAAATCGCCTAGAACTCTCCTAAGTTTTAAAGTCATCGTGCTAATGGTTTCCATGTTGAAACTGGAGAAGAGTATGGTAAAGAATACATGCTCCAAGAGGAAAAAGGGTATTTTATAATACTCATCGATACTTCCTCGAAATGGTCGCACATATATTTATTATCTACGAGAAATTATGCTTTTGTAAAACTAATCTCGTAAATAATTTAAATTAGAAATAATTTCTATGATCATCACATAAAGTCTACCAGAATAGACAATGCTGGAGAATTTACTTCAAAAGCATTTGATGATTATTACATGGCAATGGAAATTAAAGTTGAGCATTCCGTCTAGCATGTCCACACATAGAATGGACTAGTAGAGGTATTATTTAAGAGGATTAAATTCATTGCCCAACCACTTTTATAGAATTGTAATTTACCAACTACATGTTGGGGACACGCAGTCCTACATACAGCAACTCTCATCAACTTTAGACCATCAGCATATAATTTTCATTCACCTATGCAACTACCGTAAGAGTCACCATTGAAAATTTCTCATCTCTGAAGGTTTGGTTACAAAGTTAATGTACTTATACCCCCACTACAACGTACTGAAATGGGTTCTCTCCGAAAGTCTGGGATATAAGTTGATTATGAGACAGCATCCATAATCAGGTATTTGGACCCTGTGACAGGAGATTTGTATACCGCCTATTTTGTAAAGTATATTTGATGAGGATTGTTTTCCAACATTAGGGGGAGAAAATCAACCCCTTGATGAAAAATATCAAAAAATTATGTGGCAAACCACAGGAAACCAAGCACATGATCCATGAACTAGTGAAGCAAATAGAGAAGTCTAGAAGATCATTGATTTGCAGGTATTAGCAAATCAACTGCCTGATTACTTTAGTGATTTAAATAGCGTGACCAACTCGCATGTGCCTACACGCAATGCACCGGAGAGGGTTGAAATATCAAAGAAAGTAGAATGTATCTCTAATCTTGTCCAGAGGCCTCAGAATAAAAATAACGAGAACTCCAGCCCTTCGAATTCCAAGTAGCTGGAGACGCCTAGTGAAAAAGGATAAGAAGGACTTGATATAGTCAATCATAGAATTTTCCTAGAACCAGTAGGGGAGCCAATTGAGACCTTGCACTGGTATGGCACATTCAGAAAAAGGCATACCGATCTAAATATTCTCATGGAGGGAGAAACCAAAATAGATGTGTGCGTACACATCGAAGGTAAAAATCTAAAAGGACTTGCCCTGCAACTAGAAGGAGTGGTGAGCAAGTAGAAGAAGTACAAGAATCATCCTACGATGAAATAGCTATAAACTGTGTGAACACGTGTCAGAACCGGATTTAGAAATCCGAATTCCTCTGTGATTTCTGCACTGTTCCCTGGATCAGTAGCTAGTGCTCACAGTTACATCACTGTATATCAAAAACATATTAAGCGGAAGCATAATTTATAAAGTACTAACTTACATAGGCCAGTTAGGTCGAGAAAGCAGAGAATGCAGCAGTGGAAATCTTCACACAAGTGGAACCCTCACGACTTGCCCACAGGCAGCCAATAGGGGTTTCGCGACCTATGTCCATGGCTTTCTAGAAATACCAGCTCTGTCGACCCTTCTGGAGCATTACAAGGCCTTCTTCTAATCTTGACTGACTGGAGGGTAATAAGCAACATTGAGTACAAATTGTATACAACAAGCCACCACACAGAATGCAACACTAATAACTATTATATGCAAAGCTGTGAAAGGAGGTTCGAGGTTATTTTATTTGCTAAAGCAGCATTTCCAAATATCATAATAAAATTCCTGTGACTTAGCAATTTTAACCAAAGTGCAAGTTGTAAAGAGAGAGTGCAATATTTATAGTAGCGCAGGTTACATCCACCTGTTGAGGTGCATGGTTATCTCTACCAATGCTAGTTTTGTTTACTGGGCTACATCCACCCTAATTACTGCTGGAGTACATCTCTCCAGAAAAAATCCAACAAAGTGAAGTACCTCCCTCCACTTAGTTTTGTTTCCACCCGCAAAAGGTTTTTGAAATAGAACTAACTCGAGAATATTCCCATGTCCGCTCTTGACCGTGAGCACGGCTATTCGAATAGTTTTAGACTCTGCAGAGTTGCACAACTTTACCCACAAGAGATAACCCAATTGTTATATTCCACATGTTTCCTTTGACATGCAGATCAACCGGATTATCACATGACATTTACAATGTGTCTAGTAAAAGAATGCACTCGCTAAGGTTTCGTCTACAAGAAGGCCATTTAGGCGCCAGTTAGACCCCCTCTTGCGCCCACCTCGGTCCAGTGACACGACCATCTCCAGGATGCTTTGCGTCCAGTGAGAAAAATCGTGTTTTCCCCCAAAGTGCATTCATTTACTGGCGAGTACAAATTATTTAGTCATGCCTACACTTTGCCAGCTTGTGGTTGTACTGTTTTACATGGAGAGGTCAACACAAGATTAAGTCCTTAATTTGTCCAGACGGGCGTCCATAGCCAAATGTTACATCCACCAACAACTCCTACCATCCGCCCAGACAGGTAAAGCAAGTTTTGAGGTTTCAAGAAGCACAAGATAATCTGTACCAAAACTATCAGTCATCTACATCCCATGACTGCCCAAAATCAATTTGATTGTTTAAAGAATAATGATGAGCCGGACAATTGAATGCCCTAGCTCTGGACTCACTTGGCAGTAAATATTACTTTTCTAATGCTAATAGCAATATCATCTAGGGCGACAAGGATTGGTTTATTCAACTGGTCAAGGGTGTCACATTAATAATACTGGTAGCATAAAAGGGCAATATCTACCTTATATTTGACATAATTTGCATAACAAGTAAGCATGCATTTTGATAATTTAAAAAAACATATCTTTTATAAAACATGGGCTCAATATGATCAAAGTGATGACTTGCCTTGATTATTTACCGCGGCCTTATTTTAACTCAAAGCCTGCTTAACCAGTCAGTCATATTAAAATCTTGAATCTTCATTGTAGCCCGAATCCGCTTGGTCTTGTCGTCTTCAGACTGCAGTTTCTAGTACGCAGCAGCAAAAAGGGAAAAACCAAATAAATCCAAAAGGTATTTGAATCTTTGAATTTTTATTAACGATTTGCTTTAGAACTTTCTTAAGCATTTATTTAAGAAAGAGGTAATTTGCTGTTGGCATTTTATGTGCAGAATATGATTAAGTTATTGGGTTGAGTTTGAGTTAGCGAATAAATGCTCAAGATACAAGAAAAGTTTATAAAATCTTAGATCCTGGTACTATCTGGTTAATAGAGATAAAAAGTATCTCAAAGATCTTGCTGATGTATATTATTGTTATTTCATGGGCCATAAAGCAGATAACAGAGAAAGGTTTAATTTGAATTTAGATTTGTCGTTGCAAGGATCTTATTGGAATTTATGATGTTTACAAATAGTTAACAATTAATGGTACAACTATTGCTTTATAGATTTTACAAGAGGGTTAATATAACAATCTTCACCAGAGTGAGATTAATCAAGTTTAGAATTCAATTTCTTTTGCACAAACCTTTGTTAAAGTTTCTACTTCAACTGACATCATTTACACAACATGCTTTATTTACTACTGAGCTCACTTGCACAATCCTTGAACATGAGAGGATACACGAGTCATGCAATGCCAGTTATACCTTTCTGCTCGTCTGGGCCCCACCTGTCATGGATAGAGAGAAAAGAGAGCCACGGCAAGGAGCGAAGGGGAGAAAGGGGCATCGGTGGAGACAGCCGCAGGAACAGGGGCTCGGCGCACGGTGGTGGCAGCGCCACTGGTGGAGAACCCCGGGGAGGCGTTGGTGACCACAAAAATCGAACCACAGGATGCCGAGTGATCAAGGTAGGGCGGCGACACTGCTTCCCTCGGGTGCAAGCAGCTCGGGTCGTCTTGGAGAGGCCGGAGCAAGAGGGTTCCGCGGCGTCGGCGACTGGGGAGCATAGGGAGAGGAGAATTAGGGAAAGCAGGAGCAGGAGAGTGACATGGGAGTCTCACCTGCGGAGTTGGTTTGGTTGATGAGGTAGCGAGGTGAGGTGAAGCCCATAAATCGCTTCATCAATGGAATCACTGTGGGACGGCGGGCGGCTCGAGTGCACAGGCGTCAGGAGTTAGCATGTACACGAGTGAGGAGCTAAGCCGAGGGGATAAAGGCACAGGCGTAGGCCGGTGAGGCGACGGCATGGGGCCAAGTAGGCATTGAAGGAGAGAGGCCGGTGAAGGTGATAGCGTCAGGACTGCTTGGCATTGAAGACCCGAGTAGGGGAGGGCGGCAGCTAGGCGAGGGGGAAGGCGGCCAGTGGTAGGCGCGGTGCTAGGGGTACGGTTCCGGGGTGCGAAACCGGGGTGAGCCAGCTGTGAGCTAGGCCGGAGCTACTACAGCGCTCGGCGCTTGGGGTTGGGCCAACCGAGAGCAACGCCAGGGTGGAGGGTGGAGGAGCAGCAGACACCGATGTGGGCTGAAGACGAGAGGGAAGAGCCGGGACGGACGCAGCTGAGGCTAGGCGAGGGAAGGAGGAAGGGATGAGGCGTACCGCTGCGGCCAGAGGAGGGAGAAAGAGAGGTGCCGGGCGGCGGAGAAAGAAATGAGGCAGAGGCGGCGCCGAATAAAGGGGAGTGGGGAAGAGGGGTAAGAAAGAAGTGAAAGGAGACCGGGTGGGCCGGAAGGGCCAAATGGGCCGAAGGGGAAAGGGGGCTGAAGCCCAAGGAAGCTTTGAGATTTAAGAATTTAAAGATTTTCACAATTTATTTCTTGGTGATCCAATGAAGTGTCCAAGAATTGGAAAGTTACCATTTGAATGTTAATTTCAGAACTCGGTTTAAAAACATTTGGTCCTTAGGACAATTTGAATTTAGGGTTTACCTGGAGTTTTGAGAATTCAGATTTAATTTTTGAAATCTTGAACCTCACTTTCGAAGTTTTGCTCTTTCTTAATTAAATTTTCGTCGCCAGAAATTCCAAATCAAGAACTCCGATAAACGAGATTTTGAAGTACACAGAAAGTCGACAAAGATTTTATTATTATGCCAAATACACTAGTCCCGTAAATTTGGGATGTTACAGATCCTACCCTCCTTAAAAGGAATCTCGTCCCCGAGATTCGGGTAGAGTAGAAAGAGGAAGGTGGGGAACAACTGGCTAGCAATAGGTTACAGGGATCACTCGGTGAGTCTTCCTTTCCTTAGAGTAGCTGGAAATGTGAAGGAACCTGCACAAGAAAGGGTTAACACTTGGAGAGATGAGGTAGGTAGAGGAAACCTTGTTCTTTCATGTAGACTTTGTAGCGGTCGCTTATTCAGGCACTGAATTCACTTTTTCAGGTATTCTTGTTGTCCATAAGTGCCTAGTTCAAAATCCTTTTTAAACTGGAAGGGTAGTGGTCCATAATCTAAGGCACCTCATTATCCTTGTGTTATCCTTGGCTACCCCCCTTAAAATGGGGTCCTTGATACTCATTTCTTTTGTCAGCTCCTGCCATAGCACGTTTGATAGCCACTCGCAGGCTCATCCGTTGTATCTCAGCAGCTCGGGTCAGTAAAACGTTCATGGAGCAATCCTTTGGGCAATGATCTTGTCCTTCACAAAGAAAGCATGTGACCTTGCTCATTGGGCATTCTCCGATTTGGTGATCCTTGTCCCAGTTGGGGGCAACTGACGGTGCATTGGCCATCCTGATGTCCTTTTTCTCCGCACCGCGTGCATGCCACAAGATTTTTAAGACAATCCCCTGATGAATGGTGTTCCTTGCAGTGGGGACAATAGGGGTTTGGGTAGTTGTAACAATAATGTCCTTTTTGTCCACAAGTAAAACATGATCCTCTTTTATCCTGTCTAGTGGAGGACACGATTGGGCACTATGTCCTTTCTTGCCACATTCACAACAATCCGTAGTTAGCAGAACTTCTGGATCCAAAATTAGCTTTGGGGCAAGCGCAGTTTGTCCTTGGGTGATACCCTTGGGTTTAAAACATTCCATGGTACTGGGGTCAAGGTCTGGGATAATGGTTTCCATGGTTTGCATGCTTTTCTTCCTTTAGGGACATCTGTCTGCATAATGTCCTATGAGTCCACAGTAGAGACACTTAGTATTCTTTCCAAACATCTTAAGAGGGTACTTGATGTTGAATATTTCCTTCGTGCTGATGTCGGGGTTGGTAATAGTGACATCCTTTATCTGCTTTTCCATTTCCGGTTGGGAGTGCTCATTTGCTGGGCTAAGCAATCAAGCAGAATGTGATATAATCGCTTAAACGACTTTCTATGCAAGAAAGGCTACACGAACAATGAGGATTATACCTATGTATTTATACGACAACCCCAGAATGGATTCTGTACAATCTCAGTGTATGTGGATGATCTGAATATCATCGGAACCCTGGATGATACAAAAGAAGCGGGCTCTTACCTAGAATGAGAGGTCAAAATGAAATATTCGGGTAAAATCAAATATTGCTTAGGCTTGCAATTTGAGCATATTCCGAAAGAAATATTAGTGCATCAGTCAGCCTATACTTAGAAGGTGTTAGAGAGGTTTAGCTTTGAAAAAGCATACTCTTCAAAAGTACCAATGGTTGGAAGATCTTTGTAACAAGACAAGGATCCATATAGATCTAGAGAAGAGGGGGAGGAAGTCCTAAGACTGGGATTTTCATACTTAAGTGCGATAGGAGCACTTATATATTTAGCAAATTGTACTAGACAGGATATATCATTTGTCGTAAATCTTTTAGCATGGTATAGTGCAGAACTTACCAAAAGGCATTGGCAAAAAATAAAAAACATCTTTCAATACCTTCAAGAAAGCAAAGACCTTAGATTGTTCTACAGAAAGAACTAAGATTTGAATATGACTGGCTATGTAGATGCCGGGTATTTATCAGACCTATATACCGCCAGATCACAAATAGGCTATGTATTCCTGTGTGGTGGAACTGCCATTTTATGGTAATCATCTAAGCAAAGTCTTGTATCGACTTCGACGAACCACTCAAAAATTATAGTATTGTATAAAGCCGCACGAGAATGTATTTGGTTTCGACGAATGGTTCACCACATCCAGCAAACATGTGGATTGGACATCATGTAAGCTCCCACAATTATCTATGAAGATAATGTAGCTTGTGTTGCACAAGTGCAAACGGATTACGTGAAGAGTCATATCACGAAGTATATCAACCCCAAGTTCTCCTATGCTCATGAATTGCAAAAGATGGACGAAATTAAATACTGTATACTAAATCATGTGAAAATCTTGCAGATTTACTCACTAAGTCACTTCTAGCATCTAAGTTTGAAAGATATATACGTGGAATTGGAATGATGAGAATTAGAGCAGTGCAGAATTCAGAGAAAGATTCTTCTCGTGTTCACTATTAAAACTTGATCATGAAGATCGAGTACCTAAGGAATAAATCCTGTGAATAAAATAAAATTACGTAGATTGTATTCTTTTCCTCTTGACGAGTTTTTCTGAAGTTTCTCGACCAAGATTTTTAATGAGGCAATTCGTAGAATATAATATAACATATATCATATACTCTTTTTCTAAATTTTTTCTACTAGGTTTTTATGGAGTTTTGATGAGACATGAGCGTGTCGGATCTGTGCACAAGAGGGAGTGTTGTGAAACCTGGGCCTAAGCCTGCAAGTCTGACCCATTAGTGGGCACTCTCCACTTAGTCTATAAATAGGAGGCCTACTTATTGTAATATACAAGAAAACAGAGAAAGCAATAAAGAAAGAAGTTCCCCTCTTATCTCTCTGTATTCAATTTATTGTTTACAATATTCTATAATTGATCCATTTCTTTTGCATAGAAGAGAAATTATTTGGACTGAACTCACATGCGACAGTTCCTTAACACAATCAACAAATCTTGTACCAAATTTCAAATGCCACCCCCAGCCATAGAATCAACCGACCCACCAAATTGATTTGGAATAACGCGCGACTTTCTCCAAAAGCTCTGCATTTTGTGTGGCTGCAGTTATCATATGTCATTGTACACATGCAGTTCAATTCCCGGATGTGTACTGCTCATTCTAATATCATCATATATTCAACCCATCACAATTCACAGGTGTTGGGATGAGGCTAGCTGATGATATGCTTTGTCTCACTCATCATCGCTTTTATCATAGATGCCGTGTGACCTTTCAGGGTTTGGATAGCCACCAGCGCATAATAAGCAAAAGGAAAAGTGAAGAAAATGGTTTTTATATGAATTTTTTTGCGATGAAAAAGGGGAGAGCTTTATTGCTTAAGGAAGAGTAGCACAATCAATACATAATTGAGGCATCCAAGATGCCTTCAGGTAGTTGCGCAAGGCTAATCAGTGCTTGCGTGGAGATTCCTCGTGCTTAATTAACTAACGCATAAGAAAGCAACGCATTTGTTAATTAACTAACGGCAGATCGAGGAGGTTTTTCGTTGGCATTATTTTACAAATCCCCTAGCTAGTTTTTAATGAAAAATGTTCAGAATCTATGCCTTCAAATTATACAGGCCATCTCGTGGGATTGACAAACAAAATGCGTCAAAAATAGTTCGGTTTTTTGTCGACGGCTACGAATTCACGAATAAACTTCAGAACTATTCCGGCGAGGAAAAAAATTATCTCATGACTGAAACACAACATTTCCATGGTAGAATTTTCTTTCCTGTGAACCAGACCAAGATAATTAGACAAGGAATTACCACAACAAAATCTAATTTGCAAGAATTAAGCTCGCTCGTTTCGGCTTCTACTTCTAACTTCTGTTTTTTTCACTATTCAGTATTTCATCTTTTTCTGAATTTTTTTAGATATTTTAGGCTTTTTTATATTTTCTTTTTTTCCCGTGTTCCTTTGTATTGTCCCTAATGGGTTAACATGTTTTTTCTATTTTTACATTTTTTTAAAAAAATTAATTATGCCTAAAAAGCCAAATCAACTACAGTAAAAAAAGTCAGTTACAGTAAAATTTTAACCAAAAATCAAAAGCTATCGTTATTACAAAAGCCCCGAATCGAGCTTGAACTGGTAAGGCCAGGTCATCAGCAATAATGCTTGACAAGAATGGCAACGAGGTTTCTTGATCCGCTATCTCGCCTCTCCCAAGTGCAACCGCGCCTAAGCAAATCCTTCCCAAAATGCCCCCTAGATGCCTAAACTCAGCTTTGGATGAGAATTCTTTAGTTTAGGATGGGATTTATTTATTCAATGACTCAGCACACGTACGTACGTGTGCTATTTTATTTACTTATTTAAATAGGAGGTTAACGCATGTAGATAAGCATTACTCCGGAATCATTCTACCTTGCTCGTGGAGGATAGATTTGGTATAATAACAAAATAGGTGTTTATGGTGCATATATTTGATTTTATGTATTTCACACATTATTTTCATCGTCCATTACCCATCCTACAAATAGGAGTGTGGTGTAAATAGAAAAATATCATCCCTTTTAGCTCAGAATTTATGTTTTGATACATAGTACGTAGGATTGACAAACCGAAAAAAATATGTATCAAAAGTACGGTGATTTCATATCACACAAGCTACAATTTCCATGATAAATTCTAAACCTACTCTAGGGTTCAACTTAGATATGTCCCGATCGATCGAGCTTCATCACTAACAGAAAAAAATTCTCTTTCGACAAATAAACAACTCTTATGGTGATGGAATTTTTCTTTCAAAGGAACCACGCGTGTGAATTGGCCACGAAACCAAGTACGAAGAATAAACTTGGAGCGCAACGCCACATCATCAACTATATAACAATATGGTATTCTGGAAAGTTAAATCAATCAACAGGGTCCGGAAAGTAAAGGCAGCATGACTCATGAGGCACAGCCGTGCGTCACCTACGGCGAAGGTTTATTTGGTTGCCTTTCACCGCTTCCAGATGACGCCTGCAGCGCAGCCGGCTTTGATCCACTCTCTCGATCGCCTCTCCCAAGTGCAACCGTGCCTGCACAAAAGCGTAACAAATAAAGTGATGATAAATAATTAATATTTAGATTATTTTAGATTTTATGTTTGTGAAAGTTTTGATCAATTGTAGTTGAAAAGATGAACTTCAAAAATATTCTTAATTACCTCTCATAACTCTGTCCGCTCGTTCGCTTCCGAGAGAACCGCTCAACTTCCGAGGCGGATAGCCGTAGCTTTCGATAAAAAGGCAACCTCTGGGCGATCTTTCGGTTTCACTTTTCTCAACGACAATGTTGTACTTGCGTTTTTTGACGAACGAGTCATCTCCCACCTTCAATCTCCTCCCAAACCGCATAGTTTAGAAAAATGGCAAAGCTCGCGTTAAAATGGGCAGTGTCGGAGATGGACAGGCCCAAGCTAAAGGCCTTAGAGGAAGCTGAGAAGATCCCACCACGGAATTTGGTGCGGTGGATTGAGGCCATCAAACAACACTGGCCATCGGGAGAGATGGGTCAAATCCCGATGTTCTAGGCTTTCTGCAAGTGTGGTCTCTTCCTGCTCACCCTTTTCTCACGGCGGTACTTGAATACTTTGGGGTTGAGTTGGTGAACCTAGTTTCTAACTCAATTATCATGTTGAGCGTATTCGTGTGTCTCTGCGAAGCGTACCTGGGGATCCCGCGGATTTGGAGCTCTTCTGGTATTACCACGAAATGAGCCGTCAAACCGGCATTTCTAGAAGCTGGACTGAAGCTCCATGTTGGGAAGTCGGAGGCATACATCCTCATGTTCACCCGGTCGTCGTGGCCAAGGTGGAAGAGAAGGTGGTTCTATTGGAAGACCACCAGCGAAGATAACCTTCCTTTGTGGGGAAGGCTACCGATAAGAACACTTCCTGGAACTCTACTCCGAAGGATATTTCCAGGATAGCTCTTTATATCCTAGCTATCAAGTTGCTGAGAGATAAGGAGCTTACAGGGTGGCATATAGTAAAAGACTACACCACCCAACGCGTCAGCCCCTTAAAGAGGCGATCACATCCCATGTGGATGTATTCTGGTGCAGCCGATGCCACCAAAGACTATGAAAATGGTACACATTGTAGTACCCATAGAATTAAATTCTGGGTACTGTATACTAAGCTTATGGTTTAAATGAAACAGATCTTGACCTGGAGGAGATTGACTCCCGAGTCAAGAATGTTTGCGAGAAGACTCCATCAATAGACGTGGAAGCTCCTCGTATCTTGGTGGATGTGTCCACCGAAGAGAGAGAAGAACACCTAAAGGTAATCAAAATACTGATGTTACCCTTTAGTGCTATATAGTCGTAGAAGAACTTATGACCTAATAGTCGTTGAAGAACTTACGACTAGATAGTCGTAGAAAAACTTACGACTTAATAGTCGTAGAAGAACTTATGACTAGATAGTCGTAGAAAAACTTATGACTAAATGTTATTTTTATTCTCTCTTTTTAGAGTGTGGGCGTGAATGACCATCAAAATGATCAAGGGGTCGAATTGATGGTTATTGGAGAAGTGGACAGAAAAGCGGACGCTCCAGCGGCAAAGAGGCATTGGCTGACTAGAGTTGCCAACAAGGAAAAAGCTAGCTCGAGTGCTGCTACTTCCTCTGCCTACACTGCTAAGATTGACCCAATCTAGCAGTTTATCGCAGACATAAATACTACTTCTGAGATTGGAGTAGCTATATTGAGCAACCGACCCCTAAGATCAAGGTACATTTCTATTATAGTAATGAAATCCATTCAGTGTGCGCTTCTTAAGGTTTTATTAAGAAACTCAATAAGGAACACTAGAAGGATTTCATGTCTTCTATGAAAGAAATTGCCGCAATGACAGCTCCCATGATCGAGGAAGGGTCCGCTCTTCAGGTGGTCAAAACAGCTCTCAACTGTTAGAAGAGTCAAGAGGAGCAAGGTGCTGAAAGCTTTGCTCAAGGTTCTCGCCCAGACGTGTCAAGAGTATTTCCGTCCGACCAGAAATGGTCGAGGAAAAGAAACGTAAGAAACTGATCTCTGAAAAAGTTTCTTCTACATTCAAAATCAAATGAACGAAAATAATGTACGTACAAGCATGCACATAGCTCTTTCCTTTCATATTATACTGTAAAAAACTTTCTTACTTTTGTGGTGTAAAGCTCGATGTCTCCATCAAAATAGGATGACACTGCGGGAGAGTCCCTTATGACTTTACCTGCAGTCAATGAAGCGATGGTAATAGTGGTCGAACAAACGACCACCCAAACGACTGAGACCGAGATTTGCATGTGGCGCCCACGACCACAGAGGTGGTCATGGAAATAGAAGAGAGGAGAGAACTTCCCGAGCAACGACTGAGGAGCTCACCGAGGCATTCCTCCTCAAATTCAGGAAGCTAACATATGGAAGGAGAATGAACTTCTCAACTTCTTCTCTTCTATCTTTAATCTTCCTTTTGTAGTGAGGCACTTGTTCGATCAACCTCAAGCTCCACACCCAAACAACCTACCCAACAAAGGTTAGATTTTCGATGACAATCGTCTTGAGAATGTGTGATGAAGGAGGGCCGACGAACTCGGCCAGCTACAAGACTCCACGAGTGTTCTCGGAAATTTTGCTCATAGGGAGATGAATGTAAGTATCTAATACTTAGAAATTCACATAAAACCTTTACTGGTGTCTTATTGGCTTCTCGAATATAGAGAGCATTAGAGAATGTGGTGACTATGGCTGAATACTACAGGTAGCTCACTCTCCTTCGAGAAGAGAACGCTAAGCTCTCTGAAGATGTAAGAGCGTGGTAAGTTTCCCTGCAAGCAAATTTTGTTTTCACCGCTGATTAATCTTCTCATATTGTCTGCCAACCTTTCTTGGCCCAGAAGTGATGCAAAGGCCCTAGCTGCTACGCTTGATGAGGAAAAACTCGAGACATGAAGACTTAAGAAAGAGGTCACCGACATAAGGATAGACCTATCACAAGCTGATTCTAAGGGCAAGGCCTTAGAAGAAAAAATAAATAGTAAGTTCTTCGACTACAACTGTTTACTCTTTTAACTTTCTCCATACTTTTGCTGATTTCCTTCCTTTGAAAGAAAAAGCAACCGAAATAAACCATTTTTGCATCGAGGTCGAAGTTACTTCACCTAGACTTGGTGGTCATAGCAAAGCTTACGGCTAGATAGTCGTAGTACATCCCATGACTAGGTAGTCATAGCAGAACTTACAACTAGGTAATCATAGCGAAACTTATGACTAGGTAGTCGTAGCAAAACTTACGACTAGATAGTCAATATTAGGGTCATGATATGTGTTACAACTTGACGACCGTTATTCTCTTTGCAGGGGCCGTTGCAAAAGTCGGCAACATCTCCACTCGTAGTAAAGAGGAGACGAAGTCGGCAAAGACAATCCTTCACGACAATGTTGAACTCTTCAATAATCTGCTCGACAAGTTTGGTTCTAAGAAAATGGACCTTCCCGAAGACTTCATAACCACTTGTGCGAGTACGATTGGGCTACAAAAGAACTCTTACTAGATAAATATAAAAAGATTGGGCACATCAAAACTTTATCGCCAAAGAAACGAGAATCTTAGATGTAAAATTTACGCAATTGGTCAATATTTCAAGAATTTGATAGAATCTGACCATCTTCCATGGCAAGTCGTATAGAGCCTGGTCGTATGACATCGACTATAGTGTAAGGATCTTCCCACTTGAGCAAAAGCTTATTTCGATTAGACTGGGATTGGACCTACAACAAGGTTGCGAGGTTGGACCTTATGTTTGTAGTACTTACATATGGCCTGCTAATAAACTGTCGATTGGATCAAGGCTTGGTTCCTTCTTTCTTCGAACAGGTTGATGTCATTTGCTCGAAGTTGCTCTTGGTTGGAGTTGTTAAAATTTGCAACCCTTACTGACCGTATTTATAGTTTTGGAGGAAGCATGGCTTCTGCTCCAAAGACTAAGAAGAAAGGAGTTTATCTGGTTGTTCAACTAGGAGTCATGAGAATTGCTCATAATACTGAAAGGAGTTCTTGTACCCAAGCCCCGGAGCATTTTACCAACTGATCAAAGACTCGAGTCTTTATCCCTCGCATTATCAGCCCATTCGCACGCTCCACCGCACCATTGCTTTGAGGGTGAGCCACTAAGGCATCGCAAAGCTTGGTACCGAGCTGATTGTAAAACTCTTGAAATTTTATACTAGAGAACTGCTTACCATTGTCTGTAATTATACGACTTGGGACTCTAAACCGAGTGATTACACTCCTTATCTTGAACTTTTTTGCGTCTTCCGTTGTTATTCGAGTTACTGGTTCGGCCTCTATCCATTTTGTAAACGTATCCATAGACACAAAAAGAAATTCGATGCCCTCAATGCTCGAGGAAATGGCCCGAGGATGTCTTATCCTCAGGTTGCAAATGGCTATGAAAGAGGAATTGTTTGTAGTGCCTGAGCTGGCTGGTGTATTTGTCGGCTATGAAACTGACATTGTACATATTTCTTAACCAACTCTTTGGCATTATTGAGGGCCGTTGGCCAGTAGAAATCTTATCGAAAAGCCTTACCAACCAGCGTTCTGTAGGATGCATGTGCTCCACAGATACCTCCATGTATATCATTGAGGAATTGCAACCTCTCTCTCTGTGATATACATTGCATGAGAATGCCTTGAGTGCTCCGCTTGTAGAGTACCCCTTCGATCAAGGTATACATCTTGGTTTAGCGGGACAAACGATCTGCTTCCAAATTGTCTTCGGGTACAAAACCCTTTTGAAGATACTCATAGATAGTTGACATTCAGGAATCTTTGCACTCAATAGATGCCATCTCATTAAGAGTTGTCTCTAGTCTTTCGAGCAAAGACGGCTTCCAGAGTTGCTATAAGAAGACTCCTGATGGTACTAGTGATTGGGAAGAAGCTAGCCGAGCTAACTGATCTGCGAGAAAGTTATCCTTCTGAGGGATATACTGCAACTCGAGACCAAAAAAGTGCTTTTCTAGCTTATGAACTTTCATCGGATATTGA
Source organism: Melocanna baccifera (assembly GCA_036346265.1). NCBI lineage: Eukaryota > Viridiplantae > Streptophyta > Magnoliopsida > Poales > Poaceae > Melocanna > Melocanna baccifera. Next base: position 2,855,047 of record CM070709.1, on the reverse strand, counting down.
GACATGGTCAAACTCGAGCATTGATATTCTTTGCCGACCTGATTCACGACTAGTTGAAAATCTCCTCTCACAAGTAGTCGATGAATTCCGAGCGCTTTAGCGGCTCGTATGCCAGCCAACAAATCTTCATACTCAGCCACATTATTCATAGCTGGAAAGAGTAATTGAATGGCACACTTTAAGGTCTCTCCCACAAAAGATTCTGGGACACTTAACGTGAGTGACCCATCGAAGGACATCGTCCACATGTCGTGGGAATCGTACTGTTGGGGATGTTGAATAGGTTCAGGATTTAATGGCCATTTGAGACACGAAATGGAGGTCAAACTACCCAAGTTCCACCGACCATTTTGCGAGGACCACTCTTAAGGGAAACTCAAACGGCATAAAAATTTTATGCGCCTAAAAGTAATGTCTTAGTTTCCTCAAAGACATGAGGAGAGCATATAATAGCATTTGGACCTACGGGTAGCGCTCCTTAGGCCCATGTAAGACTTTACTTATATAATATTCTGGTCGCTGAACGTTGTCACGTTCTGTAACGAGTATAGAACCTACTGCCTGTGACATGGTGGAAAGATATACGAGTAGTGCTTCGCCTAGTTTCAGAGAAACCAATATAGGAGCACTCATAAGATATCTCTTAATATCCTCAAAGGCATCATTTGCCTCCTTTGATTATTCGAAACCTTCATGTTTCCTGATAAGCTTAAAGAAAGGAAGTCCCTTCTCACCTAAGCATGCAATGAAATGACTTAGGTCTGCCATACAGCCAGTGAGTCTTTGAACTTCTTTCTTCATTGTCAGAGGGCACATCTGCTCGATTGCTTTAATTTTCTCAGGATTTGCTTTGATACCTCTCGCCGAAACGAGGAATCCAAGCAACTTTCCTGAAGAAAATCCGAACATAAATTTCTCGGGATTAAGTTTCAAGCAATGTTTCTTGAGGTTATCGAAAGTCTCCTGCAAGTCTGTAATGTGATGAAGTCATTTGACGCTTTTGACAACTATATCATCAATATAGGCCTCAGATTGCGACCCATTTAATCTATAAAAGTCAATTGCATCAAATGCTAAAAAGTTGAACCAGCATTTTTCAAACCGAATGGCATTTTGACATAACAAAATATCTCAAATGGTGTGATAAATGCAATCTTTTCTTCATCTTCTAGTAACATACTTATATGATGATAACCAGAGTATGCATATAGAAAACTTAACATTTCAGAGCTAGCGGTAGAATCAACTAATTGATCGATATGAGGAAGAGGAAAGTTATCCTTTGGACAAGCTTTATTTAAATCAGTATAGTCTATACACATACGCCACTTACCATTAGACTTTTTAACCATTACAGGATTAGCCAACCACTCAGAGTGATCAACTTCTCTTATAAAGTCTGCTTTCAATAGCTTGTCCAATTCTAATTTAATAGCTTCTCGTCGATCTGCTACAGATCTCTGTAACTTCGATCTTATAGGCTTCTTATTAGCCTATAGAGCTAGCCTATGCTCGATCACCTCCCTAAGGACTCCGGGCATGTCAAATGGCTACCACGCGAACACATATGTGTTTGCCCGGAGGAAGGTGACGAGGGCATCTTCCTATGCAGGGTCGGAAGTGACTTCGATACGAAGAGTCTTGGAAGGTTCTACTGGATCCAGAGGAACCTCCTTAACTCTCGTGTTCGGCTTTGGCATGGCTTTCAACTTGCTTGAAGGTTGCGTCATAATGGCTTCTTGAGTCGGTGGCTGGCCGACTATCTTGAGGGACTTGCTGTCACATGTCAGTGAGATTTTCTTGTCACAGCGTACTATGATTACTCCTTTGGGACCTGGCAACTTGAGACATTGATACACATAATGAAAAGCCATCAAAAAATGTGCCAGAGTTGGCCGACCAAGTATAGTATTATAAGTTGTTCGGTGTACCAAACGTTACAAGCAAAGAGACTTGGCCAATAGGTTTTGCCGAAGATCCCGACATGATTCCATGAAAGAAATGCTGCATCGGCTTTATTCTGCTTTGAGAAACCTGCATCTCATCTAGTGTGCTAATGAATAAGATATTTAAAGAGCTACCATCATCAATCAATACACGATTAACTCAACAATTGTTAATGGTGGGTTCGACCACAATCAAAAACCGACCAGGTCTATTTAAAGGGATCGAACAGTCACCCCTCTCGAAAGAGACGGTAACTTCCGACCATTTAGGAAAGTTATTGACATGGGAGGAATCGATAGAGTTTACCTCACGTTCGATAGCCTTATATTTCCGCTTTGACTCGTACGTAGACGAACCCCTGTAAATATGCTCGATTGTATGCTTCGAGCTCTGGAAGGGCATATCTTCGTCCTCGTCCAAGTGCTTCTGACTACTCGACTGTCTTGCTTCCTCGAGTGTGGGAAGTGGTCCCTTGCCAGAATAGTAATCCTTGAGCTTTCTTTGAAAAACTTGGCAATTGCGGAGGTTGTGGCCCTCCTTCTTATGGAGTGGGCACCACCTTGGCTTGCTGTCCTGGGCAAATGTCTTGCTTTTGCCTTGATTGGGGTTATGAGGCTTCTCATCACCTACGACCAAGATTTCATTCGAAGGATCAACCTGGGGCTTTTTACTTTTAGCATTGTTCTTTGACCTTTTGGATTTCCCCTTCATCTTACTGCCTTCGCTTTCCTTTTATTACCCCAATCAGCTTGATCAAGAGCTTTAGTCCATTCGACTACCTCAGAGATAGTCGCATAGCGATCAGCCATCTCGAAGAGCTCGACAAGGGTAGTCGAGGGATGCAAGGCGATGTCTTCAGTGATTCTGTTATTTTGAACTCCCCGCTTGAATGCTCTAATGATAGAGGCGTCAGAGACTTCTGGAATTGAGTTACGAACTTGGCTAAAGCGCCAGACAAACTATCGTAGGGTCTCGCCGCAGTCCTGCTGCATTCAATGCAAATAATCCTCTTTCCCAGGGCGATTATGTCCCTTGAAAACTAGCTAGTAGTAGATCGCAAAGATGCCGCTAGGAATAGATCGACTCAAATGGTTGGTTAAGTAACCAAGACCGTGCAGACCCCTCGAGCAATGTCAGAAGATAATTTGCCATGACGTGCTCATCGCCCCCTGCTGCCCGCACCACAGTCGTGTAAATCTGAAGGAACTCGATAGGATTCTGAGCCCCATTGAACCACTCCATGTTCACAGGATGAAAACGTGGCGGCTAGCGTACTGCTCGAAGTTTAGGTATAAATGCCCGACATTCGGTAACCACTTCTTGACATCTCCTTTGCGAGAAAGGGTAATTCGGGTCATCAGGGAACCGTAGTCAACGATGCCCGATGGTAGACTGGCCAGACTGATAGTAGGTCTGATCCATACAAGGGTAATACTCCCCATACTCCATCTGCTACCGCAGATTCCTCGGTGAAGAGGTGACCGACTACCTGTTTGGTTAGTCCGCCGATCCGGAGTTGCTCGAGAAACCCTTCTTCGGCTGGATTTATGACCAGATGATTGTCGTAGATTGTCATCATATCGAACCCTCTGTGGAGAGTTCTGTGAATCACTCGAAGCTGTCGTGTTCGTCCGACTCCCAGAATTGTGCCGATGAGGCTGCTCAAGTCTATCCACCATCTTGCTCAAGTCGTATCCGAGCGCCCGTGCAAGTTCTAGAGTCAGATTTTCGAGAAGATCATTGATGTCTTGACGCTCTCGTGCCTCTTCAGACTGATACTGGACGCGCCTGGGCAATATCATCTAAGTGGCTAGCCATCTCCTCCGAGCGGTATCGGGATGTTCAATTTCGAGGTAGGTTGCATCCGCCTCAAAGGAGAGTGATTATTTCTAGGATTTCTCCCACGCTCATCAAAGAATTGATCATGTTCATCATCGGAGGTGTCCGCACTATCCTCAAAAGAGGAGGGAGAGTATGCTCGAGGGGAAGTCTCGTGGTGGCCTCCATCGGGAATGTGATGAGGATCTGAAGGAAGGGCCATGACCTCCTATCTAAAACCTTAACTTTCAATGGTGCTCGACTCGTCTGAGGAAACCTTGAATGACAGCACCTCATGACCAGGAGTAATTCCTACCATATATGGGAACTCTGGGTTATAACTATCTCTGACGAGAGGAGCACTCTACGACCGGATGGACGAACCCTCAGGGTGCAAATCCCCTGATGACTCTAGCAGAGCGTTACCATTAGTAGGAAACACCAGTGCCCCTGACTCTGGTTCTCCAGGATCGGCTGAAACTGGGTAGGTCATCTCCGTTGGTACACTTGGACTTTTTGGGGTGGAGTCATCATCGCGTTGCGAGCCCTGCCCATCGTCCAACTGACTCTTGCCACTTGGGGAAAATGCACTCTCCCGTAGGCATACAGCTACAGAGGATTCTGATCTCTCCATAGCCTTTCCCATGGTAGGGTCTCTAAAATCCTCTCACAGATATCCAAGAACAATCCCACCATCGGAACCAAGCAGGACCTGCTCGTAGTCGTAGCAGACCTCTATATTGATATCTGTGTAGTCCTTCAAGTTGAACCAATTCTCCTTATTCCATTCTCCCGCCATGATGACATTAGAGGGCTGAGAATTCGTCGACGAGGAGTTCACCAGAGCCTTGGAAGAAACTCTTCCCACGGACGGCGCCAACTGTCGATGTTTTAATGTCGATCTTACGTATAATTTTTTAGATTCGGGGGAAGTGCTTAAGGCCCTTGTATCATCATGCAGAACAAACACACGAGGATTTTATCCAGATTTGGGTTTTCTCCTAAGAGAATAGTAACCCTACGTCATATGCTATTGTTGCTGTAGAAAAGCTTACAAGCCTAGACAACGTAAGGAATTATGCTATTTACAGAATAGATTACTCCCTATTGGGATCTATCTCTCACTCCGAACTCCCCTTCTTCTCAAAACCTGTCCCTTATATTGCTAGCGAATCGGTGGTAGTTGTTTCTTGCCAAGAGGCATCTTGACCTTTCAAGAGTTAACCGCTGGACGACGGTTATTGTCAGAGAGACGAGGGTAGCAGTTCACCGTAGGACAGTTATTGTCAGAGAAATGTGGATAAGATCATATGCAGTTATGGAGTATAAACGCATGCTTTAATTTCCATGTCAGACTATCCCACTGCAGGAGTAAATTAGTCATTAATTGGAGAACAATTAGACCATCGCAATATGACTCATGGTCAAATAGTCGTAGCAAGTCTTACGACTAGATAGTCGTAGCAAAAACTACGAGTAGGTAGTCGTAGTAAGACTTATGACTAGATAATCGTAGCAGAACTTACGACTAGGAGGTCGTAGCAAAAGCTACGAGTAGGTAGTCGTAGCAAAACTTACGACTACACTACAACACAACACCTTTGTAGAGACATCTTATTTGTAAGCTAGAGACGTTTTATTTCATCTTGAGGGGCTCATAGAGTCATTTTTATATAGCGTCTTAAGAGCATCTCCCCATGGACCGTGTCAAGGAACATAGAGACGCTTTGTTAAGCATGTGTACAGGATATAAGACATTTCATAGAGACGTGAAATTGCATGTCTTCGCATGTAAAGACGTTTTAGTAGATACATTTACATCACATCTCTACCAATATAAACACGTTCTTTATTGCGTGCCAAAAGACATAGAGATGCATTTACAAATATGTTTAATTCATGTTTGCACAATTATAACTATTTTGTAGAGATGTTATATAACGCCTCTATAGCGTGGAGACGTCTTTTTGTATGCTCTAGCTATAAAAATATTTTATTTCAATATTGGTTATTGCATTGTGCGACGTACGGAGGCATATAATCATTTAAAGACATTAATGCATATATCTAATGTAGTCATTTGATATGTAGCATCATATTCTCACTGTCAACAAACTAGAAAATAGTGGAGCATGCAACGTACTCCATAGCAGCAATAGGTATTTGTATTAATAGCAACATGAGTTCACAAGGAAATCAAACATTTATATAAAAGAAAAAGAGTAAATCTATGAAAGGAAAAGGAAATCAAATATCCATCTAAATAGTTGGAATCTATCACATCTATATAAAAGGAAAAGAGTAAATCTATGAAAGGAAAAGGAAATCAAACATCCATCTAAATAGTTGGAATCTATCTATAGGTTTCTTCAGGTAGAAATGAGTCGCCAGCTCCTCCATCTTCACTGCATTCTTCTCATTTTCCTCCACTATCCTACAAAATAAGTCAGTTGAAAAAATAAGTTAGTTGAAGAAGAATAAATCCACTGGATATAAGGCCTTTTGAAAAATATGACAGACCAAGTTCATTTGAATAAATTCATTGGATATACCTTGTCGTGTCTAGGTTGAATTTGTATTCTTAGCTCTTTTAACCTAAAATGCAGAAAGAATTTACATAAATAACATAGTATAAGAATATATCATATATTGAAAAGTACTCAATGAGTTTATGAAAATGAACTTACATGTGACCGAGGCCAAGCAATAACAGAACCAATAGCATCTCTTACTGTATGAAATGTTTCATATGGTCTAGGTAGACTCTCATCTCCAATACTTGTAACAGTGTGAACAACAACTCCATAGTATTCTTCTCCAAGCATGTTTCCTCCAACCACACATGTTTTATCTTTACTTACTAGACTTCCTTTGGCCACAATTTTATTTATGTTACGCGGATTCACCGAAAACAAGAAGACTTCACTTTTATCCTATCATTTTAAGAAACAAAACACTGTTATCCATGAGCATGAAAGGGATTTTTTATAAAAAGAACTAGGCAAAACACATGCTGAATTTGGACTATGTTTTGGTTATTATATACTTATATTCTTTTAGGTCCATGTGGAAAACATAATTTAAATGATAATACATGTGCATGAGCAAATAAGATTGGTAATATTCCTTGTAAGAAACAATACAACGGCAAAGTGATTTTGATTTATATATAGCTTGCATGTACTTGGTTGGTAACTTGCTCACGTGGTAAAGTTGATTCCATGAATCGTCGCTTCATTTTAGCACGATTTTCATCCATGCTTGCTACAATTGAAGTCTAGTTTAGTTCTAAACTTACACTAAAAATAGACATGCTGTGATAACTAAGTACAATTTTCCAACACACCTTAGTAATCATGTTTTCATGTGGTAAAGACGAATTGGCATAACCCTCTTTGGTTTTAGTACGATTGTCAAGACAAAATTGCTGCAAGTTATGATAAACATTAGTTTTATGACATTATGAAGAATTTACATCAAATATTCATTGACGAAGAATGGTAAATAAAAAAACTACTGCATCACCTGCACATTATTTGGTGGAGTGTGCACACTGTTATATGATTATTCAATGTTGTAAACAGATTCATGTTGGATGTCATTATCAACAACTCTTTCAAAAAGATCAACCTGCAATTAAAATATGAGCCGTAGTATAGTAGTGTTCACTAATTAATTGATTGTTTCACAAAGAGATGGAGTTCAGATGCTAACTTCATTATTTTCTGCTGCTACCATTGCATTTCTCCAATCTTCTCCAGGAAATTTGTGTGCTATGAAAGCACGCAAGAGATTCATCTCGCCACTCATGTTTTGTACCTTATTTCCCATTTCTTCTAGTGCAACTTGAAGCACCCTTTCTTGCTCAGATTGCCCAACAAAGGTTAGTCCTTGAGAAACCTTTACTTAGCTCCAATACTTGTCATCATAGTACCCTCGTAGTTTTAACTCTTTTCCAATGACATCGTCAAACACTTCGCTATAATCCTTACTCGATTATATCAACCAATCTATCACTCAAACAATGTCCAAGAGTGCATTTGAGATTATGATCATCCCATAGGTCAGTAGAAACATCGGATTTCTCATTAGCCACCACATACAAATCCCAATACAAAATAGCAAGAATGACAATTTACACAATGGGATGAATATTGCAATGAGAGAGGAGGGAGCAGTCAGCACGGCAGCAGATGAATACCTCAGCACTTCAACAGTCAGCACGGCAACAGCGGGAGGCGACGGGAGAGGCGGGAGGCCGCGAGATGCGGGCGGCTACGGGAGGCGGCTGGAGGGAGATGTGGGGAGGAGGCGGCGAGATGCAGGCGGCGATGGGAGAGGCGGCGACGGGAGAGGCGGCGAGATGCGGGCGGCGACGGGAGGCGGAGAGATGCGGGGAGGCGCCTGGAGGGAGGAGAGACGGCGAGGCGGCGACGGGAGAGGCGGCGAGATGCGGGCGACGATGGGAGAGGCGGGGAAGCGGCGAGATCTGGGGGAGGCGGCGAGATGTGGGGAGGTGGCTGGAGGGAGGAGAGGCGGGGAGGCGGTGACGGGAGAGGCGGGGAGCCGGCGAGATGCGGGCGTCGACGGGAGAGGCGGCGAGATCTGGGGGAAGGCAATGGAGATGAGGCGTGGACGGCTCAAGGAGTGAAGGGATCGGAATGGATTGAGGAGCGAAGCGCACGGGCACAGCTCGCGACGGGGCCAGGGCAGTAGGAACTGTTTCGGTCTCTAATTTTTCTTTTTTTTTAGCCCTCTAATTTTCTTTGGTTGGAATCGCACTATAGGCATAAATGATATATAGACATTAGTATACTACACTATAGGCAACAAGTAGTTTCTTTTAATCTAGCTAGCACAGTGCTGTAATTTTTAGCTCAAAGGAGGTTGTGTGTTCAATTTTTGCAACCTGCACCTTTTATTATTATTTTAAATCTTTTGTATCATTTTATGATTAATTCTCCACCTTCCATATTAAGTTAATAAAAAGTCACCGGTCAATTACAAAAAATCAAAATTATATTTTAGACATCCTACTTGTTTAGCCGTATTCTAAAGCGTTCCAATGTTCATCTCGACGCAATTGTGAATTGACACAATCTTAAATATAACTCATATTTAAAGAGTAATTTTTTGACGACTTATAAAACGTGTTAAGAAACGTCTTTATATGCTAGGTGGTTCTAGATGTAGAGATGAATTTTAGAATGTCCAAAAAAAGGTGTCTTTAGGTGGCTGTTTTGTTGTAGTGCTAGGTAATCATATAAGATCATACAGAGTAGTCATAGTGAAACTTATAACTACTCTATGAAATTTCTCCCTTATCGTTAAGGGGTATAGTTGGAGAATATGATGATGCAATAAATAAGAGAATTATTATATTCTCATCAGTACTATTTTTTTCCTTGACGAGTTTTCTGAAGTTTCTTGGCCAAGGTTTTTAATAAGACAATTCGTGTAATAAAAGAAAGGAGTTTCTCTCTTATCTTTCTGTGTTTAACTTATTGTTTACAATATTCTATGATTGATCCATCTCTACATAGAAGAGAAATTACTTGAACTGGACTCGCTAGTGACGGTTCCTCAACATAATCAACCAATCTTATACCAAATTTCCAAAGCCACCCCCAGCCATAGAATCAACCGACCCATCAAATTGCTTTGGAATAACGGCTTTCTCCAAAAGCCTGCATTTTGCATTTTGTGTGGCTGCAGTTATCGTATGTCGTTGTACACAACCAGTTCAATTCCCGGATGTGTACTGCTTATTCTAATATCATCATATATTCAACCCATCACAATTCACAGGTGTTGGGATGAGGCTAGCTGATGATATGCTTTGTCTCACTCATCATCGCTTTTATAATATATGCCGTGTGACCTTTCAGGGTTTGGATAGCCACCAGCACATAATAAGCAAGAGGAAAAATGAAGAAAATAGTTTTTATATGAATATTTTTCCGACGAAAAAGGGGAGAGCTTTATTGCTCAAGGAAGAGTAGCACAATCAATACATAATTAAGGTGCATTCATTAACAATGCATTTATTAATTAACTAACGGCAGATCGAGGAGGTTTTTCGTTGGCATTATTTTACAAATCCCCTAGCTAGTTTTTAATGAAAAATGTTCAGAATCTTTGTGTTCAAATTATTCAGGCCATCTCGTGGGATCGACAAAAATAGTTCGGTTTTTTCTCGACGGCTACGAATTCACGAATAAACTTTAAACCTATTCCGGCGAGGAAAAAAATTATCTCATGACTGAAACACATCATTTCCATCGTAGAATTTTCTTTCCTGTGAACGAGACCAAGATAATTAGACAGGAATTACCAGATTTGGATGCTTGAACTGGTAAGGCCAGGTCATAATCAGCAATAATGCTTCACAAGAATGGCAACGAGGTTTCTTGATCCTCTATCTCGCCTCTCCCAGGTGCAACCGCGCTTAAGCAAAGCCTTCCCAAAATGCCCCGTACATACCTAAAATCAGCTTTGGATGAGAATTCTTTAGTTTAGGATGGGATTTATTTATTCAATGACTCAGGTGAAGATCTACTTTAACTTAAATTTGGACCGTGGCTAACACTGGGTTCTGGGCATGTTTGTCACTTGTCTCGCTTGTGGTAAGGTCTCTAGAATCCTCTGACAGATATCCAAGAACAGCCTCATCATCGAAAGCAAGCAGGATATGCTCATAGTCGTAGCAGCCTTCCATGTTGATATCTGTGTAGTCCGCTAAGTCGAAACAATTCTTCTTATTCCATTCTCCTGCCATGATGGCATCAAAGGGATGAGAATTCGTCGACGAGGAGTTCACCGGAGTCTTAGAAGAAACTCTCTCCACGGACGACGCCAACTGTCGATGTTTTAATATAGATCTTATGTATAATTTTTTGGATTCGGGGGAAAGCGCTCAAGGCCCTTGTATCATCATGTAGAACAAACACATAAGGATTTTATTCAGGTTTGGGCCTTCTTATGAGAGAATAATAATCCTACATCATGTGTTATTATTACTATGAAAAATCTTACAAGTCTGGACAGCGTAAGGAATTACACTATTTACAAAATAAATTACTCCCTACAAGGACCTATCTCTCGCTCCGAACTCCCCTTCTTCTCAAAACCTATCCCTTATATCGTTGGCGAATAGGTGGTAGTTGCTTCTTGCCGGAAGGCGTTTTGACACTTCAGGAGTTAATCGTTGGACGGTGGTTATTATCGGAGAGACGAGGGTAGCAGTTCACCATAGGAGGATAGCAGTTTACCGTAGGAGGGTAGCGATTTATTTATTCAATGACTCAGCACACGTACGTGTGCTATTTTATTTACTTATTTAAATAGGAGGTTAATGCATGCAGATAAGCATTAGTGGAGAATAGATTTGGTATAATAACAAAATAAGTGTTTATGGTGCATATATTTGATTTTATGTATTTCACATATTATTTTCATCGTCCATTACCCATGCTACAAATAGGAGTGTGTTGTAAATAGAAAAATATCATCCCTTTTAGCTCAGAATTTATGTAGGCAACATTTTACGTAGGATTGACAAACCGAAAAAAATATGTATCAAAAGTACGGTGATATCATATCACACAAGCGACAATTTCCATGATAAATTCTAAACCTACTCTAGGGTTCAACTTAGATATGTCCCGATCGATCGAGCTTCATCACTAACAGAAAAAAAAATTCTCTTTCGACAAATAAACAACTCTTATGGTGATTGAATTTTTCTTTCAGAGGAACCACGCGAGTGAATTGGCCACGAAATCGCCATGAAACTTGAAGCGCAACACCACATCATCAGCTACATATATAACAATATGGTATTCTGGAAAGTTAAATCAATCAACAGTGTCTGGAAAGTAAAGGCAGCATGACTCATGAGGCACAGCCGTGCGTCACCTACGGCGAAGGTTTATTTGGTCCACTGTCTCGATCGCCTCTCCCAAGTGCAACCGCGCCTGCACAAAAGCGCAACGAAAGGCCCCCCTTAAATCAGCTTTTGGATGGGATTTCTTTAATTCAGGATTTAGATCATTGCTGCCACTGAGGCGAGCATGGAACACTGTTCTCTCACTTGTCGCGGTTGATCTCGAGTAAAAGCACCATACGCATCGTTTGGATCGTTGCCACTGAATCCGATTAAATATTAAAAATAGCACACACTGTCCTGCTTAAGGGCAGTCCTAATGTATAGTTTCTATGTGTAGTTTCTAGAGGAAAGAGAGAGCAATAACTATTCATTTAGACTTAACCACTCCAATGCTATAGTTTCTATAGTAATTTCTATAGAGAATAAAATTAATGATCATTTGCATGTAGCAGTAATTATAGAATGATTAGCTGTGACAATATGGTGTGTGGCCAAATTGTGGCTATAGAATTCATACATAACCCATGTAATGCATATATATCAAAGGCAAAGAAGTCACGCTGCATAATACCAAATTGTGACATGCAGTTTACCAACCATGAAGACACGCATATATAGCCCAGTTCTGAAGCATTACAATAACCATAATGATTAAAGTAGGAATAAGAACGATACTACATAATAGTATTAGGAAATATTTAGGTAATCATGAACTTCTTGTTGATCCAGCTCCAGTCCAACTCCACAGGAACTCCCAATATAAATGATGGAATCTGATAAGCAAAATTAGTCCAGTCCAACTGCTCCACTCCAGCTGCACGAAAAAAATGACAGACTTAGACATACTCAAAATTAGTAATGCAAAATTTATATAATGCATAAAAAATGTAATGCTTCAAATCGGGTACTAATCGAAAAAATCATATATGTACCTAACTATTTTTAATTTCCAAACTTATGCCAAATATGTTCAATCAAATCTGATTGAAGTTGCTTATGAGCGATGACGGTCACGAATAGTGGCGTTTCTTTGTAGTACTTCTTCCATCTCGGGTTTTCTCCATGAGTGATGCTAGGTGCTTCAACTATCGATGTGCTTCCTTCTTCATTCAAATTGAGAGAAATCTGCTCTATATCCTTCTCATCCTCGATTATCATGTTGTGAAGGATTATACAAGCTAGCATGATATTCTCAAGATCCCCTTGCTCATATAGGCGTCTTTGGTCGACGCAAAATACAAAGCGAGATTGCAAAATCCCAAATGTACATTCAACATCCTTCCTCGCCCCTTCTTGATATGCTGCAAACAATTTATGCTTAGCCGATTGCGGTTGGCGTATCGACTTAACAAAAGCAGCCCACTCTGGGTATATACCATCTGCTAGGTAATAACCAATGTTATATTCCCTTCCATTGACAAGGTACTGCACCTTAGGAGCTTCTCCTCTCAGCTGCTCGATGAACAAATCAGATTGATTAAGCACATTGATATCGTTGTTGGATCCAGCAACACCAAAGAACGCATGCCATATCCAGCAATCGTGGGAGGCAACCGCCTCTAGAATGACCGTAGGAACACCATGATCACCACGAGTATACATTCCCTTCCATGCGTAGGGACATCTTTCCCAATGCCAATGCATACAGTCAATACTCCCTAGCATGCCAGGGAACCCACGACGCTCCCCGATCTGCATTAAGCGTTCAACATCTTGAACTGTGGGGCGTCGCAAATACTCCTCTCTAAATATTTCAATCACACCCTTGACAAACATCTTCAAACACTCGACTGCAGTGCTTTCTCCAATCTTGATATACTCATCAAGCTGATCTGCAGGGCTGCCATTTGCCAATTGTCTAATAGCTGCTGTGCACTTTTGAATTGGTGTGAGCCCTGGGCGTTTAATAGCATCTAGTCTCAGGGTGAAAAATGGAGACCACTCACCTAGGGCCTCAACTATGCGCATAAAGAGGGGCCTTCTCATTCTGAATCTTCTACGGAAGATTGTTTCATTATAGATAGGAGTTGACGAGAAATAGTCCTCCATTAGCCGTTGATTGGTTTCTTCACGAGGTCTGTTCACATATCTCTTTGGACCACGGCTACGTCTCCTCCCTTCATCTTGCAGCACTTCAATGTCAGTCTTCAATTCAGCAACCATATGATCTTGTAGCTCTTCCAATATTTCTTGCTGCAGTGAGAAATCTTCCATTATGTATAACTCCTCTGGATCTATGTGGCCATCCTCATCATGAGGATCAGAATCATTTGGTGGAGGATTTTCAGGTTGGTGTGACATCAGGGAAGTAAGATGGAAGCAGTGTATGAGCATATAGCAGTGTACGTGTATATATATTGTAGACTAAACAACTGGAGTTCACACTGCTATTGCAGTTCACACTGCTACTAATGTTCACACTGCTACTAATGTTCACATTGCTATTGCAGTTCACACAGCTACTAATGTTATGACTTTTCAGAGTTCACACGAAAGGCACATTGCTTTATGTTCACACGAAAGGCAAAAATAATCTGCTGACATTACTAGTGTTCACATTGCTTTATGCAGTCATCTATAAAGTAAAGAGCGGCAGGTTTCAAACATCTCTGAAATCAGTTACAGACCAAGGAGCATACCTTAGCAAGCATCTAGAGATAAAAACAAATAGTTTACTTTTGCTCATGATTGATCAAGGATAATAGCAAACTATAGTGGTGTATGCCCATCAAAATAAAAAAAAGACTAAACAATTTACCTTGCCATCATTTTGTATTTCAGGAATGATTAATCCAAAGACCTGATGCAATTTTGAAGTGAAACACAAGAATGTAACCGGGGCCATTGCAAAGAATGGTACATCTATATCATCGCATTTCTAGCACCTACTCTATAGAGCAGTGCATGACCAATTATTAACTACATTAATATTAAAGTCGATTTATATAAGGCACCGAATATACATTTGTGCATTGCAAAGAATGGTACATCTATATCATTGCATTTCTAGCACCTACTCTATAGAACAGTCATGACAAATTATTAACTACATTAATATTAAAATCAGATTTATATAAGGCACCGAATATACATTTGTGCATTTGTGTACTCTATAGAACAGTCATGACCAATTATCAACTATAAAAGCATAACACAAAAAAGTTCTCGTGATCGTACCTTAATCATCTTTAGCAAACAAACTCAATCTCAAGCTCTCTAAACATTTGCCTCTCTCAGCCAAGGCTTCTTCACTAAGATTACTTGTAGGAGCAAACATGAGTTCTCTGTAAGTGTCTAGCATTTTACACTTTGTATGTTCCTTTGCGGCTTTATGAGCAAGTTTGGTTGCTTCTACCTTCTTATCTGCCAAAATTTGTTGCACTTCTGAGATCTTCTCACGGTCTTTCCTAGCCATATTGCTTGCTTCAATGAATTTATCTAGTTTCTCACTGACTGCAGAAAAAGCAACCGATGGCTTATGTTTTCCGTTGTGCTGATCTTTGGCCTTCTTATGCCCAATAGGACGCTGATTTGGATCATCTTCCACATTCACGACATGAGCTGGGTTAATAGTTGTACTCTTCTCCTTTTCCTTGTTCAACCTTTTCACATATGCAGACCACTTCCTTTCATGTCGTAATATCTTCCATAAATGAAGAAGTGTGAAAGGCTTCTCATTATGTTCAGAGGCATATAACATCAATGCTTCATCCATCAATTGATCATCACTCCTCCCACTTTGATAGACTTTAGTGGTTCTTACCCAACATCCTTGGAACTCACTTACTGGCTTCTTAATTCGATCCCGATGAATTTTCATTTGGTTTATGTTTCTAGTACTGTTGCTTTCGGTTGTGCTATTGTAAGTGCAATAACATCGCCCAATATTTATCGGACTTCTTATCATTTCCATCTACTGAGGTCAAGTGAATTTTGCAACGAGCACTAACCTGCATTGAGGAAAAGAACAAAAAATTGCTTACTCAAGTGTAACATGCCAAACTGATCTACAGTACAGTACAACTTTTAGAAACTAGGATAGCTAACTTACCAATCTAATGTCTTCATTATTTGACCAACATAATCGCTTGCCAGTCCTAGCAGGATGCAGGGTGTCATCATCATCAATATCAATTGCTTCTTGCTCTTGTGATCCCATCTGTTCATCTGCGGCTTCTTTTGCTAAGCCACTTTTAGTTGGTGATTCCGTCATTGTACTCTGCCCCATTGTAGCTCCAACAAAATGAGAATTTTCTGGAAGCTGATTTCCATTAGGATAGTTAACAAATGGATTTGACCTCTGTAAATAATTCATGAATCCACCCGGTGAATACAACCTGAAAAATATCAGACAAAAAGACAATAAGCAACACATTTCATAGTTACAAATCATTTCGATATTGCCATGCTTTGTCCTATCTGATAAAACAATGCAAGAAACCTGAAAAGATAACCACCAAGACATGAGAATGATAATGAGCTGGGTTTTATGCATTTCAGGCCTGAAAAGATAACCACATAAACACCCACCCCCACCATATCAATTTTCACATATCAAGTCTATACTTAGTTCTAGAAAACAAGTATACAATTAGAGAGACAAATGATATTCCAGCAGTTTTGCACGGTCTATACTTTGTTTTCTCTATCTTATTAAACATTTTAAAACAATATGCTATAGGTATTGTTTCTTCTCTGTCTAGGACATTTAGAATTGTAGATCGACCATCATGTCCATCAAGCACATCTACCAACCATGCCATCGACATGTTCTTCATCATGTCATAGACTCGACACTCAAATTGAAGAATAGAATTGTATTTCATCTTTATGCATGCTCTCACAAGTCAAAACAAAGAAGGCAATTTTCACAGTTTACATATGCTACTGTTATCACAATAATTTTGCACACTGGGCTTAACATTAAGAAAAAAGCCCTCTCCTGTAGTTGCTATGGTTGAGTGGTTCCATCCACACCTCCAAATTAACTAGTTCTTGCCGTGCTCATATGATCTATGTTGGATCAGTTGACAAGATGTTTAGTAATTACCATTCAGAGGTGATAGGCCACGCAGCAATGACAGGATCACCCATTGGAGCAGCAGCGCCAGGAGCTCCGGCGGTAGGGGAACCCATGCCTAGGGAAGCACCAGGAGCTCCGGCGGTAGGGGAACCCATGCCTGGAGAAGAACCAGCGCATGGAGAATCACCACAACCTTGCTTGGAACTCGAATTGGCCTTCCTTGATCCCTTCCCTTGCTGTAGACATCTCTTTCTCGATCGATCCATCCTTGCAAGTTGGTTGGGGGCGGCGGGGGAGGGGGAGGAGGGGGGCGACGGGGGGGAGGGGGAGGAGGCGTCGGCGGGGAGGGGAGGATTGAGGAGGCGGGGGGAGGGAGGAGAGGCGGCGGGGAGGGAGGAGGGGGCGGGGGGGGGGGGCGGGGGGGGGGGGGGGGGGGGCGGGGGGGGAGGAGGGGGCGGGAGAGGCCGGGGGGGGAGGGGGCGCGGGGGGGAGGCAGGGGGGGGAGGCGGATCTGCGGAGGGAGGAGGCGGGGGAGAGAGGGGAGGGGGCGGGGGGAGGGCGGAGGAGGAGGCGGCGGGAGGGGAGGCGCGGGGGGAGGCGGATCTGCGGAGGGGAGGAGGGCGGCGGGGGCGGATCTGCGGAGGGGTAGGAGGCGGCGGGAGGCCGGGAGGGGAGGGTCCGCGCGCGAAGAGAAACGCGAGAGAGGGAGCGGAGGGAGCGTGGGAGAGGGAGGCGATGGCGGCGCGGGAGGCGCGAGCGATCCGGGAGGGAGGCGATGCGCGAAGCGCGCGTTTTTTTTCGGTTTCTTCGGTATTGGACGACGAGCGACTCGGTTTCTTCGTGAGGAAACGATTTCCTCCTCTTTCTTCTTTAATTAACATGCCACCTCACCAATTTGCTGATATGGAGACCTATTAATTACTAAGTAACTATCCTAATCACTGCATTGGGACTGCCCTAATTATCATTGCTGAATTCGGATTGAAAGTAGCGGTGTGCTATTTTATTTGATCTTTTTATATAAGGTCGACGGTGTATGTAGACCACATCAACCCTTAGATTTAAAATAATAATGAAGTAGGAGTGACCATAATACATGTGTTTGATTTTACGCATTTTAGACGTGTTATTTTCTTTGCCATCCGTCACACATTCCTACGGGTGGGAGCACGTACAATTGGAAGGGAGAAAAATGCCATCCTTCTTGCTCCGCATCTATGGGCCTGTCCATATAGGTTTTTGGAGGTGGTTTTTGGCTGAGTCCGAGATTCGATAGATTTACTAAGCCAAATTGCACTATGCAAACTTGTGGTTGCACTATTTTACAATGGGATGTCCTGACCAGATTCGGTCCTGAGGGTTATCTGGATAGTTCTACCACGTTCCACACTCTCACGCATTTACCGCACCAAACCCCCGAACTATCCGCCCAGATATGTAAACAAGTTGAGGTGTTTAGGGAGCATAAAATAAGGATTCTTATAAAAATACACGACCATTTTCATCTACAAAGTCCCAAATTAGCTCTTTGTAATTGAATATAATGATTGGGGTATTTTAGCATCCCCGGGTACCTAAGCAGGGCTAAGCCATCAATATAAGCATAACTCATTTTTGAAATATTACCATTATAATTTTTTCTAGGGAGAAAACAAGGCTCACTGTTTAATGTGCTAGGAAAGTATAATATTAGCACTTAAATAATGGCAATTAACTAGAGTAGTAAAAACACTCATAAGATTGCACATAAAATAATAGCATGCAATTTAATTATTTAAATGTAAATAATTTGCTAAAATGAGGATTCAAAATGGTCAAAATATTGACTCACCTAGGTCACAGTTGCCCTAGTCCTATTGGTCTTGGGTTGCTTCCACCTCGGACTCATCTTCTTGCGCTTCGTACGCTATTTTTTATTAAACGAAAATTTGAACAGAAATTAATACGACCAAATAAATTCACACGAAAATTCAAACAACCTCAAAAACTTTTGATTTTGGTTCCATTGGATAGAGGATGAATTTAGACAAATTTAGATTTTTTTTTCACTTTTTTTGGAGTTAAAATGAATTAGTTATGCTTATTTGAAGTTTTCAGGCTTATTTAATTTGAAATAAATCAGAAATCAATAAATAATACCGAGGAGGGAGAGTGTGCGTGTGACTGACAGGTGGGGCCCATAGGTTTTATTATTTTTGTTTCCCTCTTTCTGACAGATGGGACCCACTGGGTTTATTAATTTCTTATCTCTCCAATCACTAACACGTGTGGCCCATAGTGGGGTGATTATTCCTTTTTGGTTTCACTAACAGTGGGGCCCACAAAGATTACTATTTTTCCGAGCCACTGACACCTAGGACCCACTAACATTTTAATTAAAAGGGGCCTGCAAGTCAGCGACTAATTACAACTAACAACCATCATTAACGCTAATTAATCCTCGGGCTAATCCTATTGCACAGATGAACAGTGCATCTTCTTCCTCCCGATAATGGCGAAGCTCGCCGGCGGCGGTGGGAGCGGTGGTCGGACATGAGCATTAGTAAAATGGAATGCCCGCGCCTACACCCACCTCTAGGCGAGGTCTCGTCGGCCAATTTGGGAGGTGAACAGGGCGGAGGTGAACACAACGATCTATGACACGGGAACTCAATTCGTTGCTACTAGAGCATCTAGGAGGTGTCACGAGACTACCTCGAGGGTCGGAGGGCTCGGGGATGGCTGCGGTGACCGGTCGGCGTGAGACGACGGCGGTCCGAGGGGAGCTCACGGCTAGAGGGCAGCTCGGGCAACAGGAGCTTCGGCTGAGGGTCGGGATGGCTTCGTTCGTGTTCTGAGGATGCTCTGGGTCAGCGTAATTGACTTGAGGTGGCTTCAATCGACGATGAGCCCATCGGCGGGGTTGGGGAAGAAGGGGTCGTTGGTGAGCTACGGGGCACAGGGAAGCAAATGCATTCGGTGGAAGGGAGAGAGGGATGCGGGGGAGCGATCGGCGGCCTCAATTGGCTTTTATAGGTGCCGAAGGGAGCTATCCGCGCAAGGGCGATTGAGGCGGCCGTGGCGGGTGACGTGGGAGGCGGCGTGGCTACAGAGCAGGCTACTACGGCTTGGCGTCACGATGAGACGGCGACAAAAGATCGCGTAATTCGGCGAAGGGGTGTCGCGCTGCGGCGGCGTGGGTGTTCTTGTGGTTGATGCGGCGTGGGTCGGTGGCGCACGAAGGATGGGGTGGTTGGGAGTACCACGGTGGAGCCAGCGGCGAAGGGGATGGGGGTGGTTGGGAGTACCACGGTGGTAGGGGCCGCATTCAAGGGATTTCAGGGGAGAGGGGAGAAGGGCCGCGGATGCGTGCGAGCGAGCAGAGGGAGGATGGGGAGAAGGAGAAAGGAGAAAGGGTAGGGGCAAAGGCCATGGGACGGTGGGCTGGCCGAAGTCTCTCCCTCTCTTTTTTTAATTTTATTTTGATTTTGATTTTTGTTTTGATTTCCATGGTTAAATTTTGGGGCATGTGTGTATACATACATACATACATACATATATATATATATATATATATATATATATATATATATATATATATATATGTGTGTGTGTGTGTGTGTGTGTGTGTATTATACCCTAAATTTTAGAGAGAGTTTTCTCAAATATTATTGTTTTTCTTTTAATTTATTTATATTTTGCATGTCTCCTTTTTAAACTTTATTGCTAATTCACTTTTTGGGAATTTTGGGCAAATTTTTGGCTCATCTTTTTATATTCGTATTTTGGTTTAAAATTTTCTTTTGTTAACATATCCTTTCTTTGTAGAGTTCCCCCTTTTTATTTTATACATTAATGTCATATAAATGTGTGTGTGTATGTATGTATGTATGTATGTATGTATGTATGTATGTATGTATGTATGTATGTATGTATGTATGTATGTATGTATGTATGTATGTATGTATGTATGTATGTATGTATGTATGTATGTATGTATGTATGTATGTATGAATGAATACATTTTTTGTGTGTTATTTAATGGAACCTCAATCAAAACCAAAGAAACCCATGAAATCAAAACAACAGAAAAATGCAAATTTTCAAAATATTCACAATTTACACCTTTTCCAAAAATGCTAAGTTTTTAGGACATCACAAAGAGGCTCCCTCGTCTACTATGACCTCTTCTACAATGACTCCAACGATCACTCAGGAAGCAAACGCCACGAAGACTACTACAGTTATATCTACGATCGCTTCTATGACTACTTCACTAGCATCCCTGCATATTCAACAACATCACCCCCCCCAGATCAAATGATCGGTGAGTTAAATGAGAGAGTTTTTCGTAGCAGGTATAATTCCAATACCTCGTATGCTCATTCTGTGTTTATTGCATATTTCGAACCTCAAGATGTAAGTCACGCTTTATCTTATGAGTCTTGGATTAATGCCATGTATTAGGAATTAGAAAATTTTGAGCGGAACAAGGTTTGGACATTAGTTTTATCTCCTTATGGTCATAATATTATTGGAACCAAATGGTTTTTTAAGAACAAATAAAGTGAGAATGGAGTTGTTGTTTGAAATAAAGTTAGACTTGTGGCTCAAAGATTCACTCAGGTAGAAGGTCTTGATTTTAGTGAAACTTTTGCACTTATTGATCGAAGCATTCATCGAGCACATGCAAGCAAACCAGCATCTTGCGATCGTAATCAACATATGATAATCGAGATTGTTTTCTTTTGGTTTGAGATTTGTCTTTCAAGTCTTTTAAGCGGAGGCAATCATTCACCTCCCCTCTAATTGCGCCATTCGATCCTATAGTCCCAATGGCTGGGCTCATGTCGAAGCTGGTTGCGCTCAACTTAAGGGTCCTCCAATTAGCCAAATCCCTCTTAAGTGTGTCCCACGTGTTCTTCATTTGTTTGCGCGTGTACTGCCGGCCAGTTTGCTCTTCAAACTTCTGAATAAGGTTCATGTACCCATTACCAGACAAGAAGTGCTGTAGACGATTCCCGGCGTCCATTTCCTCCAGGCGGATGTCAATGAAATGGCCAATGGGCCAGGGCATGGCCATCTCTGAAACCCTAGTGCCGCAAATCCCCAGGGGACATCCCGGTATTGAAGGAAATCGGTGTCAGCGTAGGGCGAGAGGTTGGATGAAATGGGGAAAGTGACGGGAGCGTCACGTGGCCTCACGTGAAAATGGGGAGGGTGTCGGGCGCGGCTTCCAGAAGCGGCTTACGCAAGCCGATCGTTCATATACACTTCGGCTTCTGGAAGCAAAAGCTATGAACATGCCCTATGTTCGGTAGAGTGATCCAAAGGAAGAACTGAAGAATGGCATCGCCGGGCAGGTCAGCACAGTGCAGAAGGATACATATGCAGTTGGACGGATGTTAACTGAACAACTGAGCAAGGCACAGCTGCGCATGTGCACCGGGGAAGGTCGGTCTGGCTTGGTTGCCTTCACCGCTTCCACCTGACCCATGGTCTCGCCCTCTCCCAGATGCAACCGCGCCTGAACTGCCCCCCGAAATGACTGAGATGAGCTTTGCATGAGACTTTCTTTAATTTAGAATGAGGTTTATAAAGGAGCTTAGGGCCTCTTTGGAACTTGATATTTTTTTAAAGAACCACATGGAAATTGAATTGTTTCTTGTAAAGTTCTTATGTTCCAAATGGATCCTAAAATGTATACATCAAATAAGTATTTAAAACCATGTTTAAGATGAGTTTAGAGCTCGGAGTGTGTCGTAACAGTGCAACGCCGGTAGAAGATGGCCTGGACGACCTTCTTTGCGGCATAGGCTCAAGGCCAAAGAAGGCACAAAACATGATTACAGTCGTGCTGCAAAATAGTTAGCCCAATTATGCTATGCTTTGAACGATGACGTGGCACTACACTTTTAGGGAATTTGGCCCTATGCTTTACATAATTACGTCTTACATGTCACTGTGGTATTGGGGGTTATGAAGGCAATCTCTAGAGCGGGTGTATGTCTGACAAATGATTGTCATACAAAAATGGGTGGACATCTTGTATAAACACAATCCTCCAGGCCCCTCTGTGTCGGTGTTGTATCTTAGACTCTTTGGTCCTTCACCCGACTCTTCAGCCTTAAGAGTTTTCAGCGTTACAGTCAAGAGCCTCTCTTAGCAGTTTGATCAGTTCTTTTGAGCTACGAATTATAATTTTTTATTATAGTTTATTAGTATAATAAATAGTAATTATTAAAAAAATTAAAAGTCGGTGAAAAATTAAAAACACAAGGCTTTAGAAATTCTCTTTGGTGGTTAGGGGGTGCATGGCATCAAGAGACCATGAGATCACCCGGAGTGCTTGTATTTTAGTCACCTTTATCGGATGGTTGTTATTGATGACAGCAAGTATGCATGTGTTGTTTTATTTGCCTTATTTAAATGGAAGCTTAACATATCAAGCCTCCTTTTAAGAAGTTGAAAAGACCGGGGGAGATGTTACCTTGACCACTATACCCATTGAAAGTCTTTCTAGCCAAAGCATTGTCACTCGATCAATCACTCAATTCTATGCTGCTTATCGAAGGAGTGTTCCATGAGCAATATATATGAATGGTGTCTTACAAATCAGATCATTATATCTGATTGGTTAGGTATAGTCGACAATTACAATTCTATACTAAATTGGCAAACATGTACTTGTGAAAAAGACTAGATAGTGGTAGCAATAATGCAAGAATTGCAAGTTGTGGCTCCATTCAATCCTCCTTATTTTTCGTGACTTTTAATTTTTGGCCATGGCTTTTGATTGAACTTGCACTGTAATGACTTTTATATTTTTCTAGATTATTTAACTAAAGAAAAATAAAAAAACCACCGTTATATTCTCACGGATAATGCAAAGGAAAAAGAGGGAAAAAAGAAAAAGCAAAAAGTCTGGAACAAATAATAAGCAAAATTAAGAACCAACGCATTCATTCTGATTTCTATAAGGCAAAAGATAGAAGCCAAAATTGGATTGAACGAGCCACATACACAACCAACAACTATGACCCCACTCAAGTGAGCTGCCAGCTTTAGCTTTTTTCACTGTTTAGCGTTTATTTTTGCACTGTAACTACTATGAGCTTTTTCAGCGTAACTAAATTTAAAAAATAAAAAGGTTACATCATCACGGACAATACAAAGGAATAGAAAAAGAAAACCAAAAAATAAAAAAGATGAAACTAAGAAAGTAGAAGCTAAAAGCTAAGCCGCGAGCCATAAACTGATTGTTTTTATAAAAGAAAGCAACTATAAGGCCTGATCTTTGTGGATGTAGCTTATGGTTAAAACTTTTGAATTTTGGCTATATTCGTGACTCATATGCGATGTTGGCTGATATAGATGATAGGTTTTTAATGTGTACTATGATTAACTTATAGACTTCGTTTTGAAAAAATACTCCATTTGAAAGCTAAATATTATAAAAGATAAAAGCCGGTTTAGGCCCATAATTAAACTATGGGGTCAGGGGTATTTTGGTCATCTTCCCCTATCAGCCCGATCAGGTTCTACTACCTTCGCCTCACCTGAGGCCGGCGGTATTCCGACCGGCACCACCTATCCACTTCTCCATCTCTCTCCTCCCCCCTCTCTCCTCCACACCTCCACACCTCTCTCTCCTCTCCTCCTCCGTACGACCGTACGTTCCCCTGCTCTCCCCAGTCACCACCCGTCTCCTCCGCGGTTGGCTATCCAGCTCCACCACCAGCCAGATCAGGATCGCACTGTGCGCCGCCCCTGCCCTGCCGATCCTACCATGCTGCGGCGCTACGCCCTCGCCCGACCCCGCAGGCCCGCCGCACCGCGCCTCCCGCTCCCCGACAACCACCCCCTCGTCGCCGTCTTCTCCTTCCTCTTCATCCCCACCTAAATTGTACTTGGCCGGTGGGTTCTTGGCGTTTTTTGGTGCTGAGCTGGTAGGATCACCAGGTGTTCGACGGGATCCCGGAATGAGCCAGGAGGGGCAGCCACAGAGGTATGGCGGTGGTGGCATCGGGGTGCTGTCCCTAGACCTGCTGGGGCAGGTGCTCGACCGCCTGCGGGAGTCTCGGGACCGCAAGGCGTGCCGCCTCGTCAGCCGCGCCTTCGCGCGCGCCGAGGCCGCGCACCGCCGCGCGCTGCGGGTGCTCCGGCGGGAACCGCTCCCGCGCCTGCTCCGCGCGTTCCCGGCGCTTGAGCGGCTCGACCTCTCCGCGTGCGCGTCGCTCGATGACGCGTCCCTCGCCGCCGCGGTGGCCGGCGCGGGCCTCGGCGGCGTCCGGCAGGTCTGCCTGGCACGGGCCAGCGGGGTGGGGTGGCGCGGGCTGGGCACCCTGGTGGCCGCCTGCCCCAGGCTGGAGGCGGTCGACCTGTCGCATTGCGTCGGCGCTGGGGATCGCGAGGCCGCCGCGCTGGCCGCGGCGGCCGGACTGAGGGAGCTGAGGCTGGACAAATGCCTCGGCGTCACGGACATGGGACTGGCCAAGGTAGCCGTCGGCTGCCCCAAGCTGGAGAAGCTGAGCGTCAAGTGGTGCCGCGAGATCTCCGACATCGGCGTCGATCTGCTCGCCAAGAAGTGCCGCGAACTCCACGGCCTCGACATCTCCTACCTAAAGGTCACTCTCATATGAGCTATCGAACTGTTCTTTGCTTCATGTGGTAGAAAGTTGCTACTTGTAGCTTGATTCAGTCCAGAACTAGGAAAGATATGCCCTTTAGAGAAAGTTGAAAAACTTTGCCACATGGCGACGAATACAGCGGTGAAGTGGGGCATTGATGTGTATTAATTTAATACCTGGAAAATGTCAGAAAGTCTTGGGAGCTTGGACTTATTTGGGCAGTTATTGAATAACTGATGCATTGGAATGAAAACTTGCTGCTCAGGACTGTATGGGTCAAATTATTGGAGACAGTTTGGGAGGAGTGCAATTGGAATAGGAAATGCTACATCTTTGTTCATTTGACAGTATGTAGTTTTCTTGGAAAAACTTATGACATCTTGGGGCATGCCTTGACTTAGATCTTCCGTTTGTAGAAAAAGTTAAATTTTGGTGACACGTGGCAAAAAGTACATTTGGAAAAAATGGCTTGCTGTGATAGGCATTGGTTTTTATTGTAGGAGTTAGAGGTAGGAGAGATACTCCAATATTTTAACCTGGAAATGGTGAAAGTTCTGCGAGCTGGGACTAGTTTACTTCTGGAGTTGGGATGTGCTGATTCTGTTTCTGACTTTCTGTAGAGACTAATTCATTTTACAAAGTGCAACTGGAGTAATGGCAAGGGGATCTTGGTGCAATTTAGTAGTGTCTCGTAAGAAACTCAATAAATGGAAAAAATACATTAGGAAAAGTTGGATTTTGGGCACAGGTCCATTCTGTTTGAACTGGCACATTTTCCTGTCATGGAACTGAAATGAATGGTATATGTTGCATCTTTGACTCTGTGTGCTATTTTGTTCGGTACTTAGTTACAAACTGTGGCCTACTGTTTGGCATGCTGATGGAAAGGGATGAGCTTGGGTTCAAAAAACCGAGGTAATCGAGTGGGGTGACTAGGTGGGATAGAGTAGCCCAAGTGTTCTTTTGATCTTAAACTGATGCAGTTTGTCCGAAAAGTTGCATCTTGGGATGACTAATCATATTATTGGTGACTCTGATGCATTTTAGAGTTATGTTATTGGAACTAGTGGAAAGGGTTACACATTTTTTTCGCAATAGTGTTTGTTTAGAAACCCATGGCACCATTCCATGTTTCGGGTAGAACTGGAAAAGATCCCCCATATACAGACAAATATAATAATTATTGACACTGTGACAACTGTACGATAGGACTGTATAGTTTAGTATTTCATTACTTGATTTCATCTACTACTGAAATGAAGTAGGAATAGTATAGGCTTTAGAGTGTAGAAGTTTTTGCTTTTCTGGTCGGGAATTATCTCGTCATTGGATTGTACCATGCACATGCGGAAATTGCAGATTAACTGCGTTATTAGTTTGGTTGTCTTGAAGAGCTAAAAGTTTGAAAAAGTTGGTTTCTGATGAGTTGACTATATGTTGCTGCAAAAGCTGCATCTTGATTATTAGTAGACTTTTTTGGTTTTCTCTGTTCCTTGCTGCCACTTGGTTTGCTCTACTTGGGAAATTGGGATCTTTAAAATTCTTTTTCTGTTGTAGGTGAGCAATGAATCCCTTAGATCGATATCCACTCTTGAGAAGCTAGAGGACTTGGCAATGGTTGGTTGCTCATGTATAGATGATAAAGGCCTGAAATTGCTAAGCAGAGGGAGCAATTCACTGCAGGTAATCACTTTTGGAGATAATGATTTTTGATAGTGTCTTCATGCACATTATCATGCCTTCAATCATCTGAAATCTGAATATTTCAAGTTTCTAGCTTCCTATCAATTGGATGTTGCTTACTCTCCATTGAAACTTGAAATTTGGATACTTACAAAGTGTGCAACTTCACCAGCAATTGAATGTTTGATTATCCTCTTTTAATCTTATCGAAGCATTGATCCATTCTAGGTACTGTCTTCATTGCAGAGTGTTGATGTGTCAAGATGTGATCATGTGACTTCCCAGGGCTTAGCTTCACTTATAGATGGTCACAATTTTCTGCAGAAGCTAAATGCTGCAGATAGTTTGCATGTGAGTTGGTATTCCTAATGTTACTTGCTTGTTGCACACATTAGCTATATATTTAGATTAAAAGATGCCCTATTTTATGATGAAAGAAGTAAAATGGTTTTCTAACTAGTCCAGAGGGACTCGGCTTTTATGAAGAATAAATAAATAAATATTCAAAGAGGACGAATACCTGATTTCTGGTGATTGCTGACCATCTAACTGAACCTTGTAGGAGATTGGACAGTGTTTTCTATCCAAGTTGGCAACACCGAAGGAAACCTTGACTGTGTTGAGACTTGACGGCCTTGAAGTCTCGTCCTCTGTCCTTTCAGCGATCGGTGAAGGTTGTAACAGCTTGGTTGAGATTGGACTTAGCAAATGCAACTGTGTTACAGATGAAGGCATCTCTTCACTTGTTGCTCAATGTAGCTACCTAAGGACAATTGATCTCACATGCTGTAATCTCCTCACCAACAATGCCCTTGATTCAATAGCTGACAACTGTAAGATGCTGGAATGCTTCCGATTGGAATCCTGCTCTTCAATAAGTGAGAAAGGACTAGAGAGAATCGCAACCTGTTGCCCCCATCTTAAGGAGATGGATCTCACTGACTGTGGAGTGAATGATGCAGGTTTGTGATACCGCTTATTGCATCTTTGCTAATTTTTCATTCAAGCCTGCCTTTTGATTTGAGCGTTGTCATGTAAAAATCAACTGTTTTGCAGCACTGCAGCACTTGGCTAAGTGCTCTGAACTGCTGATATTGAAATTAGGCCTGTGCTCACGTATTTCCAACAAAGGCCTTGCTTCTATTAGTTCAAACTGTGGAAAGCTCATGGAACTTGACCTCTATCGGTAATTCGATGATCTTGTTTGTTCTTTTATCATGACTCCCAGTCATTCTTCTTGTATGAAATTAACCTGCCTCCTATCCTTCTTTCCACAGCTGTAGCTCTATTGCCGATGATGGGTTGGCAGCTTTAGCAAATGGCTGCAAGAAGATTAAGATGCTAAACCTTTGCTACTGCAGCAATATTACTGATGGTGGTCTGAGCCACCTAGGCTCTCTAGAGGAGCTCACAAACCTTGAACTGAGGTGCCTGGTTCGTATTACAGGTATTGGAATTTCCTCAGTTGCCATTGGTTGCAAGAGTCTAATAGAACTGGACTTGAAGCGCTGCTACTCTGTCGATGATGATGGCCTGTTGGCTCTTGCCCGATATGCTCTAAACCTTAGACAGGTACATGTTCTGCCAAATTTAGCATCTTTGTTACTTGCTTTGAAGGAGCAGGAACCTTACAAGCTAGTCCCTATTATGCAGCTTACTATATCATACTGTCAAGTTACCGGCTTGGGCCTGTGCCACCTGCTGAGCTCCCTGAGGTGCCTCCAGGACGTGAAGATGGTGCACCTCTCATGGGTCTCTATAGAAGGGTTCGAGATGGCGCTCAGAGCGGCTTGCGGGAGGCTGAAGAAGCTCAAGATGCTCAGTGGGCTGAAGTCTGTGCTGTCCCCGGAGCTGCTCCAGATGCTGCAGGCTTATGGCTGCCGCATCCGCTGGGTCAACAAGCCTCTCGTCTACAAGTACTGAACTCGCGTTCATTTCATCATTCACGCATGGGTAATATTCACAGGTTGTGAAACCTGATCCTTCCAATTTTGGCCTGCCTGTACAAGCCATGTTAGCTAGATAATTGTATTGTGCTGACTAATAACACTAGTCAACGGATGTTTGGTAGAATACTGCTCCAACGAATAATAAGTCAATGAGAGTAGTTGTAGTAGAATAATAATTAGAGATTATGTACTTTATTATTATTACAACTCCAAGCCACGTAGGGCTTAAGGTTTTGGGCACATAATAGCCCGATAATATTACAATATTAACTGTTCTCTACCATTAATTATACATGGTACTCTAAATAAAAGAAAAATATATAATATAGTATCCGTCCGACCGACATGGGGGATGAACTACATGTTGTCTAATCTTCCCTGTTGCTGTATAAGATCTTCACCTCATCGAACTCTAGTTAGTCTTAACCTCATACCCTTGGGTGCCCTCACTATCTACTCTATCCTTGTCAAATCTCAAGCACAATATGGCTAAATATGGATAAAGGGGGAGGTTTAATAATAAGAGTGAATACGAAGTACTCAAGAAGTTTTTAAATAATGATGTACATTTGTTTTTATTTTTCTCAAGTTCGTACCTAATCTTTCCTTCAAAATCCATTTTATCATTTAGAAGAGTTTACAAGTATCTGAAATTGTTCTAACAATCATTCTAGAGAAGAGAAAGCCTCTAATTGGTTCCTAGACTCTTATCCAAGATATTAGCATGAATTCATGATTTAATAAAGCACTGCGCAGACTTGTATCAATTTATCCATAGCTATTTTGAATTCTTATAGACATCGAGTCTTTCGCATTTCCTTTGATGCGATCCCAAATTCAAAATAACAAAATGTTTTCTCAAATTTCATCATTATGGTTGGGTTCAACTGTGCTTTGCTTAAGCTTTGGCTTATACGTGCTACAGTAACTAACTATTAAATGGTGTGTTTTTTCAAAGCGAGATCAATAAAAAAATTATAGTAAAAGTGTACTGAGTTCAATTGTATCGGTCAAAATCGTATGCGACTATTTTCCTCTGCGTACTGCCTCTCACGAACAGCCAGAATTCAAAAATTTAATCCATAAGTCATAAGTCACAGCTCAAAAAAAAACTCACCATATATCTCCATCCGACTATAGAATAGCCGTTGGTTAAGCAGGTCTGAATACTCGACACTCCACTACGCTAACATATGCGACTTGGATCCTTCATTGTCGGAATTAGACTTAGCCAATCTAGAATACTCTATGAAACCACTGTACTATTCCTTAGATCGGTAGATAATGCTTAGAATATATCGTTGAATCATTTCATATAGGATGTAAACCATAACATATATTAATATTATAAAATTAGAGTTTAAACATATTACATCGGATCAAGTTTATAATAAAGAGCGATCAGGCTAAATGGATATATTACATAAATGCAGAAGCGAAAACGAAAGTGAAAGGGGAGGGCACAACTCGCCACAGGCAAATGGCTAGGGTAAGTCATGTGTGATCGATATTAACCAAAGGCTTGGGTAATATTAGTGCACTTAAATACCAACTTAGCATGACTGAGGTAAGATCTAGACTATTATCCTAATCTCCTCCATCTTCTTCACCATCAGCTCCTAGGGTATTGTAGTAGGCATAATGTTCTTGATCCACAGGCTTTGAGGAATTTTCTAAGCGAGGGTGAGCACAAACAACAGTGCTCCATGAGCTAATATACATAATGCAATAGTATACATGCAAGGTTTAATCAAAGGTAGGCTCGAATTCTTTTATTTGCTAGAGGCAACATTTGAAAACTTATAATAATTAGAAACTTGTATGACTTACCTGGCTCACAAGCATGTTGATCTTGCAAATCTTGACTTGTCTCATATTGCGACTCTTCAGTGTCCTCGTACTCTACTTAGACGATCGCATCGAAAAGCAAATAAACACGCGAGTAAAATAAATAAATATAAAAAATTCAAATAAACTCCAAATTAAAATTTTCACTACCATTAAATATATATTGAATTTAGAAAAATGTAAAAACAAATTTCACTAAATTTGAAGTAAAAATGAATGAGAACAAGCTCTCCAACGTTCAAATTTAGATTAAATCCAAAAATTAATAGAGGTGAGAGAGTCTCTTCTCTCTCACTGGTCCACCAGAGTTTAATTAATTTTTGAATTACTTTTCTATTAAAAAAGGCTGTTGAGGCTGACAAGTAGGACCCACAGGGTTTTAAATTCATTTTGATTTATATTTTAAAGGAAAATGGCTGAGAAGCTGACAGGTAGGACCCATACACTATAGCATAGTAGAACGGGCTCACTTGTCAGTGGCTTACAACTCACATAACCAGTTAAATAGGGTTTTAAAGCGGCTGGGGGCCCACATGTCAGAGAGACAAGGGTTTAATTTTAATAGGGAGGGCCCGCACATAAGCCAGATCAGCAAAAACTAATGATGGTAGTAAACTTAACTAATCACGGTTTAAACCTAAATATGCGTGCTATAGTCTTCGCCCGCCGAGAGAAGGCGAGGCCCACTTATGAGTGGCTTATAACTCACTTAACTGATTAAATAGGGTTTTAAAGCGACTGGGGGCTACATGTCAGAGAGACAAGGGTTTAATTTAAGTAGGGAGGGCCCGCACGTAAGCCAGATCAACAAAAACTAATGATGGCAGTAAACTTAACTGATTGAAGGATCGAAAATGGCAACAGAGGGGGTTAAATGGTGCATTTAAAAATTCCGCCCAAAATATTCACACTATTTTCTTCTTCGATAGCAATGGAAGCTATGAAGTAAGAAAATAAAAGCTTACTGAAAAAGATGGAATTGAAAATGCTCCTGAAACTACGAACGGAAAGAAAAATAGAGACTACTACCCTAAGAGAGGATGGAGCAGATCGCATAGAAAAGCAGAATAAATCGCAGAAATCGCACCTAAGACAGACTAGAAATCGCAGAAAATAAGAATCGAGAGGACACATCTGCTGTCCAAAATCGATGAAATTAAAAAAGCTGAAAAACGAAAGCTGAAAGGTGAAAGCTGAAAAGAGAAAGCTGAAAAGCCAAAACTGAAAATGACTACCAATAAATGTGCATGCTGCTGTCCAAAATAGACTAGAAGGAGCAGCAGAAAATGCACACAACAGCCTGGTCGAACTGCAGCAAGGGAAGGCAATAAAACTTGAAAAATCTGTAGACTAGAAACTACAAGGGAGTTCTTAAATTACCATTGTCTACCTCCAGCCAAAAGAGCTAAATGTTAATCCAAAATAGCAGTAAATAAGGAGCAGTCCCAACCGAAACTTGCAGCAAATAAATACAAGAAAAAGATAGCAAATAGTCACTTAAACAGAAGACAGTTATTGAAATGATTGCTCTCAGGAATGTGCTAGCCAAGAGGCTTTGAGGTGATTCCCAGTTCAGAGCAAAAGAAAAAGAGGAAGATTGCAGCAGTGAGAACACAAGGAAAATATGCTAGAGAGAAGAGTGCTATCGGGTATGAACTAGCCAAATGACCTTGAGGAAATACCCTGTTCAGAGCAATGAAGATTCAGTAAATACTCGAACAACCCAAACTCCACAAAGAGAAGAATACAAGGATCAAACAATTTGCTTATGGAAATTGACCAAATGGAGATTTCCATCATAAGCAAAACCAAACAACAAACACAATCAGAGAGAGAATAAGACTAGCATCTCAAACAAGCATTTCATACAATTAAATGAAAAGAGATGAATGATTAAAAAGAGAGGAATGATTACAACAAGTTCATACCATCTCTCAACTCAAGAACTCACACATATCTCTCAAGAACATAAGCCCACACATGGAGAGAAAACTTTAACACTCATAGAGCACAAGCATTAGAGAAAACCCTAACACTCACACCCTTCTCTCTCTTTCTCTCATTCTCTCTCACTAGAGAACACCTCTATTTAGCCTCCATTAATGGGTTTACAAGTCTACTTTACCCATTAGGTCACACAAACTCCTCTCTTTATCCATTAAGCCCTAATCACATCCACTTCCTTTTGTGCAGCCCTGCGTATTCACCAAAACGCCACTCCTGCACCTTCTAGGAAGCTTCCTCCTTTCTTGCCGCGCAAGCCTTGCAACCACTTCGAGTCCTCGCCGTCTTCGACACGTCTCGACCGCTCTGACCTCAGCACCGCTTGTGCCTAGTCCGGTCACCCAGTGTCTCACCACGACTCCATCTCAAAGTTCTGCAGCCCTCACCGACAAGAAAACACATTACATAGCACCGCACTAAATATTAAAATCAAACATCTGCATCAGTAAAATGCCCGAGACAAACTCATACTACTCAAAACACGTGTCAATTACTCATGACACAACCAGGGTTACCTCCACATGATCTCTCACTAATCACGATTTAAACCTAAATATGCGTGCTATAGTCTTCTTCTCCCATCGAGTTGAGGCGAGGCTCATCACTGGCGAGAGGGAGGACGACGGTTGGAGGGGGCAAAATGGCTTTCTCGGCTCGGCCGGAACCTCTAGGCGAGGTGACGCGGCTCGATTTAAGGGTTGTAGTGGTCGGCGGCGAGCTCAAGCGGCGACGGTTGGAGCATGGCACAATGGCACTACAAAGTGCTAGAGTCTAATTACGAGCTAGGGAAGCAACACGGGGCTAAGAGTGACTAACCGGAGATGAAGTTGGAGCTTGGGAATGAGGAGAATGGATTGGTGATAGAGGACTGAAGCGACAAAGAGGGGGTCGTCGCAAGCAGTGCACCGGAGAGAAAGAGGGTGGACAGGGAGGCTTGGGTCATCTTTGGGATCTCTGTGAGGTAATCCATACATAGGGAATCGGATGGAGGTGCGGTGGTTCACGATCGACGCTAGCGGTGGCTCGGGCGACCAGAGGAGACGAAGAAAGGAGAGTGGAGACGCTCGGGACAAATGAAGGCGAGGGGAGGCAATTGGGGTCAAGGCGGAGCGGGTCGGGGGTTTTATGGCCACGGGAGAAGGTGGTTAGCCATTGGGCACTATTAGGATGAGGAGGAACCGAGGGCGACAGAGCTAGGTGCATGGCACGGGCGTAGGGTAGGGAGGCGGAGCCAGTGCTAAGGGCAGGCATGAGTGAGGAGGGTGAAGGCGAGGAGAGGGGGCTCAATGGTAGGCCACAGAATACTGGAACACCAGGGCGACGAGGTGTGGGTGTGATGGACGTGGGCACAACGTGGCGTCAGAAGGAGAGGAAAAGAGGAGGGGGTCCAGGCAGGACATGGGCGGTGCTAGGCTAGGCTAGCACAGGAGCGCACAGCGGTAGGCGGCGGTGCACTATCACTACACAGGAGGGAGGTAGGGCTAGCGCCCGGAGCGGGTCGGGGGCGCGAACATCACAGCGGGGATGTGCACTGGGTGTGCATAGCATGGCCAGGGGCGACATGGGCTAGCTGGGGCCAGGCCGAAGGCCTGGTGGGCCAAGGGAAGGGGAGGATAGGTTGGGCCAAGCTCAAGGGGTTTGGAAATTTTGAAAACATTTGAAATTTGATTTGAATTCGAATTGCACTTTTGAATTTAAATTTCAAAATTTGAAATCCATTCAAGCAAACTTCACGGTTCCCAAAATGGAATGTTACATTCACTTCCAGGCTCTATATTGGTTCTGTATTCCTCCCTTAGTTTTATACTACTTACCCATTATGGAGATAATAGCAACATAAGAGAGTAATATGTTCTGCCTGTCTGAGATGGGAAATATGGTTGATACTGTTTTACAACTCATTCTAGAATAAAATTTTTTTATAGTCCTTATGTTTATGCATATGTAGAGGGTCTCACCTACCCCTGAATCCCTGCCAGAGCACCCTCTACCCTTCTTTGCTATTTACCTTTGTAGGCCACCGCTCCTTCTGTGGTTCTGCTCTCTCTTTCTTATCATGTTTCATTTTTCATGTCATTTCTCTTTTCTTTTAGAAATCAATTTGATGCAAGGTAATTATAGAAAATACTCATAGCAAAGTAATTCATGTACCACAACATACTTAAAAAGCATACTCTACTTGCCTGAATGTAGGGTATCTGTATCAGTGGTGATCTAACTGGTCTCTTTCCCTTGGACCAGTTCTTCCCCTGCATTAGTTTTGATCAAAACAATTATTTAGGATTTTTTATTATATTTCAGATGAAGTAACAACCCTTGTTGAATATTTGTACACTTATTTTTAGAATCCTTTCTATTATTCGGGAAATTATGTTTTATTGATTTTCTTTAGTAAAATTTATTGAGTTATTTTGGTCAAGTTTTTGGGTATTTGATTTATTATTTATATGAGGGTATTTATTAGTTTATATCTTCTTAATATTTTCTTTTATTTCCAATTCGGTTGCCACTTGCACATTCCCTTTATTTTGGCGCATGGGCACCTGAAGCCGGCCCACCAGCCCATCAAAAAGTGCATTGTTAGAATCAGAGTATATGATATCAACAGATTGCAAATCAATAATAATTTTATTAATGCAATCAAAAAGTGCATCTACTGATTCTCTAGGTTTCATCTCGAATTTAGAATATTTCTTTTTAAATTGATTCTGATGAATACTGGTAACAGACTTAGAACCTTCATGATAATTAGCTAGAGGAGTCTAAATTTTATTAGCAGATTTAATATGAGCAAATTTGATAAACTTGTTTCTACTTAGACCTTACAACAAAAATATTTTTAACCTTAGTATTAGCTTCAACATCAGTAGTATTTTCAGTAGTAACAAAAAGAGACACTACGTATGGATTTTTAACTTTTTGCCAAATAGCATTACTTTATGCTTGTAGAAAAATCTTCATACGTGTTTTTTAATAAATATAATCTGATCCATAAAAAAACGGTGGCTTACCTCAAAACGGTCTCGATTTGATGCAATTGCAACTTATTCTGATATCACTTGTAGGATCATCGATGGTAATTAGAGGTTGAATGATTTTAATCTGCATCAAAAGTTTTTTTTTCATATTCCTACTATCTTCTGCTCTTTTAACTTATCAAACACAGTAAAAATTCAAAACAAAAGCACAGCAAAGAAAAAAAATATTTTTTCTTGATCTCCTTCCTCTTGTATCACGCTCGACTGCGCTCGAGCTGTCCTTCTGCTGGTACCCACCCCTGCGCACGGCTTCTAATACTCGTGAGATGGCCTCCCGCTTCGTGTGACCCGCGCATGCTCCTGTCGTGATGGACGAGCAGCACCTCGCCCGATGGACTAAACAGAGCAGCTGCACCGTGCCTCTGTCGATGCACTAGCCCTCGACGTGGCGCTCCGTGGGACAGCCGAAGGACGGCACCCCTCTCCCTGGCCGTCACGTGATGGCTGCACACGCAGCGCCTAGAGCTTCTTCGCTCTCTGTTGTCTTCACCCTCCTTCGAGATGTTCACGTTTTGTTCGCTGATGATTGGTTACCGCGCCGAGCTGGTGCGTGGAAGAACGACCGAGGAGTCGAGGTCTCAGTGGCGCACGGATCAAGAGAGGACCAGGGCACGCCGAAGGAGACAGAGGATACGTCTCGCGTTCGGTGCTCTCCGAACCGTGCGTGACGAGGAAAAACCAACACGGAACAGAGCGCCGCGCGTCCGTTTTTTTTTTTTTTTTGTCAGATCAATTTTCATTACTAGATCCTTATGTTTATGTTTACAAAATGCTATCCTAACACTTCTCAAATTCTAGCAACAAAATTATACCTCTCAGCTCTTAGATTAGCCTCTAACTCTATCTATATTTATAGTCTAGAGCTCAAATAAACTCTTATCCAATTCTAATAAACAAGGGACCGAAACCCTTACATAATACGAGGTTTTTTAACTTTTATCACATGATCCAATTTTGGACACTCCAAAATTAAATTATTACATGTTATAGCCTTCGGACCGTATTTTTGTAGCTCCAATATGTATCATCCACTTTTGATCTCCACATGCCCTAACTTAAGTACAACCGTCTCCTCCAACATCCTTGACTCTCTGGACATGACTTTGCATAAAGCTATCTCTAGTCCTCGTCGTAGACTACAATCGTCTTCAAGTTATCCTACACATACAAAGACCAAAACAGTATCTTTTTTCAGCACAAGTTCTTTCAAATTTGATCAATATGAGTCCACACACGCCACATGTCTCAAATAACATTAATAAATAACATTGTTAATTATTTATTATCATAAAAATGCTTGATCTAACCACATGATCAAACACAAAATGACCAAACGTGTCATCTGCTGTACCACATTTGTCCACTGAAGGTTCATTTTTGTTAATTTTTGTAATGATTTTACTTATTCAGGATTGTAATGGAATGTTCTACTTTTTGTACGATTTGAGATGGAGGAATCAGAAGAGAGATGATGTCTGTGTTACTGGTTCTTTCTTACCTTGATTTTCCATCAGCCGAGTCAGAGGGTGGTAAACCAGGTGTGGTGTGAGACTTGCATAGTCATATGAGTTAGCATGTTCACAAGGGTGATAGAAAGAGATGGGAGATCAGGTGCAGAAGCATTAATGGGAGCCGATTCATCTTTTGCTAATTTGACCGATTTGATCATATCATCGGTCATTACGAAAGTGTTGCGTGTTTTCTAATGAAGTGAGACCATAACACTTTTTCGCTTGCCTTCTGCCATGCCACGGCTTGCAACCATCCACTGCTCCACTACAACTCATGTTGCTTTAGCTTGCCTCGTGCTTAAGTTTCTCACGCCTAGGGTTTGTCGGCTCGCTGTGGAGATCCGGATTTAACAATCTGAATCTTTTATATATTCTGAGTTAGTCTCTAAATTAGCAGCTAGTTTATACAATATAATATTGGTAGATATCACGTCCATACAAGGGTATAAAAAGGAGTACTAAATATTACATAAGTATTCATAAATAGATCTTATGATTAAGTTTTACATAAATGGCCGATATGCCAAATATGCAAACCAAAAGGACCTCTATGATCTGTTACAGGAAATCAACTGGGGCTAAATCTAATCTTGGCTTCGTCTTCCATGTCATAGCTGGAGGCATGGATGAATCCATACACCGAGTCATCAACTCCGTCATCTAAAACCACATATTAAATAACAGTGAGTACAAAAATATTCAAAAAATCCATATAGTAGAATGCAATTGTATATATAACTACATGCAGGGCTTGCCCAAGTAAAGGTCTTGTATCTCTTTTTGCACAATGCTAATTTGTCAAATATACTAATTTAGTTAGTTTTCATACCTATAATTTAGCCACTTTTACATTAAAACCAATATCCATTTTTTAATCAAGTTTATCATGAGAGCGAAATCCCTCCACTTTCATTTCCATTAAGTTATTACATCGAATCCATTCATAATTACTTTTAATTTATGAAATGTACGCAAGTGTGACGTTTCTACACTTTTGCCCATGTCCGGAGGCACGACTTTTCAAATAAATTTTTCACATTTTGCATAGGTTGTATAACTTTATCTACAAGATATGTTAACTCATAATATTGGCCACTACAAGTTTCTGTAGACGTGCGACTGAGAAAATCATAACAAAGTTTTTACAATGCTTAACTATGATGCTTACTCTCACTCTAAGGTGAATCCTCAACACTGACGACAGTGATCGTTTCCATCCTAGATTACGCCTCACCCCTAGAACATT
Organism: Melocanna baccifera; assembly: GCA_036346265.1. Classification (NCBI taxonomy): domain Eukaryota; kingdom Viridiplantae; phylum Streptophyta; class Magnoliopsida; order Poales; family Poaceae; genus Melocanna; species Melocanna baccifera. The sequence goes on along the minus strand of CM070709.1, from coordinate 2,816,483 downwards.
CTCTTTCCGGGCTACATTTTCAATGATGGACTTAGTTATTAGGGAATCTTCGGCCCTTCACGTTTACGAAATCCACAAGGGTAGTGACCATTACAGGTCACTCTCACCAATCACATTAGAAATTCAGAAATCCACATAGCAATCTAAAAGCTCAGGATTCATACTGGAGCTAAGCAAATTAGTGGACCAAGTTCATCCCATAACTAAACTTATGGTTGCACGATTTATGTGTAAAAAAGAGAAGTACAAGAATTTTGTCCTTAAATAACTCAAGCAAGACCAAGCACAAAACCAAAACTCATGCAATCCCTACACAATTATTTGAGAAAGGACACGTGCAATCCCTACACAACACATCAAAAAAATGACACATGCAATTCCTTCATGTTCAATCAAAAAATAACACATGCAATCCCTACACTGCCAATCCAACGTGTGCAATCCCTACACCGGTCTCCAACCAACCAATCGCCCAAGTCTCCACCATTTTTGAAAGTTTTTTCTGCTTTCAGTGGTAACCCATGTTACCATCCTCATTATCATGTTTTCAAGTTCAGTTGGCAAAGTTTGTATTGAACTTTATTTCACCACTAAGGCATTTCTACAATCATAGCCTACTAAAGTTTAACCAATGGTGAAGTTACTATCATTGTAAATATCCTAGGGTGATATGGCAAGAGAATAATCAAGGAAGGGGAATATTAGACATGGAATGCATGGTATAACTAGACAATCAACATTTAACATAGCATTTTAATAATTATTCATAATAAGCATGCATGTATATTTGAAAGTAAAATATTGGCATTTGAAAACTAGGGTCAGCATGACCAATTATAAGGACTTATCTTAATCAAATGTAGCTAGTGTGAGATCTTGTTTGTCAACGACAGGGACGTCTGAAGCGTCAAAGTCTAGACACATGAAATTAATCATATTCAACACAACATCCAAATAAAATTCAAATGAATTCTAAAAATAATGATTTTGGTTCCAATAGAAAGGTTTTGAATTTAGATAAATTTAAAAATAAAAATTATTACATTTGTATTTGAAATGAAGAAGTTATTGTCTTTCAAATTTTGAATTGAAATGAAATATTAGAAATTTTGCAACGGCTATATTTTGAACTGAAATGAAATATCAGAAATTTTGCAACGACTATATTTGGTTGATGGGAGTATAAATACTCTCCCACCAGTTCAATGATAGAAGAAGAGACTATTAAACATCCTTAAGCATTGACCATTCTCCCCACTCCTCAACTTTACATTGTGTATTCATTTGAGGTAGTTGAGCCACATTAAGTGCATTTCATCTCTAGATTGATTCTTAGTACTTGATCGTCGTCAAGCGAAGTTATAATTTGTTACTCTTAGTGTTTGCCGGCACTTAGACAGTTTGATGAAAAATTGCGAGGTGATCTTTTCAAGAAGATTGTGAAGAGGCCCAACGCCAACTTGTGAGTGGTTTGGTATCCACCATCTCCGGAACAGAGGAAGGATAACTACTAGTGGATTGAAGAGTTGAGACTTAATTTGTGAAGCCTGTCCAAGTTGCTTAAGGTTTCTTCAACGTGGATTAGAGGAACCAGCAAGTTTTCGAACACTACAGTAAAATATCGTGTTTCAATTGGTTATTTTTTTGTCTCTCTTTTTGCACTTGTATTTCTACTATATTGTGGTAATTGTGATCGCTGAATTTGCTTGTGCTAGAGATATTTGTAGAGACTAGTGCTTATGGTGCCTTAGGTATACGAGAATTGTGTAGGTCTAATTTGTACTAAAATCTTGTCTAGCTACAAGTTGTGGTAATTAGCTTTAGAATGCAAGAATTTTTATAACCTTCTATTCACCCCCGGTTATCCTTGATCTTACATAGGGACTGCTGGTCAGTGAGACTACACAAGGCAATAGAGAGGCTTACGGCGGAGCTCCTTGGTGAGCTCGCTGGCAGCAAGGGAGGGGTCGGCGTGCTAGGTCGGCGTGCTAGGCTAAGGGCCAAAATGGAATACTTAGGTCAAGATCTAGACATGGATGGCGACGGAGTTCAGTGAGGGGTACCACAACGGTGGCTAACTGACTATGAACGACGGCACTAGGTGGTAGTGTGATGGCAAGGGCACAAAGCCATGCTCAGGTCAAGGTTAAGGGCGTAATAGGTTCGGTGGGTTGCCTTAAGTGTTATGGGCATGGCTCGAGGACTTAGAGTCGTCGGATTAAGGTCGACGGTGAGCAAGGCGGCAACTACATGGCTGGCGACGGCAACTTAAGATTTCTACCTAACTTCATCAAATTAGTGGTGGTTCCATGATCTATTAGCTACGACGAAGTTGATAAAGTAATGCTCATAACATTTCGTGCGGTGTGTCATGCTCTCCAAAGTGGCCAGTGGCAACAAGAAAGGGTGATTGTGGTCGGAGCATTACGACCGATTCTAGGATCCAATGGCTAGCCCATAAGGTTGGCTTTTAGCTGAATTGCAAAGGGGTAGAAGGGCTTAGTGAGAAATAAAGTAGAGAGAAAGATCGATGGCGGCGACTAGTCCGATCGGTGTTGGAGAAGACGAACGTGTCCCAGCAACTCTAGGGCACTACAAGGAAATTCAAAGGGCGCATTAGAACAGGAAGATCAAGGCAAACAATAAGGGCATGATGGCAATGGCCAAAACTCACCTGAGCGAAGAGAACGGGTGGCAAGGTCTGTGGCGATGCGGGGCACAACAGCGAAGATGTTGGCTTCAGGCTTCTTAAGCACAAACGGGCAAGGAAATATGAGCACGGGGTAGAGGGGGATGAGACAAACTTAGAGTTCATGACAGCGTCGTTGGAGACTCACTGATCAGCGAGGAATCAAGCGGTGGAGCTTATGGCTGGATTTAGGGAAGAATGAGAAATTCTTCCTCTCCAAAGGCAATGACGGTGCGAGAGCTCGGGAAAGATACTTAGTGGGTGAGCTCAAAGGTTTTGACGTGTGCGAGTTGACTTAAATAGGGGTGAGGAGGGAGAGATGGTGCGGAAGCCATGAGTGACTTTGGGCGCTGGGCAAGAGTGTGTGAGAGAGAGAGAGCTAGTGATGGGACAAGGTTGCGGCGACAAGACGAGGTTGTGGTGCACAAGGCTCAAGGCACAGAGGGCTTCAATGCGATGCTTGCACATGAACACATGCAAGAATATGAGCTCGAGCGTGCACGCGAGAGAGGAGAGGACGAAGAAGCAAAGTGCCAACTGACAGGTGGGGCCTTGGTGCCAACATGGCAGTGACAACAAGTTCGAGCAGGCGATTGGGCTGTGAGCGTGCGAATGGGTTGGCGAGCGCACGGGAGTGGGCCGGTTTAGCTGGGCCGTACAGGAGGAAAGAAAGGAGGAATGGGCTAGGCCGCCAAGTGGATTTCAGCCAGAAGGGGAAGGAAGGAGAAATTAAGGATTTAAACTTTAATCTTGTTTTCTATTTGAGTTTGAATTTCTATTTTGAATTTTAGGAGGTATTTGCACACAAGATTTTTAGGAGCAATTCTTTAGCATCCAATTGACTTTTAGAAATTTTGAGTTCATATTTTTTTGGCTAAAAAATTATTTTCAAAATCTTAAACTTCAACAAGGCTTTGGGGAAAAAATTAAAAATGCACCAAAAGTTTTAAAAATTCAAGAAAATCATACATTTTTGAAGCAAAATTGTGCTGTTACACTCGCCTAGGTATTGACCTCGACTCACATAGGTGGTGACCATGATTTTGCTTGTGATATTTACGGAACAATTTTATACATTAAAAATCGCAAATTTGCTGAAGAACAGCAATATAACGGATCTGTTCCGCAGCCAACCGAACACTTACCTAATAATTATGGCTCGGCTAGCCGTATGCACGTCAAACTTAAGGCATCTAACCAACACTACTACAGAAACCATTATCACATACGGTTCAAAAACATCATCACGCAGCGGTTTTCAACCGCCTCGACTTTATGGGTCGCTGATAATCGAAGGTTATCACGCAGCGGTTTTCAAACCGTCTGTGGAGTATATATCACAGACGGTTTGTAACTACAAACCGTCTGTGATAGATAGCATCACAGACGGTTTGTAAGAAACAACCGTCTGTGATATATCAATATCACAGACGGTTTGTAACTACAAAACCGTGTGTGATAATTGACTATCACAAGCGGGTTTTGTTTAAAAACCGTCTGTGATATTCCCGATTATCACAGACGGTTCTTAACAATGAACCGTCTGTAATACGGAAATATCACAGACGGTTCATTGGTAAGAACGGTCTGTGATATTCGTTTTCTCCGACGCCATCAACACAGACGGTGTCCAAATAAAAACCGTCTGTGTTAATATCGGTCACAGACGGTTTTGTCAAACCGTTTGTGATTTGGCGTCTAGTATTAGGCTTTCTGTAGTAGTGCAAGACAGCCCATGCTGTCCAACTTGGCCAATGTGGTTTTAACTTATAAATTTTTGTTAATAACTTTTGATTTTAACTTATAAATAATAACAGTTTGAGAAATCATACGGAGAGAAAGACACTCATATACGATTTTAACTAATATAAATGAAATCACTACAGTATCTACTATAATCAACTACTATATCTCGTCTTGAAAAGACACTCTATTTAAAAGCTAGGTATTATAAAAAAAATATCATGCAACCGATATAAATAAAATTATTACAGTGTCTACTATACTTTACTATACTTAACTAGTAAAATTTATCTTAAAAATATTTTATTTAAAAATTAGATACTATAAAAAAAATGCGTTTTAGAAGTCACTACAACCGTACCGAAAGTTGCTGTGGGATGCAGACTTTTGTCCTTTGGCTTGCTACTTATTCTCTTATTCCCATCGCAGATCCTAACGAACATAACAATTTCCGATAATCAAGCGTGTCAGCAATCCACAGGACCATCTTGTCTTCACCGGCTCGTGATGAACACGTGTGGCACGGGTGTCAAAGCAGCTAGCAACAGCAAAAAGATTTTATTTTTTAGAAAAAAGTATATTTGACTGACCCGCCGTCATAGAAGTTTCGTGTGGTTGTGACGATTCATCTCAGCAAAACTGCTGGTGGTACTAAATTGACAGCGGTTTATTTCGAGCATTATGGATTAGGGTTCTTGATGTTGTGCTTCACTAGACCATTAGTTTGATTTAGATTTACCACCTCCAGTTTAGAAAGGATGTCTTTCTCTTTTTTTTCTCCAAGCCATGGTCTTCAATATAAGTACACAAATTTACATGTTTGTCTTTATTACAATATATTAGAGAGAAATTGTAAAAGCGTAATGTCACGAGAGTTGCTACAAGAGTATATACATGATGACCAATATCTTGTTTCTGGTCATGATGATCGATATCAGCAATCGAAGTTAACATTTTTTAGGAACCGAGCTCAAACCTGGGTATCTATTTTTTTAAGTGAATTTCAGAAAAAAAAAGGGTTAACGTGTCTACCGGCACACATGCGATTCTCCTAATTAATATCAGTATATCACAATTAAATCTTGACATCGACAAATGGTCATACGATACGACCTTGAAAGAAATGCAAAAACACAAAGAATGTGTCCATAAAATATTATCATCATCCACAAATATGCGTTTTTTTAATTCTTTCAGTCCAAAGAAGCCTTTTATTTTTTTTTTAGTCGACGATCCGAGAGTTTTGGGTAGCACAGCAATATTGGAATCCTCGAGCGGCCATGCGATCCGACCGGCACTTCCGTCGTGCCTAAAACCTCCTCTCTCTCTAGAACGCGCGCAAGAACCGGAGGAGCGACGAGTTCCTCCCAACTACCAGCTTTATAGCGAGTTAATTTATCCTAGTGCTCTTTAATTGTCGCCGTTGTCGTCATGGAAGGTGGTAGCTCAGCAGCAGGCAGCAGGGGCGGAGGCAGCGGTGATCTTTGCACCGAACGAGAACCGCGAGGGGAGGAGGCGGCAGCCAGAGCCGCCAGGGGCGGCGCCAGCATGAGGAGGGCCCGCGTGTGCGCGCGCGTCCACACGCCGCAGGGCGTCGGGGCCTTGCTCCTCATCGGCGGCGCGATCGTCGGCGGCGCCATCGTCGCGTGGCGCCGCCGCCGCGCGTGCCGCCACGACGACGGCAAGGGCGCCAAGAACCACCACCGCGAGCAGCCAGCGTACGTAAATCTCTCTCCAGATTCAGAATCGCCTTGAAAGTTCACGAGAATTGCATCGGAGTAGACTATCTGTATTGATTCGCGGGCACAGGAGCTGAAAAGATTTTTTTGGGGTGAATTCTGCAGCAAAGAGGAGCTTTCGGATGGTGGAGTTGTCGAGGATGAGCAGGTGAGCAGACTGGGGGGGTCCATTAAATAGAAGCCGTGTTCTTGTTTCTTACGTTCGTTTTGATTGGAATTTGTGGGTTCAGGGCGGCGCTTCGGCACGGAAGTTTGAACAATTCGATGAGAATTTGAGCAGGGGCAACATCAAGGTTGAAGCCAATGGATCGGTTAGTCTTTCTAATCTGCATGCAAAATTTTTCAAGATTCTGTTGATCGGGGTTGGCATGTGTATATGTGTTGTTCTAGTGACCTTATTTGTGTGCAAATTCCTGGGAATTATATGGTTTCAGTATGGCAAAGCTACAGAGGAGCTTGGTCAGATTCCGAAGGATGACGAGATTGTTGAGGATGAATCGGTCTGTTTCTCTATGAAATCTCTTGGACAAAATGCGTCAATGCATGTGTTACATGCATTGTTCTAGGAGCCTTACGTTTGTGCAAATTTTTTTTTCTGAATTTGTGTTTCAGGATAGCATACCTGCAGAGACTGAGAAAGTTGATCAGAATTTAAGCAGGAACCCTGCCGATATCAGCATGAGTGATATGGTCAGTTTTGTTTCTTATGCACAACTATGAAAACCGTTTTTGCTATATGCCTATCTACATGTATGCATTTTCTGTGGGCCTTATTTTTACCTTTTATTCTGGCAAATTCATCCAAATTTTGGCTTCAGGACAGTGGAGTTGTGGAGAAGGTTGACAAGAATTTAAGCAAGAACGATATCGAGAATGAGATCACTCCATATGTATTGGTTTCTTCTTACTTTTAGTCAATTTTTTGCAAAGCTGCTTTGTGTCACATCATCCATGGAATGTTTTTGTAGGAGCCTTATTTCTTATACCTGTTTCTTCTGGATGTGATAGGATACTGAAAGTGTGGAGAATTCTGATCAAAGCACACTTAGCTTCAGCAGCCCAGAGATTGCCCACGAAGAACATAACAATCACGATGATTGTGGTGCTCGAGAGACTGAATCAACAGAGACCACACAAACAACACAGATGATGACGCATCAAGAACAGCTCTCAGAGGAAGTGAAGCCGGATACTGAAACAGAGACAGCAGAAGCAAAATTGGCAGAAGGAACAATCATGGAGAAAAATGGGTTTGAACAGGAGGAGGAGAAAGCGCTGGCAGAGCTGGTTGACCTCGTCGGCTCACCGGCCTATTCTTCACTGTCATCTCTGCTTAAGCCAACAGAGCAGAAAGGGCCGGTGAATCCGGGATGGAATGAAACGGGGATGAAGCTAGAACAAGATCGCACCAATGGTGGGCTGAGTAGAGGAGCAGCAGCACAGGGAGTAGCTGTCGTGACCATGGATCGTAGGGCCGCTTCTATGGCCATTCTTGCTCTTATGTTTGCAGTGACCATTGGAATAGCCGTCGTCATGCGCTTATACGCTCCTTTGCAAGCAACATGATCTGCAGATGAACTTGTGGTTAGTTTGTGAAGTGCAATGCAATTCTTTCTGTGATCAGTGCAAGTGCTGAGGTTGCAACGATGAATTGGAGTTTCATGGCCCAATACACATGCGTGTGTGGCAAATCGAAAATTTTGAAATGTACAAGATGGAAAGAAGCCTGCTACTACGAGTTTAGTTGGCCATTGGATAGCCTGAAGATATGTACTGAAATAGCAGGGCTAGGGTACCAAGAGGCACAACGAAGGAGGGCATATCATAGGGTTTTCTTTAGTTGCTAGCTTTTTATTTTCCCTTCGTGTAGGGTATTAAGCGTTTGCTGCAAAATAATCCCGAGGAGGGAAATTATTCTGAGAACTCCTAAGCTGAAAATTTGCATGTCTTGTGATCACTGGCATCCATTTCGAAGAGGGTAAACATGCGTTTACTGCGTCAGTGAATACTTGTTTGGAGCCTTGGAGGATGTACGACATATTCAGGTTGATCGATTGATGTTGCTTTTCCCCGCCTATTTTATACCGTCATGTCGGGCTAGCTAGTGTGTCGTTGGATTGTTCGGTCTCATTCTTTTTAAATTTTTCAGTTAATTTTTAGCTTTTATTTCTTTTAAATATTATAATTTATTAGATTAATAAACTATAGTCTAAAACTATAATTCGCAACCATAAAAAATTAATGTTTTACTTTATCGAAAGGGGTGAAGCAAAAGGAAAATCGAAGTGATCCGGGCCCACGTTTCAGCCTCGTGCACGTGCGCTCCATGACCAACCCGACCCGAACCCATAACAGCGAGGCGGGACCCTCTGCTCGGCGAGTCGTGTGATGCGTGTCCGACCGAGACAAATCGAGCCGCTTCATTTGTACCTCATCGCGTCAAATTTGTCCAACACCTTCCCTCGCCGCCGCTGTGGGCCATGGTGCCATCCGCCACCACCTTCTCCTCCTACACGAACACCACGGACTCCTCCGACATCGCCTCCTCCTTGGGGAGCGTTCGCCGCCGCCGCCGCCACCACCGCCGTCGCAAGGAGGCCGCGTCATCCTGCTCCTCCGCCGTGCTGAAGGCGCGCAAGGACCGGAGGTCCCAGCGCCGCCGGACGGAGCGACGGCGGTCATGTCAGACGACAACAGCTACAGGCGAGCCTCCTCCACAACCTCTCTCTATCTAGGTTTGTTGTTCTAGGGTTAGGCTCAGAGATCTCGTGATCTGGGAGATTGGGATGGTGAGAATGTCCACATCTACATCGTTTGGTTTGGGGGATTGGAAGAGGGGAAAGAGGTGGTATCTAGTCGAGCAAAACACTAGTTTTTGTGCATAGATTAGTCTCAGATCCGGATTAACAATTCAGAATCACTTATATTTCTACCGTACTATTCTATATATCAGTATACATAGATGCATTGCTAAATCATATATATACATCACATAAACCATATAAAACATTTATTTTACATATCAAAATTTAAATACCTTGTAAAGGATAGAGTTTACATAACGGACTCAAATGTTAGTTACAAGTAAACAAAGACGGAAGAGCGAAAAGTAAAATATGATGTCACACCTTATTACAAGCAAGCGGTTAGGGATGAAAGATGCTAAACTATTTTTTAAAATTTAGATAATAGATATATACATAAACACTATCAAAGCCTATCCTAAGGTAAGAACAAGCGACTACAATAACCACCTAGATTCCATCATCTTCTTCTTTGTCTGAGACGTAGCATAGTAGACATAGTGATTTTGATCCGTAGCAGAGGAAAGAAGTGGGGAATGGGCTAGGCTGGCATGTGGATTTCAGCCCCAAGGGGAAGGAAGGAGAAATTAAGGATTTAAACTTTAATCTTGTTTTCTATTTGAGTTTGAATTTCTAATTTGAATTTTAGAAGGTATTTGTACATAAGATTTTTTTTAGGAACAATTATTTAGCATCCAATTGACTTTTAGAAATTTTGAGTTCATATTTTTTGGCTAAAAAATTATTTTCAAAATCTTAAACTTCAACAAGGCTTTGGAAAAAAATTAAAAATGCATAAAAAATTTTAAAAATTCATGAAAATCATACATGTTTATTTTTAAGCAAAATTGTGCTGTTAGACTCGCCTAGGTAGTGACCTCGACTCACATAGGTGGTGACCATGATTTTGCTTGTCACATGTACGGAACAATTTTATATAGTAAAAATCGCAAACTTGCTAAAGAACAGCAATAAAACGGATCTGTTCCGCAGCCAACCGAACACTTAATAATTATGGCTCGGCAAGCCCTATGCACGTCAAACATAGGCATCTAACCATGACAGCCCATGCTGTCCAACTTGACCAATGTGGTCTCGCCTTGTTCAGCCTGTTCATATTAATTTTCTTTAATAACTTTTGATTTTAACTTATAAATAATAACAGATTTAGAAAAATCATACAGAGAGAAAGACACTCATATATAATTTTAACCAATATAAATAAAATCACTATAATATTTACTACAATCAACTACTATACTTCATCTTGAAAAGACATTTTGTTTGAAAGTTAGGTATTATAGAAAAATATCACATATAATTTTAGCTGATATAAATAAAGTCATTATAGTGTCTACTATAATTAACTAGTAAAATCTATCTTAAAAAATATTTTATTTAAAAATTAAACACCATAAAAAATAGTTTTTAGAAGTCACTGACCATACCGAAAGTTGCTGTGGGACACAGATTTTTTTCCTTTCGCTTGCTACTTATTCTCTTATTCCCATCGCAGATCCTAATGAACATAATAATTTCCGATAATCAAGCGTGTCAGCAATCCACAGGACCATCTTGTCTTCACCGGCTCGTGATGAACACGTGTGGCACGGGTGTCAAAGCAGCTAGCAACAGCAAAAAGATTTTTTTTTTTAAAAAAAAGTATATTTGACCGAGTAAACATAATGGTCATGATCCGTAGGATCTAAACTATTTTTGTAAGTAAAGATAAGCATAAATAATTGTACTCCATAAGTTAATACATAGAATGTAATATTATAGATACAAAGCTTAACAAGTATGTGATCGTCGATGGCAATTAGAAAAAATTGAATGATTGTAATACACAATGAAAGCTTTTTCTTCAAATTTATTATCTTTTGATTGTCTAATCTATTGATACAGCAAAAACAGAAACATAAACAAAAAGATAATAAAGAAAGGAAAAATATTTTTTGGTACTGTAGCAGACGTCACTTTCGTTCGTTATTGTATCTACTGTAGCAAAATTAAAAAAACCGAAGAAGCTTTGTTTGGACGCTGCATCTTCTTTGGCTTATAACTTTTTTACTGTAGCTAGTTTATTTTTCATTATAAGTGAGATGACTTATTTAGTATAATTAAATTTAAAAAAATTAAAAATAGAAAAAACAGGTTAACCCATTACGGATAATACAAAAGAATATGGGAAAAAGAAAAAGCAAAAAAAGCCCTAAAAAACTAAAAAAATCAAAAAAATCAAAAAAATCAAAAAAAACTATAACAAAATAAAATTAAAAATAGTAAAATAAAAACAGAATCTATCGTCAAAACCAACGGCCTTAGTCACGAGTGGTCAATCCTGCATGCAAACAAGAAAACAAAGACGTCGCTTTCTCACCTCTTTCCTGTGCGTCTTTCTTTTTCTCTTGCAAGGCGACGCCGCACTGGACAGATGAAGCGCCTCGTGAAGTCAACCAATGTGTGGGGTGACACTAGAGCTGGGAATTGGACCGTGTCGTGCCAGTATAGTTCAAGCCCATCGTACTTCGTGCCGGTTCGTGCCGTGCCGGTTCGGCCCAGTCATCCCACCGTGCTGTGCCGTGCCGGCCCGCCTCACCTCCGATCAGGCTCAAGCACAGCCTAAAACCCGCCGTGCCGGTGTTCGTGCCGTGCTAGTTCAAGCCCAGCCCAAAATAACTATGCACGACAAAAACGGCGCGACTATTGTGACGAGTGGCGACGTCCGTCATCTTACTTTCTCTCGTACCCGTCTCGTTGAAAATTAATTGAAGTTGAATTAATTGTATGAAAACATCGGCACGTAATGGCGTAAATATTTTGGGAAAAGTGTAATTGCATTGATATTTTAAAATACAATGTTACTGCCTCGTTAAAAACCTTACGCCCCAGAGTGGGGTTTCCCGAGTAAGGAAAAGAGTACAGTAACAATACATGTGCATACTAACTATAACAACATAGTACATTGTAGCTACTTATCAATGTCTAGATCGTTCATGCGTTCGAGATCGTCTGACGCATGCGCATTCGAGATCCTCCAATTGATGTTGTTGGCATTCTTTAGCTAATTCCCAGTCTTTGGCACATGTGATTGCCTCCACCATCCTGGGCGTGAGGGATGATCTTCTTTCTTCGATTATTCTTCCTACCGAACTGAACGTTGCTTCTGAAGAGACAGTGGACACTGACACCAGGAGAACATCCCGTGCGAAATGTGACAGCACGGGAAATATCCGCTTGTTGTTCTTCCACCACTCGAGCAAGTCTATCTTTCCTCCACCAGTAAGATCAGGATCAACATTTGCAAAATCATGCTCTAAGTAGTAGTTCAGCTCCGAGGTAGAATTCCACGTAGAGGTTGCCTGAGACTGAGAGGGCAAAGAAGTAGACTTGCCCTTTAACTTCTTCCATAAGTGTGATGTTAAACTTGTCTTTCCTTGGTAGGTCTGCTGTGAGGCCTCCGATCTTCCATTGCTGCCAAACTTGTTATGATAGAATTGGAAAACACGAAAAATCTCCTTTTGACATGTGCGAAAGCTTCCGAATAATCTAGGCCAAGGCATTCACCTATTCCTTCCATAGCAATCTGTAAACCTGCCAACTTTTTTGTAGGATCGAAAATAATAGCAAAACAATACAAGTGTGAAATAGAACCAAGATATTTAATAAATTTTTGTTCCATTGCTACGACAGCTTGGCTTAAATGGGGATCCTCCCTAAATTTGACAATGTTGTCTGCAATTAACCAAATGAACTCTACAACTAAGCAGAAGGTAGGATAATACACACCAGATAGAACCTTTGTAGCTTTATAAAAAGGTTTTAAAAACTCTCGAAAATGACTAGCAATCTGCCAATTTGAATTAGTAACTAACAATCCAATATTTTGACAGTTAGCATTGACAAAAACGGATATAATATTTTTGTACCCTTGCAACTTCTTTAACATAATATATGTTGAGTTCCACCTCACTTTCATGTCAAGACCAAATTTTCTTGGCTCTTTCCCATTGGCTGTGCAGTACTCCGCGAACCTAGCTAGCACTTGTGGGGAACTTGTGAGGTAACGTATGGCATCACGGATAGTATTCAAATATGAGCTAATTACATGCATACCGCCTTGAACAACAAGATTCAAGATGTGGCATACACATCTCACAGTGGAGGATATAACCACCAATATATGTTTGCAATATTGGGGTGAGGATGTTCATAGCCGTTGTATTTGCGGATGCGTTATCAAGAGTTATAGATACAATTTTATTATTTATTTTAAAATCATCAAGTACATGTAGTATACGCCAAGAATGGCCTCTCCGTGTGTGATTCATTTATTAATTTAAATCCTATTACTCTCTTATTTAACTTGTAATTATTGTCTAAATAATGGGCTCAACACTAAGGTATGAACTTCTCTGGTGAGATGATGTCCAAATATCTGAAGTTATAGCAAAAGAAAACTCAACTTGTTGAAATTGTTCTTTCAGTTCTGCTAATTCATTTTTATATAATCGTAAAATATCAAATGTTGTAGTTCTCCTACTAACATGTTGATACTGTGGGCAAAAGCCGCGCTGAATCATTCTTTCAAACGCGCGACTTTCGCCCATCCTAATGGGTTGATCTTCTGAAACAATATATCTAGCAATTTCTTCACGGGCAGAAAGTGGGTCGTATACCCAAGTACTTACAGATCCATCAGCCGTGAAGTTCAGTTGTGTTTGTACTCCTCCTCTCCCTCGGCCCTGTGCCGCCATCTTGCGTAAGCATGCTTTATAATGTCGGTTCAGGTGTCCTGTACATACAGCTGTACGAGCAGTTAATTTAGCATTGCAATAATTACAAGTTGAAATTTCTACCGTTTCACCATCACGGGTTTCTTAGCTCCAGGTCATGTGCTTCCAGCAAGAAGTCGCCCGCCCGAATCCGCGATGTTGTCGTCCGCGGTGGCCGGGCGAGATCTCTGGACTCTCCATTGACCCCGGACCGTATTGATAATCTTCGAAGCCTTGTGTACCATCCATATGACGGTCATCCATGCCGTAGTCGTCCATGCTTGGTGAGAGCCGACGAGGATCAACGGGAGTCGGAGCCGGAGGACTAAGAGAGCGACGGCGGGAGCTTACACTAAGTCGCCCTGCCGTCTTCTTCGTGTTTCGACTCCTTGGCATACTGCTTGATTGCTCCCTGGTGCTGCGGCTTCTTGGTAACATGGTGATTAGTTAATAAATAAGAAGTATAAATACAGTAAATGTGCTTGTGAAATGATAAGTAACAAATAAATAAATAATGAGTACAAATGCAGAAAATATAGGAAAAACTTATGAAATGAGAAGAAATAAATAAGTCAGAGGAAGTAAAGAGTATAAATGCAGAAAGTATAAATTCACAGAGCGGAGTGAGTGAAGAATTAACGCGAAGATTTATAAGCGGAGGGAGCGGAGGGAAATTGCAGAGCGGAGGGAAATTCACAGAGCGGAGGGAGTGGAGGGAAATTGCAGAGCGGAGAGAGTAGATTTATAAGCGTTATCTTCTGAACGTTGTGCCACATTCTATCAACGTTCACTAACGTAAACTTCCTGGAAGAAGAACGTTATAAGTCAGGCACGAATGACTGAAGTGACTAAAGTACCGAACGTTTATCAAAGCATTGTCTATGCTTTTGCTTTAGATAGATAGATTTCATTCTCCCACGACACTGCTCCGCCCCCTCCCGCTACCGACACGTGGTCGCCATGCCCAAAATCCCGCGCAGCGCCGCCCCGCCCTCCCGCTGACGCGTGCGTGGCCTCCGCCGGCGGCCGGCCCCGCTCTCCCGGCCGACGCGTGGCCTCTCGCCCAACCCCGCCGGCTTGGCCCCGCCTCACGCGCGCGGCGCGGCCCCACCCCACTCCCACGGCCTCACTCCCACGCTGCTCCCTGCAGGTCGAGACCCACTCTTCGGCCTCTCCGCCGCCCCCTCTCCTCTCCCCGCGCCGCCTTCCCCTCCCTCCTCCGCCGCCGCCCTCCTCCCCGCCGCCTCCCGCCCCCTCCTCCCCGCCGCCTCCTCTCCAGATCCCCGCCGCCCGCCCCCACCCCCGCGCTTCTTCCTCCCCTCCCCGCCGCCTTCTTCCTCCCTCCCGCCGCCCCTCCTCCCCTCCCCGCCGCCTCCCCCCGGCGGCCTCTCCTCTCCAGATCCCCGCCCCACCCCGCCGCTCCCTCTTCCTCCCCGCCGCCTTCTTCCTCCTCCTCCCCGCCGCCCCTACTCCGCTCCATGCTCGATCACGCGAGGTACGCACGCCTTCTTCCTCCGTGCTCGTACATTTCAATTCAAGGTCTTAATGCGTGTGATTTTTTTCTTTGGTTGCTGGTTGGGACGCGGCGACGCCGTGGAGGAGGTCGCCAACTTCTTGGCGGAGCTCGTCGACGTGGAGGTGTAATGCAACAGGAAGGGCGTGCCGAGGGCGCCGACGCCGAGGGCGCGCGCGGTGGGGTTTCGCCGGGCACTCGGGTATGCTCCTTTCCTTCCCCTCTACTCCTCTGTGTGTGTGAATTGTGATTGTGATTTCTTGTGGATTGGGATGGCGACGGAGGTCGGAGCGGGGACGCGGAGGGGAGCCGGGAGGTCGAGGCGGCCGGGCGTGGCGGCCCGAGCCCGCCGTGCCGCCCGAGCCGTCGTCAGGCCTGGAGCCCGCCGTGCCGTCTTGGCCCGAGCACGGCCCGACCGCCGCGGCCGCCGCCGCATTTCGAGGCCCGCCCGCCACCTGCTCGTCGCGCGTGCCGCGCCACGCCCGCCACGTCGGGCCGTGCCGATTTGGTCGGGCCGTCCGGCCGTGCTTGGCCGCCCAATGAAGATCGCGCGATGCCCAAGCCAGAGACTCTAGGTGAAACCAACGCGCATACGCCGGCAAATTTTTGTTCTTTAAGATCAGATCTATTTTCATCCCTCGATCATCATGTCTGTGGTTACAAAGGAGGCAAAAGAAAACGTCGTACCACACACCATAAAGTCCAGCAGGAACGTAGGAAGCAAAATAAAACGTCTCACATCAAATTCTGAGGATGCAGTTCCGGATCAAGTCAATATACACCGTGAGTCTGTAGTTATGGTACATGAGAAAGTACAAGAAACTTTCCGGCCTCGTCTGCACAAAATAATGTCTCGGCAAAAACGGGGCACACTACATGACCTCATTCTAGAGGAATGGCAGTACTCTGTACATGCCGTGTAATGGCACGGGTGAATCAGGCCGGTATGCAGTACGAGGTGCTGAGCATCGGTGGGAGGACGCACACCAGGTGGGGCCCCGCCGGGCTGCAGCTGATGCTCGCCTCACCTACGTCGGGCAGGCCCAGCTGCGGTGGGCGAACGTACCCGGACACCAGCGGGACGCACGTCACCGTGATCTCTATCCTTGCACCTGTAGGTATAAAATGCTTACTGTTACAATGACGCGTGTGCAGACTGGTAATTGGCATCGAACAAGGATGGATGGCTAGTGAATTGAACCACAAATGTGAAGATCCTAACCTTGTGCTTTCGACAGTGAAATGTGACCACATTTCCTCCCAGCAACCATCCAGTTTTGTGGATTCGCGTCAACCTGATAAAGTACTTCGTCCTGCCAAACCAAATTCAAGTTCAGTTGCAAAGAAAAATTTCCACGTCTTCCGTCCTCGGAGCTTACTTACCTACTGCATAAAGACAATGCCTGCTGAACAAGACTGGTAGCACAAAACGAGATGCCGAAAAGGACAAGAATGTTCTGCAGACTTACGCCAGAAAGAGGTGCATCCTCCGGGTTCTTCAGCCTTTCAACCCTCCATTTCAAATTGACTAGTTGCCCAACCCTCAGGCAATCGGTAGAAAATGGAAGGAATCCAACAGCCAGACATGGATCCAGAACAGGGCGCTTCAGTTTGAGTGAAATCTTGAATAGAAGCTCTTCAGAATCATCAGGTTTAACAGGAACTGGAGAGTGTGCTCCAGTTGTTCTGTCGCCGGATATTCCGTACTTAATATTCAACATGCTCTCTGCCTTTTCCAGCTCATCTAGGTCTGAAAAAGTAAAATGAGAAAATTAAGTTGGATCATTCATATTTAAGAGTAATAGCTTCTAAGAAAACGGGATTTACTTCTTGACAGGTAGGAGCACAGATAACGTTGTCCTTTTATTTTCCCCCCTGTTTGCGCAATAGAGGAAGAGGGCAAACCAGTGCAGTGCCATTGTTCTGTTGCTCTTTTTGCTTAGCAGAATAGTGCCAAATTACAGTATGTGAAGTCTCACAAATCTAGATTTTTTTAAAAAAATATATATATATTTTATTCCAAATTACAGTAATATACCTACATTTTTCTATTTTACAATAATAGCCATATGTCACTCTACGGTTGAGCGACATGGGCTAAGTAATAGCCATCTGTCACTCCACAGTTAAGCGACATGGGCTAGTCGCCCAACCGTTGAGCGACACGTGGCCAAGTCGCCCAACGGTTGGGCGACTAGCCCATGTCGCCCAACCGTGGGGCGACTTGGTCCTCTAGTCGCCCAACCATTAGGCAACTAATACTAATCACCCAACAGTGAAGCAACTACTTACTGCTAGCTCGTCCGTTTCTCTTTGACCCGACCCTCTTACAGGCTCTCTCACCATTTCTCTCGCAAGAGAACGAGAGGAGCTTGAGAGGAGAAAAAAGAGGGAAAAGGAGAAGGGAAATGAAGAGAGGGAGAAGGTCATGAGAGGAGGATAAGCACAAAAGCTTCGGAGAGGGGAAGAAGGTCACGAGAGGGGGAGAAGTAGAGGAGCTCAGAAGAGCAAGTGAAGGAAATGAGAGGAGCTCAGGAGGAGGAGAGAAGAAGATGAGAGGAGCTCGTGAGGTTTAGAAAGAACAACGAAGTAAGTTCGTTGATAAGAAAATGTCTTCGCATGAAGATAATAGGCTTATCCATTCTTGTTCTCATCCGAATATAGACAACGTATAGCTACTTATTTGTTTAGCACGTATTTAGTGAATGCATGTTGACAAATGTAATATTTGCAGTGAGAAATCGGTCATATCAGAACTCACAACATTAAAGTGCATTACGATGTTGGTACCATTCGTGAATGTCCATACGGTGTTAACCTGAACGGTTTCTCACAAGTCAGTTTGGTACACCCGGACGTGGAGAATACTCTAATCGGAGATGTCCTGCACTGGCTCACACGCAGCTTCTACTTGGACCCCAAGGTGTGCAGTGTTGTCCTACATGGGCTCTGGAGTCGGTCTGCTACGCACATTCAGTGGGAGTTAAGAAGACTGATGCGCGCGGTTGCATGAAATAGCTTTGCGGATGACCATCGACGACATGGATACGAGTGCGTGCTACTCGTGCAACCATATCCGAAGGGAGTCACAGGAGGTCCGGTTGGAGGGAGCAGCTCGGGCGCGCAGGCATGGTTCATCAAGAGGACGCGGTGGGCGATGTTGCAGAGGCAATACGGGAATATCGGACACCGCATGCTGAGCCCACCTGACAAGCAGATGCAAATGTTGCCGAGGAAAATCTGGAAAATCACACTACGCAAGTTGAGCCCACTGGAGAGGCAAACGTAGGGAAATATGTTGATAGCATAGTGCATCAGATGGAAATCGATGACTTAGGTCGAGAAGGAAGCTTTAGAAGAGGATGGTGATGACTCTTCCGATGAGGACGAAAGTCTCATGCTGCAGGCATAGAATAGGGTAGATATTGAGGGTCTTTCTGTGCACAACAAGCATAAATCACCGTGGGAATACCATGGTACGGAGGTTCAGTTTCATGTAATGTTTGTTGACAAGGGATCACTACAAGATGCCATTAAGCTGTGGGCCTTGTCTATACAGCGGATGTTTCGGGTCCTAAAATTCAGCCAGGAGCAGTACACCGTGGTCTACAAGCAAGTTAGTTGTCCTTAGCATGTGCATGCACACAGACCCAAGTACGAGACTCATTGGATTGTCTCGAAGGTGGAGCCACACTCATGTGTGCTCAATAGTGTTTTGCTAAAATATCGCAACCTGACATCCACCTTCATAGCCAATCTAATATATGGAGAGATAGTGAAGAAGGACCTGGAGACCAAGCACATCATGGTGGCTATCAAGCAAAAATTTAAGTACAAAATTAGTTACGCCAAGGCATGGCGTGTGTGAGACCCGGAGTAGAAACTCCTAGACCCCCTGTGTATTACTGTACTAGTCCCAGAGATCAATGCTAGTACACACAGTTCAAACAGAAAAGATGATACATTGCCAACAACGCTTTATTACTATAGTGGCGGAAGTTAACATAGGCCATTGCCTAACAAAGGTTCACGTAACCTTAAAACAAAAGATTAAACACAGCGGAAGCACAAAAGATAACTTGATCGACCCATCAATCGCCATGTGCAATTGGTGGGAAACGAGTCCTAATCCTCCGAAGAATCCACGCATCCACATTCAAAGATGTAAATCGTGACTTTAGGCTTTCAAACTTCTTCATCCTCTGCTATTAAATTGTAGAGCAACAGTGAATACAAAGATGTACTCCGCAAGTCTTGGGAAAGATGCATAGATGCAAGGCTTTCACAAAGAAAGGCTATAGAGTTCTTTTGCAAAGATCGCTTTATTTTTAAATATACATAATTACTTCAAAGCAATTTTGTAAACGCCTTGTTTTTCATAATAGAAATTAGATGAGGAACTTAGTGAAGGTTACAACACCAACACTAAAATCTCGGGCAATCCCGCTAACTTTCAAAACCTCAAAGTTAAATCCACCGAATCGTTACACCACTAGTCTAAAGATCACGAGAGTTCCATCCACTCCCAGTTTTTCTCCAATTCATTTTGTTTTGAAAACAAAGTCAAACTTTCTACCATGTGTATGCATTCCTTGCCCGCCCTTGACCGTAGGCACGGCTATTCGAATAGTTTTAACTCTGCAGAGTGTGTACACTTTACCCACAAGAGATAATTCATCTTAATAGCCAACATGCTTCCTTTGGCATGAGACCGGATAAATTATCACAAGGCTTTTCACCTACTCCAAGATAGTTAAATATCACCCGCTAAGGTTTCACCACAACTCGTGATCGCGCAATTGGAGCCCCTCTTGCGCCATGTAAGTACGAGAACGCCGTCCCTCACTATGAGTAACCAAGTACACCCGGCACTCAATACACCACCGTGATATTTAAGTTATACCTTTATAGGGTAATTGACCAGTCGCACCCATATAGACTTGTGGTTGCACTGCTTTGCTCGCTTTGGACAAACACAAGCGTCGGTCCTTAATCGACCAGGTGGCTCATTCATAAACCCAAACATTCTCGTACAAATCGCACTACCAAACCTTCCATCCACAATTGTCAACTTTTCCTTTGAATTTCATTTTTATTTTCAAATTAACAAAGTGGTAACATCCATTACCACTTTTCAAACAAAATATTTAACAATGGTAACATCCATTACCAATGTTCAAACAAATCATTCATCAAAACATTTGATAAACATGCTACTCATTTGAACATTATTACATTGATTTGCTACGCTAAGCATTTGCTAGTATTTTAAACATTCAACCAATATAATGCTAACTCATTATTGAGTCAAAGGGATATCCTAAGTTGACAATGGTACAAGGTGAACAATTTTCAATGGAAGGTATAACAAATTGGGTCTTTAACTAAATTTTCTAAATCAAACTATCACTTGATATAACATAAGCATGCATTAATTTAAAATAACTACCTAAACATTTTTCCAAATCATTTGAGCAAGTTGATCAAAGGAAACTTGCAAAACATGGGAGCAAAATGTTCAAAGGAGACTTGCCTTCTTGATCGGGTTGAAACCCTCCGAGTTTGGTCCGAATATCCTCTGACAAATCGGCCTCTATACGAGAATCGAGAAAAACCAGATAAATAAAATAAAATAAAAACTAAAAATTGAGAATAAATATACCAACTGAAAGATTGGAATTTTAGATAAATTTAGAAATTTGAATGGACCAATTTGGAGTTAAAATGAAAAAGATATGGCTATTTGAAATTTTCAGATTTGATTAAATCTATAAATTCGAAATTATCGACAGTGGGGTCCATCGTCAACGAGTTCATTTAAAATGAGTCTCGACGATGGGACCCATCGGGCGATGACGTGCAGAGAGGTGGTCGTGTGGGTGGGACCAGTGTCGTAGCGGATAAAACGAGAAACTCAACCTCGCGCGAGCGGGCTCGAACGCGCGCAGAGGAGCGGGAGGAAGAGAGCGCGCTAGCCAAGTGAAGCGGGAGGCACCGCCTACCCCATAAGGGTAGGTAATCCTCTTAAGGATTAACAGCGGGAGGCCGGCGATGCGGCGTGGCATACACGTGGTCGACGTGGCTCGACATGGCGACACGCGTCCGCCACGTGGCATGACACGTCGGACGAGTTTGACGTGGCGACGGCGGTATCGGTGGAGGTGGATCGGACGGCCATGGGCTTGACGCGCGGCGTGATCCGTGCGTCGATCCAAACCGGCGACGGCGGGATGGTACGGCGCGGAAGCGGAAGCCGCGCGATGGCCGACGCGTGGCTTGGCCCGCCGCGTGAGGCGTCGCATGGAGTGACCGCAGCGCGCGCGCGCGAGCGCGCGCGTGGCGAGGCGAAGCGCGGCGCGAGGCGGACGGCCGAGATGGAAACACGGCGCAGATCCGCCGCCGGTGAAGCGGCGGTGGGGATGACGCGCGCGAGGCGGAGTCCGAGCGACGGCGACGTGGCCCAGCAGCGTCGCCTTCGCGAGCGCGCCGCGCGACGCGAGCGCGGCGCGGGCGCGACTTCGCACGCGATCGAGGAAGCGGATCGCGGCCATGGCGCGGCGCGCGCGACCGAGGGGCGGCGCGAGACGTTCGGCGGCGGCGAGGCGACGGCTCGTCGGCGGCGCGACGAACCACGGCGGCGACTACGGCTATGAACGCACGCGAGAACGGAGAGAGAGAGGTTGCGAAAAAGGGAGAGAGCGGCCGTGGCTTGTTTTATGCAGCGGAGGAAGAAACGGACGCACGCCTCGCCGGCGCGTTAATGGCGGCGATTACGACGCCGCGGCGAAACGCGTCTCCTCGGTTGGAAGCGGCGAGTTTAATGGCGGCGACGAGCGACGCTCCCGACTCATTAAAGCGAAGAAGTAACTACCGAGGAGGTTAAACGCGAGCTCGGGCCCGGCGTGAATGGCGGCGGCGAGAGAAGCGGTGGGACGACGGCTCGGCAGTGGGACCCCGGCGGTGAGTCCACGCAGACTAGTCTCGGCGAGTGGGGCCCGCTTGTCGCAAAACCAAAAAGAACTCAACCGCGCGAGCGGGCTCGAACGCGCGCGAGGGAGCGGGGAGGAAGAGAGCGGCGGCGATAACTGGGCCAAGCGGGAGGCTCACCTACCCAATAAGGGCGATCAACCCTTTTGAGTCTTAGTCATTTGGGTGGGCGAGCGGCCGATCGGATGCGCGACACTTGGCGCAATGAGAGGAGGAGGCGGGATGAGGTGTAGACGGCGGGGATTAGCTCACGGAGGGAGAGCGAACGGATGGGTGACAAGTGTCAACCCGAGGAAGAGTTTGGATATTTAAATCTTTTATACATTTCAGAAATTAGTAGAGGATTTTAAAATAGTCATAAAAATACCAAATAAATTCCAAAAATTCCAGAAAAATTCACATAATTCACTGATAATGTTTTAAACATATGAAAAATATTTCCAACTTATTTTGATATTAAATTTTCTTTTCAACAGAAACTTTAAATTCTGAAAATTCCAGATAATTGGAAATAATTAATTTAAAATTATTCCTTCAAAATAAAAGCAAAAATTGGGATGTTACAGCGTGCAAAGCAGAAGGCTTTGGAAAGAAGGTTCGGTTCTTTCAATGCAACTTATGGTAACCTTCCTCGTATGCTCAAGGTGCTATGGGACAAGAACCCGGGCACATTCATTGCTGTGCAGGACAAACTATCCAAAAGACCACCTAGTTACCTGGTTTTGCAGAGGGCCTTCTTAGCTTTCGGTGCTTGCATCGATGCTTCCAGGCACATGTTACCCGTGATCTCAGTCGACGGGACGTTTCTAACAGGGAAATACAAGGGGCAGATCCTGACAGCAATTGGCGTTGATGGCAACAATCAGATTCTGCCCTTGGCCATCACATTCGTCGAAAGTGATAATTTTGACAACTGGTTGTGGTTCTTTCAACATCTGAAGGAGGGAGCAGTTGGGGCCCATCCTGATGTCTGTATAATCCATAATCGCCAACCCAAGATGATGAAAGCCATAAGAAAACTTCAACAAAACTCGGAAAAGCCGTTCCCTTGGCCAAACATAAGGAACAGATGGTTCATTTGCCATCTAGGGGCCAACTTTTTCAAGTTGTTCCCACAGCAACCGTTGATCAAGCTGTTCAACAGGCTGGCTATACACAACCAACAGCGTAAATCCGATATACTGTGGAAGATGTTGCAGAACACCAGGAAGCACGTCGTCGAGAGGAACAAGTGTCCGGCCATTCCTGGGACAGCGCAACCCAAATGCCTCGCACCATTGCCGGAGCTTGACCCTCCCAGTGTGACCTTGAGGAATATCAAGTGCTTCTCCCATTGGATTGAAGTCGAACCATTGAAGAAGTGGTCTTTATTGCACGACACAAACAGCGCGAGGTATGGCATAATAACCACTAACCTTGCAGAGATGTACAACTGGATTCTTAGGGGCGTCCATTCTTAGCCCCTCGTCGCCATCGTCGGCGTTCTGCAAAGTACAATCGGATATTTCAGGAAAAGGCATACAAATGTGGCATTTCATGCAGCCAACCCACATACACCGTACTGCTCAAAAATTACAGCGTACATACAGGCCAAGACCGAGAAGGGTTAGTTGCACACGATCTACATGATGGGAAATACGGAGCATCATTTTGTCGTGCTCCTTCGGGACAGAGCCAGATTTGTGACTGTTCGCTCTCTTGTTACCCACAAGGCCACAAGGTGTCTTGGAGATTGTGGACGAACCTAGCTACACATACAACAAGCCAAAACTCCTTCACAAGCTATGCTCATGTTCTCACCACATATGGGACTATCAACATGGACCTATCGAACTTCATTTCGGAGTACTTTATAAAGAAGAGGGTGTTGCAGGTGTGGTGCAGCGAGCTAAGAGTCTTTAGGGTTGTGGGTAATTTTGCAACGTCAAATATTGCACAGAAGGCTTGGATTCCGGATCTTAACTTTTTGAAGGGTGGGAAGGGCTATCGATAGAGTTGTCGCATTAGGAACGATATGGACGAAGGAGAAGTTGGAGTGGCGGGTAGACATTGTGGCCACTTTGGCCAGGAAGGCCACACTACGAGAAAATGCAAGGCGCCTGCCGACAAGTAGGAACACTGATGTGAAGTACAACACCACTTGTTGTGTATGTGGTGGTATTAGGAGTAAAAATGCTATCATGTTGTAACTTTATTTGCAAACTTTAACTTCATTTGTAGTGTCAATCTGTCATCATTAACAATGCAGGGGAAGTGCCTTTTGTAGCCTAAACTCTCCACTTCTATGCCACCAAACGGCCACGTTTGTGGCGCTAGCAAGCTTGCATTTTGCAAAGGCAAAACAATCTTTTCGCATCCCTAATGGAAGACACATAATGGTCAGTACGAGACAGCCTTGCGAGGGACAGCTTTTGCGCGGCGTCCTAACCCGACCAAACGAGACAACCTTGTGCAGTGACAAGACCAAACGAGGCAGCCTTTGTGTAGCGCCGTGATGCTATGCTGGTCCACGAATCGTCCAGCGTGTCGCTACCTCGCAGATGCGAATTTGCCCAAACCGAATTAGACTTGTCAAGCATACGCCGCACCGACTTAGCCTATAAGTACTACCCCTTCTGTAGCGTATTTTCCTACACCATGACTGCAATACTACATCGCTAATATGAAGAAGCAATAGAAGGAGATCACCCGACTCGCAAAGGCTACAGTAGCCCAGGACAAACAAGTGAAGCATGGCAAGAGGCCACCTCCCTGAAGCAAAGCCCTCCATACCTCCAATCCCAACCAATAGACCCGCTCATAGGGGAGATGCCCCCTGCTGGTATAGGGACGAATGTAAGTTCTTCAAATCTAAGAAGCAGTTGAGTTTGGGCATGCGTTACTAGGGTTGCGGTAACTACGTCTAGGACTAATCCTGACCGGTGTTGGGACACGGCCCGCTACCGACAGCCGATAAGAACGGTTTACAGTACATTCCCCTACCAAATCTCTTGTATGGCACACACTAACAAGCTCTGCCCTCTTCTCGTAGTCTCCAGATCCACTATGTGCCTATCAAAAATGGATCGACCGAGAGATCCACCTATACAACCAGTGGACTCTAGACGGCACGCGAGAGGATGGAGTGGCGATGCAACGAAGATCGAAGCGAGCATATCCGGTAGGAGACACAAACTCATCTGGAGGTAGGGGTGGCAATTTCCCCCACAGGGGCGGGGCCCCGCAGGAAAATCCCCATGTGGGGCGGGGCCGAGGCGATTTATCCCCCCATGGGGCTAACGGGGTGGGGGCAAACACTGTGTCAGGGCGGGGCAGGTGGCTATCGCGTCCCATGGTGGCCCATGGGGGCCCGAGCTATTGCCGCTTTGGCGGCCCAAGACGTCGAATGGGTCGGCCACTCGGCCTGAGAGGCTGAGACGCGGAGCATATAAGGCATCGCCGCCGTCATCCGCATACGCGCCGGCGTCCCAACCCTAAGCGGCGTAATCGCCCGTTCGGCCGTTTCCTTCTCAGTTTCCCAAATCGCCCGTCGGCGTCCCGCTCCCGCATTCCCCAATCGTCTCTATGCGCGCCTGGAGGTTGTCGAGCGCGTTGCGGAGGTCAGCGGCAGCGCTGTATTGCTCGAGGCAGTCGTTAAAGCAGGCGCGCGCGCAGCAAGTCCTCCAGCTCGACGAGGTCGTCGATCTTGGACTCGGTGCTGGCGGCGTGGTCGATGGCGAGCTTGGTGGCGAGGAGCCGAGGAGGCCGTGGAGGGTCGGCGGCCAGGGACTGCACGCAGTGGTCGTAAGCTACGGCGGAGTGCGTGTCGGAGGCGCCGCGACACAACTCTGCAAGTTCCGACTCCGAGGCCCGCGCCGGTGCAACAATGACACAGCTGGTGGACAGCAGGAGGGGGCGACGAGTCAGAGCGGCATCTCCATTAATTGGTACTTGCCGATCCTGCTGCGTGCGTGTTGTTTCCTAATTCCCTTGTATCTAGCTAGATCTCTCTCTGGCGTATGTATGTTTGCGGTAGCTAGCTGGAGGCAATAAAATGCACAAACTCTTGTTTGTGCTCTGCCTGCACAACCCAAAGAGTCGTTGGAGACTGTCCGGTCCTCTCGCCCCACTGGGGATCCCCATAGGGGTCGGTTCCCCATCGGGTTTGGGTCTAGGGGGCTGTCTACCCTCGTCAACTCTAACGGGGCCAGGGCGGGACTTTGCTAGCGGGGGGCGGGGCAGGGGAACGGGACAGCCCCCCCGCCCCGTTGCCATCCATATCTGGAGGCGTGCAGGCGCAGGGAGCGGGAGGCTTGTGAGGAGTGCGAACCGGCGGCCAAGGCTAGGGCAGCCAATGAGGAGTACAACACTGACTTCGGGAGGAAGGGCAAATGGCCACGTTCCACGCAGTAGTTCGACCATCTTCGTCCATATGTCCCATGTATTTCTAATTCCCTAAAGACATGCATGTACGATCTTTGGTTCGTTGGTTCGTTATCCTACATGCCATATAACCTCTTTGTCGGATCAACTGTCGTGTTGTTACCGTTATGCCATTTATATGAAGTTCTCCGTGTATGAATTCTGTTACATTACAATATCACTTACCTTCCTACTTACGAATAATTACTATTTCAATCGTCTTCATAAAATTCTTCAGAAATTTATCGCACTACAACAACATATGATGATCACAAAATGTTATTGCAAGTCTAACAGATTTCGTACCATTCAGAATCTATGAAAATTACAAACGGATCAACCGACATTGTCTACTCTTTTATTTGAAAAAATAAGTAACCTACAAATAAGATTTGCTAAATGTATTACCTACAAAAATTGCCATTTACTCCCACAATTATTTCCATTGGCTTAATAAAATAAAAATATTATTATTTTAAATCGTCCAATTGTTGAGCAACTAAGGCTAAATCGCTCAACCAAATTGAACGACTAGGCACTAGTCGCCCCACGATAGGCAACATAGGCTAGTCGCACAAGCGCCAACCGTTTGGTGATTTGGCCACGTGTCACTCAATAGTTAGGCGACTAGCCCATGTCGATCTAACGTGGAGCGACATATGGCTATAACTGTAAAATAAAAAAACATAAATATATTACTGTAATTCAAAATAAAAAATAGATTATTAAAAAAATCCACAAATCTACAAGCATAAATAAGGTGCATCAAGCTCACATGCGACAGCCGTTATGGTATACTTTCTTCTTTTCTTTTTCTTTTCTTTTTTTTTTTTTTTGAGATAACCGTTATGGTATGCTAATACTAATCTGTTCATCCCTGAGAAAATTTTAGTTTTGTAGTTATCTAGTTTACAGCAAAAGATTTAACAGTAGACAATTACTTTGGTCATATAGGACATATGGTTGTAGTAAAGAACAAATAGCGTGAGCAATAGCCCATTGCAAGGGCCAGCTAAAGATGAGAACTGAGAAGTAAGCATTTTAGAAAAGACTAACCTCTTGTGCCACTTAAACGTATTACAAATAAGATTCCAGCTCTGGAAGGAGGAGCAATAACCAGAGGGAACAAACTTGAAGTTGGCCGTCCATCTCCCTTGCCTAAGTGCTCAAATCCAGCTTGAAGGTCTAACCATACATCCTTTACATGCAGAGTGGCCTTCACTTCAGAATGCAATATCACCTGGACATGAAATAAAATATAAATTGGGATTCAAGAACCCAAGAGAAATATTAACAATTAATACTTGTATATGCACAAATATGTTATTAGAGTTGCCAGCATTCTTGCTGACGCCTAATACAAGATGGAGAACATGTTTTAGGTGCCTTTTGCGACAAAAGGTTTCAGCTAGCAATTGTGCACAGACAGGATAACTGTACCTGCAGAAGTAGAGTTCCATCATTGCACTTGTCAACAACGCGTGTGCTAACATGGAATGGGTTAGTGAAATGTACAGCAATGGTCCTGGAAAAAAATCACAATGGTAAATTTCTTTTTTACTTGGCATATCTGAGAAGCAAAGTATGAGAACAGAAGAGTTTACCTTTCAAATACTTGATTATGGAAAGCTCCAAATTCAAGCTTGAGAGCAATCATTCTCATCCCATCTACTATGCTCTGTTTCCGAGGAGACACTGAAAAAATAGAGAGAGAAAAAAGGTCAACCGACTGGCCGAAACATACTAACTACCAGACCGAATGTATTACTTATGTAACACAAACCTGGGGATGCTCCCCTTGTCATTGCATCGTCAATAGCACAAACAGGAAACCAGACAAGAGTAGTCACATCACTAGCCCAATCTGGCAGTTTTATCTTCCCATTTTTAATAGGGACCTTCTCAACCCTTCCAGTATCAGCGGAGCTTGATGATGTTGTGGAAGCATCAGCTGGACCAGAATGCTCCACGTCACTTCTGTAATTTTCTATCTCAATCATCTGGGAATCCTCAATTTTCAGTCCAGCGCCCGCATCTATATGCAATATGCCATCTTTCAAAGAATATTCTATTGGCTTGACAATCAATCCGATCCACTGGAGTTCATTCATAAGTAATGCAGAGGATACAGCAGGAGTAATATCAACCAAAGCCCTCGGTTTTCTCACCTACAATTAGTGAAAAAAACAAGTGAGACAGACCTAATAGAAATTACCATGTTTCACTAATTACAAGAAAGGTTTGTCCTGTTATTAGGTACCACTCTTTAGTTTTGAAAATATTGCTATCTAACTGGTGGTTAGTTGACATGATTCACGTCACAGAGACTAATTTTTCATAACACCCCAGCTTATTTTAATGCTATTACCTTCAAAACAGGTCTTGTTGGCTTCTCAAAGCTCATGAATTCATCAGTGCCCACAGGACCATCTTGAGAAAATCCATGCGATCTGAATGACAGCTTGCCAATCTGTCCAGTTAGAGCACCCAACACGTAGGAACCAGGCTTTTGAGGAGGAATGTCAAAGGCAATAATATTTCTACCTGGTACAAGAACACGTGCATCTGAACTCTTTATTGCCTGCATGACATGGCAGCATTAATCCATTAGGTGACTGAAAAGAACAAATGCAATTACCCCCCGACTGTTTTCTATATACTGTGAAGCATGGATAGAAATCCCGGCGGTTACCGGCCGGTAACCGCCGGTTACCGGAAATCCCGGCGGTGACCGGGATGAAAAAAACCGGTCGAGATTCAAATTTCAAAAAATTGAATTTGTAGATGTTTGAATGGGTTTCAGGGGGCATTGTAGCTACATTGGATGCTTAAGAATCTGTTTAGGAACATGTTGGGTCCATGGGCATGAGAAAGTAGTCCTTTTTTTGTTGCATGTTGCTCAAGTTAGCATTCTAACTTGTATTTTTATTATTTCAGATGTAACCAGGGATCGGATTATCAAGTGCAAAAACTCTCTTCTATTAGAGCTGTTCTAACTGCTATTCCTATTTACCTCATGATTGCTTTGGATCTTCCTAAATGGGTGATTAAAGCTATAGATAAAAGACGCAGGGGTTTTCTCTGGATCGGTCATGAAAAGGCTAATGGCAGAAGTTGCCTGGTCTCTTGGGATCTTGTAAACCGGCCCTTGCAGTTTGGTGGCCTTGGCATTCATAACTTAGAATTTCTGGGTTGGTCACTCCGTATTCGTTGGCTATGGCTTGAGAAATCTGCTGCTTCTCGCCCTTGGGCCGGTTTGCCTATTCATGTGCCACATAACGCTTGAGCCCTCTTCAAGGTGGCTATGGAGTCTTTGGTTGGAAATGGCAGAAATACTATGTTCTGGACTGATAGATGGTTGGGTGGAAAAGCCTTAGAAGAATTAGCTCCTAACCTTCTCAAAACAGTCACTAAGAGGGCTATTAAGCAACGCACGGTTGCGGATGCTATTGCTGGTCGTCGATGGGTTTCGGATATAAAGGGTGCTCTGTCGGTCCCTGTGCTGCATGAGTTTCTTATGATTTGGGACCTGGTAGATGACTTCCCATTACAACCGGAGGTGGTCGACCAAAGATCATTGGAAGCTCTCCAAATCTGGATCCTATACTAGTAAGTCGGTTTACGAGGCTTTCTTCCTTGGCAAAATTCGGTTTGCACCATGGAAGAGAGTTTGGAAGTCTTGGGCCCCCCTTCGCTGCAAATTCTTCATCTGGCTTGATATTAAGAATCGCCGCCGATACCGATCGACTTGCCAAAAGAGGTCTCCCACACCCTGTGGTTTGCCCCCTTTGTGACCAAGAAAATGAAGCTGTACAACACTTGTTAGTCTCCTGTGTCTTTACCCGTCAAGTTTGGTATATAATCCTTCAGAAGCTCAGCCTGGCCTCAATTGCTCCTCAGCCAACCTCTAACAAGTTCTCAAACTGGTGGTGCCTGTTATGAATATTGTGTGTATTGATATGAGGCCCAAAGGGTCATATATATAGGAGAGTACAAGGAAATATGCCATCTATAGATAAGGCATATGTGAAATAGAATACAAACTCTATATCCTACTACAACTCTACTCTATATCATTAACACCCCCCCTCAAATGCAAAGCGTATGCAATAGCATTGCATTTGAAAGAGTTGACATAAAATAGAAGAAATCCAAAATCCAAGTCTTGTAAATGTCGTCGTAGCATGCTGCTCTTGAAGATTGTGTCGAAAGTAGAAGATCTTCATCTGAGGTCGTGTAGTAGCCCATAAGGTATGGTGGTAAGCTGGCAGTAGAAGATCTCCATCCGAGGTCGTGCGGTAGCCCATAAAGCAGATCGAAGCCCGAGACGGCGGCGACGCAGTGCACAAGAAGCGCAATAGAAACGCAGCTGCGAAGAAGCATGGCGGCTTTAAAAGCTCGGGCAACGGCCGTAAAGAAGAGCGGCGGCATCATAAACCGAGACAGCAGCGGCGCAGTGCACAAGAAGCGCAATAGAAACGCAGTGCACAAGAAGCACGGAGGCCTTAAATGCTCGGCGATGCGACGCGAGAGGCTGCCCATGGAGGAGTCCGGATCCAGCACGAATGAGGTTGGATCCGAACGGGCAAGGCGCATCCGCTAAGACGAACCGGAGAAGAGCCATACAGATGCGAGAGGGGCGGCACCGACCATACAAAATCCTAAAGGATGGACTATAGCTAACAAAGCAATCTACCGACTGACACAAAAATTTGTGGACTCGCATAGCTTAGACGAACTGAAGATAAAGACTATGAATTGGAATAAAACTGACTCCAGACTCCATTCCCTTCTCTCTCCCCCTCTCAACATCTCCGTCCGCATTGAAGACCAAAGATAAAGGCTGCGGGCCACGAGGCGGCACCATGGAGAGCGGCCGGTGAGCCCTTAGCAGAGCGGTGGTAAGCTGCGACCGAGAGCACCGAGCGGCAGCAGAGAGAGCGACGGCGGGGAACCTCCAGTGGCGCGGGGCGCGCGGAATCGAAGCTTTGTTCGAGGTGGCCGTCCGCCTCGGGCGCCGATCGATCCGGACGCGGCCTGCTCCAAGAAAGAGCCCGGCGGCGGGGACTCCTCCGAACGGCGAATCTTCTGCGGTCCTCCCAGGGAGCAGCGGGGCCCGTCGAGATGCGGCCCCTCAGCGTCGGCCTCGCCACCGAGAGAGGAGGACAAGGCGGCTGCGGCAGAGGCCCGGGCAGCGCGGTGGCTCCCGAGCGCGCGGCGGCCGAGGCGGGACTCTCGCCGCCGCAGCCTTGAGCAAAGCGGGTGCCTCGTGACCGCGGCGATCTTGTCGAGGCGTGCGTGGATCGGGAAGCGGCGGCCGAGATCCGGCGGTTCTTCCTTGGGAGTCAACGGCTCTGGGCGGAGCTCCAGGCGGCGCGAGTCCTCCCCGAGAGCTGGTGAGCAGCAGCGGAGGGAGCAGCTTTGGCAGCGTGAATCCTCCCCGAGAGCCGGCGAGCGGCGGATCCGGGCCGCGTGGGTCCTCCCCGAGAGCCGGCGAGCGGCAAATGATCTGGATCTCGCCCGAAGAGAGCCGGCGGCTGCCGATGTAGGTCGGATCGGCCATATCCGGAGAGAGGCGGCAAGCGCGCCACGCCGACGACGGCAGAGGAGGCGCGCGCACCAGCCGGCACAAAGAACGAGCACCGAGCACCGAGCGGCGGTCGAGAGGGCCCGACGGCGCCGGCGTGGAGAGCCGAATGGCGCAACCGTGAGGCGCCGGCGGTCCAAAGGGGATCTGAACGGCGCGCGGTTCAGAGCACGAGGTCGACGCGGATATGGAGCACAAGGTCGGCGTCGAGCAAAGGCTAGGCGCCGTCCAAGAAAAGGACCGGACGACCGGAGATGAGTTGGCCGCCCCCAGGAGTAGATCGATTCTCCGGGCGCGGGCGTGAAGACGTGCGGTGGCTAGGGTTTGAGAGCTATAAACCTTAGCTCTGATACCATGTTATGAATATTGTGTGTATTGATATGAGGCCCAAAGGGTCATATATATAGGAGAGTACAAGGAAATATGCCATCTATAGATAAGGCATATGTGAAATAGAATACAAACTCTATATCCTACTACAACTCTACTCTATATCATTAACAGTGCCAAGCTGTGAAGGGTGTACCAAAAGGCTGTCGAAAAGGGATCAATAGCCTGATCATCCTTGTCGCTTGGGAAATCTGGAAGCACCGAAATGACTATGTCTTTAATGGCACTAGCCCAAGCATCTCTACCTTGCTGCAAACTATCTCTGGCGAATGCATTTTGTGGTGCACAGTAGGTGCAAAAGGTCTTCAGGAGTTGCTTGCTAAGGCTTTTGTTGGAGGCCAGTGATCTTGGTTCTAAGGCTCTTGCCGTCTTAGATGGGTCGTTGGGTGTTGCTAAGGTTGTTGTGTGTGTGTCCTGATGTGAGTGTGTGTGTGTGGGGATCCCTTCCCCTTTGTTTTCCTTTTATCTTCTTAATGAAATGATATGAAGCTCTCCTGCGTGTTCGAGAAAAAAAATACAAGTCTTAATAGTTATGATAGAGAAGAGAGCTAAATAGCTTTGACTTACATCTTTGGGTCTTAATTCCACCGGTTTTTTCGGTTTTTTCACCGGTTTTTCCAGTAACCGACCGGTTACCGGTCTCCTCCCGCCCCGCACACAAAATTCA
Organism: Melocanna baccifera; assembly: GCA_036346265.1. NCBI lineage: Eukaryota > Viridiplantae > Streptophyta > Magnoliopsida > Poales > Poaceae > Melocanna > Melocanna baccifera. The sequence goes on along the minus strand of CM070709.1, from coordinate 2,783,188 downwards.
ATTGCCAAATTTTGTCCGGTTTTTATCCGGGATTTCCGTTACGGGCGTAATCGGCGATTATCGATATCGCTTGCCGGCCGGATTTGCTCCGTTCCGGTTTTTCGATCCTTGCTGTGAAGTATTAGTTCTGAAAGTTGTCATACAATGATGAAACTGAATTTTAATTGGAAACATACTAGTAGAACATTAAGCAATCAGTAATGTAAAAGCAACTTAACTGTACCTTAAGACCTTCATCCGCACCAGATGAAGCTGACAATCTTAAACTGAGAGACTCAAGTGTGATGTCATCTGGGAAGCCACTCCAAACCGCTACAGATAGTGTACCAGGATCTCCATCACATAGTTCTAGTGGTGGAGCAGGATTTCCGGCAAATGTAATTAGTGATGAGACATCAAGGGGCACAGGGTGCTTCATTTCACTGTGAGCAAGCCGAACAACCTCTGACTGGAAAGCTTGCCTCTCTTTAGACGAAAACAAGCCACTCTCCAGAGAAAGTAACTTCACACAAGAAGCCAAATAACCAACTTCGTCACTGAGAATCTTCTGGCATTCTGCAAGATCAGGAAGAACATCTGCCAACAGCTCTTCCCAACCTTCTGCAGAATAGAGAGCACAAACTTTCTCATAGGATTTTGCAGCCAAGTCATAATTTCCATGCTTAAAGAATAGAGCCGCAATTTCTCCATCAAGCACAACTCCATGTCTTTTCCACCAAGAGCGGTGATAATTGTCAGCTGCACCTTTAGTAAGCTCCATATATCTTTTCTGGTAACAGAAAAGCAATTACAGTTGCACTTTATTTTTTTATCTATTGATTGCGCAAATTTCTATAAACTACAATAGTATTCAATCAGTGTCCTTGAATTAATTAGTTCAATGCACCAATTAAAAAGAAATTATGTTCATCGAAAAAGGGGGAAATCAGCAGTATTGGAACATTTAAAATTTATAATGGGACAGTACAAAAGAATCTATCATGGTGAGCATGGCTGATTAAACACTACCTCAAATTCTTCTAGTGATGAAAGTGATGTCATAAAACCAGGATCAGATATCGTCTGTTTCAACGCATGCTCAGCTGCAACATGAATTTCTGACAACCTCATGGGGCGATCAACTAGTAGAGAAGTCTCAGAGGTTGCTGGCCCAGACATTGTTCTTGTCATCAAGTTAGAAGAAGATTTGTTGGAAGGAACTTTCAAATTTGCATCTAAACCTGAACTGCCCAGACAAAAGTATACACAAATATATAAGTAAATAAAAAATGACAATTCAAAGTTTGTGCTGAAATTTGTACTGTAAATATGAACGCATTACTAAAAGGGGGGAAATGACAGCCCTTACCCATCAACTGAATCATATAATTCAGACATGTTTCCAACAGAAAGAAAAGCTCTGCGTCTATTAGCCTCACGTAGAAGTAAAGAAGGTTCTAGTGGCAGTGGTTTCCTGTGAATGTTGAAGAGCTTTTCTCTTTGCTTTGCTTGAAGAATTATCTGCATAAGGAAAAGGTTTCACAACTGTAAGCCACAGTTTGCAATAAATGTGCAATAAGAAACTAAATATGGGCTAGCAACTATGGGGATTTCTTTTTAGAAAAAAGAGACTAGCAAATACCATTTTCCAATTCCAGAATTTGGTGTCTCTATAAAAAAACATATTCCACTCCATCCCATCTTTCGTTAAATATAGAAAATGTCAGAAACCCTTATGGTTTACTATTGAAGATCATCACTGTTCTGTGTCATGTTATCTGGAGATCTTTTTACAGTTTTCTTCTTTTATTCTACACCACTAGCAAATGTATTGTTTTTATTTGTGATGTACCTAAAAGTTTCCATGTGTGTGAAAAAATGCGTGTTCACTGACAAAAATAAGAGGCCCTACATGCACAAAAAAAGATGACAATGGTACCGATTACTACGATGGAATATCATTGTCAGTTTCCGTATCTCATGCTTCCTTGGATGCCACTTTATATAGAAATGATTTGGCTTTTGAGCATACTGGATTAGACAACAAGGTTTAGTGACCTATTTCCAACATGTTGATGTTGTCACTTGGGAAGGATATGGACCAATTAGACAGGACGGGAGCAAAGTAGGACAGTTGATGCAAGAGAACCAAAAGAATCCACATGAAACATAATTAGAAGTCATGAAGCAAAGCTGAAAAATGCTTGCCTTCTCCTTCGCCATTATTTCTGCCGATGAATCAGGTGGAATTGAAGGCCAAGTAGCTGGCTTTGGCCACGGTAGCATGCTTAAAGATGCACTACAGACACATTAAAATATGTCAGTTCGGATGAATGACTGTATAGAACAATCGAAATACCACATCTGCACTCTTCAGTAAGATATTATACCTGTTGACTGGACTTCTTTCTATTTCAACCCCATAACCAATCAAATAAGCAAGCCTCATAAACTGCCATATCCATCAAGAGTAATATATAAGCAAACAGTTTTGAATGTAGTAAACAAATTGGGCAAATGTAATCCAAAAGACAAGCAAAAAGGACTTGATGGCTATGATGAACCTTAGTTCATCGGGGTAAACACCGCCGGGAGGAAGACCGGACGGCGTTGGCTTGATGGGATGAGAAATTTGACTATAGACTGAAATGATATAATTTGAAGAAGAGACTAGATTAATTCAACTTCATTGCCTGAGAAGTGAGAATAATGATTATAATAGGTCTCCTTATATAGAGAACTCTCCTAACAATTATGGATAAGATCAATCTAAATAATATCTTTCTTAACTAATATATATGATACCAAATAACTAATCTTTATCTTAGGATACTAATCAAACTATTTCGGAAATAGATAACTTGATAGAGAAGAAACATTTCTCCTCGTAGACCTGCTGCTACAATACCCGCGAGTATTGTTCATCGCATGAACGGTGATTTTAGCATGTGGCAACTTCTCCCCCCTTCAGCAATAGCTTGTCCTCGAGCTATGATGGTGGCCATAGCTGCAGTCCTAGGAGACCCCAAATTAACGAGATATCATGACGTTTACTAGTGATCTTGAAGATCACGCCTCCATGTACAGGTGTAACAACATTGATGACATCTGCGATCGCTACGGCAGGCGCGGTGGACACCACGGCAGCGTCGTGGTAGGCTTCCACGATGTAGTTGCCGCGACAGGCTTCTGCAAGGTCACAGCGGCCTTCGGCAACACTGTGATAGGGCATAGCACGGTCGCAGCGGGTGTCGGTAGTACCACAAAAGGTTGTGGCAGCGACATGGTTGCTGCGACAGGCTTCGGTAGCAACACAGTTGCCATGGCAAGGCGTGGCACGGTTGCAACAGGCGTCGGCAGAACCATGGCTGCCACGGCATGTTCTGGCGACGCTGTGGCAGCTATTGGGGACAGTGTCTGTCGAGACCCGAATATGCAAATTCGGTCTCTCTGTGTAAACTGCACTAGTCCAGAATCACGCTAGTGCACACAGTCAAACATAGATGTCATCACAGTCATACACACGATAATAATAAAGGAAAACTCGAATATCGATAGAATATCAAAGGTACGACCTTATGGCCAAGCTTACAATATCTCTAGCGGAAGGGCTTAACAAAATAGCAATGAAATCCAAAATAAAGCGTAGCGACCAATCGACAAGCCACGGGTTATCGAGTGGAGAACGAAGCCTAATCCGTGAAGTCGTCGTAGTACTCTCCTTCGGCACCTCCTGGCGATAGTACTCCTCCTCAATCGAGCAACATAGGCGTAAAGCGTGAGTACATTGGTACTCGCAAGTCGTTTGTAACAATGAATGCAATATAACATGTAAGGCTTACCAATGGAAGGCTGAAAGGTTAATTTGCATAAAGGCATTTATTGATGAAGTATATTAAATAATCTTGAAAACGAAAGTTAACTAGAAACAGTAATAAGGAATAATCAAAGGAATAAACATAAACCGCTTGTGAACACCGATCCACAAGTTAAGCCAACAGTGGACTACCTGTCCACTACCAACATAAACCACCAAGTTATAAATGAAACACTAACCCTCGTGTGAAATCCCCGAGCACTGTCTATGACCGAGGACGTGGCTATTCGAATAGTTTTACACTCTGCAGAGGTTGCACAACTGTACCCACACGATGTGATTAGCCTAGGCCTAAGGAAATCACAACAAGGCCTTTACAATGCTCTACCTCAACACAATCCCGCCCGCTAGGTTCCGCATCACACCCGCTTGCGCCACATGGAAATCAGCAACCATGTCCATCTGGCAGAATTGGATTGAAATATTACAAATTAATCACCAGTCCATCCCATAATAGACATGTGGTTTGCACGATTAAGCTCGGATCAATGGCGCACAAAGTTAAGTCCTTAACATTACCCGGCGAGACTACCACATCCCCAAAGTACAACTGCATTTCCCCTTTATCGCACGATCACTCGCCCGAGTGCAAAACCAATTGTATAACCAAGCCAACGTCACACCAATGACGTGGCACAAATTTTAATACACGTGGCACCAACCACGGTTCCATATGTCATTAAGTCAAATTAATAATTTAACATGTGTGACGAGATCAATCGTAAATATAAACCGGCTAAGCAATCAATCGTACCAACCCATGTGACAAATAAACTAGCATCACTAATAGATTACCCAACCTATGGTGACAATGGCATCATGGTATTCCAAAGTATCAAGGAGGTATAATTTCAATTGGGACGATAACTACCTGTGCAAAGGTTTGAATAAAAATAGCAATGCAATGTAATTTAAAACAAAATAATTAAATAATAGTTTGCAAAATTGGGTTCAACATGATCAAGGGACACGACTTGCCTTCGTTATGCTCGTGAGGTACTCCCGGTCTTCTCAGCGCGAAACTGCTCCTCCGAATCCGAATCTAACGAGAGAAAGCGACCAAAACAAAGAAACACATAAAATGATAAGCAAATGAACTCCAAAATTCACAAAACCAGAACCAACAGCTAGAGCTCGATTTTAGATGAATTTAGAAAAAGAACGGGTCAATCGGAGCTAGGACGGAGGAGAACGGGCTCGGAAAATTAATTCTAAAATTAATTCGGGAAAATCGGAAAAATTCTTGTCTTTGTGGACCCGGTCCACGAAATTCGAGTCCACCGTGGACTCGGTCCACTAAACAGCTGCATGGGCGGCGGGTGACACGGCGGACGCGGCGGCGTGGCGGCGGCATATGCCGCCACGTGGCACGCGTGGCGTGGCGGGTGGCGTGGCGCCGACGTGGCACTGGCGTGGGCGCCACGTGGCACTGGGGCGGGTCACGGCCGACGTGGCGGCGTGGCATGCCACGTGGGATGCCACGTCGGCTAGGGTCGACGTGGTTCGGCCGACGCAGACGGCGGCGGCGGTGCGGCAGCGCGGATCCGACAGCGGAGGGCAAGCGGCAGACGATCTGGACGCCGGTCCAGATCTGGAGCGACAGCGAGGATTGCGCTTGGCGCGCGCGGCGCGGCGACAGGCGGATCGGCGACGCGTGGCGGCTCGCCGCGCTGGCGTCATGGCAGCAGCCGCGCGGCGCTGGGCGGCGGCGGATCGCGCCGGCGGGACGCGCGTGGCGCGCGCGAGCGGATCGGCGACGCGGCGGCGGGCGCGGGCGAGGCGGCGCGATCGCGGGCGCTACGTGACGCAGACGCGCCGAGGCGAGGCGCGGCGGCGAGGCGACGGAGGCGACGCGGCGAAGCAGCGCGGAGGGCTCACCGGATGGCGGCGCGGCGGCTGGTGCTCCGGCGACCTCGGCGACAGCGGAGACGCGACGGCGAGGCGCGGCGCGCGCGAGGATCGCGAGGAGCGGCGGCGGGCTTCGGGTCGGCGACACGAACCGAGGACAGGCGAGCGAGCAGCGAGTTTAACACGCGACCGAGGAGTTCGATTCGATTCTGGCGGTGCGGCGCGCGCGGTTTGACGGCTCGGATTCGCCCGAGGCGTGATCCGACGGCATCGAGCGGGCGAGGACGGCGATGGTCTTCGCCGCGTGGCGATCCGACAGCGCGCGACGCGCGGGTTAGGGGTTAGGGTTTTGCGGCGCGCGAGAACGGACGGCGAGATCGCGCGGCGAGCGTCGGCGGCGAGGAGGACGGGAGTGCGGCGCGCGCGCGCGGCCGCTGGTGCCGCCAAGCGTTCATGCGAGATCTGTGACAGCGTTGCGCGAGGCGGGATCGGGTGGCGGGCGGTAGTGCGCGGGAAAGGGAATGCAAGCGCGTGGCGGGGCGCGGATGGGCGGCGCGTGTGAGAGAGGAGATCGGGCGGTGAGGTTTAATTCTTTTCTTTTCTTTTTCCGAAATTCAAATAAACTTCTAAAAGCTCTAGAAAATAGCAAATAAATCCCAAAATTCTCCAAAAATACCAGAAAATTCCTTGAGACACGAGGAACACAAATAAAATATTTCCCACTTATGTTAATGTTTATTTTAATCATATTAAATCATTTAAAACTTTAAAAATTCATTTGAAGCTTCAATTAAATTCAGAAAATTACAGAAAATTCATTTTTAAAATCCAAGCTTTAAAAATCTCAGAAAAACAGGATGTTACAGTGTCGCTGCCGCCACTTGCTGCGTCTTCTTCTGATTCACGATCTTCTCCAAGGTCATATGCATGTTGAAGAAGATGCCCACCATCTTCTTATCGATGTTGGCCATCTTGTTGGTATTGGCCTTTATCATGGCCAATGACTCAGCAATAGGAACCATCGTAGCAAAAGTCGTATGAAGGGATCGACTACTCTGATACCAAATGTGATGAGCCTTAGTTCATCGAAGTAAACACTGCCAGGAGGAAGGCCGGGCGGCGTCGACTTGATGGGATGCGAGATTTGATTATAGACTGGAATGATAAAACTTGAGGAAGACACTAGATTAATTCTCTTCATTGCCTGAGAATAATGATTACAATGAGCATCCTTATATAGAGAGCTCTCCTAACAATTATGGATAGGATCAATTTAAATAATATATTTCCTAACTAATATATATGATACCACACAACTAATCTTTATCTTAGAAAACTAATCAAACTATTTAAAAAGTAAATAACTTGGTAGAGAAGATGCATTCCTCTTCGTAGGCCTACTGCTACAGTACCCACGAGTATTGTTCATCGTGTAAACAGTGATTTCGGCATGTGCCAATGGCACAGTTGAATTCCATTGTACCAAGAAGCTAATAAACCATCAAAACACAAAAACAAGACTAGCATTCTCCAGTTTCCATTTGAACTTCAAATCATCTATAGAACATTGGGAATAAGGTTACACATCAGTAAACATTCATTAGGACTGCGTATAAATGATTTAAAGAAAACTAGCTCAGTACCATCGCAAAGAGGTATAGATTGGAAAATATCATTGCTTATGAGCATGACATGTGGGGACCGGGGCCATATGTCAATGACACATTCAATGGCATTTTCCAACTCATACCCTGTTCTTTGCGGCTTCTAGAAGCAGCTTTTGACTTTTGCTACAGTAACTAACTTTTAAACGGAGTATTTTTTTTAGGTAGGGTCTACAAGTTAATTGTAGTATACGTTAAAAAACTAATATCTGTATCATCAAAAATCGCAAGCGAGTATCTCTCTTTCCGCAATCTGCATGCAAAAACCAAAAAGCCATCATGACCAAAGCCATCAAGCGCAAAGAACAGGCCCTCAGTGATCTTTGCGATGGTACTTCCATACTAAGGATAATTTAAGCAATAGCAACTGGTGGGAAGATAAGGACAGCAGTGTTAGGCAACTCGCCAACTCCTAAATCCTAACAATTTAAAATAAACCACAACATGATTACCAAGAAAAGAAAAGTAAATGGTTCATTATGATTGCACATAATGATTCCAATTACAGGCTTATAGCAACTGATGAGGAGATAAGGGCGTGGTTCTAGGGAACTCCTAAAATGATCAACATTTTACAATAAACCACCGCATGGTATGTACCAAGCGTGAAATATTTCTTTTGAGAATTTGCACAAAACTCCTCGATAAAATGAATCTCCATGCTGTTCTACTTTATTATTTATTTTTACTGCAATATTCAGTAGTCATCCCAAGGTACAACCCTTGGTTATTGACCCTGGAAATCTTTCATTTGATTTAGTAGCACACTTCATCTACCAATGCTGATGCCAAAACATATCAGCTGCATTAAGTACAGAATTCTAGACAACATTCCTTAAAGCCCAAAAACAAGCTACCTGATAATACCAGTAAATACTCCTAGTTCCTCAATTACAGAACAAAACGAATAAAATCAGAACTCAAACAAAGTTACAATTGGCCAGACAAATCAATAATGCAACACTAGAAGTATTAAAACTTGCCTTAACACGGCAGAGAGAATAAAGGTCACCCTGAAGACGATAGAACTCCTTCTCTGAGTCAATAGTAACAACTCCATCATAGTGTGAGGTTGTAGATTGTATTAAACCCAAACAAGCAGTTATCACCCATACTTCACGGAAACAAAATGGTAGAGCACTCTGAAGGGGAAAGGGAAAGCATATTCAGAATTCAATAAACAAGTACTTCGCAAATGACAATAGTCATCCTAGCACATAAATAATGCTTGTAAGAGGAAGAAAATAGTGAAACCACAGTTACATACTTCATGCAAAGCTAGAGACTTGGAAAAGCCAACAACAAAGGTATATCCTCTCGCAGCAACCTCAATCGGGCAAGACAATTTAAATAATAACTGCAAAAAGGTAAAATGGAATAAATGATAAAGGCAATATATAATTGTCAGTTGGCCTACCAATCACTACTAAGACAAAATAAAGAAAATAGATCTAGCATAAAATAAATCCTGACACCAGATGTGTAGATATATAACATGTCGTATTTGAGCACAACAATGTCAGGTTTGTACTAAATAATTTACAAAGTGTTAGTTCTTTCATGCTCAAAATTGCAGAAAAAAAGTTGAGATTATTGTAAAATTGCAGAAACTTTCCCAAAAAAAAAAAAAGAAGTAACAAAAAATGCTCTCACTTGACCCAAAAAAAATGATAAAATAGAATTCAATTATGCAATTGTTTTACCACCATATCTAGCTTGCAAGACACAGCAACCGAAGTATCCATTATGTACATACCTTAGCCTGGCAAGCAAATATGTATTGTCTAAACTCAAATTCTCTGAACACATCATCCTGAACAATTTGGGTCAACGCTTTGAATCCTGGATTTAGCAGCGCAGCCTGATCATCACCACTATCCAATCCTCCAAATTCTCGGTGTTTCCCAGGAGAATTCACTGCATTCATGTGAACAAAATGATATGAATATTTATAAGCAAACATCGAGAGAGTGATAAGCTTTACGTCAGAATGCAACACTTTTTTTAACATAGAAGACAAGAAAGGAATGTAGCCAATGCTATCGCCATTATAGTTTTGAAGCGAGAAATCTACCAAATAATGGGTAAATAAACAGTTGCTCCTCTCCAGAAAGAACAAGCAAACTTTGACAAATAGATCCATAAGTTTAATGTTGAAAGTAATACCAACGATTTATGAGCATATTTGGTGTTGATGTTATCTAACTGATCAGTTATCAGAAGTTCAATTCAATACCTCTATACTCCCTCCGTTTCACAATGTTTGTCCATAGCCTCGGGGGCCTCCGTTTTAAAATGTTTGTCCATTGAGAAAATCAAGAGTGCAGTTATTGCAATATTTCCACTCTCTACCCCTACTTAAATGCTTTGAAAGAGATTAACTGGTTGTAGTAGTATATCATTTAATAGGGATATGTATAGTCATTTCTCATTATCTTTTTCGAAGATTTAGTATTTCCTTAGTCTTTGAGCATGGTGAGGCTAGGACAAATATTGTGAACTGGAGGGAGTATAATGATACAAACCTCATCCAGGTAAAATATTTCTAGTCTACAATCCAATAGAACTCTACATGCGCTATAAATGAGGAATCTATGCTGCAGTTACAGAAACATGAATTTCATGTTAGCCTATACAAACATGAATAGATGTATATTACTGTACGTTCATGAAAAACTTCATCATCTTGAAATAATGTTATACTGAAACTCTGATAGATTAAAACAGAAAAGTTTTTGGTGATGCAAATAAAACTAGAGTTGAAGCTCAAAGGTGAATGCAACATAACTATCGGATCAAAGTTAGACAAAAACCTGATTCTGAGTAGCATAGTTCAAGCTCATCGTATTCACGGAGTGAATCTTCATGAAGATTAGTCATCTCAAACATGAATGCCAAGCTTTCCTGAACAAATAAATGGTGCCAATGTCAAGGAAGCCACACGAAACAAAAAACATAAAGATAGATAAAACCCAGCACCACCAAAAAATGCAATAAAAATTGGCAAGCATCATCTGTGGTTGCATTGTTGTACCTTCAGAATAAAGAAGTTGCAGAAGTTCCATATTGGAGTGAATCGCTGCTCACTTAACTTGTGGATTTCCTCTTCATAAAATTGAACCCATCTATCCAATGTGTTTCTTATGCAGTCCACCATTTTCGAATCGAAATCATCCCAGAATTCCACATCAGGTCCATGGAGATCAAATTTGCAGCATCTATATCATAAATGGGCAGTTTTATATTTGTCAACAATCCAGTATTATTTGTAGTAAAGTTTTAACCAAAGCCCCAACAAGAGTTCCTTGACAATTCAGAGGTGGAAGCATCCTCATAAGAACAACATAAGTGCAGGATGATAGCAAACAGCATGTTGCGTTGAAACAACAAATACTTATACATTTTCAGAACCACAGATATGAATGTTACCAAAACTACTATGGTGAAGTGACAAAAAAAGTACCTTTCTCTTTTTTTAGTGTTGAAGTCAGCCTCAAGCCTAGCGTATACTTTCTTTGCCATCTTAGTTGCTTGATCATTGCTAGGATGGGCCTTTGACACAAATACAATGAACCATTCCCTCTCATCATTTTGCACAATTAATTTGAGGCGAGGCTTAAGAATGGTCTTGAACTCATCAAGATCCTGGAAATTTTTTAATAAATAAAAAATGGCAAATGTCATCCACATGGTCCATTTGAGAAGTGCTGTTACTTAAAAAAGAATCAGAAAGATCAGCATGCAGTACGATATGAAAAAAATGTGGAGAGAAGTACCTCGCAAGTGACAAGAACAACAGTAGCATATGGTTCCCGGAACCAAAACAAGTATTGTTCTTGTGGAAAGCGACTACCCAGCCTTGAATCAGTAGTCAGTATAAACTCAGCTGGTAGGTTTTCCACAAAAACAGGGTTCCTCGCCTTGTTATTGAGACAGGCCTTCTTCACTGGCAAGCGTTGCTCAAAACTTTTTTTGACATTGAGCCACAAGTCACTGACATCTTCAACTGTTACAAAAGGTAATTTATTGTATGAGACGTAATCTATACAAATATTTGAACTTGAAAATTGAAATCACTCTTCATTAGCATGTGCGGCAAGGAACTAAAGTGATCGCGTGTAGGTGGGGGTTGCTTGGATGAATTTTATGAGTTGGTTCATGCCAATATGCTGATGCATTATGCGGATCTCAGTAAACTAGACGCCCCCAGCAAGGATCGAACCACCATTTCAGCTCGAACCACCGCCCGACAGGGCCACTTCCGATCGCGCAGCCCAGAGATCACGAGCGAGAGAACCCGGTTCAGGGGGCGAGACTGAGAGCAGAGGAAGGGATCAGATCCGAGGGGTCGGTGCTAGGGTTTAGGGAGGAGGAGGCCGCGGGTGGTCGTACCGGCGATGACGATGCGGTCGCAGGAGGACTTGATGGTCTGTAACTGCGCCAGGTAGTTCACCATCGCCGCTGCCGTAGGGGTAAGGAGATAGCTGCCGCGCTGTTCCTACCGCTCCATGAGGCACACCGCCGCCGGAGAGGTGGCCGGAGACGGGGACGGGGACGAGGCGGGGGGTCGCGAGATGCGGAGGGGAGGGGGGAGTGGCGGGGAGTCCAGTTCGGTGGAGACGACAGGCAAGCGCGTAGTGGATAACGGGCCGGAGTGGCTGACGAGGTGGCCCCACTGTTTCGGTGTCTGTGATTGTGTTAACCGTTGATGAGCATTATTCGCAAGTAGGGTGTAATCAGATCAGATATTTTTTTCACCGACCGCCCAACCGAATCAGTTCGGAGTGTATTCAGGGAAAATAGTCGGTAATGAAATGGTTTAGCTAGATATGGTATTATCGGAATCGGGAGACCATTGATATGATTAACTATATCATTTAAATTTTAATTGTAGGATAAAATATGGGTTGATCCTGACAGTGATTGAATTTGAGAGCTTCTTGTGTGGTATGTTGGCTAATGCTGGCATGGTGGGTTATATTCAAACAGATGTTGTCGTTTTCGAAATCTATGTAATGCAAATTATTTATGTAATGTTTGAGTACAACCAACCGTACTCGACCAAGTCACAATGGTAAAGAAGTGACATGTATGAAGTATCTATGAGACTATGGGCTGTTTGTTTCAAAGTGTAGATTCGTGGAAGCGCATTTGCTCGTAAGGGTTTCGGTCCTTATATTTTTGGTGAGTATCTAACTAGTCGCTTCTTCCCCAACACCCTTACCCTACCTTGTGAATCTAGAAAAATTGGATAACCATAATGCAAATAACATAATAACATATTTAAATAACTTACAACACGGCTACTAGTTCATTTTAGGGTTTAGGTGGTCTCAAGATGATAAAAAAGGGGTACGATTTTGTTTTAAGGGTTCAAAGAATAGGATTCCCCGCATTTGTGCATAATCATCCACATTCTTTTGAAGGGGCGGCGTGAGTAACCACGGCTACTTAGAATCTAGATGAAAATCTAGACGGAGTGAGGGATGCTTGGACAAGGGAAACGAGAGGGGAAGAAGGAGGGGAAGTGTAGATTCAGTGAGGGGAAAGAGAGAGTAGCTGTCACCGAGTAGGGGCGCATGCTAGAAGCTAAAACAAACAGACCCTATGACTCTGACTCTATGAGTGTATGACTATGGTTTATTGCCATGTTGCATTTTCTTTGCCATGATTGATATTAGGCAGGAGAAAAAGGACAGACAACATGACACTGGGTTGAGCCTAAAGAAAGGGTTGGGGTTTGGAGAGCATGCATAAGAAGTGTTACTATTTGTCTTGGTTGAGCCAGAAGAAAACTTGGGGTTGAGCCTGAAGAAAAGGTTATTGTTCGCAAATTGGTAGGTGTCTTGGTTTTTTGGAGTTTTTTTGTGTTGGAAGTTTTGCCAGAAGGTGTGCCATGTTGCGGCTTTTTCTTTTCTGCACCTGATGACTAGATAAAAACAATGCTGGGTCAACTCACCTACCAATGCTCCTTTTTCTATTGTTGGGAACTTGGGATGTATTGCATTGCGATTGTGACTTTATGAGTCACAATTCTGCCTATCCTATTTGTGTGTTGGAATGATGATTCAAAGGAATCAAACGATTGAGAATTGGGAATGTCTTATGTGGGAAATGTGGGCTATTGCCTATTGGGGATGCACCAGCCACTAGAAGGCAGGAAAGAATAGATCAATTGCCGCTGAACTGAGAGCTCCGTCCAGATCACAGTTCACAATGTTGTTAATATATGCTCATATCCATGATCTTTATATATGATACGATATATATGATATTTATGTGATATATGCACTCATGCCGAAGGTCAAGGGGAGGCACTAGAATCTATATTCATACACTGATATGTATGATATTTATTTTCATGTGTTATCCGATGAAATATAGGGCATCTTCTTTTCAACTTCTAAAAACTGCTTTTCAGCTTTTTAGTAGTTAAGTGCTCGTGTGTTGCAACAGAACCCTAAATTAAATACAAATAACAATATTTCCCTTCAATCAACCAATTAAAAGATGGTAATACACACACATATATACGAGCATCATATTAGTGAAGCATGGTAGAACAAGCACTGCATACATAAATATTAACTTTTTGTAAGCATAATGTAGCTCTGTTTGTAAAATGGCATCAACATGCTCTTGCACCTCATCCCAAAATATACAGGAAGTTACATCTAATTTTTCCTAGCGAACGAAGGCAGAAGGGATGGCATCACAGCTATGGTTACATATTCCTAAACAGTTCAACATTGCGACAGTTGTGGGCCACTGAGGACATGGCAAAACAGGGGAAGGTTTGTTAGTTACAGAGTAACTCCAGTTCGCTACGCGGCACTGAATGCTATTCAGCAAGTCTATTGGCGCTGCAGCAACTCCGACATGCTTTCCGGAGGGTTGATCTGCTGGGGCTTGGCCTTAGGATTTAAGATATCACTAGGATGCAATTTAGTGTATCTATGCAAGCCTAGGATTTGAGATATCACCCGGATGTAATTTAGTGTATCTGTGCAACTTCACAAAATGATGGAGAATGGACCACCGATCCAAGTCTCATATCTCAGATGTCAAATCTTGTAGTGTGGTTGTCTTCTCTACTCTGAAATACATAGAAAGGGCACAAGAACAGCAATTCTAGAGAGTTCAGGGTGCTAACATTCTAAAGCATCATATATTATGTCATCAATTGAAAATGAAATTTTGGCAATTGGGATTATGTATAGAGGCATGTTTCCAAGCTGGTGATCATCTATATCAAATTTAACATACCAAATGCCCAAGGCTGCCAGTTGTAATTGAAATATCATACCTTGACAAGGAATTTTTCCAGCTCGTCAAACCTCGTAACGAAGGTTTCCAGAACATCAGATAAGACTTTACTGTCTTCCTTTCCAGAAGTGCTGGTCTGGTCTGGTAGCCTAGCCAAATACCACAAGATGAAGACTCTCAAGGTCAATGCAAGATGGGAGTAATGCCAAAGCTTCATATATATTAGAAAGAAACCAACAGCAGCACAACTCCTTGTAGACTGTTGATGTCACTGCAATGTACTCGGCCTCACAAGATGAAGTTCGATCTCCTGACGCATCTCTAAGGAGTTTTGCCTTCTTCTTGTTGACCATGCAGCGAATGACACAACTTGCTGACGTCTTTTACTTCTTCACCGTCGATAACACACCTTACCGACGACTTTAACTTCTTCCTCAGCTCTAATTGTCTTTCGTCGATGACGCAACTTGATGGCGACGGAGACTCTCATCAAAGCATACACATATGAGAATTTGGACACAACTACAAGGACTCACACACATTACATCATGCACTGACATATCTACGTGCACAAGCACGATACGACTATGCGCACGTATGTAACACACATTCTACGTGCACAACCAAATAAATGACACATGCAACACACCTACTATGCCAAATAACTCAAAATACAATCATGCACTAATACTCGTACAGGAACTCAACTGAAATGCACCAAATAAAAAATAAAGACTCCTTGTTGGATTTAAAGCAGCGCTGGCTCGTCCTCTGCACCCACTGGAGCAAGAAGAGCCACCTCCTTCTTCGGCTCGCGGCACTCCTTGCAAAATGTCCGTAGTCCTAGTGATTGTAGCAACGTACCTTCGCCTTGTCAAAGGCGCTCTTCTTCTTACCGAAGCCATAACTCTTCTTGAATCGGGCCTCCCACTCGCTCCTTGTAAATACAGGATAGTGAAGCGCCACCGCGTAACTCTCCTTCGTCTGTGCGCTTGCTGATGACGTCGTCGGGTCGACGATCTCCATTCTTCTCGGCATTATTTTGGGCATTCACCAGGCTCTGATACCAATAGTTAGTTTAATCCATTAGCAAAGATACGACAACAACGCACACACATGAACACAGAGAAGACAAAATGCTTTGTGCTGCCTATCACCTTTTTGAACTGCAGCCTCTTCTTCCTTTTATAATGCAAGACAATACTTAATGTTACATGCATACTATAAAAATCATAACTCTAGCATTACACAATGGAAGCACTAATCACCATAACTCCAAGCATTACATACTGAAACGTATGGGCTCATGAATGACAGAAAATGAATACTAGTTAACGTGCCAGGATTACCAACATAGTTATGACATAGTTATAGCTATAGCCCCTTAAACTACACTCAGATTCCTTACTTCTCTAGATTTTTACAGCACTCCTAAGGCATGAAGATATAGGAGGGTGGCTTTTATGTTCAAACAGGAATCACATTCGAAACAAAAAAGCTTACATATTCTCACTTCGCATGAAGTTATTCGTGTCATTGCCAAAAGATAGAAGCGGATCAAATGTATCACCACCAAGCGTGTAATATCCTAACTTTCAGAGTCTTTTTGGAGCTTTTAAACAAATAACCATTTAGATTCTTCTAGATTTAATACAAGCTTAAATTAAATTCCTATGAAATTCATACGTTACCAAATAGGGCCTTACGCACCGCTTAAAATGGCTTAAAACCAGCTTCTGCTTCTGACTTCTACTTTTTTTCACTATTCAGTAATTTCGTCTTTTCTAGTTTTTAAAGATTTTTTGGGCTTTTTGCCTTTTCTTTTTTTCATATTCCTTTGTATTGTCCGTAATGGTCTAATATGTCTTTTCTATTTTTATTTTTTTAAATTTAATTATACCAAATAAGCCAACTGAACTACAGTAAAAAAATAAACCAGTTACAGTAAAAAAATTCATAAGCCAACGCCAAACTGAGCACTACCTAAGGTAACCATGTAGGGTACATATGTTGCTAGTTGGAGTAAACTTAGTTACACCAACATTTCGTATTTACTCCAAAACACAAAATTAACAGGAGATTGAGAGAGAACTAGTTTGCAACTCGCGAATTTGAAGGTCTGACTTCACCAAGATTGCAAGGAAATAAGGAATAAGGTAAAATTTCGAATGAGCATTGATTTTGTTTTGCTATTCGATCATTTTTCTGTCATTAGACCTCTTTCCCTTATCGACATCGGTGAAGTTAGATTATGGAAATTTACAAGCATTAGCTTTCACTACTTTTTCTAGACCCTTTCTATTACACTTTTATAAGACGATTTTATATAACGCTTCACATTAGCTAACCTGACAGAATTTTGCACTTGATATGCTCCGAAATGACCACCATCATACCCAAGATTCCAAATTATGTGTATCAATTCTGCAAGCTACCAATGTGCATAGCAAAACGCAACCGAATTCTTTCATATATTCTTCTAGTATAACATCCCAAAACGCAAAACGCAATATAAAAGCAGCAACAGCAAGCCAAGAAGGTGATTCAATCCTGGTACAAAGTTTATGAAGAGTCCTGTGTCAGATGAAATCAGTGAATTTTCCTCTTTTTTTGAACTTATGGCTTTCCCTGAATAAATAAATAGAACAATTTCTCCATCAACATTTTATAACGGTTATCGAGATAGCCCCTCCAGTCCTCCGAAAGGAACCCACACTTATTTGCAGACTGCCAGGTATTGTTCAGTGTAACAAGCTTACCCTACAGGACTAAATAAAATCAGCTAAAGGAAAATAGCTGTGTTCAAAATCAAACTGCACATAAGATGAATACATTGGTCACAGAAATCCAGATAAAGATTGAGAATCAGTTAATTGGTTTTTTCGGGAACAGTTTTTTCGCTTGAGCTGGGTGAACCGGTTTTATGGAGAACTGGTTGATTGGTTTTTTGGGAGCAGTTTTTTTTTAATGTGCTACGTGGAGAGGACAATCGACAAACTTCCCTTTTTATATTAGTAGAGACGATCAGGTTCCTGCTCTTTGAGCTCTTCCCGTGATGGCTGTCAGAGAGAGATGACAGCAAATCAACAGAACAAAGTCAATTAGATTGTACAGCCGCTTGATTGCTATCACAAACCGTAAGACAATCAGATATAAGGTACCAGCAATCTGAAACAATGCCTTTCCTTTCCATGATCTGTACAACAATTATTCTGTTTCTGTACACCAGTCAATGCTACAACAAGTCCAGTTGGTCACTGTCGTTGTCCTCCTCCGCAAGCTTGTCAATCAACAGCTCCATTGACTTGATGTACTTGGGCATGTAATGCTCTCTTATCATGGATCTCGCCAGGCGAATCTTACTGTACAGATGTCGAGGTGTCTCGTACAGGGCGACAACCTCCTGTTGGCTGAGTTGCTCGCTTGGGTTTGGCCCTGCTGCTGGCAATCCAACCATGTGCATTATTCTTCCGGGAGGGTACAACTGGCGGGGCTCTTGAGAAGGGCTTGACGATGACGGCTCCTCCTGCATGTCGGTCAAGGATTCTACAAGCTCCATGGCCCGTCCTTCCTCTGGTTCTTTCAGAGGTGATTCGTTCTCCTCTCTGTCGGCATCTTCATTATCTGACTCTTGAAGGTTTAGCTCTCCAAGAGAAATTGAAACTAGCTCTGCAGTAGCAGCTTCAGTGTCGGTGACATCAACATCAGTTTGATTTATCATGTCCTGAGTTTGTTTTGCAGAGTCAATAGTCTGCTTCTGTGCAGCAAGACATGACCAGCAAGCTAGTGCAGGGCGTTTCTTCACCACAGAATGGGCATCTGCTGAAGGCTTCACCTCAGCCTGGCAAATTAAAAGGAATCAACTCATTCAGTAAGATGATTTAACTTCATATGTTCAAAGAACAAGTGTTTGCAAGAATCTAGTTATTATACCTCAGAACTGTGAGGCAGCAGCATATCAACATCTACAACCTTAGATCTTGGATCAGATACGAAGGGTACATGAGATCGGATGAAGCTCACAGAGCGATTGACAAAACCTAAGAATCTAGTCTGCTGAATTTGTTCACGAAGGTCATGTACCCATGATGATGCCATAACCTGCCATCATTGACGGCAACGGTAAATATATGATATCTTTTAGGAGGCAAAGACTGTTTGATGAATGATTTTCTCTTTCTTCTAAAGAACTGCATATCAACTATGGAATATAGTTTCTGGTTCCCACTTTGATCATCATACTTAACATCAGCTCATGAATTAATGTGGTGGAGAGGTACCTCCGTACGGAGCTTAGCAGCAGAAACTTTGCCAAAAGATGGGACCAGATCATTTCTATTGACAATGGTCGTGATGAAGTCTTTACCCGACTCAGCCAAGTCCCATGTCATGCAAGCAGCTGAACAGTAACAGTAGGACATGTCAATATCTCAGAGCATAATCTTGCAGCATCAAGCAATGAACAATGAGTTGTTTACAGTTGTTAGATGCTCACACTTCAGTTCGGAGTTGGGTTTTTGGAAAACAACTTGTAGATGTATAGATCAACACGGCTATCTAAAACGTTGAATGTCATCATCATTAAACATCCATGTGAAACCGTTTATTTTGTGTCATCCATTGGTTTTGGCCTTTTGCTATGTGATTAATGCCAGCGCTTTTTCTATAAATGACTTACAGACCTACAAATGACAACAGAAGAAACTAATAGACCTGCCATTGTAAGTTACTATATTGGTGTAAGATGCTAATATGGCCTTTTAATGAAGGATAGATTCACAAGTGAAAATGCAATGATTTTTTTCTTAATATCTGGTATTCAATAGTAAAATTTGAAGTCCTTGAGCTTAAAAACACATACCTGGCCCAAAAGCAATACATGTGGATGATGATAACATCTCATTCTCACGTAGAATGTATGTTAATATCGCAGAGATACCAGCACCCATTGAATGCCCAATAATCTAAAATTACAACAAAAATGCTGTGCTATGAGTTAGCAAACAAAAAAGGGGTCAAAATGCAATGCACAAGTATTCAGCATCACGTACTGTGATAAAATTTGATTGTCAAGAACTATTACACTAGATGGAAGATCCTTGCAGAACAAAATAGTCTAGTTTCTAGGTTGGATAAAAGTAAGACTAACAGAATAAACCTTTCCAAATCATACTTTTTATTTTTAGGGTTCTCTTCAAAGATGTGGTTTGAGTAGACACACCACTTAGCTATATAAATTAAAAATGGGCCTAAGATACTAAATTAAATTTACAGCTGTAAGTCAATAAACAAAATATGTGATAACACATTTACTAGTTGCCCAAAACAAATTTCAGACTAATTAGCCTAAATTATTACATTAGTATTATTTCCAGTTCTCTCTACTTATGGTAGACATAACTTCAAGTTTATTCTAGAGTGCTTTGGAGTTGGACAAGCTATGTTTGTTTCTTATCTATCTTGCTCAGCACTGGAGAATCCTAGGAAATCCATAAAAGATGGTTTAACTGTAAGAATACTTCAAAGTTTTCACTTTGGCTACAAGCTAAGGAATTTCCTATCTGCAGTGCATATTTGGTTTCACTTGGTTTTAAGTTGCTGTTCCACTTCCTTTGTTTCATATGTAACTTTCACAACTTAAGCTCATTTTGTGTAACTTGGATAGGCAAGCATCTATTGTGCAATGTGTGTCAACCTTGAAGGCTAGAAGCAGAGAAGTGTTGTTTGGCAGCATATCCCTGTCCAAGGAGAGGAAGAGGATATCTATAATCTGTATCATAAAAGAATGGTCCAATTGTTGATGATATCACTGGTTTTTGTGTCTGGCAGTTTTTTAAGGAATGGGCTCTAATTGCATCATCTTTTGAAAGCATGTGTTTTCGACAATACAGAAGGGTTAATTTTCACAATGCAAATCATCAAAAGAGCATCTGTAGAGGATCAGAAAAACTTAAATAAATTACCTTAATCCTGTAGTCTGGGAATTCCTCGACTGCTTTAGTGAGGCAAGGAATGGCCTGGTTTGCAATCCAGCGAGCCGCTGCAACCATTCCACAATGCGCATATCCTAGCACTAAGTTGGAGACACGGCCATCTTGTGCTACAATATGATGAAATGGAACCTCCGCTCCAGTTGCTGCTGTCAACCGATCCTTAACACTGATAGCCCCCCGAATAAAAAGCAGAAAGCATTTGGCACTTCTATCACGGACAACTGTGAAAGCAGGCCTCATAAGCTGCATGATAGCACAGAGTTTCAACCAAGGAATCCTGATTTATAAATTATAATATGTACTAAAATGAGCAGTAAAATATTCCCACAACAATAATTTGGCATGCTATGTTACAGTACATAATTAACAGTGGAGTGTTGACTGATAGTTACGCACCGTCGCCTTAGATTTTTTAATAAGAACATCACTCTGTTCGTATCCGCCAAATTCCAAAAACACTTTGTATGGCTTCTTCGAGAAATACATGCATAGCCTCAGATATCTGAGCAGTGAAATCAGCTCCTCCCTCACTCCAGGTCCCTCCAGTGGTACAGAACTGCTTCCAGCATACTCATGCTGCAGATTACCCTGAGAATGTAAAGTGATATGTCATATGCATGCTAAAATGTGTACTTCACCAACATAAAGGCTGATAAAAAAGAATTTCTCGAGCAGCAAAAGGCAACTAGCATCATTTCCTAAAGTTAGGTATCATGTTCAGACCTAATAATTGCTTCACTTTACACTGCTGGAGCCTAAATTTATTAAAGAAGAGCTAGCTTTTTGAAAGGGAAAGTAGAGTTTGTTATATGTAGTATAAACAAATGTCATTCAAAATCTTGGAGTCAAATTTAAGAGGAAAGCTAAACCTTATAGTAGTCGCAATGCAATGAAATGCATCGCATGCTTCAACTTCCTTCTAATGACCCAAATACAAGAAACACTACTAAATATCAAGATAAAAAAAGTGAAGCTAATTACATATGACCATTCCTTCAAAATCAATGGCGGCGTTGTCCTAAAATTGAAAAAGAAAAAGAAAAGGTATTCATCATTCAGTAGAGATCAGTTTGGCCATCCCCCCTAATCATCTTCAGCAAATTAGATGGCTTACACGAGTTCTTCATGACCGACGAACCAATTGACTCACGTTGATTTTCCCCATGATCCATTCCTTTCTTAGATGCTTCCTAACTAACAATCGAAACAATGGAACAGGCAGTGCATTTGATCAGCCCTCAAGATGGCATAACTTTATGAACCCACACAACATTGGCAATTAATACACTCCGCTAATTTATTTATTTTCTTCTCGAGAACCGCTAATTTACTTACTTGAATGCCTCTTCTCATAGATTGCCGATAGCCGACAGCATCACTCGACTAATTTTTTCTCAACCTCACCAATAGGCGCAGCAAGCATGACAACCGAACAAATTCCGGCAGCAATAAAAGAAACAAAGATTGCCTCCCGCTATTTTTCACGGAAGTAACCAAGAAGCTTCCTAACTAACAATCGAAACATTGGAACAGACAGTGCATTTGATCAGCCCTCAAGATGCTCGTGCCAAAACCTTAAAATCGCAGACAGGCAAATGGCATAACTTTATGAACCCACACAACAATGGCAATTAATACACTCCGCTAATTTATTTATTTTCTTCTCGAGAACCGCTAATTTATTTACTCGAATGCCTCTTCTCGTAGATTGCCCATAGCCGACAGCATCACTCCACCGAACATATCCAGCGAACTGACCGAACATAATCCCAAGAGGAACTCAGAACTACACTGTAAATTGCAACAAAATAAAGAGCTCGCACAGTATGGGAAATAATCTGGTTCACGCCAAGATTGCATATTTCTTCTTCATCTTCTTTGCTTGCACGAAAATAATCTTTCCCTCTAAAATCCAAACAGCGACACGCTTGACCAAGAAGAATCTCACGGAAGCAACCAATCTCCTGCACGCCTCACACACACCACTCAACCCCAACGAAACCAAAACCACCAAGAAGAAAAGAGGAGCAAAAAAAAAAATCTCGCGCAAGAACTCGCCAAGATGGAATCATTCTTCGCGTGATGATGAGTACTAGTGTAGCAGTGATAAGTCAGCACACGCGCACCTGCTGCCGCATGTAGTACTTGATCCCAAAGGCGATCTCCCCGAGGGGCCACTTGCCGAGCGTCTCCCCATAGGTGAACCGCACGGTC
Source organism: Melocanna baccifera (assembly GCA_036346265.1). Lineage (NCBI taxonomy): Eukaryota > Viridiplantae > Streptophyta > Magnoliopsida > Poales > Poaceae > Melocanna > Melocanna baccifera. The sequence continues at coordinate 2,760,347 of CM070709.1, read as the reverse complement.
CGGGCGGCCAACGCCGCCGCCTCGCCCCACCCGGCCGGGGCCCGCTCCGGCCACCGCCGCCCCCGCGCGCGCGCCCGCCGAGCCTCCCGCCTCGCCCGCGACTCCTCCTTCGTCCGCCGCCGCGCCGCCGCCGCCGCCGACACCGTGGACGATATCAGGTGGTCCTCCATGGCGCCCCTCCCGTCGGCGCTGGCGCCAACGCCGTCCCCGCAGAGCCGCCCCGACAGCACGAGGTAGACCAGCACCGCCGTCCCCGCCGCCGTGGCCATCCCCATTGCGCCCATTGGAGCACGACGCGCTCCTCACGCGCGTATGCGTGCGCGTGCGCGTGGTTCTTGCGTGTGTGTATGTGGGAGAGAGGAGAGGAGGAGGGAGGGAGGGAGGAGACGCGGGGGCCGGCGAGCGCTTGAGGTTTGCGGGGGCCGGCTAAATTGGAGGGAAGCTGTTCGTGAAAAGACGGTTTTGCCCCTGCATTGTTACTTGCCCGTTTGTCTTTGCTAGAGCACCAGGCCCCGCTCACTACTTGTCCTCGAGTTCATCTAAGTTTTTTTTTCTGATTATAGATTTGATCTTAGGGTGAGTTCTTTTAAACTATGTTTTATGATTTATAGTTTAAATTTTTAAATTTTTCTATTCGTAAGAGGCAATACGTAGAGAAAAATAGTCGTATACGATTTTGATCGGTACAAATAAATTCAGTACATTTTTTACTATAATCTTAATGTTGACCCCACCTTAAAAAAATATACCGTTTAAAAGCTAGTTACTGTAGCATAAGCCACAAACTGTGAGCCAATTAAAGATAAGTTCGTGCCTAACGTCATCTAACTTAACTTTGTGCTTATGAAATTACCAATCATGGATTCTGTCGGGATCCGAATATATAAATTCGAATTATCTATGTATACTGCACTAGTTCAAAATCACACTAGTATACACAGTGACAACATCGATGAAATATCATCCATACACAATGATAAATAACTAAATATTGAGTTCGATAAAAAAAATAATGATTTTGACCTTATAATCGAGTTTACAATTATTTAGCCACGTGAGGCTTAGACACTTCAAGAAATAAACTATAGCGGAACGAAAGAATTCCAACAATAACACATCACATGCCATAGGCAATCAACTTAGGTACTTGGCCTAGTGATCAACCTTTCTCGTAGAACTTCTCCTCGATGAGTGGTGATGACTCTTCTCATCCAACATCTGAGTTGTATTTATAGCAAAGGTGAGTACATGAAGTACTCAACAAGTTGTGCACATAGAATATAATATATAAATGCAAGACTTATTACAAAGAAATGGCTAACCTAGCTTGTTTGGCATAAAGCTAAATTGACTTGTAAGTATAATAAATAGATTGAAATCATAATTTCAAACAGTAGTAATAAATAACATAAGTTAAACGTTATTGCACATAGCATATTCCTCAAATTCACATAGCTTTTTTGCTCAGTTTTTGTTTATGAAAATCTACCCCTCATGTGAAATCCTTAAGAACATCCATAATCACAGGCATGACTATTTGAATAGATTTATTAACACTCTACAGAGTCTATACAACTTTTTCCACATAATATGATTAACTCACACTGTCGACCAATGACATGATTTCTTAGACGTGCGACTAAGATGATCATCACAAAGCTTTTTCAGAAACCTTGCCCCAATAGTGACCTCTCCCATCAAGCTTAAACTCGGTAACCTCACCCTAACACATGCGAGTAGGCCCAGAGCTAAACGCTGAATTTGAGAATGAGGACCGTACATGATGTAACCCAACACATATGATTACACCCTCTAGTCCTGGCACGAAGCTTAACCCATAACTTGATGAGTCAATACCGAAACTCAGTAACTGGCTAAACCCTTCCCATAGAGCATATGGTTGTATGATGGAGCTCAGTTCAATATCGCACAAAGTTAAATCGTTAATTGACCAGGACGATGCTACCTAATAATCTAACTACACAGAAGATTCTCAAAGCTATCACATCACATAGTCACACAGTTATTCCAATCGCTCTAGTTTAAAATATTTATCCATGGGTTAATGTTAGGGTGCAACACATGCCATCAAAGATAACACATAGTGCACACAGTTATTCACAACGCAATTCCATACACTATATTCCAAAATGATGTCAATAATCTAGCATGGCTAAGCAAGTCTAAACCAACCCATGTTGGTATTACAGTATTGGCTAACTAGTATAAACCATTTTAGGGTGACAATGGGTCATGTCATATAAATAAACAAAGTGGATAAATAACAACTATGGTTCACAACTACTCCCCGAGTAATTAATTATTGTATTCACATAGCAATACATAATAATTTAAAATACAAAATAATTTTATAAAACTAGGAGCAACATGATTAAGGTATCACAACTTGCCTTCAAAAAGGTCCTCATCTTGAACTACTTCTCCTTCTCCTCTGGAAGCTTGTGAAACAAGATAGAAAATACAAATAAACACCAAAATAGAACACAAATAAACTCTAAAAATTATGTAAAAATTATTGGAAGATAGGGCTTGAATTTAGGGGGTGATCGTTTTAGCGATGGCTTTTGGCTTATAGCTGAAATTTCACTGTAGTTGGCTTTTTTTTACTGTAGCTGAGTTAGTGGATAGTATAGTGAATAGTGAAAAAAAAAGCTGAAGCTAGAAGCTGAAGTCGAAAAAAAGCTAACTTGAGCGGGACCTTAAAGGCTTGAACAAGTTCAATCGTAGATCGTACCAGAGAGGACATACTTCCCAAAGTTGAATCTGTTGAGAAACTTAGAAAAAAAAGAAAGAAGAGAGGTAATACTAAGACTGACAGATGGGAGCTGCAGATTATTCCAGGAATCGTTATTTTTCTTGATTTTGAAAATTGAAGATGCTGACAAGTGGGACCCTCGGTCAATATACCAAGTCCATGGACCATGGCTTAGGTTCACTGTTAGCCGTGCTCATCTAATAGGAATTGACATGCGGGGTCCAGAGTCCACAGGTCGATGGTTTGGTTAACCATGGATCAAGTCCACAGGGTGGGAGCGGCAAATGAGGTGTGGGGCTCTAGCATGGTGTACGCGTGGTGGCCACGTAGGACGGCGACAACGGGGTAGCTACTGACGTGGCTCCGGCGGAGGGGCGACGCTCGAGGGCCGATGGTTATCGACAGCGGAGACCACAGTTGCGACAGAGCAGTGTGGCAAAACTTTTAGAAAGCTTCAGAAGTCGGGATATTACGATTCTCACTGTGACAAGATAATCATGCCATTTCTTTTTCTTAATCACTCACTTCATGCATAATGATGCTAGGATACTATTCCAAGAAGTGCATCATCATTTGGTCACAAAGTCACTGTGACAAGATAATCATGCCATTTCTTTTTCTTAATCACTCACTTCATGCATAATGATGCTAGGATACTATTCCAAGAAGTGCATCATCATTTGGTCACAAAGCACGTAGTCAGTTTTTAAATTGCAGAGTCCATCATTGGTAGTACAACTAGTGGCACTTCAGTTTCGAGATTGACGGCTAGAGTTTGATTTCACCGACTACATGTTAGCTAGATGGTTTATTTCTATGGACTTTCCACTCTGATGCCCCGATTTTGATTTCCCTACTAAAATGATAGTGGTTGTATTATGGTATTTTCTTCATTTTATAGGTTTATTTGTCTGTATGTACTCCGTGGCCTGTGAATTATGAGATATATAACTACAAAAAGAGATTACCTTAAACTGAGAAAACTGGTTGAGTTCTTTTCGATTGTGATTTATAGTTTATGGTTGTCGCATATAGTTTTTGATTTTAATGTGAGCTTTTTCAGAATAAACTAAATGCCAATAAGTTAATAAGCCATTTTGAAAAAGTTATCCTCATAAAATATTTTTAAAAGATGACGAAGAAACCGTTCTATTTATTTATTTGAGAAAAATTATAATTCAAAAAAAAACACCAACTACTATAGCCATCATTAGCTTAGCTTGTGCTGCAAATTTTGTTGAGCCCTTTCCTTGCCCGATGCAAACTGTTTGGTCTCCATCATTTTGGCCACCAAACAAGGATGCCTTTTTAGCTGTTTTTAGATATTCGGGCAAGGACATGGTCATCCCAAATGGCAGGAGGCGGCACCAGCTGCCTCTGTGAAGCTGGAGGCCTGGAATCTGTGACACGCGAGGGAGAATATGGGGGAGCTTGGATTGCATGCAGCGGATTTGAATCAAAGGAACTGCGATTTTGTGAAGGAAATGGCCGAAGCTCATGCTTGGAGGCGAGGAATAACTTGGGGGGAATAAGGTTCGCTTCAAACAGGTTTAGCTTTTGGTTTTTTTTTTAGTTATGTCTGTTTCTAATTTTGATTTTTTTTTATTTTTTTTACTTTTATTTTTACTTTTTTCTTTGTATTATTTGTAAAGATATAATATTTTTATTTTTTAATTTAATGATTTAGAAAAAACTAATAAGCATTATAGTACTATTTCAACAAAAAAACCAACGGTCCCTAATATTTGTTCTTTAGGCATCTATGTGATTTCATATGTGGATATTCCATTCTTGCAGCATTGGATTTGAGCACCCTAATGATTTCATTTATAATTGAGAGGCCGCTTACTTGGGATTTTAAAGCCGGTTTAAGATTGAATCTGCAGTATAGCTAGTTTATTTTACACTATAACTAATGGTGGCTTATTTAGTATAATTAAATTTTAAAAAATTAAAAATAGAAAAAAATAAGTTAACCCATCACAGACAATACAAACGAATATAGGAAAAAAAGAACTGGCAAAAGCTCAAAAAACCAAAAAATCAGGAAAAGAAATGAAATTTAGGAATAATAAAAAATAAGCTAAAACCAAGAAACTTAAATCGAAATGAAGGATGCTTGATTTTCTTGCAAGGTTGTTGAGGAAGGGTAGATTGGTTGGACTACATCATAACTCTTGATTAACCTAAGTCACCTTATAGTGTTGGGTTGAATTTCTGCATGTTTAGTAGTGCGAATAGATAGCTATACGATTGAAAAGAAAAGAAAAGAAAGCTATCTGCATGGGTCACCACGCTTTGCTGTAAACCTGAGACGTTGCACTCGTTCCTACCGCCATGCAAACACACGCGGCACGCACCAGCGCCGCAGAAGATCCACCGCCAGCGTTACTGACACCCCGGCCTAGGGCTGTAAATATAGCTCGAGGCTCGCGAACTACTCAAGTTCGGCTCGTCGTAGGATCGATTCGAGCTCGGTTCGAATCTGAAACGAGCCGAATTCGAGCTTCGGAATAAGCTCGCGAGCCTGGTCGAGCCGAGCTCGAATAATTCGTGAAAGCTCGGCTTGAGTAGCGAACTAGCGATCAGCGAAGCCGAAGTAGCGACCAGCGAGTAACTCGTAGCGTAACCGGTCAGTCGGTCATCCCTCCGATCCGGTCATCCGGTCAAGCCCAGGCCCACCCACAGGTCCACCGTCAACACCGACACTGCCGACACACATCCACTGATTCCACTCTCAGTCTCTCATCCGGTCGCCCCATTCCCCAATTCCTCATTTCGCATTTCGCAAATCGCGTTCCCAGTCCCCACTCAGCCCTAACCTAGCCCGATTCCCATTCCCTCGTCCGCGACCGGCGACCGGCGGCCGGTCGTCCCTCCTCGCTAATCGCTATCCTCGTCCCTCCTCGCTACCCCTTCGGCCTCCACTTGCGGACTTCGGATCGAGAACGGCGTCGCGGTCGGCGTCCGCCTAATGCCCTCCGCCGCTCCGCGGCTCCGCCTCCGCGCCGGCGCCTCCTCTTCTTGAATCGTCCGATGGCCCGAGTTCCCAGCGGCCCGGCGGCGGATCGACTAGGAAGGCGAAGATCCTCTCCTCCGCAGCGGCACGAGATCTAACTTGGCTCCTCCCGCGGCGGCCCAGTCCCAGATCGACTTGGCTCCTCCGGTCCTCCCGGCAGCCCAGTGAGCGGCAGCCGTGGTCCTCCTCGACTCGGAAGATCCTCTATTCCTCTCCTCCCGCAGATAGAGTATGAAATATGCCCTTGAGGCCTTGACCTCTCCTTTGCTTTTGTTGTTGCGATTTGTATTAGCTATGCACTTCACGTCTTCACCTTACTTGAAATCTTGCTTGTGTTGGATTACTTTATGACATTAGCTCACTGTACTGCCGATGTATATAGTTTTTGTTGAAATCGTCTGTTGATTGTTGGATTACCTTATCACATAGCTCATTGTGCATTTGTGCTGATGGCTGATTGTTGAAATCTCCTTGAAATCTTGCTTCTGAATTCTGATGTAAGCTAATGTATATAGTTTTGAATCTTACTTGTGATGTATATTGTTTTGAATCTTACTTGTGATGTATATAGTTTTGAATCTTGATTCAAAACTATATACATCACAAGTAAGATTCAAAACAATATACATCACAAGTAAGATTCAAAACTATATACATCACAACAACAATTCCAGATTAAGAGAGCATATACTGGCATATAGTTCATACATAGTTTTGAATCTGTTGTATATGAACATGGTGTAGATGCTACTATACGAACATGTTGCTGATGATCTATATGAACATGTTGTAGATGTCTGAAAATCCACAATCAACAGAACAATCTAGTCCTTCACAGGCAAGACAGGATGTGCAAGTGGAGGGTCCAGAGGAAGGACCAACGAAAGTAACTAGGAAGAAGAAATCCCCAATTTGGAATTTCTTTGAAGAATGTCAGGTTCCATCGAAGAAAAAAAGAGGGGAGATGGAAAGTAAGGTGAAGTGCAAGGCATGTGGAGCTTTGCTAACAAAGAACAGCAGTGGTACTACATCACATTTTAAGAGGCATCTTGAGCAATGTGATTATTACAAGCTTCAGCAGATTGGTTAATGCATTGTCGTGTCATTAACTTCTTAGAGTTGGAGCCTCCTCACACTGGTGTAGTCATCTGTAATGCCATTTCTGATTGTTTGGCTGCATGGAAAATTGAGGATAAGATAGCTAGCATCACATTTGATAATGCCTCGAGTAATGATCTTCTTTGCTAAATTCTTTGCTTGCCAAGTTTACAAACCGAGGTACCCTTTGGTTTAAAGGAAAGTTCCTTCATAATCGTTGTTGTGCTCACATCCTAAATTTGGTTGTTCAAGATGGTTTGAAGGTTATTCAACATTTAATTGACAAAGTTCGGGAGACTATCAAATACATCAAGAAATCTAATAATCGGACGTATAAGTTCATTGCTGATATTGATTCTCTTAACCTTCAGCGCAAAAAGGGATTGACTCTTGATGTGTGCACTAGGTGGGGTTCAACATACAAAATGTTAGATTCTGCTTTTCATTATAGAGCTGCTATTGATGTATATGCCGTTGGAGATGCTAACTATAGGTGGCGACCAACGGAGGTGGATTGAATTTGTATGAACAAGTCAAAGGCGTGTTGTGTGTTATTCACTTGGCTCTGAGGAGTTCTCGAGTTCAACCTACCCCACCTCTAATTTGTTTTATCCCCATATTGTTGATATTAAGAAGGCAGTAGGTCAATTGTTACTTTCTAGAGATGAGTCTATTAGAACAATGGCTCATGCAATGGTAGACAAGTTTGACAAGTATTGGGGCTCAGAATGCAACACTTTGTTTGCAATTGCTGCAATTCTAGACCCAAGATTTAAGATGGGCATGATTCAGTTCACATTTCCTTCTTTGTACTCAGAAATTGATCTTCCACAAAAACTTGCATCTGTTCAATCTACATTAGATGAGTTGTATGTTTTATATGAAAGTGAGTACAACAATGCTATTGCTAGTCAATCTCAATGCACTAGTACATCTGTTGGTACTTCGAGTAGTGCTTACTCAGCTGCTAGTCAATTCCAAGAGTTTATAAAAGCCCAACATGCTACTCATCCGTCAAAGTCAGATTTAAAGAAGTACTTGGATGATCCGGTTGAAGTTGTGCCAGTGGAAAATTTTGATATACTTCGGTGGTGGAGGATGAATGAATTGAAGTATCCAACGATGGCTAGGATGGCCAAAGATGTTCTCACTATTCCTATTACCACAGTCTCATCAGTCGACTTTTAGCACCGGAGGTCGAGTAATTGATGACTATCGTAGCTCTTTACTCCCATCAACAGTGCAAGCTTTGGTGTGTGCATCTAGTTGGATTAGAGGAGGCCACCACAAACCAGCGGATTTGGTAAGTTTATGGATGTTTCTTAAACCAAATAATTAAAGTCTATATCTAATCATTGTTTACATTATGTTCTTATATAGGAGGCTGATGCTAATTCCATTGCATTGTTATCAATCGACACTCCAAATGAACCTTCGATTGTGGGTAGCAATTAGTGATTATGTCTTCTTTAGCAGGTATGCATTGTTCGATTTTGTTTCCTTTTGATTTCTTTGTGGCCATATATAGCTTATAAGTAACTGTGCCATATATATCTTCCTGTGCTGCAAGAACTAGCAAGATGGTCTGATGTGCTGATGTGCTAATGTGCCATTTCTTTGTTGACTCATTCGCGCCGATGATGTCTTTGACTGCGATGCTCGATGTCTTGAATCACTTCATTTTGTGAAATGACCACTGCAAATCACCACTTGGCTACTGATGTTTATTTTGTTGTGTACTGATGGTCTGTAATCAGTCTGCTCAAAGATGTAATTGTATTTGTAATGTGTTGGCTCTGCGATTCATCGAGCGTTTGGCAATCTTCTTTGCATCGAACATTGTTCGCGCATCTCTTGTCTGTTTTCTTCCGTTGAAAAATGCTATCTTGTCTCGTTTGTCTTCTTTGTTGAAAAATGCTATCTTGCCGACTTCTTTGTTGTGCTCTCATGCTGTGCATCTGCCTGGCTGTTCGATTTTCTCCGACTGCAGTCCTTAACGAGCCTCGACGAGCTTTGTCGAGCCGAGCTCGAGCTTCGTTCGAGCCGAGCACGAGCTCAGATCAAAGCTCGTCCGTCAACTTGGGCTCGCTCGAGCTCGGCTCGAGCTTCTACCGAGCTCGAGCCGAGCCAGGGCGAGCTCGCTCGAGCTCGGCCCGTTTACAGCCCTACCCCGGCCACACGCTCCCCACCTCGCGGGCCCAGCCTAGTCAACGCGCACACGAGGGGAGAGCGGGGACACGGGGAACATGCATCGCCACTACGCCAGTGCAGTACGGTAGGGTATAAACAGATATCGAATAGTCTTAGGTAACGTTCGAAATATCAATAATTTTTAAATTTTGGTTGAAATTTTATTATAATTGATTTATTTTTTACTATAATTGAGTTGATTTATTAGGTATAATTAAATTTAAAAAATATAAAAATAAAAACAGCATGCTAATCTAGAGCGGACAATACAAAAGAATACGAAAAAAACAAAACACGAAAATACGAAAAAAACAAAAAAGAGAAACAAACAAAAAAGCAACAGTAATTAAAAATCCAACTCAACGCTGAACGCAGAAGCCACAGTGACGATGAGCGGTGCCTTAAATATAAATATTAATTTATATTTTAAAATAAATTTAAATTTAAATATTTTAAATATGAATATAAATCAAATATCGTAGCGAATATAAATTCAAATTGGATATGTACTTAAGTCGGTCAAATACGAATATCCTTCTACAAATATTATAACCGGTCAGTTTTCCGGTTACCGGTTTCAAATTCAAATTTTGATACTTGAAATTTGGTTGGTTTTTTTTTGTTACCGGCCGGTAACTGGTATGGGCCCGGGATTTAGGCCGGTATCGATATGCATAGAAAACAGGTCAAATAGTCTCGAATACGAATATGAATGTTCTCGAATATGAATATTCTCAAATATGGATACGAATATTATCGAATATGAATATACTTTTGAATACGGATTTTACTTACCACATTCGTGTTTTCTCGGATACGAATATCAGATATAACGAATTATCCGTTTCCATTTTCCACCCCTAGGTAATACTACTACTACTAGCAACAGCATCAATGTTATCTTCTCTCTCACCTGTGATGCTGTTTAGGCTTTATTTATGGGCCTTTTGGCCGTAGCTTATAGTTTTAGGATAAGTTTATATGACATCTTAAATTTTGCTTAAAAATCTGTTTATCATTAGAATTACGAAACTAGATATTTGATCCTCCAACTTTGTAATCAAGTTCACATAACTCCCTAACCTGGTTTTTGCATTGTGTTATTGCTCACATGGCGTGATGAGTGAATGATTTTCTTACTTAGGATGACATGTTGGTCAAGTTAGGTCAATAACATATAAGGCCTATAAGAGCTTCTCTTCCACCGAGCTCTCGGCTGTGCTTCTATAGCCACCATCTTCTGTAGTTCTCCCCCTCTCTGTTTTGATATGGAAGAGAAGGCACTGCAGGCCACACCTGTCATTCACCTAAATTTGACCAACGTGTCATCTTATATGGTAAAACTATCCACTTATTACGCTACACGGGCAATACCATCATTCGAAATAGGATCCAAGTGTTATTTGAACTATATTACAAAGTTCAGATGTCAAATATTCGGTTTTATAGTTCAGGTGCTAGACAGATTTTCAATCAAAATTATGGTATTATATAAACTTTCTCTATGGTTTTATCTAATATTTATTAACCTAATAAATAATAATTACCAAAAGATGCCAAAATACAGTACCCTGAAAAGTAAAAAAAACGCACCCATAACTAAAGCTGGCATTAGCAGACATGTAACGTACGTACGCATGTCTGACGTGACATCACGGCTTGGAGCTAGCTTAGATGGATAGCACTGGTCGATGGCAATGATTCATTAGTACTGGCATAAGACTATATAAGACTATATTGTCTCTTTTTTTCTCATTTTGGAGGGGTCCATGTAGTAGTAGGTAGGCATATGAATGGAACGGAACGGAACTGAGATGAGATGAGATCCACCTTGGACATGCATACGCTAAAAGGGGTGGTGCACTGGGTCGCCACCGCGGTGGTCACGCGCTCGGAGGCCGTTGGATCAAGGATCAGTGTACGCTGTCAAGAGACCACCGTACGTTAGGGCCCGTTTGAAACGAAAAACCAAAGGAATCTCGATTCATATTCCTTTGGAGTATCTTAGGTTTGAATATTTGGAACGGAGGAACGCGGAACGGTAAACCTGAGGAGGGTTTCCAATCGATGCAGATTTCACAGGGGAACAAAAGCATTGGGTCTAACCTCCTTTTGACTTTCCTTTTGCATAGGAAAGAGGCAAGGCGATGTCCTTTGCATATTGTTTGATTCTTGTGTTTTTTGTTTCTATGTTTCAAACGTCTCTTCGTACAATTTTTCAACGTTTTTCTATTCCTGTGTTTTACCGTTGCATTCCTTTTCTTTTTCCTGTGTTTTCCCGCATTCCTCTATTTTGTATCTCTACGCTCCAAATAGACCCTTAAGTTGGTTGTGCGGAGGTATGGATTAGATTGATCCAAGGTCATCCATTTCTATGTACACACGGCCAAAAGAGTTGAACCGTAACTTTCAGGATGCATTTGGCTGTCTGAATTGTGGTTGCAATGGATCCAAATCCATGAGCGAACCATCTATACCTTATCCACTATTACCAAATCCAACAACGACCGCATCGTCTTTCCTCCCGATCGGCACATCTCTTCCTCTTGTCTTCTTCATCTTTCTTCCCAAGCGTCTCTGGCTCTCCCCCGTTCCACTGCCGATAGCGTCCTCGCCCAACCGTGAACCAATGAGAAGAGAGAATAGGGGAGGAAGACGGAGGGCATGTTCTTTTTGACTGTGGCTGATGGTTTTTAGTTATGACTGATAGTTTTTTGGCTGTTTGCGATAGAGATTGTGAAAAGAGAGATATTCGTCTGCAATTTTTGATGATACAGATATTAGTTTTTTAACGTGTACTACAATTAACTTGTAGACCTTTTCTTAAAAAAAATTCCATTTAAAAGTTAATTATTGTAGTAAAAGTCAAAAACAACTTTTAAAAATCGCAAAAAATAGGGTCGGAGTGTAATTTAAAGGGCGTAGTGTGATAATGGGAGGCATGCATGTGATGGAACGGAACGGAACGAGGGGTCGTGGTGTGCTCGAGTGCCCAATGGCACACCCGCACGTGCGTCTAGGTTGCCTGTAAAGGGTCTGCTCGTCCTCTTCACTGGCTGCTGCTCTGTTGATCCTTTTGGTACCTCCCAGCTCGACGGACTTTGTTGGTTTTGGGAGCTGCTGGAATAATTCTGGTCGACCACTTGCCGTTGTTTTCGCTGGCCTATGGAGCGCTGCCAGCTTTGCCAACGACCATCTGCCGCCCGTGATCATAGGTCCCGTTTCATTTTCTAATGAGGTGTTTGGAATAGCGATGACTTTTGACTAAAATTTTACTATAATTGATTTATTTTTTTACTGTAACTGAGTTGGCTTATTGAGCATAATTAAATTTAAAAAATATATAAAAATAGAAAAACATGTTAGCCCATCATGACAATACAAAGGAATACAGGGGGAAAAGCAAATACAAAAAAGCCCAAAATATCTAAAAAAATGAGAAAAAGACGAAATTACTGAATAGTGAAAAAAAGCTGAAGCTGAAATTGCTAAATATGCAAAATTTGTTACAAAATTGCTAAATATGCAAAATTTGTTACAAAATATGAGATGCACGCACGCTTGTGTAAAGATACACACACACACACACATATATACACAGTGTATCCAGGTTAATCTCCGTGTACGTGTTAGTTCTGGCAGACGTAACATATGTAGATCTTTAGTTGAAAGTCAGATCGACTCTACCCACAAGTGCGAGTGTCTTCTCACAACAGGAAGACAAAACATCCTACGCAGAACAATAGGTGTTAGAATATGGGTAGGTTACGTTGGAGCAAATTAAAAATTTTAGTGTGTAAACTAGAAAAATTATGCTAGTAAAAGATCATAGATTATTATCGTTAGATGTGCAATGCAGCAGAAGAAATATTAAAACAATCTAGTTCAACGTAGCGCATGTTGGTACACTAGAAGTAGTGATTGTCCAACGTTTTTGGAAGATGATCCTCGGAAGCCAATCGTCCTCTAATGGTAGTCGATCTCCACGAGCCGATTGTCTTCTCCTCGTGGGCATTTCGATTAGCGCTACAGTCACAGCAGCACCTCTACTGAAATCCACACGTCAGGGATGGAGAGTAGTACGCCGGTGTGCTAGCATCAGTGTGCATAGCAGGGCCTTCGGAATGAGGTGGCTAGGGTTTTGGTGGGTGATGTGACGTCTCTTCGTTTTTTTATAACCTAATGCACCCCTTCATATAGAACCTCCGATCGAATCCTTATCCATCATGAGTAGAGATTATATTCTACTCAGAGAACCTCCGATCGGATCGTTATCCAATACGAATAGAGATCGTATCTCACTCGAAATCTATCATCTAGACCCTTATTATTCTAACCCGTTAAGTGTGTGACTTTGTAGGTTCATGTATATTTACTTGTAATCGAAGATACCTTTCAATCATTGGTTGGCAAGGCATACCCAAGTAAATCTTATATAATATGATCTGCAACTAGGTTTTAGTTACTCATGATCAGTTCATAACTCCTTACGACCAATTCATATCTAATTACGATCAGTTTGTGATATGTCCGACCAACTCACGACCAGTTAGCATACCTATATGACCAATTCGTATCTAGTCGGACTAAATGATTTATTATTGTATTGTCCTTTTGCCTTACGATACCCGATCAAACTCTAGATGAGAAACGTGTTATCTATGGACTATTCAATATTTTTTCTAATTTAGTGATGGATAATTTCATGTGGTCGAATCCTCGACCACTCATGACATGGCTATACACTTCCTTTATATAATCACATCGAGGGGTCTAAAGATATCTCTCTTGTTATGTAGAAGAGGCAAATCCTATATCTGACTAGTCATATTCCTTTGTATATTTCATAGCATACCCTAAACCTACTTTTATAATTACCCAGTTATAGATCGTCATGCACACCTTCACCCCTCCTCTCTCGGTCAAAGCCGTAGTAGATCAACGCCAATGTCGGAGATCTCGCGGCACCACTTGACGCTTAGCTTCTCCAGCTTGGGGCAGCCAATGGATACCTTTGGTGAATCCCATGTCTGTGATGCCGAGGCACTTGTCTAGCCTCAACTCCCTCAGTCCAACCGTCGTAGCCAGCGTGGTGGCCTCATGGTCCCTTGTGCTGATGCAGTGTGACAGGTTGTCTGCCTCCAACCTAGGGCGGTGGGCACCAGGGCATCCAGCCTACACCACCCCACCCTACTAGCCCGTGCTAGGCAAACCTATCGAACACCACTAGCCATCACGACGGTGAGGGACATGTCGTCGAGCAACACACATGCCCAATCTACCCCGATTTTGAGCCACGTTGGATGCCATGTCCTCCTCCTTCCCCTATTTCTTCCTACACTCTCTGTGTCTCTTTTTCCCATCCATGACCGTGGGGCATCCCCTATTCTTCCTACTCTCTATGTGTCCCTCTCTTCCCATCCATGGCCGTGGGGCATCGCTGCCACCCAAAGCTCTCTCTCTCATCTCCACGGATCTCACACAGTCACCTCCATAGCCGTGGTGGTTTGGGAGTTGACGCCGCGAGATGTGCCGGCGGCTAGTAGTGGTTGTGACGGTTCTTCGGTGATGGCGGTGGTGGTTCTACATAGGTTAGGAGGAGAGGGCGAGCGTGTCAAAACATGGTCTATGGCAAGGGGATTCTCTTGTGTGAAGCAATCGGGTCAAGGAACACCAATGGGGATGAACAACGCTAGGGAAGATGACCAGAGGCGGAGGAGAAAAAAGGTCAATTTGGTGAGCTGCAAGCATGGAAATGAAATTAACATGGTGGATAGATTGAGAAATTGGTGGAACACAATATGACACAAAAGGATTTGAAAAAACTTTACTAGTGCGACGGGAATGTGGTGGTAGGTCTTGACCGGAGTGTGGGCGGTGACGGCTACGAATATTGAGCTCTCCTCGGGCGGTTTACGTGGGAGAGGAGGCGATAATCAGGAGACAAAGTCAGAGGAGGAGGCCAGCATGAGGAAGAGCAAAATTTAAAGGATCAAGAAGCTTGCCATTGTTGCACGTAGTAGAAGATTGTATGTTTTGCCATGTCAATGTGTTGTGCTTGTGGGAGAAGATGGCGAGAATGAGAGAGGAAGTGACGGGAAGAAGAGACACATTAGACAATGATATGTGGGTCCATTGTATATTTTTATTTTAGTGATTTGTAAAGAAATGAAGATAAGTGACATCCACATGCTATCCAAGTCAGCAAAAATTGAACATGTAGGTACCACAGCAGCCAAAACCATAGTGGCTTATGATGAGGGGGGATGTTTTGCACGGTTTTAGAAGTTAAGGGTTGTAAAAATTTCCGGTTCAAGTTAACAGGCAAGAATTCAGCCCGGGGAGTAAAGTAGACTTATTTCAAAATAATAAAGATATGAATAATATTATAACAGAAATATTAAAAACATTCACAGATAATCATATTAAACTGTGAGATAGTATATCGCTATATTATCACTTAGTATGGCGATCTTATTATCTCGCTTCCTGTCTACTGAGCTAATGATGCTTAAGATCACTATATTTATCTATTTCTCTATTACTCTTAATACTTAATAATAAATTAGGTATAAAAACATCAAGTATTATAAGTTGACATACATGATGTAATTATTTTGAGCTGCCCGTAAAGGGTAGGATTGTCCTCTGCACTGACCGCTGCTCTATTGATGCTTTTGGTACTCCCACTTTGTTGGTTTGGGAGCTGCTGGAATAATTCTGGTCGACCACCTGCTGTTGTTTTCGCCAGCCTATGGAGTGGTGCCAGCTTTGCCAACAACCATCTACCACCTCTAATCATAGATCCCATCTCATTTTCGAAATCTGCTAAATTTGTTATATACATACATACATACAGATATATATATATATATGTATTTAAATATACATACATATATATATATATATATATATATGTATGTATGTATGTATGTATATGTATATGTATATATGAGTGTATGTATGTATGTATGTATATATATAGCCTTTTCCGTATATCCTGGAGTACATACTCTCACTCCCAATATACCACTCAAATAAATAGTTTATACATCTTTATCACTTTCGGTATATTTAAATACTAATTCTAAAATACTCTAATGTGACTTGGTTAAAAAAAATCATTGGAACTCTTTATTTTTGCTATATACCTTTTTTCATACATAAAAAACTATATACACGAACTATGTTATAAAAAGTGGATTTTGATAAAATTTTCATGAAACTCACTTTGGAGTATCTTATAACCATTATTAGATTATATTCAAATAGATAAAGATGTATAACAATATCATTTAAGTGGTATATACAAAGTGAAAGTACGTACTCCTAGGAGTATGGAATCATTTTCATATATATATATATATATATATATATATATATATATATATATATATATATATATATATATATATATATATATATAGTATAATTAATCATGCACCATGGTGCTTGGACTCTTAATCGACTTTTCATCTATGATTGATTCAATATGCCAAATCAATGACTTATTTTTCAAATCGATGTCTTTCCGAATTAATGAATGCTAACGGGTTAGCCTGATATGTTATATACCATTGCATTTGTGTGTGTGTGTGTGTGTATATATATATATATATATATATATATATATATATGTATATATATATATATGTATGTATGTATATATATGTATGTATATATATGTATACATATATATATGTATATATGTATACATATATATATATATAGTTGAAAGTCATGGGTCTTGCTCCAAATGGCTGTAGTTTCTGACTTCTGGTTGTTAGCTAAAATTGCACTGTAGCGGCTGTTAGACTTTTCTGAGTCATTCCATTAAAAAAAGAAAAAAGAGAAAAAATACTATTATATCTCTACAAACAATGCAAATGAATAAGAAAAAAAAGGAAAAAGACCAAAAAGCAACAAGCCAAAATTAAGAAGCCTAGCGTTCCAAGTGGCTTCTAACTTCTGGAAGCCAGAAGCCACTTGGAGCTGCCCCTCGAGTCTACCCACAAGTGTGGGTGTGTCTTCTCACCACAAGGAGCACGGAACAACTTACGTAGAACACTAGGTGTTGGGATACAGATAGGCTATGTTAGCGTAAGTTAAAATTTCTACCGTGTAAACTAGGAAGTCATGCGAGTAAGATATCATGGACTGTTATCACTAGATGCGTAATGCAGCGAAAGAAGTGTTGAAGTAACCCGGTTGTACTTCTAGTATATTACTTACACGAACGTGTTATACTTATTTATCACTTTCGATATACTTAAACACTAATTCTAAGATATTCTACTACAATTTGGTTAAAAAAATTTCATTAGTGTAATTTATTTTTACTATATACTTTTTTCTATATATAAAATTCTATATACACAAATTATACAATAAAAAGTGGACTTTGATGATTTTTTTCATTAAACTCACTTTAGAGTATCTTATAATCATTATTAGAGTATACTTAAAATGATAAAAATATATAATAATAATATTTAAGTAGCATATAAGAAGTGAGATGAAGCACTTCTAGGGATGGCAATTCCCCCCGCGGGGCAAAGATTAAAATATTATTAAAAATATGCTTAAAATATTATAAATTAATAAATAAAGTTAAATTATTATTTTTTAAAAATAAATGTAATCCTTTTTTATCCCCCACAGGGACCCCGTGGAGAACCGGGGACGGGAAACCATCTCCTCCCGTGAGGCTTAACAGGGCGAGGGGCGGGGCAGAGCTGTAGAGGCTTCCCCCACGACCCCTCGCTCCGTTGCATCTCTAAACACTTCTACTAAGCATGAAATCATTTCTCTGCATATACTCTCTCTCTCTCTCATGATAGCTAGCCAATACGGCTGATGAACAGCGTGCAATGGAATATTTCCTAGGCTGGAGTAGGGCCAAACTGAGGGCCACTACCATTCCACCTTTTAGCAAAATTCAAGAACCACTTACATGCCCTGCAACCACAAGCAATGCAAGCTACCAGTACTGAACATATAGCTCCAACAGTATGTAATGGATGGCTGTGTACTTGTGCAGTGGGTGCACTCGAAATGGACCCTGCAACAGTACATCCATGCTCGCCACTCGACACCCAGCTGATAATAAAATCTACACACGTCTAAAGACTGACTAGAGATTCTTTCACTGAATTTGCCGTCCAGTGCCTGTGCAGATCTTGTTGCATCCACCGTGATTCAACGATGCGAAGCCGTGTCTAGAATACATAAATTTCACAAGAACTTTACGATAAAACTGTATAACTCCCGAAAGACTCGTGTAGAATTCTTCGATTCCACATGGGACCTCGAAAAACTGCTATGCGAAGGAACGAAAATATGTTATAAGTTAGGTGTTAGACACACCATACACACACCACTGTAGTCATTTTTTTTCCAAACCGTCAGCAAATTAATTAACTAAACTGTGATTAACTTAAGTACGATTAGCATTAATTAAGTGTTGTATTGAATGATTAGCACTAATTAAGCAGACTTAACACTAATTAAATGCTGCAGCGCCGGCCGGCTCGGCACATCCTCCTGACGAGTTAAGGGGCTCGGCAGGTAGGTACCTCCTGATATCTGTCCAACGTAAAAAAAAAGATTAGATTTAAAAAACAAATATCCAAAAATTAAATTTTAAAATACTATAGCTAGAGCCATATGCGTGAACAGTTCAGCGTACCTTGGGTGTTGACCGGTTGCATCTTGTCCAACACACGTCTTTCTTTCTTGCTTTCCACACTGATTCGACCATCTGTTGTTCTTGATAGAACGTCATGCGTCCTATTGGCATGTACTTTGCCGTCGACATACGATGCATCCTGCCAAATCACATATACACAGGGCGTGTCTTTTCAACTTCTTAAAACGATTTTTAATTTTTACTATAGTATCTAACTTTTAAAAAGAGTATTTTTTTAAGATAAAATCTATAAGTTAATTATAGTACACATTAAAAACCTAACATCTGTACCATCCAAAATCGCAAGCGAGTATCTTTCTCTCCGTAATATCTATCGTAAATAGCTAAAATTCAAAATTTTCAGTCAAAGTCAAGAAGAACATGCCATTTTGTCCAAGCTATTACCCCTGGCATGCTATCTTTTGTATTGAGTATTTGACTTTATATGGTGCTGGGGACCTGTCCTTAAACCTATAACGTGTGCGATGCTAACTATAGGATGCTTTTGAATGAAAGGAAAAAAAAAACATAGGTTGCTTCAGGTTCTAACAGAGCCTCAATAAACTACACTGTTCTGTATGGCCCTGTAAAAATGGGCTTCTAGAAGACTGACTAGCTACAAGAACAAAAGGGTATTCTTCGGATGCGTGTTCTAAGTGATTTCTAATTTAAATAAATTGAAAGCTAAAAAAATCAAAATTTGAAGTTGTTTAGAGTATAATTGTTTTAAAGAATAGTGACTGACTGATTGCTAAAAAAAACCGAAGTCGACAAAGGGTGACTGAAAAGCTAGGGAAAATCGGGCCATTATTCTCTTGACAAAGTCATCTGGACGGTTGGAAAAAATGGCCATTCTCCTGACAAAGATTTGTGAACAGATATACACACCAATCAAATTAGGACATCACATTATTGCACACACATAGACATGCAACTCATGAACCGTGGTCACATTACCAAAGATATATATTAAGTGGGACTTTAATTACTTGAATAAGCATAAAGTAAACGGTCAACTGATTCGATGAGTACACAATCGATCAACAGATCGCAAGTCGGTGCCTTTAATGCTGACGTGCTTGCATGCAGCGTGAATCCAGAAAGTGTAGGAATTGGTTCATTCAGATGGAAGTATGAAAACACATTCGGCATAATGTTTGCAAGCTTGACCTTAGAAGTGAAGACCTCTTCTTTTTTTGTCTTGGTTTATTTTTTTTAGCTGTGCCTTATAACTTTTAGACTGTTTGTAATAGAGAGTATAGAATAACAGAAACTCGTGTGTGATTTTGATCAATATAAATAAAGTTATTACAATGTGTATTACAATCAATTTAAACAATTATTAACATTCGATTTGCTCATACAAGTGCTCTTTTAAAGCTAAGAGATATCAATCACAATTATATAAGTCATCAGCAGCAAAAAAAGAAGAAGAAAAAACCCTACCCGGTAACACGCAATAACGCGGTTCTTCCATCCGAAGGAAGTCACTGGGCTAGCTTACGTTACCTTCAGGTCGACGTCTTGTGCCTGTCGCTCAAGCCTGAAAGATTCATTGGACAGGAACAGTTTTGTTTTGTTCTGTTTAGTCCTTAAACACTGATCAAAACATGCCAGGATTGAGATTAAGGTGTGTTCGCCATCTACAATTCCACACACATGTGACATGCTGAGGCTCCGTTTGCAACATGAGGATTTCATGGGGGTCTTATGGGGTTTAGCTGTTCATTTAGGGTGTTTTCTGCGAAAAACCTTGCCTTCCGAACACGACGGAATCCGGAGACGAATTTGCAAAGCGTTGTTTGTAAGGGGATGTAATACTTTTCATGGAACTAGCATTTTTTTAATAAAAAGATTGTTCTTCTTTTGAGACAGTTTCATGGACCTAGACTGAGCCTATTCTTTTTTTACTGAGGTTTATTAGTTTAATAATAGTTATCATGAGAGAAATCAAAAATTAAAAGGCACTAAAAAACTAAAAAGAACATGACTAGCATGGGCCAACTCAGGAGGAGGGAAAAAAAAGGAAATTGAATGGGATAGTCCAATTCGGAGCCCAGAATGACTGGACAGGGAAAGCCCATTAACTTTGGTACATACCGAAATAGCTACTAAATGGGCTTGGGCCCAAAATGCATCTCTCTTTCTTTCCTTAATCTTTCCTTTTCTAGAATCAGAGTATAGCTTGAGCTTGGTACGAGTCTCTCTCGACTCCGACTGCTAAACCACTTGTCGGCGGCGCATGAAGGCCGCAACGTACATAAACCCTAGGGGGCGCTCGTCTCCGCCGCGACCCAGCCGTAGCTAGCTAGAATCGCAGCGCGAATCGATCGCCATGTCTCTCACGACCGGCGACGGCAGCGGCCGGTGCGGCTCTCCTGCTTCCATGGCTACGTCGGCGACGAGGAGGCTGCCCGCAACACCAATACGGAGAGGAGGGTGGGTGATAGGCACTGCATGAATTCCTTCTACTTCGAGGCGGTTCGGCGGCTCCCCGTCGACGCCATGCAGGAGCTCGTCGAGGGCCTGCTCCGCGGCCACCGCTGCGTTGGCCTACGCGACCACGTCTCCAACATCATCCTCAACGCCCTCGACGACCTCTGCCGCCGGCACTCGGGGGAGGGGGGAGCAGCAGCAAGGACACGACAACGGCGGCGGGCGACCTATCGAAGGCCTGGACATGGTCGCATGTCGCTTTCAACTCGTGCCTGGGCCTCCTCACCTTCCTGAAGACCTAATTCCGGCACCTCTTCGAAGGGCAGGCCCAGCGCTACCTCCCCGTCGTCGTCGCGATCACCGAGCACCAGCAGCACTGCTCCTCCTCCCTCCCCGACCTGCGCTGCGGTAGGGCCCAGTTCACCCTCAAGTTCGCCGCACTAGCCATGAAGCAAGCACCCCGAGCCCGAAGACGTCGTGCAGCTCTTCACCACAGCGGCCCGAGGTGCTCGCCGCCGTGATGGAGGAAGGACGACGCCAACATATTCTAATTATCCTTATTATCTAGCACAACATAATTTTAGTTAGAATCTATTTATGTGGGGCCGCCCATTATATTTTAATATATCTTTTAATTAAATATATTTTTGAACTCAATCACTAATGGCGTGCTAATGATTTTAATATCATTTATACAAAAACTATATTTTAGCAGGACCTCCCTGGCCTACTGGCATATGTTTTGAACAAACGAAGCGAGCAATTCCCTGCGCAAGGCTCCTCTGTCAAATTGCAACATTCAACATACACCATTGTTTGGCAATTAATATTGGTTGGGACTATCAAAAGACATCATGACTACGAATCAAATGAGCAGAAAAACATGCGAGAATTCATGAAGCATAAGAGTCTCAATATATTTATGCCTTAATGATTTAACATTGATGGTATCATCTTTGCGATAAAAGAACCTTTGTTGTTCTTATGAAAATGTAGAATGGATTTTGAAGCTATGATTGTAAAATAACAACATATCAAAATCAATAGTTCAGATATCAAATAAACATATTCGAAGATAGCAATGCACTATGGTATTCTAAAAGAATTAAAAGAAGCATTTCCATATATCAATGTAAAACTTTTAGTGTATTTAATCTTTCCACTTATTGATTGGACTAAGAACAAAGTAGGTTAACATTGACCACCACCAAACCTACCATATGCCATAGGCAAGAGACCAGAGGAGGTTGAGGTGGCAATGGTAAACTAACCTTGGCAAGACTCAAGGAAATTACAATACTCACCAACAAATGTCTACGAACTCGGATGAGAGAACTTGAGCCTTGCCAATTACACCAACTACAATTGATTCACATGGTAGGAAGTATTAGCACAAAACTCCAAATGATACACACACACACACACACACCATTTCTGTCTAACTTATCTTTCATGAAAGATCGTTAATTGAAGTGGATACTCCAATTTAAATCCTAGCAACATATTAATTAATCTATTTGCCCTAATCGATCATTATTGATCCTAACCTTGATTATTATATACATTTACACAAACTTTATTTTAGCATCCTATACTTTAAACATGTATTTTAATTTAAGTGATAGAGGCATACCGGCTAATTACCTTAATTTTAAGTCAATTGTTACTTCAAATAAGGCTCGTTATGATATTGGGAATATATAAATAATTTATATTTCATATGGCTTTGATCTTACACAGATTATTTCTAGCCATTAATTAATCCGCTAAACCCTATTGATATGCATATAATCATGGTTATTTTTAATTTACGTAAATCCCTAGTCTAATTTCATAGTTTAATTTTTATTTTTATCATAATTTTATTTATAACTAAATTTTTGCTATTATATTTTCCATTATACTTTTATTTGATTTTTCTTAATTAATTTGATTTTCCCTTGAATTACTTTCTATTTGAAAAAAGAGTTACACTTTAGAGGTGGGCCACGGATAATACTTTGGGACCACTGGCATACACAGAGAGAAGCACTTAACTAGAAACAAACGAGGTGCTCAATTTGAACCGAAACAGTGGAAGAGAGAGAGAGAAGCAAGTTGCAGTGGTGTTGGCGGTCTTGCCAACGGTGAGCGGCGGCTAGAGAGGTAGTGGCAGCAGTGAAAATGGAACCCTAGGGAGATGGAAAAGCTAGGGGAGGCAGCGTCACGGCTCGGTGTAGCGCGGAGGGCGGCCGGCGGTGGCTTGGGCGGTTGGGCCCAAAGGTGGGAGAAAAATAAAAAAGGAAAAAAAAGAAGTTAATATGGAGAAGTATGATGACTTCAACAAATAAGAGTCAAGATAGAGATTATTAGAATTGGATACTCATATCCTAATTCTAATAGGATTTGAAGAGGTGAGTTACAAGAATTCCTGGATAGATCCTAATTATTAGAATTCCTATTTTTCTTTGGAGTAGGATTCCTACTTCACGTTAGAGGGGAATTTTATAGAACTATATAAAACCATGAGAGATGATCACATAGAACCTAAGCTATAAACCAACTTATCCAAAGTAAGAGATATACAAGAGGAGTAGAGGTTAGGTTATTCTTTAACACTATATTTTTGTATAGGATAAGGATCTGAATGTCGTAAAAGATTTGAGAACGTTGTGAGAGAGTGAAAATTCGTTGTACTTTTTTTAGGTTATGCTTAAGAAATTTTTGGTCGGTTTTGCAAAAAAAATTCTCGTTGCGACTATTTTATTCTTGTTATTTGATTTTCTTTATAAAATTTATCTACTTTATTTTTAATATAGTGTACACGAGTAACATATATCATAAATAGGGTTGGACAAAAAGCTCGAGGCTCGCGAGCTACTCAAGCTCGTAGTCGGCTCGGCTCGAGCTCAAAAATTTTCCAACGAGCCAAGCCTCTCCTGCAACTCGGCTTACTAACGAGCTGAGCCCGAGCCGCTGCGAGCCAAATAGAGCTCACATCCCCGCAAGGCCGCACGCACACGCACGCTCCGTCTCCTCCGTCTTAGACTCTCCACATCCCCGCTTGCTCTCTCAGCCCGCTCCCCCGCCCCTGCCCCCGCCGTCGCCGCCTCCTCCCCGCTCCCCCGCAGCCCACCCCCGCCCCCGCCGCCTCCTCCCTCCCCGCTCCCAGCCTCAAAGACACGACTCCGGCGGTCGGCGGTGTGGGCTCGGAAGAGATCCAGGGCCGGTAGGCCCGGGAGAGATCTGGGCGCCGGCGGTGTGAACGGATCCGCGTCCGGCGCCGGCGGATCGATGGGCGATCACCCCGGCAACCGATCTGAAGCTGGGCACCCGAGAGGCGGCGGATCTGGGCGGTTCCGTGTTGTGGCGGTGCTCCGAGCGGCGCAGATCGAGAGGCAGTGACGGTGGATTTGGGCGGCATTCCGAGCGGCGCAGACCGAGAGGCGGTGTCGGATCTGGCCATCTGGGTATAACAAAACCCCAGATCAAGCCTCTACTCGTGCTCGCGAGTCGGCTTGAGCCATCTGTCGAGCCCAAGCTGAGTCTACCTTCTAGCTCTGTTTCTAAACGAGTCGAGTCGAGTCATGGCTCGACTCGGTGTGAGCTCGACCAAGACTGGCTCGAGCCAACTCGACTCGACTCGTTTCCACTCCTAATCATAAACTCTGGTTGTTCTAGTGCTACCCCGCATAAGAAGGCTAAGCTTTCCGGCTTGTCTTTAAGTTTTGACACCAAGTGACCCGAGGTTTCTCGGGACGTCCACACCGACGTGCATGTGGGCCCAGATACCTGGCGTTTCCGGGTCCCGCAGGTCAGTGGCTCGAGTGGGAAGAGGAGCTGGTCGGTGGGCCAACGAATGCGGCAGCTAGCTAGTGCTGCATATGCGGCGCCTGCCACAGCCAATCATGGCCGCCGGTTGAGCTAGCCTGGCTTCGCTCACCTCCAGGCCTCCTCCTCACCTGTCACCTCCCCCTTTGTTCTGTCTCGTTTCGTTTTGGTTCGCCTTCGTTTTCTACTTTTTCTTCCTCGATCGATCCATCCCCTTCTACACTCTTTTTTTCTGTCTTTTGCAAGGACCTTCTACATTCTCTCTCTACGTGTTGCAAGCACATCGCCGTGGATTGCATGCAAGCAAAGCTTGAGAGTTGAGAAGATATTGCTAATGTAATCTACTGTAGTGATTTAATTCTTACTTGAAAAAATTGCTAGTGGTTTGTAGTTTGGTGTACTTAATCACTATCATGAGACATGTGAGTTTTGCGTTGGATAAAAGCATGCAATCATGAGCAGTTTCAAGTGTCATGTAAACAAAAAAAGGGCTCGTAGATTAATTATGTTTGACGCTTTCAGGTGTCTTCCAAATCCTGCCCTCCGATTTTCTGTGCTGTACACTCTCGGTAATCTAAAGGTGTGACTACACAATAACAAGTACATGTCATTGTTCTCTTGATTGTTAGAGCGCGCTTAATTTGGATGTACGTATAAGACCCGAGACTATTTCTTGACATCCATGGCCCAACTAATTGATTTTTATAGATGCATAGCTGCAGTGTTTAACATATCGGCGTCACTATGATCCAAATTTAACAAGGATTCGACATCCACCGTGGGCATTTAGAAATCAAGGGTAAGAAACTAAACAAATGGTTTGCATGCATGCTCTCTCCGGTCATAAGAAAAAAAGAAATGCAATCATATAAAAAAAAGTTGAAATAATAACCTTGGAACATACAAACTCGAGTTGCATCTAGAGGAGTTAACCCACCTAGCTATATATACAGGCTAAATTAAGCAATTAAGCTTCTAACACGTGTAGAGTACTCCCACACACAGAATTGCAGTCCCAATGGTACTACACATGCACAAAAACAATGATACTACTACGCGGCCTTCCTGCATCTCTTTACATTTCATACCACGAACGTGATTACACCAGATAACACTGGATCACACTGACTAAGCTTAATCTAAAAGAAACCTAAAAGCCAGATTAAAGGGGGGGAAAAGAAAAAAAAAGATATCAAAGTAGCCCTTCAACAACATTTTTGTGGTGCAAACAATGAAGTGGCCTTCATGGTTTATGTAGTTCATGTTTTAATTTATTCCTCATGGTTAGGATGTCTAGAGTTCGAGATAACAAAGGATTATATCATCTATCTGGAATACGAGAAAAATATCTCTATGCATATTGTTCTTTTTTTTAACCTTACTTCTGAAGAAAATTGTCTGGGAAGTAATATTCTCCCCACCAAAATTCAGAGTTTAGGCACAGTTTGAAGCTGCATGCATGATGATGGTCTCTCTGTGGACACTGCAGACGGTCCCCGGCCTAGCTAGGGTTTCAATTAATTCCCAGACAATTGTCTTATTGGTTGTTCTTTCTGTTCTTGCTCGTTATGCATATGCTAATCAGTAAATGGAAGCTCAACGGGTTTAATTTGTCTGTGCTGTGCATTTTTTCTCTAAAACTAATAGCCGAATATCCGTGTTTTGTTACGGATAAAAAAATTATATTATCTCAGCACATAACACATGGAGTCAACGTTGTCGGGATCTGTGATGACCCGCTTATTATCTAGATTTGAACACAACTCACTTGGTTAGTGCTCCATACGAACACCACCCAATCGAATAATAACCCAAACAGAGTAGAGCAGTGGAACAATAATTAGATACGATAATTCTATTATAACACTGCCATACAGGGCTAGTAGTATTTAGCCTGGGCTCACAAGCTAGCCTGAGAATATTACAGTAATTGTAGGAAATCTGAGAAGAAAAGATTAAAATATAATACTCGCCAGTAGTAGTATGAGGAACTACAGATAGCTTAGCCCTCCTAGAGGAACTTCAGATAGCCTAGCCCTCCTAAGTGTTGTATAAGGCCTCCAGCTCACTGGCCTCCCAGTCCGTGACATCCCATGGTGTTTTCATTTTTGAACTCGCCCTTGTTAGTTTTCAAATAATACTCTTCTGTGAATGGCTCTAAAAGGGGGGGTATTATAGCAAGAGTGAGTATGAATTACTCGGCAAGTTTTTAATAGTGAATGCAGGCAATATTAATCCTATTTTTACAGTGAATGCAGGCAATATTAATCCATTTTTCCTCATTTCTTTCCTTTCCTCATTCCTTTTTGTTTTCTTGCTTTTTTCTCTTACTTGCCAACATGTATCAAAATTTAAGGGGTTAGTATGTTTTAAATTTTTAAGAAAAGCGATGCTATAGACACTCCAAAGAAAAAGATGACCAAAAGATCCTATAGACTCTTTTCAAGAGATTTAGCATGAATTTATGATTTAATTTAAGTACTGCGCAAACTTGTATTAGTCATAGTTATCTTGAAGTTTGAACATCTTGTGGGAACTTATATTTTGTGGTGGTGGAAATGTCCAAGTTCAGAATATAAAATGCTTTCCTTGATTTTGCCCTTATATTTCCACCCGACTATAAATAGTCGTTGGTCGAGTAAATCAAGCTCGACACTCTACTATGCTTAATATAGGCACCTGGGAATATGTCCCTTTATGGCCCATAGTCCAATTGAGGCCCCACCCATCTTTCTTAGTATCTACTTACTTACCCATGTGGAGAATATAATTGCAAAATAAGATAAACGCATTTCACCTGTTGGTAAAAGAAAATATGACCGATACGGGCTACGATTTAATCTAGAATGAAAGATGGTTCTTAGTCCTTATAATATCCCCAGGTAGAGAGTCTCATACCTTGCTCATTTCTTCTTCCTTCCAGAGCACCCTCCACCCTATCTATTACTTTGTTTATGTAGGCCACTGCTCCATCAGTGGCTGCTGCCTTTCATATCTTTCCAGTTTATTTTGATCCTTAATCCTGCTCATTATTAAAAATATTATTTTGATAAAAGGTATTAGAAACAAATAATGTTTTGTAAAAATAACTAGGTGAGATGCAGAACAATCTTGCCTAGAAATGAATACTGAAGGGATGCTTAAGTGGTGGTCTGGCTGATCTCCTCTGCTTGGGCCAGTTCCCCCGCATGATTTAGGAACATTGAATTAGGGGTGGCAATTCCCCATGCATGGGCCTCATGGGAATATCCAGTGGGGCGGGGCGGGGTAATATCCTCAGCGGGAACAAGGGCCTCATCAAGGTTAGCTAGGGCGGGACGGGGTCATTCTCACACATGGGCCCCACGGGGACCCGATAAAAAATAAATATAAATATATTTAATAATAGATTATTATTTTTAATATAAGAGATTGTATTCTTTTCTTTTATATTTAGACTAAAACTTGAATTTATATGTTAGAATATATATTTTGAAGCTATATTTTTAAAAATAATATGCTTAAGTAATTATAAATTAATAATAAAATCAAAAATTTATTTTTAAATAATAAATTTAATTTTTTAATCCTCGCTGAGGACCCCGTGGGAGTCGGGTCCCGGGATGGGGATGGGGCAAACTCCTCGCGAGGCTAAACGGGCGGGCGGGCGGGTTGCGGGGAAGGGGCGGGCCGCGAGGCTTCCCGCCCGCCCGCCCCCGCTTACACCTCTACATTGAATCTATGCCATCTAATGTACTTGTCAATATTGGGAATGAAGCAAAAATCCTAGTAATTAGTATTTCAATTTCTCTCTTATTTGGTGTTACCTCATCATTATTATTATCTATTTTCCTAGTTACTAGAATTTTTATAGGTTTTCTAGTCTAGTTAGGTGTATTAATTTGGGATTTGAAATTTTATTTATAGGTGGTTGTTTTTAATTCATCTTTTCTGTCGTTGGGCTGTCAGCCTAGCCTAGAAGGCCAAAGATCCGCCCGCCCGGCTCCTTACCTCCTCTTTTCTTTTCCCCTTCCCAATTTGGTTCACACCAGCCATCTATTTGTCTCTGCCTTACTCTCTTCTCTCTCTCTTCTCTATGCCTTTCTGCTATCCTCTACTTCCTGCCTCCTCTCTTGGCTCTGATGTTAGCCATGCGCCGTGCCATCCTTGAGTATTCACCGCCTAGCTAGCCTCTGCCGTGATTGAGCGCTCTTGGGATCCCACAGCTGTCGCTCATTAGCTCGGTGCTATGACGCCGCTGACTTCGGCATCAACCCCATCGGCTCTATCCCTGATGCTCTTCATCTCGTTGGAGCTTTCTGCTCCATCGACACTGTGCATCTCCGTCGATGTCTCTATCCCTCTACCACCTTGTGCCTTGCTGGAGCTTTTGCTCTATTGTCGTATTGCATTCCCTCTGGGATCTCTACGTCTACCGATGCTACATGACTTGGTGGTTGTATACTCCAATGTCGTGCTCTGACTTTGATTACCATGCCGTCAACCTTACACTGGCCCAGTCGGTTACCTCTCTTCGGCACCTTGCATCCTGGTTGGCTGCACATCGATGACGACTTAGGCTTTGTTTCTTCGTTCCCCCCAGTTTTACCCTCTCTTCTACCTTCTCTCTACCTTCACTTACTCTCTCTTTCCTCACCTAATCATCCGAATAGTTGTTCTTTTCCTCTCTCTATTTCTCTCTCCTTTTTCTATTCGGCCAAATGGCTCTAGGCTGGAAATTTCCTAGCTTCTCTCCGTCTCTTTACTTCTCCCCATTTCTTCTTTGGCTCTCTCTTTCCTGCTGACTCCCTCTATTCTTTCTTCAGCACCGCCACCTATTCTTAGCATCGGCCTCTAGGGCCATTCGGCACCATCCATCTCTGGCCTCCTCTGACTATGTTGCTTAGCACCTCTCTCCTGCACTTTGGCACCGCTACCCCTATGATCGATTGGCTGCCTCCTCCTCTACTCCGGCCCCCTAGCTCAATTCTAACTACTCTCGGCTAGCTGCAATGCTCGGCCAGCTCCCTCCTGCACTGTCCCTCACCGCCGTCTCAGCCTCTGGCCCTTCTGGTGCCACTCGTGTTAGTGATATGCCCTAGAGGCAACATGGAGATGTTGTATATATCACATACTATGTTTATGATACATTACTTTGTTCCTTGGAATAGACATCATCATTATTGATCAATGAGTATGTGACTTATTCATGAGACTCTTAAATACTAAGATGTTGCTATTTCTAAATGATCCCTGATCGTATATCATATGAGGAACAAATATGATTCAAAGACAAAGATCAGCATATGTATTGATTGATGATCATGTCTCATGGATCATGGTATGGTGATACCAAATCAATAATATGGACATGTGTTAGTGAACATATGTTGGATAGACTGCCATGAGACACTGCAGAGATTCCATGTGTCATCGGTTGGTCTCAAATAGTGTTTATGTAGAGTCCTTAGACTTGAGATCATCATGGTTCCCAACATGAGTAGTAGCTTATTTTGGGACTACTAAACACTACTCCGAATCGGGTAGTCATAAAAATAGTCTTCGGGTTTGCCATGAAACATGTAGTGGGATGTGAATGATCAAGATAGAATTTGCCCCTCCTTATGGGAGAGATATCTGGCCCTCGATGTAATGGATTATGAAAGTGCATGGCCATGCCAAGGTGATTGAGAGTCAATCACGAGTTTATAATCCATCACGAATCGAGAGAGTGATTGAGCTATTAAGAGGATGACACAGTCTCGCTTGAGCTCAATCTATATCGTGAGGCAAAGGGATTCGTACATGAGAGAACATTACAGTTCACCGATATGATCTTTACATATACTTTGGGGTTAATATGTCTTACTAGAGGCCGCTATTAACATGGTAGCGGAAAGGCGTTTCCGGTCACGACCAAGTGTACGTGAACCTCTGTGGTCGCACGCTTAACGGGTTGGAACACTAATTCGAATATGATTCGGATATGGGCTCAATTCGGATAGAGATCCGAATAGACTCTATTGGGCCTCGGTCCACGAGGCCCACGTGAGGAGGTCTATATATATGGAGGCGAGGGGCGGAGGATTCGTCCCGATTAACATCTAGCAAAACCCTAGCCGCCACCTCCGAGCCAAACCCTAGCCGCTCACGAGTGCTAGTACACTCGCGATCGGCGTTCCACCGGGACGTGTGGATACCGGTGGAGGCGCTGCTCGTTGCGATCTTGATCGGCGTGCGTGGAGGAGCGATCTGTTCGGGACGATCGGCTACTTCCACTACTACCTCGACGTGCGAGATTGGATCGGTTTCCAATTCTTCTTCCGCTGCGCTGCGCG
Organism: Melocanna baccifera; assembly: GCA_036346265.1. Classification (NCBI taxonomy): domain Eukaryota; kingdom Viridiplantae; phylum Streptophyta; class Magnoliopsida; order Poales; family Poaceae; genus Melocanna; species Melocanna baccifera. Next base: position 2,729,013 of record CM070709.1, on the reverse strand, counting down.
TCTAAGTGGTAACGATCCATGATCCTTCCTTAGCATGATGTTCTTGGGTGCGCGGTAGAAAAGTTTTGTTTTCTTCTTCCGTAGCCTACGCCTATTCCAATAACTCGACCTCCCTGCACTACCCCTCTAGCTCACCTTCGGCTGCCCCAGCCCGGCCATGGCCTCCTCCAGCCCAGCCATGGGCAGATCCGACCTTGGGCCCTCTAGATATGTTGCTGGCTGCTGGGTATCAGGCTTCCCTTTTTTTAGAAAAAATAATTTCCCCTTCTTGCTACCTTTAGTTCATGATTTATTCTTGTTTTATTTTGTGATTTTAATTGATTTTTGTGCATGAATGGGCGAAGGTGGTGATGGTTTTGCTACTTCGGCTTGCTACGATGAGGCTCGAGGCTTCCCGCATGCTAGGGAGTGCGTGGCCATTGGGTGTGCATGGCTTGACCGACGGAGGCATGCCATCGCCGCGATGGTCTCACCCATGGTATACTCCTCTTCTTCTACTTACTGTTGCTACTATACTTACCATGGAGGCTTGGTGTTGTGCTGTGCTTGTGCTATGCTATGATGGACAAAAATGGATTAGTGAGGGTGACCTACTTGGCTTGGTTGGGTTGAAAATGGAAATGCGATGATGAGGGTAGTGGTGGCAGTGATGTTGTCCACATTTTCCCGGTCGTCTCCCCGGTTCCTCCTCTGGTCCTTGTCAACGTGGTTTGGTTTGGGATGGTTGTTGGTGATTCTAGGCCATCGTGGTTGCGGTCCTCACCTTCGTTCTTCCCCAACTCCTTTTGGGCTCCTCCTCCTCTTCTTTGCTCACTCTTTGTGGTGTGTGATGCTTCGGCTCCCTCTCTGTATTTGGTTTGCTGTGGCTTCGGTTGGCTATGTGGGTTTGCTTAGCTTTGGTTGGGAAGAGATGGATAGGGAGATGGAATGGAATGAAGAGTGAGTGAAGGCTCTCTCTCTATGTCTATCTCTCTTTGTTGGTGTTATCTAGCTTCGGTTGGCTCTATGCTTTGGTTTGGACAGGGAGAAGAAAATGGGAATGGGAATGAGTGGCAATGGAGTGTTTGGCCTTTTTGTTGGTTTGCTTGAGAAGGAGAGGGAGTCCTGGCTCTTCTGTGGTTTGGTATTATCCCTGGCTCCCTCTGTTGGCTAACCTGTGGCTAGGAGGTGTCTAATGCATGTGTGTGGCTGAATGTTGACTCATCTTGAGGAAGGTAAAAAGGTTTACATAAGGATGGGAATTATTGTTGGATAATGAAATCCTATGGTTGTAATAGGTGCCAACTAGTCCCAAATGGTCTGGTATCTCAATGAGCGAAATGCCTATTTTGATAACTAAACTAGGGTTTTGACGACAATTTAACTTTCATTTATTTATTATGTTCTGTATTTTTTGGTCTTCTATTATTGGCTTTCTTTGTATTTAAAATAATGTCAGTTACTCCTACTTATTTATGTAATTGAAATTGAAATTATTTATATTCTGGAAATAATTATTTTAATTAAGATAGAGAATTGTAGTTTTGATGAAATTTTGAATATAGTTGTTGTAATTTGAATTATAATTGTCAGATATCGATAATTGTAAAAGGATGTAATTTGGATTATTATATTGATGTAATATGGACAATTAATATTTTGCTTGACCTGTGTTGATTGGAATTTCAAGTTGAGATGAGTTCATTTAGCTGTGTTGATGTAATATGGACTGTTAATATACTTGTTGATTGGAATTTCACTGTAACTTCGCGGCCCAACGCATTCTTAGTCGCCCTAGCTAAGGGCAACACTCCACGATGGCTTGCATTTCCTTGACCAAGCTTGACTAGATCTATCGGCATCCCCTCAGCTGTGCGCATCCACTGGATCGATCACTTCACATCGGCAAGCATTAGCCCATCACCTAAGCACGATATGATTAGCCTCGGGGGCCATCTCTTGACATCATGGATTCACGGCAAGCATTCCCTATTTCATGGGCTATTTCTCCATAAACCAAGTGTGCAACATACTTTCAAGATTCTAGCACCATACCTCAACGGGACGAGCAGGCAACAACTTAGTGTGTATCCTCTCACCTCAAAAGTTGAACCCCACTAGGGGTTCGCTCACCGGTCTTGAATATCTCGGCGTGTTGGCATGCATCGATCAATCACATCTCCAAATGTCGTCCAATTTAGCATCACCAATCGAGCTCGCTTGTAGGAATGTGTGTGCTCTAGTAGACTTCATGCGTTTGAAGCTCCATCATACCTCAAACTAGCAGCGTACCCATGCCCATCCCATTGAGGTCACGCAATGACCCGATTACCCGTGGACCCTGTGTGCCTTAAATTGGCAAGTCGAACTCGACACTCCCGTGCATGCCTTCGCCTCTCAAGCGCTAAAGGTCGAGAATTGACTTTACAAGGCACTTCGCTGGGCCAGGTCTTGACCCCGTGTTCTACACGAAAGTGAACTCCCCAATATAAGCCAAAATCGGCCAAGTGGAGAAACAACCCTTAGGCAAGTATCCGAGGAACCCTACTTAGGCGTTGGCACGACCTGTTATTTGAAGTTTGCGTTAAGATTAAGGTATATTGACATGTAGTCAAAATGCATTGCTGTCTACCTGTGGGATCGTAGGCCCGAGACAGCGCACCAACCCCTTTTGCAAGTCAGTGCACTGGCCCAGGTAGGCGATCACTGACCGCTCAGATCGGTGAGGGGCTACTGTTGGGGGAGGGTCTTTGTGCTACCTTGGGCCCACAACCACCTCAGAGCAGCGGCGGCCGTTGGAAGGTCTACCCTGAGCTAAGTCTGAGACCAATCCCAGGCGGAGTACGCAAGATCGTTCCTAGGAGGACCCCAGGTAAACCCTGGGTAAAGTATGCAAAACCATTCCTAAAAGTACTTTGGGCCAACCCTAGACGAAGTATGCAAGATCGTCTCTGAGAGAACCCCGGACCGACCCTGGACTAGCCTCAGGGTCCTGGACCTGGCAGGGCCTACGTGGAGTGAATGACCGAAATGTCCTCAAGAGTAGGCCAAACCCTAAGGGTAAAGTTGTAACTACGCTAGCCTTCCCTCTCCCCTTATAAATAGGACCCTTTGTAATAGGAGAGGGCCATTTTGTAACCTTAGAACACTCATATGAAATACACTTGGGGGAGAGAAGAGGCCTTCCACAAGGGCTTTAGGGTTATATGCTTCTCTTGAGGTCCCTTTGCACCCATGACGGTCTTCATATTCACCGGGGTGCCTACAAGTTTACTGTCCAGACTTATACCAATGACAACATCCTTCTAAATTTTTGGATCGTTCACTCGAAAAATAATGTGATTACATTTACCACACAAACTGCTTCCATAATATTAAATTTGCATATGGTTTATGTCCACAATTTTTTAGGCCTTGTTTAGGAGCCCAAAATTCTTGGCTCATCCCGATGGGCCAGGGATTTTGGGCTCCCCAATAAGGCCTTAATGTAAAAGATATATATCATCTACTAGTGGAAATCTTTGCCAAGGTTTGTTGGAAAGGAACACCAAGTTAAGCATCCAAGTATGGTATTAGGATTGAGGAGTTCCACATGCGTCACTGGGCCCACATGCAGAGACCACATACTATAATTAGACCAGCTGCTATGTGGGTCCCTCTAGCTCTCGCTTACATGTTTGCAATTTATGGGCCCCAACATGGCAACAGTATGTTTATGCAGACTATCAAAGGTGTACAGTATACTAACATTGCTTTCCATATCTTGTTTACCTATTATGAAAAATACTACTTAGTTGTTAAATATAATCGTTCGGACATTGACATAGGATTCAAATTACCATTTTGACCGCTAATTCATATTGAAAATCGTAAAAAAAAAGTATATGTATTTACTAAAAATTGTGTTTCATAACAAAAGCTAGCCACTAATACCTCTATTTTGTAGTCAATCTAGCTAGATACGTTTTACTTATTGATTATCAAAACAAGTCAAAGTTTGCTTATTGGTTATCGTTTTTTTCATTCCAAACGTGGCAAATGGATACGAATTATTCGGTTATCATATTCGATAGGATATGAATATGATAGAGATTTTTTTATCCGATTGACAATTTCTCTTCTATTTATATTCGTATTCAAATTTGCATAAAAAATATGGATACAGATATAGTATGGACTTTTACCATCCAAAATATTATTTTATTTGGATTATTCGTATCGTATTCATATTCAACGAAACAATATACATATTTTATTGTAATATGACTAATTAGTTGAACAAATTTTTTTTAATTCAATGTGAATTTGTGTTTCTTTAGGTGAAGTAAATTAATTAGAATGATTAAGCGTGACTGTACGAGAATAAAATGTCATTAATATCTTCATATTACATAAGTTATGATGATATCCGCATCTGACCAAATTGAATGAATATTCAATTCGAATTCGTATTCATTACAATATTTAATTTATATTTGTATTCGAGAATATTTAAAATCATATTTGTTTTCAAAATATGAATACGAATATAGTAAGAACATTATTCGATTCGTATTTGATCCATTTTGACCCCTAGGTATGATGAGCTTAACATAGCTTGGTCAATCGAATGCATGGTTGTTATTGTTGTGATGATTTTGTGCAATAATCTGAGCAAAGTTTGCAGTTAAGACTTAAGGTAAAGATATGTGACATAGTATTATTTTTAGACTGAACATGCTGTGCAATAGTCAGCGATCCAAGAGAAGACCTTCCAGATATTATGCCTAAGAATCCAGTTGGAATCACATGTTCCAACTCAAAGAATAATGACGAGCTCCTTGAAAAATTAAAGATCCAATGGTAGAAGTTGATCATACCATATGGTAAACATTAACTAGCATGCAAAAGATCGATGAGAATTTTAAGTGGTAATTTGCTATTTTCTTACAACTAAGAATCCATGGAATGTAAAAAAATACAGGTAGACACAATACAAATGTCTGTTATGTACGGTACCTTCCAAGCTGTGAAAGGGCAAAGTAAAGTTCCTTGTGTTTCAATGCTAACACATAAACCAAAAAGAATGACCGGTACATATTGCACATAGTTTTTCTAATTAATTTTTATTTTGGTTTGCTCTGTTCTTCTTAAAAGCTCCATCACCTCCCCACTTTCAAATGCTTTTTCTTTCTTTATTTCCTCTCCTGCAATATATACACCACTATATATATATATATATATATATATATATATATATATATATATATGTATATCTTCATATATAAATATAAGACAATATTGATAGGTTATGTTGTGTGTGTGTGTATCTTGAATAAACAATATTGGATGCCGATTAGCATGTTCGAAAAGGCTGTTAGATAAGCTACTCGAAAAGACGTTGGAGAAGTTGTCCTATTTATTTATTTTAAAAAAATATTAGAAGTCATAAGTCGAAAAGAATAGACCAAATGACTTCAACATATTGACAGTACTAGTAGACCTCACTTTACTATTTTTCTTTTGCATTTTTATTCCATTTTTCTCCAATAGTTTAATATTTTTTGTATTTGTTTGTTTATTTTTCTATGCATAACAAATGCAAGCCAAGTTGAACATACCAAGCAAAACCTCCTCACCTCTCGAGCTGCTTCTTCCCCCGTCTCTTCTCCCTCTCCACCCCCTCTCTCCTCTCCTCCAATCCCAAGCCAATTGCTCAGCACATCTTCGTCTCCCTCCCTCTCCTGCGGTTCTCGGAGCTCCGTCCTCTCGGATTCGCCCGCTCTGATTCGTCGCTCCGCTCTCCCCCCTTCCGCCGCAAAGGGGGAACTCATGGCGAGGCTAGTAAGTACGTCTGATCACCAATCTTGGATGAAAATTTCCGTGAGTTTTCTCCGCAAATGAGGCTCTTTTCTTGCTCACCGCGGCCTCCTTCCAAATGGGTTTCGCTGGATTGTTGTCCTGTGCCGCGTGGAGCTGGGGCTCCCCTGGTTCTTGATTTGCTCTGCATCGTGCCCCCCAATTCGAGATCGTCCTGTGAGAATGGCCTTCCTTGAGATCTTCAGATTGAATGTGCTGTTTCTTGCTTCGGATTATTGCTTCTTAAGTGTTTGCTTCTCTGATTGATCTGGAGGAGTGAAGCTTCGTGTTGGATTCATGATGTATAACACTAGTACTAACTGGTTGCTGTGCTTGTTCTGCCGTGGATGTTTCAGATGGTTCTGGCATTGGTGCTGACCGTTCTTGGCTTCGCCCGTGGGGAGGCGCAGTGCGCGCGGTACGGCCGGCGGCCGCGGCCACACAGCGTGACGATCAGCGAGTTCGGGGCCGTTGGCGACGGTGTCACCGTGAATACGCTGCCCTTCCAGAACGCCATATTCTACCTGCGGTCCTTCGCCGACAAGGGCGGCGCGCAGCTGTACGTGCCCAAGGGGCGGTGGCTCACCGGCAGCTTCAACCTCACCAGCCACCTCACCCTCTTCCTGGAGAAGGACGCCGTCATCGTCGGCGCTGAGGTTTTTTTTCCATAAGGGAAATTTTATTAAATTTCAAGGTTTTATCATCGAGAAGATACAAGACCCTGAAAACAATTCCCGACCTCTGCATAGCCAGAATGCACACAACCAAAAGGACAAAAAAGTACAAGCACTCTAATGACAATCAATCCGCAGACTAGACCGCCACCCATGAGCCTGAGAAAAAAACTCCTTGGCCACCCGTGCCAATTATTGAGACACCGCTGCTACCAAATCCTGCGAAGATGACGTTTGTAGTATAGTCCAGGTACGCAACCAATGGATGACTGAGTAGATAACCTGAAAAGGAGAAACGTTATGTTTTTTTTGAAATATCATATCATCCTGCATAGCCAAAGTGACCAACAAGTAGCAGCTGCCCCTAGCAAGATCAGAGGCTTCAAATCTTTCCCAACACCCCCTAGCCAAGAACCAAACAAATGAGACACACTACGAGGTGGAGAAAAACCTGAAGCTGCTCTTAAGATAGACCAAACAAAACGAGCAAAATGGCAATCGGCGCCGAGGTTGTCCGCCACATTGTGACCCAAACCCCCTTTCGTTTGATCAGCATGAGCATTTGCAACAGTGTTGGTTTGATGGATTTGATGGACTCCTATTCCATGGATTGATACGAGATACCTACCGCTTTCGCTTCGCATCGGCAGTGGGAGCTTAGGATGTTGGTTTGGCCATCAATTTACCTACTTGTTGGAGATGCACATAGCATGATTGGATGGGGGTATTGTCGCATGAATGCGGGTTTACCCATCGTTTTCGGTTGCATTAGCATTGAGAATTGCTAGGAACTTTGGATAGTTTTAGCTGTCAGCTCATGTGTTTGTTTGGATATGGTTGGTGGAAGATGTCCGGTTGGAATGATTTTAACATGTTTCTAGGTAAAGGTCGTATGCAATTGGTTCTATTTCTACAGGGAAAGCCATTTTTTGTGAGTATGATCTGCTGATCTCTATTTTGGTCTCGCACTTATTTAGAAAAGACTATGTAATTCCTTATTTTTGGGGTCTTTGCTAGTGTAGTAAACACTGGCGTAGTAATATGCAACCTTTTTTTAATTATTCGTTTGGTCTTTGCTCATAGATAGGGCTATTGGATGGTGACACGTAGCTGTCCATGTGAGGGTAGTAGCCAAGGAAAGACAATTGACGTTTGCATTGTTTTGAAGTCAAGCCGCTTTCTCTAATCATGCCTCAATTGGCTGTAGTGCTAGTAGGCTGATTGGGATTGTTTGTCTGTAATATATAATATTTGTGCATAGTGAGGACATCTTTTTGGGTTTTATTCCACTACATTCTTGTGATGTTTGAATGTTGATGTTTGAATGTTGGGAAATATGGATAGTACTATGAAATCATGTACAGGCGGCACAAATCAATATAAGGGAAACATGTCTTTATTTGCACTCCATTTCTTCTTCTGTTTAGTTGTCGTTGTATGTGAAATATTGTAATTACCTGTATTTGTTTGCATTTTCACTACAGGAGGTGTCACAATGGCCAATTGTGGAACCTTTGCCATCATACGGCCAAGGAATCGATCTTCCAGGGGTGAGGCATCGCAGCTTAATAAATGGGCACAATGTAACTGATGTTGTAATTACCGGTAAATACAATCTTCTGCGAGTCATCCGAGTTTTATTCGTTTTAGCATATTTATTTTGCATGCTTAAAATACATTTGTTCTAGGGAACAATGGAGTCATAGATGGCCAGGGTTTGACATGGTGGAACTGGCTCCACTCAAATAAGTTGAACTATAGCCGCCCTCATCTTGTGGAGTTTGTGGATTCTGAAGAAATTGTGATATCAAACTTGGCACTCTTGAATTCCCCTGCATGGAGTATACATCCTGTGTATTGCAGGTATTGTTGACATCCGCTTTTTTTTACGTGAAATGTTGACATCTTTTTCAGAGATATAGCTTGCTTCACTTCATTCTGCTTAATGTTTCGGACATGGATTGGCAAATTGTTTGACAGACATGCTAAGACACGTTTTTTTTATTATCCCCCCCTCCAGTAATGTAATGGTCCATAACATCACAATTCAGACTTCATTGGATGCTCCACTCACCGATGGAATTGTTCCAGGTAACGCTGCACTTGATCTTCATGCATTCATTACTTTAGTGAAGTCCATGCATCATATTTAACCCATATCATCTATTAGCTTTTGGTTGGATACGTATATCCTAGTTTTCATGTACATAAGATTATGTTACAACTAAACAAGTTTTACTAGGTAATTTAAGTTGCCATTATGTGTATTTGGACGTGCTCTGAGAAGCTAGTAAAAACAACTGACCTGTGAGGATTCAGGAAACAAGATTGATAATATACCTCAGATGGACTGACAACAAGAGAAATCTCATGCTTCTTTAAATTGCCTGTGTTATTTTTTTACTCGTTTTCTGCCTACACTGATCTGCTGCAGAACTGTGGCTGAAAGTTTCGACTCATTTCTGTGTCGTTCTTGCTGCAGATTCATGCTCAAATGTGTGCATTGAGGACAGCAGCATTAGCGTAACTCATGACGCCATCTCATTAAAAAGCGGGTGGGACAACCATGGCATTATTTTTGGAAGGACAACGTCAGACATTCGCATTAGCAGAGTGGATCTGCAAGCCTCGTTGGGAGCTGCTGTTGCATTTGGGAGTGAGATGTCTGGTGGGATCTCCGATGTTCATGTTGATCACCTTCATATCCATGGTTCCTCCAAAGGCGTCTTCTTCAAGACTGCACCAGGCCGTGGAGGTTACATAAGAGACGTGGTAATATCAGACGTCCAAATGGAAGATGTCCATGTTGCTATTAAGTTCACCGGTGATTGGTCAAGCCACCCAGATGACCATTTTGATCCTTCTTCGCTCCCTGTGATCAGTCGAATCACCTTAAAGAACATGGTTGGAACAAACATCTCGATTGCAGGAGTTTTGTCGGGAATTAATGGTGATCCATTCACCAACATCTGCCTCTCCAATATCAATTTCTCCATAGCTGATTCGGCGCATTCCGCCTCTTGGTCTTGCTCCGACATTTCCGGATACTCTGAGTCGGTCTTTCCTGAGCCTTGCTCGGACCTCCACAATCCTTCCTCAAATTCTTCCATCTGCTTCTCCCTCCTCAGCTACCATGCCCATGCGGCAGCATAAGTGCATGGAGTACTCAGTGTTCATTCCTTGTTTCAGTCCTTGTATAATTCGGAGAAATCTAGCTTCCATCACCACAGTTTTCCCAAGTTCTTTCCAAATAGGCGTGTCAAAGAATCATGACTCTCCTACAGTCAGCTTTGAGGCTCATGGTACAATCTGCTTCGCGTTCTTGAAGAGGAGGTCTGGCGGGGTGTGGACAGCGAGGTGTTTGCTTGTACAGTTAAATTTCTTCATTCAATCTGTAAGAAAAAATTTTTGGTAGGGGGTCGGGTCCAGAGAGTTGCTTCGTACTATTGTCAATTTGGTCATAAATAAAGACACCATGATTATATCACCCTGTATTATCCAGTCTTGTCTGTATATCCAATCATCTTGTGACCATCCAATAGAACTGCGTCACATGTTAGCCTGGAATTCACAGGCTGGACTCTCTTTGGTGTCAATAAAGTGGGGTCAATGGAGTTGTTAGACTGATGTTGATGGCTTCCTTTTGTATGGATATGAGTATATTACACTAGCACGTAATAAAAATTCATACCATGTAAATCAGAAAGTCATACGAGTAAGACATCATAGATCATTATCACTAGATGCGTAGTGTAGTAGAAGAAGAGTTGGAGCAGCCTGATTCAATATTACACATGTTAATGTAGTGAAAGTAGTTGATCATCCAACATCTTTGGCCACCAATCATCTCCTCCGATAGCCCCTTGTGTTCCTCATGTATGTTGCGGATAGTTCTCAATCAATGCAGTAGTGACTGCAACAATGCCTCTACAGTATCCACACGTTTAAGGGTGGAATGCCACACGCCGGAGTGCTAGCACTAGTGCGCATGGCAGGGCCTTTGAAAGGAGGTGGCTAAGATTTCTGTGGATGATGCAATCTACTACCAAAAGCCCCACGTCTATCCTTATAAAGACCTCCTTTAGTGGAATCATACGCTAGGGACCCATTAAGGTGTGAAGTTCATACGAATGGATCATATCCAAACCAATTTAACCTAGCCCATTAAGTATACGACCATGTAGGTTCATGTGTACTAGGTTGCGATCCGAAACCCTTTTCTAATCCATAAGTCGGTAGCGGTCCTTAGCAGAACATAGCGATATCCGAACACACATAAAGGTTATATTATATGAACATGTACATTACTCATGTGCTTATCTCTTTGCCTCACAATACCAGATCAAACTCAAGACGAGATGCAAACTCAAGGCGAGATGTATGTCATCCTATAATAACTCGATTCTTCAATCGATCTTGTAGTTGATTACTTAGTTGTAGTTGATTCATCAACTAAAATCGGCATGGTCATACACTTTCCTAATACACTTACATCAAAGAACCAGAGATATCTCTCCTGTCAAAAAGGAGGGGCAAATGCCATTTTGATCGCTCAAATTCTTTTGTATATTTTATAGTAAACCCGAAAACTACCTTTATGACTACTCATTTACGGAGTAGCGTTTGGTAATCCTTAAGCAAACTATTATGCATGTAGAAAACTATGATGATCTCAGATCTAAAGAACCTACATACACTATATATGAGACTAACTGATGATAGTATTTAAGAATATAATAATTTCTATAGTGTCTCAAGGTGGATCAATATAAAGCTATGTTCTTTAACATATGTTTATATTATTGATTTGATATCTCATATCCATGATCCATGAAACGTTATTATCAATCAATACATATACTGATCCATATGTCATAAGTGTCCTACATAATGATATAAGATCAAGGATGTTTATAATAACATCATAAACACAAATAGATAGTTTCAAGAACAAGTCATATACTTGCCAATCAATATAAATGATAATTCATTCCAAGGATAAAATAATATATTATACAAAAGTTTATAAACATAAATTATAATCATATCTATAATTGTCTCTAGAGCATATCACTAACACCTTTGTCGCCTCCTTGGGGCTTTATTAGCTTTGCTTTGTCATCATGCCACAAGCCAATGGGCTAGATCCTTATGGGTTGCCATTTATGCAAGCTTCAGCTGCATCTATTCTATTGTTGCGAAGCATAAGATAAATAGGCCATAAGGAGAGCTAGCATGGATGGTTAGCCCGTGAGGCTAATGCTTCTTGTACTCATCTATCTTCAATTAGGAAGCATGTGTGTAAGACCATGTAGAGGTCACCTCATAGTGTACGATATATATTTGATTTTGTTATACAAATATTATCAAATTTTGAGTTTGGTTTTAAGAGTTTGTAATGTTCGGAGTTGCTATCGGGTGTAAGACGGTTTGACCGCCATGGGGATGGCAATCTGAACCGTCGGTGGTCAGCGGTCTAGCCGCCTTGGAGCAAGTGGTCATACCACCAACCTTATGGCTTTTGAAAATTACACACCAAACACTTGTGTAGGCGTGTTTGGAAATATGTTTGTACTAGGTGTTACATAAAATAGAGTTTTGAATTAAAACTATAGTTTAACCAAAATTCCAGATAGAGGTGTTTTCTAGTGCTATTAAGCGGTCAGACCAGCCAAACACAAGTAGTCTGACCGACCTGAAAATAGTGGTCAAAATGGCTTTTTGTCGAATTGATGCTAAATTGTGCATTTTGGTTTGAGGTTTGGTCCTAGGAGGTTAGGATCAATGTATGGTGCGTGGCATTGATTGCTAAGTGGATTGTGCCTATATGATGTGAGGTGTATGTGGAGGCTATATATGACATAGTTGGATGAACCATGATGGTCTTAATTTGGCTCATGGCTTGGGAGCCATGAGGTGTTTATGGTATGCTACATGATGCATTGACTTGACTAATGTGAATCAAGTGCACGAAATATGTGTTTGACATGGTTGCTTGGTCTTTAGATGTGTAGGTGGTTTGGAGAACATTAGCTGTCAACGGCAAAGGACTATGATTAGGTAGGAGAGCTGAGGTCCGTGCGATCAAATAAGTCTGGGTGAGGCAAGTTAGTTCATGTAGTGCACCGAGGACAGGTCAATGCATATAGAGACTGTTCGGGGAGTTCAAATATATGAAGACATGATAGCTAGTCAATGGATATCACGGACTGCATGTCAAAGTATATTGAGATGCTTTGAGGTGAAGGTAAGGGTTCTTGGTTCATCAATTGTGTAAATTGATGATTTTGTGTATTGTGTAGTGTTGCATGATGGTTTGCTAGTTAGTGTTGATTGTAGGACTCCAGAGCTAAGCCATGGAGAGACAGATGGGACCGAGACTAAGTAGGAGAGCTTAGATCCAGAGCGATTAAGGGATCAGAGATAAACTAGGTGAGTTGAGGTCTAGAATGATCGAGATGCTATCAAAAATGACTAAGACTAGTAGAGTGGTTATAAGTTAGGAAGACAAGGAACCAAGCGGGAGGTATTGATGGTGGACATGACGGGCAACGATAAGATAGATTGAGACTAAGCTTAGGAGGAGATGAGGTCCAGAATAGTTAGGGTAGTAGGGTGTTGTTATGTTGTATGGAGAGACATGTGGCGTACCAAGTGACTTGAGCTCGCTTACAAGTGAGAATGGTTCGATGGGATCCAGAAACATGAGTGACTTGATGGTATGTCATTGGAGTCACATGGAGTTGAAAATGAAGCATGGGATCACTTAAAGGAAAGGAAGCATAAACTTCATGGAAGAATGGTAGAGTAGCATTTTAGTAAATTATTCAATACCAGAAAAGTGACTGTATGAAATCGCGACAGTGGCCTAAGTGGATTAGATCAAGAAGTCTTCACAGAGGCCATAGAATAGCTAATTCGGGCTATTAGAGCCAAGTGCAAGTCACGCTTTGAGAAACATGCATGTGTTAATGCAAGTCACGCTTTGAGAAGTGTGCATGTGTGAGTGCAAAACCTGATATGGTGTTAGGTTAATGGGTTAGCCCATGTAAATGGATGTTATCCACAAGTCTGTGTGCTTGTTAGGGTTTGCTGGGGAGAGGGATGCCTCCCCTTTTTAAGCCAAGGAGTGGAGAGAGTTAGGGTTAGCTCTTGAGGAAGCTTTTTACAAGGGTTCTTGGAGAGAACTCTTGAAAGATGAGTTGTGGTTCTTTGTCTTGAGCTTTTTGTTATTGTTAGGCTTTGTGAGTGGCTGTAAATATTTATCTCTAAGTATCAATAGATATTCAAAATTCGTCCAAGTCTTTCTCCTCTTTGCTCAAGTGTTGAAAATTTTAATTTGGCTTGTTGTTTAGTGTTTTCTTCTTTCCTCTTGATCTTATTGTGGTTCATGATGAATAAGAGGTAGAAGATAGTTTAGTTGATCAATCTTCACATATCTAGATTACTCATACAGCAAAACTCGAGATCAAGCCCGATTTTGCATGTTCTTGGTGAAATTTGGGCTTTCATGGTCAAGATAGTTTTATCCTAAATATATATCTAGATTAGCTTGTTATAATATGTAGAAGTAGATCTAGATCATCCTCTTGATTAGAAACTCCTCAAGCAAGAATTAATTTGGATATTAGGGTTTCGGATGGTCTTAAGAGCTACATTTGATTGTTTTATCCAAAATTAGTGAATTTGACCCAAGAACCTTGTTATTATTAACTAGTTTAGTTTCATAATATCTTGAATAAGTCTTATACAAATTTTGGGAATGTTTGGATGAGATTTGAGCAATTTTTGATATTTTAGTTTTGACTCGAGATATCTTTTTAGTCTAGGAACAGAGGACTAGTTAGATCGGCCCTAGACATGTGATCAGACCAGTTTCCTGTTAGATCGGCTCTAGACTAGCGGTCAGACCGTCCAGATCCGGTTTGACCGATCTTAAGCCTGTAGTTAGACTAGCCCCATAAGGTTTTTGCCCTTGTTGTTTCTTCTATTCCCTTGACTTGTTGGCTTCTATTTTATCCATATTTTTGTTGTGCATATGATCTTATTAGCTTTCCATAGTTAATTGAATGAAGAAGCAAAAAAATAACCGATTTATTGAAGTTAAAAAGACTTCATTCGGTACTACAATGTGCAACCTGACATGTTTGTCAATATTGCACGATGGGAAGTAAATCTCCTGATGCCAATATGTCAATAACAATTCATGTAATGCAGTAACTGCTTCAGTTACTGAAGCTGCACTACCTTCATCAGATCATGAAAATTAAGGTAAGCACATGACAGAAGATTCTCTGAAAAGAAAAGCATATGATCTAGTTGCTCAAAGACTGTGCAAGTGCAACCTATCATTGTACGAGATGCCTCCAGCCTTTCAAGGCAGTCAAAGAAACTTGTGGATTACCTGTTGGATGACAGAATGCAGCTGCTGCAGGTTCAGTCACTGCCAACTGCAAACTCCAGTGGATTAACTGCTGTGGAAAACAAAACTACCACTGCTCATTTTTTTTCTCTCACATTCAGAAACAGAAAAGATTCCTTGGATTTGGATTGACGCATTAATAGAATTGTGGGATAGCCCTTATCATAATGTCTCTGACCAATTTGATGACAAATATGGGATCAACAGGACGGCTGGCAGGCATCCAAGCTTCGCATTTCCATAAAGAGTTACCACAGATTGGCGATGCATTGAAGATCTCCTAAGATACTACTTCCTTCCCCTCGCGATACAAGTCTGACATATATATATACATATATATATATAGAAATATATCTTTATATACTATTTAAGTAATATTTAATAAAATTAGATAATATTTATCTATAACGGAAAGAGTAGTACTATATCTATCTAATAAGATCATCTATAATCTAATTTACTAAATATTATTTAAATAATATATTTTCTAGATATACACACTGGACTTGTATTGCAAGATGGGGGTAGTATTTCAACAGGTGCCAATATATAAAGATGGACTCCTAAGTTCTCTTTGCCTTTTTCGAACTACTTTAGGAAGAGTTAGCTAGAGCACTGAGTTAGCGAGGTATGCGTGTGAAGGACCTTGGCGCGAAAGCCGACCAATGCAGGAAAATAGAAAGAAAAAGCCTTTCACCATACCTAGATGTTTTCCCCTCCTTTTCTTTGTTGTAAACTCGCTGTCTTTGAAGTGACTGCAGCGCCCTACGTTAACCTCGCAAGTTTGGCCCAGTCTATGGCCCAACTGCCCAAGAATGGCCCTAGCCGAAATCATCTTCGCATGATTGGGCCCTACCTGATCAGATCACAGCTAGGCTAATCCCTAAAACTTGGGCCTTTTGGGCCGTTTGATCAGGTTTCTCTGTGTATAAGAATATGTTTATACTGGCTTTTACTTTTAACTTTTACTTGAAAAGAAGTCAATATGAACACTCAGCATCTCAAAACGGTTTCTGCACTCTCACTCCGAGGATAAGGTAAGTGGTTACGGACGCATCACACACCCAACTCTTTTCGCTCTCATCTCATGTATAGACCTCTCTCACTTTCTTCACTACTCACACATTTCTTCTTAACGTCATTTCTTTCAGTTATTACTATTTATTTTTAGTCAAAAACTATCAACCGTAGTCAATTCAAATGCCCCCTAAGACAAAGATTTAGCTAGCTTTTGGGCTTGCTTTTGGCCCTATTCTTTTTAACTTTTCATAATCATTATTTATTAGACTAATAGACCCCTCTCTATCTTTCTGAAAAGTATCCATCTCAGAGTCGGTGGGCTGAGAATCTTGATCTATGGCAAAGTTTGGCCCAAATCCAGGCCCATCCCAGCCCGGTCTACAAAGCACCAGACCATGTAGTAGCGCTTCTATGCTCTCTAAAAACCACACAAGGATTTGGGCGTGATCTTCTTGGTGGAGTCTTTTTTTTTTGTTCTGCTGAATTTGAATCGAAGGCGATTGAATTCTGGTAAAAGGCAAATTTTTCATCCGGTTGCTTTCATATGCAAAAGCCCTGTTTCTAGATTCTTTTCAATTGACTACAGTTCCCCACACCTTCTAGAATCAGAAAGTACGAATACGACCTAACAACCAGAGAATTTAGTCAGTATGAACTTCTTTCATGCTGACGTGGATGCTGAATTCAAGAGGCATGCCTGCCTGTTAGTCAGTGTTTGAAAGGATTTCATCGAAGCACTCATCCTACCTGGATTTCAGCCCTTCTAGATCCCCCGAGCCAACAACACGCATGACGAGAAGACTGATCAGCTGCAGGCAACTCTGAATTTCCACAGGTCCAACCATGTGATCTCCGTAGTCCAAACGCCTGCTCCCAGAATTCCACATCAGGCAGCCACTCCACATGAGCATTTCCAACGGTTCTTGATGTCCAGTTCACATGGCATGAATTGGCCGAATCCTATGAGCCGGCAAATGACCAGCGCTGCCAACTGCAAATGCTCGGAATTTCTTTTTGTGCAAACTATAGGCAGTGGTGTAGTCAGGATACAAACCCTGTCGGGTCAACTCTTCTAAAATCTTTAGACTTTTATAAATTTATCTATAAATATCTATAATAATCAGGTATTTTTTCTAAAACCTATGAGATCAATTGATCCCACGGTTTTAGGGCTATTCGGAATAGCGATGACTTTTGGCTGATTTTTTACTGTAGCTGATTTATTTTTTTTACTATAGCTAAGTTGGTTTATTTGGTATAATTAAATTTAAAAAAAATTAAAAATAGAAAAATATGTTAACCCATCACAGACAATACAAAGGAATACAGAAAAAAAGAAAATACAAAAAAGCCTAAAAAACCTAAAAAAATCAGAAAGAAACGAAATTACTGAAAAGTAAGAAAAAAACAGAAGGTAGAAACAGAAACTAAAAAAACTAAAATGAGCTGAGCCTAAAACCACCTACCACTGACTATAAATAGCTCCTTGCTTGCTCTCAGTGGGAGCACACACGCTCTCATCAGCATTCAGTTAGCAAGAACTTGTCATAGTGTGCACTGACAGACTGACCGACAAGATGGTTGCCGGCTGCGTTAGCGAGGAATGCGCCCTGGCTGTGTCGGCAGACCGGATGTGGAAGGTCGCCTTCACCGGCGACAAGGCCATCTTGCCGAAGGTCTGCGCCGGCTTCATCGACGCCGTGGAGGTCGAGGGGGACGGCGGGCCCGGCTGCATCACCACCATGAAGCTCAACGCAGGTAGGTTATTGCGGACATTTAAATGGCTATCCTTCCACTGCTCCACACCATAAAGATACAAGGTTCGGTGATCTCAACGAAGGCCTCAACGATCATATCACTGATCACACAATCGATTTGACACGATAGATGCGACTAGCGATAGACATTTTGCAGTTGGGCTGGGCTCGAGCTCCATTCTCTGCCCGCCTAAAGCCCGGCCTGGCCCGGCCCGCTTTCGTTGTTCTTGTGTGCAGCCGTGGGGGATGCGAAGGTGCTGAGGAGCCGCCTGGTGGCACGCGATGGCGCGGCGCGGGTGATCAAGACGGAGGTGCTGGAGGGCGGCAAGGTGTCCGGCCAGCTCAAGTCCCAGGTGACGGAGATGAAGCTCGAGGCCGCCGGCGACGGCGCCTGCGTGGCGAAGCTCAGGGTGGAGTACGAGAAGCTCGACGGCGAGGCGCTGTCGCCGGAGGACCAGACAAAGCTCGCCCAGGGCTACCTCGGCCTGCTCAAGAAGGTCGAGGCCTACCTCGTCGCCCACCCTGCCGAATACCTTTAATTAAGCCAATAAAAGATCACAATAAACCAGGAAAAAATCCGTCTACGTATATGATCATATTATCACGAGTATTTTGATGATAAATAAGTTGGGGTGTGATCCTTCTTTGCTTGGTGGTCGAGTTTGTGAGAGGACTTGAGAGGTACCTTAAGTCCAGGTGTTTGAGGTATATGAGTGTTTAATCGATGTTTTAAGCTTGTGTAATTGTATCTTTGCCACATCATGAGAGCATTTTGCCTCATGAACAAAGATGCATATGCATGTGGTTTGGTTTGGTGATTAATTTATGGGAGATGCAGATCAGAATGAAGGGCTGTATCGGTATAATTAGTCCAAGGGGGTGCTCATTTCGGCTTCTAAAAGTTTTAGCTTCTAGTTTCAGCTTTTTTTTCACTATTCACTACACTATTCACTAATTCAGCTACAGTAAAAAAATCAGCTACAGTGAAAAAAAACCAAAAGCCATCGCTAAAACGATCACCCCCAAATCAAATGCGATCCATGACATATATTCAAATGTACATCGGTACAGGCATGCCTTTCTTTGTTCATTTCAATGATCACTTGATAAGGACATTTCCTGATAGTCTGATCCATGAACATATAATTGCTCATGTAACTGTTGCTTGCACTGATAAGCCACAAAATTCATTGATTTAACAGCGGGAGTAAAAGAAACATGAAAAAATTCCTAGGAACACTGCCTACTACACGTGCAGGAAAGTCTGACTGTTCTCTCTAATCTTGTTAGCCGGACATCACACTGCCTACAAACATCCTTGGCCGAACCTACTGCTCTCAGAACTCACAGTCCTTGATGTCCACTTCACATGGCAGAGCTAAACTTAACCTATGAACTGGCAATTAATAGAGTAGAAATTGCCTGATATGAAATTCCGAATTACAGACGATACGAGAACTGTGTGAATTTGCAAAATGTATAGGTCGATGGCAATGTTAGTCTGAAATTCCAAGCTCGTATCATAGATGTGTGCACTACTGTGTGAATTTGCAAAATGTACTGTGTTGTATTTTGTGATACGACCATTTGAAAAGTCCAATCAAGTTTTGCTCAAAAGGTAAAGCAATCATACCGACAAATCCTACCAAAACTCATTACCCAACTAGTATACGACTGTGAACTAGTCGGGATTTTTAGAAGATCGGATTAATTGTGGTTGGATATGTTCCGACCAATATAACTAGTTATGAGCAATGCGAATTGGTCGGAGATATGATTGGAATTATCTTCATATCCGTGATGACTTTTCACTGACTGCATTAGATGTAGTGCCCAAAGATACTTGCCTTAACTAGAGTCAGACGTAGCTACTCGAGGACACTGTTCCTTCATCGTCTGGAACTCTTGTTTCCAAAACTGTTTATACTCCTATATAAACCTCTCGGTAGAGAGAGACTCATGCAATGCCAATGCACATGTAATTCGCTAAGAGCGTTATGTAACTTCTTTATATAGTGATTTCGTCGATTGTGCGTCTGTGTTTTTTTCATAAATATTTTATATATTAAATATCTTTCTTGTATTCTTAATTATTTTTTATTATTTTTTATCTTATCTAGTTAATTTCGTAACAAGTGATGTCAAAGCCCTACATTCCTCAACATATTGGTTGATGGCAATGTTAGTATGAAACTCCAAGCTCGTTTCATAGATGCGTACCAATATTATGATAGTACATCAAAGTCACAATACGACAACTACAAAACCTTTTACCCCAAATACATTGAGATAGACTAGAAATGAAACATCCTCAATTTCAAAGAAATAAGAGCCTTTTGATTAAGGGAATTGATAAATATCACTTGAATATTTTCTTCTAAACTATCATCTAAATTTCTGACCATTAGATCAGAGATTCAACGGCCATGAATTCCTCCCTCCTACCAAAAAAATCTCCCCTCCAAAAAAAGGGTTATTGGATCTCTGATCTAATGGTCAGAAATTTAAATGATTGTTTGGAAGAAAACATTTAAGTTATGGCTCGACACTTCTTTTGATAAAACTTACAAAGCTAAAACCCTAAGTCATACATAGTGATATCTAAACTGAGAGCTTAAAACAACATCCATTAATATTCTTTTTATACTATAGTTTTAGCATATAGATCGCTAACTTCTATAGCTTCTGTTCAAAGGATCAACGTCGGCATCCACAGCCAAGAGAGTTCGGTACATGATAACTAATTAATTACCATGCATCGACCGTGCCCCCCGAAGCGAGAAAAGGAAGCAAATTCGACGGAACGTCAATGGCGTGGATGCCTGCCGGTGCTCATCTCGGCGAATCCATGCACGGACGGAACCATCGAGCTGCATGGTAGATCATGCACGCCATGCTCCTGTAGACATAAATGCATGCTTGCTTACCGGCTCAAGTAATCCTGCGCTACACATGCATACTGATATACAAAGTTGATGGCATAGTCACCACCATTCAACCGGGATCCCTCGATGAAGCACAAAGATTCGACATGCATGGACGACCATTGCCATCGCTTCGATTTGCAGGAGTGTTCCGAATGATATGACTTACGTCTTTTTTTTATTGTAGCTGATTTATTTTGTACTGAAGCTGAATTGGTTTATTTGATATAATTAAATTTAAAAAATAAAAAATAAAAAACGTGTTAACCAATCACGAACAATGCAAAGTAATACAGGAAACAAAGAAAAAAACCAAATCCCAAAAAAGAAAGAAAAAAGAAAAAAATCCTTGGACTATGCAGGAAGAGCTAATAAACATTGTTTTGGTAAAAATCCAAACTAACGGTAACAGAATAACAGCCTAAAACCTGTTCCCTTGAAATTCCAGGCAGCACATGTTTTTTCCAAAAGGGGCTCATTGCTAATCACGTGATTCAAATGACCACTTAGCAGACATGCTACCATCCACATCGAATTTACCGGCCATCTTGAAAGATAACGAAACTAATTTGTTGACGATAACGAATTCCAATGTAACATCCAAATCATACACATCAAGCCATCAAGCCAGAAAACCATACGCATCAAGCCATCGATTTCTTAAAATAATCCATTTTATTCTAAATTACGGATGAACTGTTGGACGATATAATTACAGTCACCCAACAGTTAGACAACTGGAAGCATTAAACGACTGCATGGAATATAAGACCGTCTGCCCTGTTGAGCCCCCTATTCGTTTATTGCGTCGACCAAAAGCAAATAGAAGAGAAGAGGGAAGAGAAAAGAAGAAAAGAGAGGGAAGGAAAGGAAAGGAGAGGAGAGGAGAGGGAGAGGGAGGAGACGAGAGGTTCCGCTGCTTCTGCAAAGTATTTTTATATTTTAGTTAATATTTTTGTATGAAGTAAATAGTTTATTTAGTGTAAAATTACGATCCGTAAAAAATTATAGTTGTAAAAAAGAGTAGTATAACTTTGGTATGAAGTAAATAATTATAGAAATTTAGTCAATATAGTAAGCAAATTAGCATCCGTAGAAAATTATAGTTGTAGAAAATTTAATAAATATTATAATTGTAGAAAATTTAGTTAATTTAGTTAGAAAATTAGGATTCGTAGAAAATTATAGTTGCAAAAAATTAGCATCCTTAAAAAATTAGTATCCGTAGAAAATTATACTTGTAAAAAATTAGTATCCATAGAATTTTGGAGGTTCAGAATATGCCCTCTGATCTGTTAAATTCAACATCACAGTCTGCCAAATTCTGGTTGTCATCCTTTGTCCATCCAAGTGTTGCCAGAACTCACAACACTAAAAAATTAGTGTTTCCACATGACAATGATCCTACTATTGGAATACGCGTAGGCTACGGAAGCAGAAAACAAAACTTTTCTACGCGCACCCAAGAACATCATGCTAAGGAAGGATCATGAATCGTTACCACTTAGACGCCGCGCGTGGAAGAAGAATTGGAAACCGATCCAATCTCGCGCGTCGAGGTAGTAGTGGAAGTAGCCGATCGTCTGAGCGGATCGTCTCTCCACGCACGCCGATCGGCAACGCAGCGCAGCGCCTCCACCGGTATCCACACGCCCGGGCCGGGCGCCGATCGCGAGTGTACTAGCACTCGTGAGCGCCTAGGGTTTCGCTCGGGAGGTGGCGGCTAGGGTTTTGCTAGATGTTAATCGGGACGAATCCCTCCGCCTCGCCTCCATATATATAGACCTCCTCACGTGGGCCTCGTGGACCGAGGCCCAATAGGAGTCTATTCGGATCTCTATCCGAATTGAGCCCATATCCGAATCATATTCGAATTAGTGTTCCAACCCGTTAAGCGTGCGACCACAGCAGGTTCACGTATACTTGGTCGTGACCGGAAACGCCTTTCCGTTACCATGTTAATAGCGGCCTCTAGTAAGACATATTAACCCCAAAGTATATGTAAAGATCATATCGGTGAACTGTAATGTTCTCTCATGTACGAATCCCTTTGCCTCACGATATAGATTGAGCTCAAGGCGAGACTGTGTCATCCTCTTAATAGCTCAATCACTCTCTCGATTCCGTGATGGATTATAAACTCGTGATTGACTCCTCAATCACCTTGGCATGGCCATGCACTTTCATAATCCATTACATCGAGGGCCCAAAGATATCTCTCCCATAAGGAGGGCAAATTCTATCTTGATCATTCACATCCTACTACATGTTTCATGGTAAACCCGAAGACTACTTTTATGACTACCCGCCACGGAGTAGTGTTTAGTAGTCCCAAAATAAGCTACTACTCATGTTGGGAACCATGATGATCTCAAGTCTAAGGACTCTACATAAACACTACTTGAGACCAAGCGATGACACATGGAATCTCTGCAGTTGTCTCATGGCAGTCTATCCAACATATGTTCACTAACACATGTTCATATTATTGATTTGGTATCACCATACCATGATCCATGAGACATGATCATCAATCAATACATATGCTGATCTTTGTCTTTGAATCATATTTGTTCCTCATATGATATACGATCAGGGATCATTTAGAAATAGCAACATCTTAGTATTTAAGAGTCTCATGAATAAGTCACATACTCATTGATCAATAATGATGATGTCTATTCACAAAGTAATGTATCATAAACATAATATGTGATATATACAACATCTCCATATTGCCTCTAGGGCATATCACTAACACCTACAGCAACTTAAAATGCCACTGGCTCTGAATTACTTGCAATGCGACAAGATCCTGCTGCACTGTCTGAAATTTCTATCCCATTTCATAGATGAGCAACGATATTATGACAGTACATCGGTCACAATATACAGTTGCAGATAGTCAAATAGCATTGCTAAACATGTCTTAAATCTTGGTACAGCAGCAGTAGCTTGCTCAGCTACTGAAGAATCCATCATCACAGCTACTTACTAACAGCACCTGAACTGCACTGAACACCCCACGAAGCAAGCACTCCTTCCTGTGAGCTTCTTCAGAGTCCAGACACTTTACAATAGTTACTAGTTACTACTACTACTATGGGAAGCTGAAGCCGCCGATGCGCTCCCTGGTGCCGGCGGGCGGGCTGATGTAGACCCAGAGCAGCGACACGATCATCGAGATGAGCCCCGACCAGACGAAGACGATGGTCGGCACACGGCCGCGGCGGCCCAGGAGGCCCTTGGCGAAGGGGTAGAGGTGGCACAGCACCCAGAAGCTGAAGAAGGCGCCCCCCAGCAGCTTGCTCCACTGCGGGAACTCGCTGTACAGCGTCCGCGCGGCGGCCACCGCCACGGCTACCGCGTTCACCATCATGATGGTCACCGGCGGCACCATCAGGAAGCTCCACCGCACCTCGTACAGCTCCGCGAACGCGTCCTCCTCACTGTCGTCCCCGGTGCCCGGCTTGGACGTCAGTGTGAAGGAGATGTCCACGCCGGCAACCACCTTGAGCAGGCCCTGCAGCACCGCCGCCGGGTGCGCGCTCGTGCCGCCAATCACCCAGAACTGCTCGTTGCGCCACCACTCGTGCAGCGTGATCCCCGACCACTTGATCTCCAGCAGCGCGAGCAGGCAGAGAGTGATGGTGATGGCGAGCAGGAAGACGAGGAAGGTGGCGCTGAGGTGCTGCACGATGAACTTGCCGGAGAAGAGCGAGACGGCGGGGAGGACACAGTAGACGAGGAGGAAGACGGAGGTGAACGGGTACATGCCGACGTTGAAGTAGGCGACGCGCTGGAGGAGCTTCATCCGGCGGGACGCGAACAGCGCGTTGTTGCGGGAGAAGAAGATCTCGACGGAGCCCGTCGCCCACCGGAGCACCTGGTGCAGCCGGTCGGTGAGGTTGATGGGCGCCGTGCCGCGGAATGCGTCGCGCCGCGTCACGCAGTACACGGACCGCCACCCGCGGTTATGCATCCGGTAGCCCGTCACCACGTCCTCCGTCACCGACCCGTAGATCCACCCGATGCGCCGCCCCCACTCGGTCTTGTCCTCGTGGAAGCACGAGATCACGCTGATGGCCTCGGCGACGGTGGCTGCGTCCAGCGGCTCGCGGGGCACGGCCAGCGCGCCGGCGGGGCGGCCCTGGTGCACCCCCGGCATGTCCTGCAGGAGCCTCCCCTGGTACTCGGCCACCGGGATCGACGCCACGAACGTCGACGAGCTGCCGAACCGCTTCGGGAGCAGCGCCGACGACTCGATGTCGCCGAGCTGGCCGCCGTCGTCGTCCTCGATCGGCGGCAGCATCACCTCGTTCTCCCTCTCCCTGTCCGTCTTCTTCCCCATGGTCGGCTTCCTCCTCAGGAACAGCTTGATCTTCTTCCTCCCGAGCCAGCCGTGGTGCTCGGTGGCGCGCGGCGGGCTGAACCCGTACAGCGCGGTGCGGCGGAAGATGCACCCGGTGCCGACGTACATGGGGCCCTGCAGCCCGTCCATGGCTCGCATGGCTACGTCGAAGAAGACGAGGTTGTGGTTGGCGTAGCGGTCGTTGGGGTCGATGCCCTCGAAACGCTGCGGGAACTGGACAAAGCAAACGCGGTCGCCGCCGCGGTCAAGCATGAAGCACATCCCCTCCCGGAGCGCCGCCGAGTTGTGCACGTAGTGGTCGCAGTCGAGGTTGAGGATGAAGGGGCCGTTCGACATGATGGCGCTCGTCCGGACCAACGCGTTCATGGCGCCCGCCTTCTTGTTGTGATTGTACCCCGGCCGCTTCTCGCGCGACACGTACACCAGCATCGGCAGCCGGATGTCCACGCCCGTCGTGTCGATCAGCCCGCCTGACTCTGCCGGTTCCCCGCCCATCACCGGCTCCGACGTCGGCGGCGCCAGCATTGCCTGCTTACCCAGCGAATGTAGAACACATCATCAGTGAGTGATCCTTCGAATCAAGAATTGAAGAAATGTATTGATCGCATCGTTCAATTACCTGGATGATGCCGGCGTGGTCGCCGCGGGAGTGGTCAGGCGCGGCGGCGAGCCAGGTGCCGGGCCAGTGGGAGCCGTCGGACATCCAGGTCGTCTTCACGGCCGCAGTCTGGGCCAACGGGGCCGTTCCCAGCACGCCACCTGCCGCGACGGCCTCCTCCTGCTGCCGCCTCCTTGCGCGCAGCTCCTCGCCGGCGTTGTAAGCGTCGGAGCGCCGCCGGATAGCCTCCGGCAGCGAGTTCACCCTCACCTTGAACTCGTCGTACTCCCTCTTCACCTTCCTCCTCTCCCGGACGAAGTCCACCCGCACCTTGTTCTTCAGGAAGTCCCTCTTCTGGCCGAAGTAGGCCTCTGGGCTGCGCGGCTCGACGCCGTGCTTCCTGCAGAAGGGCACCCACGTGCGCGCGAAGCTGGCAGTCTCAGCAAGCGCCTCGAAGGTGAGGAGCGAGCCGCCGTCGTCGGAGAGGTAGCAGGCGAGCTTCTCGACCGGGTAGTCGGCGGCGAGGATGGAGAGGATGGTGTTGGCGGTGACGAGCGGCGGCTCCTTCTCCGGGTCGGCGGTGGACACGAAGACGTCGACGCCGGGGAGGTCGGAGCGGCCCTTGGGGTTGCGGGCTGTGGGCGACTCGAAGCGGTCGGCGAGGACGTCGAGGTCGGCGGCGCGGTGGACGGGGCAGAGCTTGGGGAGGCTGTCGAGCAGCCAGGAGAAGGCGAACCACACCTCGCAAGTCACCGACAACGCCCACAGCCACACCGCCTCCGGGTTTGGGTGCCGGATGCGCCACGCCAGGAAGAACCCCAGCGCAACCAGCCGGATCGCGATCAGCAGCCTGCACGGGGCAGAGCAAGAAGAAGCCATTATTGCCACAAGTCACGCAACAAAATGACGCCAAAAAATCACTTTTTTGCTAAGATAATATTTGGTCACTAGTAACCATGAAGATTTAGTGATTTTAGTTTCGTTGATCAAACTGTTGCCACATTTAGCATCTACGAGCAAAAAATTAGTATTTTTTGTGATAAAAATTCCTTCTTTTGTTTTACTCGTGTCAAGAATTTGTGACCTGTAAGGGCTGAGGATGGCCTGGGAGACACTGGTCTTCCTCGTCAGCGGCCGGCGGCACCTGGCGCCGAAGTTGGGCGGCTCCTCGAACCCGACAAAGCCGGTGGTGGCGCCGCCGCCGCCGCCGTGACCGTCCTTGGGCCAGAGCGCGTTGCCGTAGCCGTAGGTGCCCTTGGTCTCGAAGAGCCACCGTGCGTGGTCAAAGTCGGCCGGCTTGCCGCCGCCGCCGTTGCTGCTGGGCACCTTCATGGAGTGCACCATGGAGAACCGCTTCGCCATCGACGTCAGCGGCAGCTGGTCGCGCTCCTCCGACGAGGAGATGGCCTCGTCGTCGTCGTCGCCGGAGTAGTCAGTGTCGCTTCCCGCAGAGTAGGCCTCCTTGCAGCCGGGGCAATTGCCGGCGCCGGCGACGCAGTCCATATAGCACTCCTGGCAGATCATGAACCCGCAGTCGCAGGGCGGGCGACCGCCGCGGCCGGCGTTGAGGAACGCTGGCATGTCGCAGCCGCGCATCTTGCAGGACATGTTCCCGGAGGCGGCCGCGGCCGGCCTGGAGCTGTCGACGGAGGAGTTGAGCACGTGGCCACGCGTGGCGCAGTTGAGCCCACCGGTGAAGATGGTGCCGGAGATGTAGCTCCTCTGCGCCTTCACCTCCGCCCGCTCCTCCGCCACCGGCGCGTCCGCATCCGCCGTGGCCGCGGACGCCGTCCTGTCCGGCGTCGGCGGGATGTGCACGGTGTAGTGCACGAACTCGGCGCTCGCGTCCCCGCCGTCCCTCGACGAGCCCAGGTACCGGCTCCCCCCGCTCCGGCGCACCGGCGAGACCTGCAACGTCGCCGTGGACGACCCAAGCGAGTGCCTCGGCACCGGGCTCGTGAGCCCGGCCCCCCTCCTCACCACCCCATCCCCAGGGCTCCCCCCTCCCTTCTCCCCCACCGTCACCGTCACCGGCGACCCTGCCGGCAACGACAGCCGCCGCGACATCCCACCTTACCAGATCACCTCCACCTCCTCCAAATCAAACCCAAAGCAAACAACAGATCAAGTCCCCCAGCTCCGCTCGAAACCAACCAAGAACACAAGAACCCAACGCAGCTCAAATTCAACCCGAAAAAGAGTTCACGTGCTCTCCGCGAAAGCGCGGAGATTATAGAGAAGAAGAGGATTGAGCAATCGATGGGGCTCGGGGACCGAGAGGAGATTCTAGGCGTGGCAGACTTCGGTCGCCGCGGCGGCGATATTTATTCCCCTCGCTATCCCTTGGATTCTTCGCCGCCGGCTTCGAAAACGGCGAGCCCAACGGTCGAGTCGGCGATGACGCGCGAGCGTTTCAAATGGCAACGGTCGGGGGATCGGGCCGTCGGGTGGCCAATCGGACGGCCGAGGTTTGATTGGGCAGAGCGGGCTGAGAGCGCCGCGCAGAAGAGTGGTTAGCCGTTTGGGAGGGAGTGAATGGGGTGGGGCCCGCGAGAGCGAGGAGAGGCTGACGGGTGAGCCCGTGGGAAAGGGACGTGGCATCGGCTGAGCTGGTGACTGGGAGCATTTTTTTTTGTCTCATCTAGCTTAGCTTTTGTGAGGTGATTAAGCGAAGGATTGCCCAGAAGGTATAAAGTTATCTCTAATGGTGCTGAATTAGTTGGTTATTTATATGTATACATCAGCATATATCCTATATGGAGGAAAGAGAGTATGTAAAATACAAACAGCTATCTACTATTTTATCTCTAGTCTATAATGCAAAACGAGGCAGTCTCTATAAATGACTGTATGTGTATGTAAACATCAAATAGCTATCCTTATAGATAGTCCTTTGAAATGCTAACTTTTAGTGTGTACTCTATAGATGATGTGGAATCCTTATAAATAGTACTTAACTAGGACCATTGGAGATGCCCTAAGTTGGATGGAAAATTCCCGTCCGAAATAGTATGGTTCACTCGATTTTATTAAAAATATGATACAGCATCTAAATAAAATATTCCTCAATAAATCAACTTAATAAAACCATTAAATTCTGCGAACCAAACAAGTGGACTATGGGGATGATCGTTTTAGCGATGGCTTCGGCTTTTAATGAAATTTCATCAGAGTGGCTTTTTTTATCATGAGTGATTTGGCTTTTTTGGGCATAATTAAATTTAAAAAATGTAAAAATAGAAAAAATATGTTAGCCCATCACGGACAATGCAAAGTAACACGGAAAAAAAATAAAAATGCAAAAAAGCCCAAAAATCTAAAAATATTCAGAAAGAGACGAATTACTGAATAGTGAAAAAAAGATGAAACTAGAAGTTGAAGCTGAAAAAAAGCTGAAACGAACAGGGCCTATATTGGGACGCTTGTTTTAGCGATGGTTTCTGGTTTTTAGCTGAAATTTCACTGTAGTTGGCTTTTTTATGTAGCTGATTTGGCTTTTTAGGCATAATTAATTTTAAAATAATAGAAAAATAGAAAAAACATGTTAACCCATTAAGGACAATTCAAAGGAATACGGGAAAAAAAGAAATTACAAAAAAGCCTAAAATATCTAAAAAATTCAGAAAAAGATGAAATACTGAATAGTGAAAAAAAACAGAAGTCGAAAAAAACCGAAACGAACGGGACCAGATCTCTCGTCTAGAATAGAGTGGTTCATCCGCAAACCAAACGTGTGGATGTGTTAGGGGAAGCTTGCCGTAATCAAAACTGCCATGTGGGCCGGCAAAATCCTGCTTCTCCACAACTCAAGTGCTTTCCACGACCCGAGTGTTACCTACTCTATGTGAATCAATTGGCACACTTTTTTTCAACCGAGAGAAATGTCGAGCACTTGAGATCACTCAGAGCCTGTTTGAAACGTAAGAACTTCAGTAGGATTTGAACTGTTTCATATGAATTTTCTTTTCTGCATTTCAAACAAGGTCTTAGTTTTTTTTTGTCTTTTTATGATTTCTTCCAGCAAGTTCACCATCATGATTTCGTGATTGAGGAGGAAGCATTGATCTCGGCCGTTGCTTGATCTCACAGCTGAACGGATCTTTCATGATCTGGGTCCCACTGTCGGTGATCCTTCCATATATGCATGGAAAGTCAACTTCATTTGCTGATCAAGTTGACTGTCCTTCCAGCCGTTGGAGCGCGTATGCAGCGTTGCAGGCTTTAGCACCTGAAAAGGGAGAGAGGAAAAAAAAAGCAAATCTTTTTAGCGCCTAGGATTTGGATGCTCATGCTTGAGATGATAAGATCGATTTTTCAGGTCTGATCGAGATTCACCTATCATTAGTAATAAAATTAAGGAAAAAATCCAAATTACTATTTCCAAGTATAGCCTAAGTTTGGATAACCCTTAAAAATAAAAAGGTTTACTTGATCCCCTGTGTTTGCTAAACCAGTTCAAAGTTCATCTTTTACCCATCTCAAAAACTGGTTTTGCTGAGTTGGTGATTTTATTCACCTTAGATCAGTATTCAAAGCTGCTAGTGTTTTTTTTTCTCAAATCGGATTCCGTTACGTGTATATATTGGTATGCACGTGGACATTACATACTATTTTGGTTCTTACTCTAACAGTCCTGTTCACAAACTTGTAATTAATTTCTGTATTAGTTCTAATTTCCAAACATGCATGGATATAGATACGCAAAATGCCAAACTTGTTGGATTTCTACACAAACATTTATTCATTCCATATGTAATATGTATTATGTAGTTTCTTACCTAGGAGATAAAATCTGCATGTTATAATCTGAACTCACAAAAAACTTAAAAATTAAGTGTGGAAATCTGCATGTTATACACGTAATAATATAATACTAGCAGCTTTGAATGCTGATCTAAGGTGAACAAAATCGGCCAACTCAGCAAAACCAGTTTTAGAGATGGGTAAAAGGTGAATTTTAAACTGATTTAGCAAACATAGGGGGTTAAGTAAACCTTTTTATTCTTTAGGGGTTATCGAGACTTAGGCTATACTTGGGGTAGTAATTTGGACTTTTTCCTAAAATTAATTACTTGTATTTGTATTTTGCAGTGTTCATTGAATGAACACCAATATAACACATGTTGATCTACATGTGAACATGAAAAAAAGTGGAATTAATAGGGAAATCTCCCCGCATGTTCTTGGCTGCCTTTCCTGGATTATCGTTTACGAAACCTAATTGTGTCCATCTACTTCTCCTCCCAAATTCTATACATGTGGCCACACATTCTACCAATGTAGGAAGGATATTCCACTGATAAGATTACAGAGCTTCGAAATTGGAGAAAATTGATCTTTTATTGGGATAGTGTGTGAATTTTTGGCGGTTTTTTTTTCTGCGGTTGATGGGCTCCCAAAAGAACATGTGTGTGCACATGCAGAGAGACTGATGCAGTGACCTAATTGATTTATTTTCACAAGTGTGCATATGTGTTTTCTGAGATTTTTTTGTAAGAATGATTTTTTTGAAAGCTATATGTACTTTCTTGACCGAGGGAGCATATTCTTGGGATATGAGCAATATTGCTCACTAAGTTTACATGAAATTGTCTTTCCTATTTATACATCTTTGTGATGGTACCAAGTTAATTCTTGAGATATTGGTCTCTTCATGGGCCCAATAAACTTAGACTAATTTGACTCCTATTGATGAAACTCTCACACCACCAATGTATGTTCTCCTTTCGTAAGTTCTAATTTTCTTTTGGTTTGATAGCTAGTCACACTTTTTTTTTTGCAAAGTGTGGCACACATTCCTTTTGTGGTAGAAATTTTGTTTTCATAAAAGTGTATGGAACACATTCTTATTACTTTGCTAGTTGATCAATCGATGACTTATATAGTTGTTTTGGTGTCATATCTTTCACTTTGCCCAATAGTTAATAGTTACTACATGTAAGACGAGTTCATTACGCCCTGTAATTATTTTTTGTTCATAATGATATTGTGTTTTTGTTATAGGGAGATCAGCGAACTCCATTATCAGAGGATTCAGGAGATAAATTGTGTCCATGAGCTTGTGGTAGAGCACCAGCAGGCCCTCCACGCTGCCATGGTAGCTGTACTAGTGGGGCATCGGCAAGTGGGTTTGGAGTGTGGCGCCAATGAGCACGTTCAAGAAGCGGTCCGGATCATTGTCCTCATTGTCCATGAGCATCGTCTAGTTCAGTGGGAAGAATCATGACTAAAGGAGGCTCGGGTCGACGGTCGTACCTCTCCACAGCTTGTAGATAGATCTCACACGGATGTACTTCACCGCATTCGTTAGCAGCATGTTGTCAGTGACCTTGTAGAGGAGTTCTAGGAGGAGCCACGCCCAGTCCCTCTGGTCAGCGCTGAAGCATTGAGAAAAAAGATCAATCAGATGGTAGAAAAATCATGAGAATGAAGAACAAAAACAATCAGATGAAGATCAAATAGGAGATTGGGAAATCGAATAATAGGAACAATCGGTATGTACCTTTTAGCCTCGGCACAAGCACCAGAGAGGGACGTCTCGTGATTGACCACTGAAGAAGTGGCCGTGGTGGCCGCAAGAAGCCACACTTGCTTGCGGGTGCATGCCATGGCGTTGAAGCTAGGGTTTGGGAGCACTTGGAGAGGGGATCGATTTGTCGCTAGAAATGGAAGCTGGTGTGCAAACGCGAGCAGTAGTAGAAAAAAGAAGGATGATTTAGAAATATTTTGTTCAAGATGTGTTGATGTGTAAACCGTTTTGTTTTAAGATTCGTTCTGAATCCTAAATTCCTATCAGTATTTTCGTTTTGTTTAAGATGTGTTGATGTGTGAACCACACACTGCTTCTTTGCTTCAGTTCAAATGCATGTAGCTAGCAGTTGGTGTGCTTTGGCTTTCGTGATTCATTGTGGCTTTGAATGGATCCTGGATTTGTTGTGTGCTTAGTCGCCAAACCATTCTATAGAGCAGAAGCAACAGAACTGCCTGAGGAAAAGCTACCCTCTTTTCTTCCTAAGTTCCTATTAATGTTTAGCTCATTTGAGTTATTGCTTGGTGGATAAATTTCATCTCATCTATTGCAAAAATGGACATTTCATTTTGTGCTTTTTGTATGCTGTTTCTAGAGAAATGGGGGCCTACATTGCATGACTGATTATTCGACGCCAAAAGTAGCATTGTGAAATGTTTTGATTTTCAACTACTTGGATTTTGAAAATATGCAAAATATAGTCAGATTGTGTTGTTACATGCTAGTTGTTGCATTCATGTGTACTAGTACTAAAGATCTCAAGGGGTAAGTTATGATCATTGTTGGTGGATGATCATCCTCTCAGCTGGAGGTATTCATAAGTACAAAGTTGCATTTTAAAATCAATCTTCTTACTGATGCCTTTTCTTTCATCTCTTGTTCTGTGAATTTATGGTCAACTGATTATATGAGAGTTAAGATTGACTATGTACTATAGATACACATATCATATCTAATCTTCCTAGGGGGTTCTCTTCAAATATGTTACCCGGAGCCTAGCATTACTATGTATGTTTGTTCCCTTTTTGTATGTCCATGCTATTTGCCAATATTATCTATTTTCGATCAGAAACCGTTATATATCCATCCCGACAATACCGTATCCAAAACTCTGAATACTCCAGATTCGTATTCGTATCCAACTTTGAATTTGAGAAAAAAGTGTGTTAGAATACAGTACAAGCAATATTCATCCGAATCCAACCCGATTGCACCCTTGCCCACAAGGATAGCACAAGGAAGCAATGAAGTGGTCAATACACTCATGGTCTCCACACTAGGGTTGTTCATTTTATGGTGATATATCTTGGATGGCATGATGCTCATTTTCTAGACAATTATTGTGGAAAATCTAAATGAGAAAGGATACTTCAGGGATCTAGTGTGGTCTTGCGAGAGCTGCAATTCTAGGTAGAATGACTACCTCAGGGATGATCTCAAGATAGCAAACTTCACTAGGGAGGAGGAGCATGCCATTGTCAGGCTGCATCAACATAGTGTACATCCATGCTTTCAATATAGACAAATGTACATGCAATTTTTTCAATGTGAAAGATGTTGCCCACATATTTAAGTACTTCCTCTCCATTTAATTCTTTTCCTTGTGTAGATCTATATGGCTTGTGAATGTCACAACATTTTTCATCACAGAAAGTGTGTCTACCAACCTAATAGCCCTAGAGTTCATATATGGTTTATTACCTCACAATAGCAAGAGCGAGAGAGAGAGAAAGATTAAAAACATGTTATAATTTTTGAGCTATTTTGTTTGTGGCCACACTTTTTAGGTAAAATGTGTGAAAACATACCAAAAAGTGTGATGCTTTAAAGCGGTTTGGTTGATTCCCACATTTTGTATGGCATGCAAGTGTGATTAATTTGGCACGTAAATGTGTCCACTATTGAATTGTATGCACTTGCTAGTTTTTGGGTTGGGCGAAGGGCAAAACTAAAACAACGCAACGGCCGATGGTGACCTCCTGCGAGGTGGGGCAGAGAAAACGACAGCGGCGATAGGCATGATGGCGAAGTTGGCAGATAATGATGCTACGACAACAAGGAGATGTGCACAGGATAGAATGTGCACGATGGACTCGACGGCGAGGTTGATGGTGGAAGAGGCTCACCGGCAATGGTGGAATCTGATGGCAAAGAGAACGACAGTGAAAATCCTTCCTGAGCTTCAATCTAATCGCATGAAGCATGAAAATCTAATCAAATCAAGGCATGGGTAGATCAAGGTCTAGAACACATGGTGATGTGATCAATTTCGCGTGACGAATTCTTTGATCATTGAGGAACATGAAGGAATGGCGGCGCACAATGGCTCTTATCACCAGACTTGGGGAAGATGGAGCAGGAGCGGCTTTTCGGTGCAACCGAGGGTGGTGAGCTCGATTTGGGGTCTTGGTGGCTTTTTAAAGGGAGAGGAACCAGTGTGTTAGTCGATCACGGCGGTGGCATCATGTCCTGCTCAAACATGGTTCGGGAAGATGATGAGCAATACATGTACTATTCATCTGACAGGTGGGACCCACTGGCAGTGAGAGAAGGAGAAGAAGGTTGGCGGGCTGCCAAGTTGGGCTGAGAAAAGGAAATGGGCTGGAGGAAAAAGGAGATTCAACCTGAGATTAAAATCAGGAATTTCAATGATTTCTGAATTTCAAAAATAGGATAAATTCAATTGAGCTCCAATAAATAGCAAATAAACTCCAAAAAATACAAAAAAATCCTTGCAACTTTACTTTATTCATTTTAAACCATTTTAATTTCTAAAAATTTCAATTAAGCTTTAATTAATTCAAAAAAATTCAAATGGTTATTTTTATTTTAAAAACTTTAAAAAGGCACCCAAAACCTAGGATGTTACAAGCCTTCCCCCCTAAACGGAATCTCGACCCCATGATTCAGACTCATTAAAGGAATAGGTTACTCGTGGAACGTTGGAAATAATGTGGGTCAAGCTTCCTATTGCAACACTCTGAGGTATCTAGATACCTTGAGCTAAAAGTGTTCCATGACTTTCTCCTGGGTTTGAAGTCTTGGCAGAGTTACTCTGAAGATTGAACGAAATTGGCGAGAGTGCTCGATGCTTTTGTGGACATTTACTAGCGAACTGGCCAGGCTAATTTTACTTGAAACAAGTAAGTGAAGCTGTGGGGTTAGAATTCCTCTGAGGCTAATTGCTGTTGTTGATAAGTGCGGTCCTAAAGTATCCTAACAAGGCACTAGAGCTGGAGTCCTGAAACCTGACTGCTGATTCATATGAGTTGACTGTCATGTGCTGAATCAGTCTCTCTGCGATTGATGCAACTGAGCACCTTACTGAATCATCCTCTTCTTGTGAGATTCTTCCAACTCACGGCGAAACTTCTCAATAAGTATAGCCTTATCCAGTATATTTTGGAAACTAGCATTGTCGTTGTTAATGACTTGAACCTTTAATCTAGAATTAAGTCCTTTCATAAAGCACTTTTAACATGTGTCATCTGTGGCAACATCCTCTGGAGTATAGCGAGTTAACTGAGTGAACTTATTGAGATATTCATTCACTGATATGTTCTTCTCCTGAAGCTCATAGAGCTCTTCTTTCTTCATTTTAACCACCCCATCTAAGATATGGGTATGACAAAAAAAACTATGGTGAAATCTGCCTAAGTGATATTCTGTTGATCCTCTTGAGCGGCACAATAGTTCTCTCACGACTCTACTACGTTACTCTCAAGCTGGTGAGCGACATAGAGAACTTTCTCTCAATCCGTACACTGAGCAATGACTAGCTTATTTTCCATAGAACGAAGCTAATCATTTACCTCCAAAAGCTCTGAAGAACTAAAATAGATAGGTTGTCTAGTTCTCATAAATTTTGTAAATCTGGAAGGTGGACAAACTGACCGAGGTGCAATGGCTTCCTTATTTTACTGATTCATCATGTTGTTTATATTCTGCATCATCATGTTTATGAGTTGAGTCAGGCTGCCATGAACTGACTTAATGTTGGATCCAAAACAACTAGAGCTGACTGCTGACCCTAGGCTAAAGGATTGGCGGCACTACTACTAGGATTTGAAGCCATCTAACTGCGGCCAGCTAAATTTTGAGTAACAACGATCTGCTAAGTTGACACTACAGGTTACAAAGGAAAGGAAGAAAAGCAAAGGTAAGTGGTAAACTTATCTAAGGGGAAAAACTAAGGGCAAAATCTAAATAAAAAATACTCACTTAATCAAAAAGATTAGCAAAGAAGCATTAAATTCCACAAATAAAGATATTTAACATGATTGCAACATAATGCTGAAGATAAAACTACAGCTCACATCATACATAACTACAAAACAAAAGCAAAAACAATCTACACAATTCTAAAAGGAAAATATAATAAGGTTCTATTCTAATGGCTACCACTCCTCGTGGTAAAAGTACAATCTTATTTTGAATACAACGCATTGACTCGTCACAGTTTCATCTTTTGTGAAACAAACTAGGTGCCATCTTGATTCAAAACTTCTCAGCAAAGGTTGAAGAATTTTGGCCAACCTCTACTTTGATTATGAGAAACTCAAGACATCTATGGATATTATGAGGAGAAGTCAATTTAAGAATTGAAAACGATATTTCACAAAGGTAAGGAATAAGAACCTAAGAATGAGAGAAGAATAGAGAATTATTAGATATTCATTTTGTTGGTTTGATTTAGAAAATATATTTTAAAATTTTTTGCTAAATCAATCATACTAACTATGGTTTTGTCCTATAGTCGATATGACTCTAATACCATCTCTTCCGAGACCCAAATACACAAATCCGAACTCTCTGTATATTCTGTACTAGTCTAGGATCACACTAGTGTACACAGTGGCAACATAAATAAAATATCAACCATGATCACGATTAACTATGAAAGAAGTAGCAACCTTATGACCAAACTTACATATAATAGCCTGAAGGGTCTAACAAAACTGGCAGTGAAAAATTAAGAGAAATACAACACCATTCGACATACCCATAGGCAATCGATCGCTAAAAATTTTTAATTCGTGAAGTCGTTGAACCATTTCTCCTCAAATACCTATGTTTGATATAGTTCTTCTTCAGGAACTGGGCAACAAATGATATAGTCGTAAGTACATAGAGTACTCAGCAAGTCGTTTGTAATAAGATACAATATATAATGATGCAAGGTTTATCAAAGAATGGCTAAGTGGTTACTTTATAGAAAGCAATAATTTAAAGTAAATACAACAAATAAATCAAAAACACACCTTGAAAATGAGTAATAAGTAATTAAGTCAAAGAAATTTGAATAAACCACCAATGAACTGACCATTCACCTTCTAACCAAAACCTAAGTTTTATAAAATTCTACTCCTCATATGAAATCACCGATTATTATCCATAACTAAAGACACGACCATTTGAATAGTTTTACACTTTACATAGATTGCACAACTTTACCTATAAGATATGATTATCATATTGTCACTACATTAATAGGATGTTATAGGCTGGATTAGGAGTGGTGATGGCAGCGCTTTTCAGAAGGGCCCCTTGGGAACTATCTTAGATACGCACTACTCCTTGCCGCTGACGATGGTCAGAGAGAGCCGGAGCACGCAGTGACGGGTGGTGGCCACGTCCGGAGCTGAGTTGTTGTTCTGCGATCGTCAGCGCCGATGATTGGCTCTCACGAGACGAGAACGCCGGCAATTCATCGACGGTACCACTCCTACTCCGCCTGTAGCGTGGTGGACAGGTGAGGGCCCTCCCAGCATGGTGGAAAGTAGGAGCCTGACGCCTTTGGTGATGTCGCTACCAACCAAGACCAACATGGCGGGAGGAGCAGGAGGGCATCGTAATCACCACCTTGCAGTGGCGAAGCCGAAATAAAAATAGAGGGTGAGCTTAAAGCCTTGAAAGATTAAACTAAATTGATATAACTATACTATTTTACTCTTGTACAATCTAAATTCAGAAATAAATAAAAAAAACAAAGCAAAAAGAGAGAGATACAATAATCGTCCCTTAGTAATAGAAAGTGCGGCCGGAGGTCTGTTTGGTCCATTTGTTTCCTTCCAGCATCAATGAGTTGTTGATTTGACAATTTTGCAAAATTACCGAGGTACTTCGATGAGAATGTATACCTTTCAGTAGCAGATTTATCACATAACAAAATAATGATGATTAGTTTCACCTGATGCAATTGAACATTGTCCTCAGGCACCTGATCGTTACAGTATGGAATAGTTCAATCCTCTTATTACCAAGGCCACTTTGGTACCTGCAACACCATGAAAGTCACAAAGCATATCGATTAGCACGAACCAAATCACATCTTTCATCTCTGAAGACATCGGCTGGGTTCTTCTAAGCTTCATGCTTATCATAACATAAAAAAGGTTTCTACTTACATCTTCCTCAAGGTGACATAGGAATTCAACTCTTTGACCTGTCATAACACATAAGAAACAAATTATACTCTTGTTGAAAATGACATATAGCAAAGACACTAGTGAAAGTAACAACCAACCATGAACTGCTTCTTGTCATTTAGCTGCTTGTTGATCTCAGCAGGGTTCTTTTTCTCCTCATCTTTGAGAATACAATCACATTCTTTGATTAAGCCGCAAAGAAACCACATAAATATTTACATAAATTTAAGACATCACATAGGAACTCAGTACTATGTTCTCCAGGTAAAGGGGTTTGGAAAATCATCGTGTCAGATGAAGATCTGAATTTGCCTATTCAAGTTTGGAATTGCAATGGCGCGTATATGGGAAAGCTAAACCACGAGGTCACGCATGAGTCTTGCATTATCAGAGCACATAGCAGTGTTCAGCCCAACCAGCCGCTTACACTCCCTCATCTTCACAGTGAGATCTTCCAACTGTTTGGACTGCCGGTTTGAGTCCTTGATCGTGTCCCATCTTCTGGAACCCATTTCTGCAGGAAATAGCTTGCTATCAGAATGGAGCAACAGGGAAGAAACTACATTTCGAGCATGGGTTGGAAAAATCTGATGCCAGCACAATGTTGCAAGAAGTTCTTAGTTCAACTGTTAACATGCCGCGCAGAATGACGAACAAGATTTAGACAGGGAAAAAAAGGGGAAAAGCAAGAAGAACATTGGAGCAGCAACGGGGGGATCTGACTCGCTGGAGAGCGCGGGAGATGTCCTGGATCTCGCCGTCCACCTGCTCGAGCTCGGGGCTTATGGGCACGTCGCTCACTATGGATTCCCTTCTCTCCCTCGGGCTCAACCCCCTTCTGGATCTCCGCCGCCGCCTCACGTGATCCGCCCAGTTCAAGCGGCACTCCGGCGAGTCTGGCCCTTCTTCGCTAGATTCGGAGCTCAAGAGGGGAGGAGATAGGAGTGCCGGGCTCATCACCGCTGCCGGCCGACTCCGAGGGGTGGGGGGCTCCGGTCACCGGAGAGTAGGCTAGAATCTGATGAAGTGCCTGGCGGCTCTGCCCCTGCCACCTTGGATTGGTGACTCCGCAACGGTTCTTGAATTGTTGAAGCTTTCGGCCTTTCGCGTGGCTGGCAATTGGTGAATCAGAGGAGGATTACAAGCTTTTCTCCTGCCAGCAATGGAGATCACTCCACCAATGGAATTTTTTTTTCTCCATCGATGCAGCTTTTTTAGCCCTACTTGTAGCAGCTGATCAATTACAAATAATCAATTGCTGCAGCTGCTGAACTTGCCTTACAGTCCTGACTTATGATGCAAAGCTCTTGATGCATAATACTTTCCATACTAGCGAAAGCAAATACTGTGTTTCTCATTCTAGGAACTTTTGCTTAGACAATCAATTGCAAAGGTGAGTACTTTACTCCAGTAACTAAAAAGAGCAGTGGAAACTATAGTTATGCTTCTTCGTTATAAGCTACTTCCATCAATTAATGTAGTTGGTATATATCTTCGACTTTGGAGATGGAGGTTCTTTGCATCCACGATCATGTCCAAGTCCAACTAATCCTCCTTACATGTAAAATTACCTATAAAAACAGCTTTCTAATTATGTCATATCACCCTTAAACCATAAACCATTACTATTTCGAACGTCCCTTTAAAACTCTAGCCATTAGATCAAACTCAATTAAAATATTAACCCTTAGATCTTAAATACTCTAGAGATACTTTGATTAGACACCTTCTAGTTGAACGGATAAAAGTTCATAAAACCATATGTAATATATGATGAAAAGATATCTTTAATGAAAAGACACGTTTCTATAGCATCCTTTGGAGATAATAAATAGTCTAGGAATACTTTTGTTAGTATTGATAGTAAAAATAATCCTCAACCAAAGTTACCAAACAACCCGTAGCAAAGCACGGGTGGTAATACTAGTTAAACCAACATATGTTAGTTACAACTAACTACGAAGGCAATAGATCCTATGCATTTAAATTTATAGTGTATTTATTGTACACCTCAGCTAAAAAGTCATAAAAAATTCTACATGTATTCTATGGTTTACTCCCTATATATATAAAATTTTAAGTTCAAATTCATTATATGTTAAAAGCAGTAAAAAAGAGAAAATTTTGATAAATTTGAACTCTTTCTTTTTTATTACCGTTAACATATAATGAATCTGAAATTTAAATTTTATGTATAGTTAGAGTAAATTTAGAAGTATATGTAAAAAAATTTTAAAATTTTTTATAATTTTTTACTTAAGATACATAATGAATATATTATAAACCTAAGCGTATGGAATATATTGCAACTACGAAGATGGAACTCAAATGAAGAGGGTCACGGTGAGCACTAAATGAAAAGATTATTACATCACAGAGCAAAATTCCCGGAACATTCTCGGCCTGTTCTTTTTTGCTGCGTCTTTTGATTTTTAGCTAAAATTTTTGAATTTTAGTTGTTTGAGCAGAGATTACGAAGAGAGATATTCGCTTACGATTTTAGATGGTATAGATGTTAGACTTTTAACATGTACTATAATTAACTTGTAGACTCCGTCTTAAAAAATACTCTGTTTGAAAGTTAGATACTATAGCAAAAATTAAAAATTATTTTAAGAAACTAAAAAGAAAAGACCCTCTATTCGCTTCAAGGTCAAGCTTCTCGAGTACGTGTGTGTTCTTCTCCGGTGGCTGCTGAGATCTGAGAAAGCTCGTTAGTTATGCCATTCTTGGTAGTCGTACCACTCTCTTCACGCCACGCATACGCTAATAGGGGGTGATCGGAATAGCGATGGCTTTTGGCTTTTGCTGAAAAAACAATGTACCGAGTTGGTTTATTAAGTATAATTAAATTTAAAAAATATAAAAATAAAAACGGCACGTTAATCTAGAGCAGACGATACAAAAGAATACGAAAAAACAATTTTTTTCACTGTAGCGCGCACTGTGCGCGCTACAGTAGAAAAAATAGCGACAACTGATCGGGGCCTAAATACTCTCATAGGTACGCTGTCAGCGTCAGGGTTGGCTTCAAGCAAGAAGACTCATCGGGTGGATTTTTTAACTGTCTTATTGATTTTAGCTTAAATTTTAACTGTTTATAAAAAAATACAGAGAGATACTTATACGTAATTTTAGCTGATATAGATGGATTCGATATAGTATATACTACAATCGACTTATATATTCTATCTTAAAAGAATATACCGTTTAAAAATTAGCTATTGTAACATAAGTTAAAAATTATAAATCATAAGGGCAAAAGAACCTGGCCTATCTTCTGGCATAAACTTGAAGCATGTATGATGATAATCGGATTTTCTAACAAATTTGCAGCTCGCTCACGAAGCAGGTATTGACTCAACCTGCCATGAATAGACGTAATGTAATCAAAGTTAGCTAAAATCCAAAAGAAAAAAAAAGAAAGTTTGCTAAAAAAATCAAGATCAGAAACAGGTCGAAAGCTGAAAAAAAAGCAAAACACAAATGCTGAAGCATGTATGATGATAATCGGATTTTCTAACAAATTTGCAGCTCGCTCACGAAGCAGGTATTGACTCAACCTGCCATGAATTACAAGACGTAATGTAATCAAAGTTAGCTAAAAATCCAAAAAAAAAAAAAGAAGAAAGTTTGCTAAAAAAATCAAGATCAGAAACAGGTCGAAAGCTGAAAAAAAAAGCAAAACACAAAATGCTGAAGCATGTATGATGATAATCGGATTTTCTAACAAATTTGCAGCTCGCTCACGAAGCAGGTATTGACTCAACCTGCCATGAATTACAAGACGTAATGTAATCAAAGTTAGCTAAAAATCAAAAAAAAAAAAAAAGAAAGTTTGCTAAAAAAAATCAAGATCAGAAACAGGTCGAAAGCTGAAAAAAAAGCAAAACACAAAATGCTCTCGTTGAGATTCGAACTCAAGACCTCCCGCTTACTAAACGGGTGCTCTAACCAACTGAGCTACGAGAGCTAGTTAGAATTTCCATAGGAACTTTAATGAAATCTATAGCTGAACGTGATAACTGTAAATGTGACTCATAAACTAAAAAGGTATTGGCAGAGTATGGAGATATGGATTATCCCAGGACCCTATGTAAAATAAACAAAATATTGCTCTTTCATATACTTAGGCCCGTTTAGAATGCTGGCATTTCCGTGTGTTCATATAGGAATTGATCCACAAGACTACATGTGTGTTCTTGGATTGATTGATTTGCCTAAACTGCTTGTTGTATTTGGCTTTGGACTGGATTAGCACCCGGCTTCAGACCTTCAGTTCAGCCCATTACCAGTTCACCACAACGTGTAATTTACACCAAACCCGAGGAGTTTTCTGAAAGAGATCCTCCTTCCTCACTAAACAACCTAGCCACCCACAGACCCACACGCACTCCTTCCTGGATGTGTCGGTCTCTTTCTCTCTCCTCCCACCCACTGCAAAACCCTAGTAGCCCTAAAACCCGCCGATCGCCGCCGACGTCCCACGTTCGCGCGGTCTGGTTTGACCCTGTCCCGGCTAAGAAGGCAAGAACCTCCCCCGCGGCGCCGCAATGGACATGGACGCGTTTGAGCGCCTCACCGCCGAGACCAGGCGCCACGGTTCGTGCTTCGGTAGGCCAAAGATCCGGTCTTGGCGCGACAATTTTCGTTTTCTTGTGGAATTTTGAGGATTTTATGGGGGTTTTGATGGGGTTTTGTGGGCGGCAGATGTGTTGATAGGGCTCGAGGAGGCGGAGGGGAGCGACGAGGAGGAGGAGAGGGCGGCGGCGGCGGAATTGCAGTGCCCGTTCTGCGGCGAGGAGTTCTTCGGCGTCGGGCTGTGCTTCCACATCGACGACGAGCACCCGGCGGAGACCAGGACCGGGGTAATTTGATCTCAGCCTTGAGGGAAACATGTAATCTTTAGTGGTTTTTAGGCGTGCCTCTAGCTGCAAACATCAGGTTTCGTACTTAATGTTGGGTGTAACATGCTGGGATTACTATTTCTGTAGATTTTGGATAATGCTTGCTTGTGTGAGGCGATTTTAGCTGTCAAGCTAAGATTTTAGTTGCGGCGGTAGGATTTTTGCGGCGTGTAAGTTGCTTCTGCTCGCATGCTAAGTGTTTTTTAGCTACTTGTAGTTTCCAGGTAAGATGGGCTTTTCAGGTCGTGTAGGGTGCTTCTGCCCGTATAACGAGTGTGTTTGAGCTGCTTCTAGTTGTCGAGCTAAGATTTAGTAGCAAAGATGGGGATTTTTCGGTGCATAAGGTGCTTCTGCTTATGTACAAGGCATGCTTGAGCCTCTTTTAGTTGTTGGGCTAAGATTTTAGGTGCAAAGATGGCATTTTTTACGTGTATACCAAGCGTGTTTGAGCTGCATTTAGTTGTAAAGTTGGATATTTTGGGTGCGTAACGTGCATCCGCTCATGTACATCAGCCTGTTTGAGCGCCTTTTTTTTAGTTTTCTAGATTAGATTTCCTTTTCCTGGTTTGACTGTGCCATGTGTGCGCCATTTGTTGGTTGAAACTGCTAACTCATATCTTATGATGATATTTTAGATGTTTCGATTGGTGATTGATGTAGTATTTGTGTGGTTGAGCCACTAGTGCATGCAAGGTGTTAGTTTTGTTTCAAATTTCATGCTTTTAGTAGTAGCGATCAGTTGTAGTATCATCATTGGTTGAAAGTTGGATGTCTTAGCTTGCTTTAGGTAAGTATTTGTGCATTAAGTTATTAACTTGTTGGATGCTTGACTTGCTTTTTTTGGACTTTTAGTCCTTAAATGGGCAGGCTTAATTTTCTCTTCTTTTGCGAGGAAGCAGGGCCTTTTATCGTACTATTTTGAAAAAGCTTGGGAATTTAGCTTCTCAATGTTTAAGGCAATATGTAAACTTGAGTGTCTTTTTAGGTATTTCGTTGCACGCTTTGGAGATTTCCCCTTATGCT
The DNA here is from genome assembly GCA_036346265.1 of Melocanna baccifera. Lineage (NCBI taxonomy): Eukaryota > Viridiplantae > Streptophyta > Magnoliopsida > Poales > Poaceae > Melocanna > Melocanna baccifera. The sequence continues at coordinate 2,684,542 of CM070709.1, read as the reverse complement.
TGTGCGACAGGATGGATATATTTTTTGTGGTTTTCGGGGAATGCTGTTGTGTTTCAGATCCTTTTATTTATGGAGTTCGGATTTGCCACAATGCAAGAAGTTTGGGAGTAATAAGGTGCTTCTACCGTAATGTTAGTACCGTTGAGCTGTTTTTTTGGTCACAATGCAGGAAGTTTGGGAGTAATAAGGTGCTTCTACTGTAATGTTAGTATTGTTGAGCTGTTTTTTTTGGTACAGATTATATTATTCCTAGCTTAACCGGGATTTTGGGCTACATGTGTGCAGTTTGTGTAGTTAGTGTTTCAGTCCATCTTTCCTCTGTGATGATTGATGATACATTTGATGCTTTAACAGATGCTTGAATTTGATGTGATGTTCATGTGGTTGAGTTCATAGTATATCTGGAATGTGTAGTTTTGTGTCACACTTTTCATTGAAGAAATGAATTATATGTTGTGTTTGGTTGGAAGTCGGGAGCTTTAGCTGCTTTTGGTAAATATTTGTGCATTATGTTATTTGGTTGTTGCCAGGTGCATAAGTTGCTACTAGACTTTTGTTCTTAAAAGGCTTTATTTCCTGTACTTTTGTGAGGAAGCAGATCTTTTCATGTGCTCGCAGTGTAATGGCTCCAATGTTCTAAGTCACAATTATCGTGGTGTCGCAGCCTGATTTTGAGTTTGATTGTTTTTAATATTGTTTTAAAATACCACAAACCCAATAGCAAACTAATAAATGAAACAACAGAGCCATGTTTGATAGACTCAGAATCACAGGTTTACAATATTGCATATTATCGACTTAAAATCCAATTGCAAAAAAATGTTGGATGCTCTCGAAGGTACTGGGGTTTAGGATAATGTTGCTTACTTAACAGTGGACAATATCCAGACCAAATGTCACAATTCTACCGTGTACAAAGCCTTGAAGGTGATGCATGTAGTTTGCATGGTTGTGTTCTCGAGTTTTGGACAGTAGTTTGAATAAATGGATTTTGGGGGTTGAGGAATCAATGTTTTACACTTTTGGGCTTGATTCAAACAATTTTTGGATTTTCAGGTTAACCCATGTTGGGCTAACAGCCCAATTATGTCTTGTCCAACTAATTATCTTGCCCGATGTGTAGTGCCCGCTATTTCTGCTGTGATATAGTGGCCCACTGGCACCACTATATTAGTTGTAGCCTTGTAGGATTGATAGTGTGTATTTGGTTTTGTAGTGTGGCGTTTGGGCAATGGAACTGCAGTAGCATTGCATAGTTTTGTTCCTTTGGTGGCAATTGCTGATTTAGCGATTGTCAATATTTCCTCTGTATTCCATATGTAATTGATCTTAGTGCGGATAAGAGCTGTGTTTTTTATTGCTTTCCTCGCAAGTCGTGAGGTGGGAAATGTTTAGTTGAATCTCATCCTTATCTTCATTTGGTTCTTCCATCAATTGTTCACTGATTTGATGTACCACCTAAGTTGAGCTGTGCACTTTTTTTTTCAATTTCTGTTGTTTGTATGCGATTCATATTACTAGGGAGTGATATGTTTCTTCCCTGTGGATGTTTGTGGAAGCTATTCCCATTGGTCCAGCTTGGGACAACACAATATTTGCTAGTTATTGAAGTACCTAGTGGTCTGAAGGCTGTAGATTCTGACTTAATTGAGCAATATATGTGTCATTTTGAATTGATATGTATTAGATTTTTATAATCCTACGCTTCATTATATACAATCCCTGTAGTGTTTGTCTTGTTTCTTTCTTGTACTAGGGGACTAACTTGTTTCCTTTGCATTAAGCTGAAAACTAATATTTTCATGTCAAAAACTAAGGCTATAAAAGCTGCTATATATTATATTGCAATTGTGCTGTAATGCTGTTCCAATTCCATGAAGGTTAAGCTTAATCTATGTACAATCCTACAGCTGTCCTTTTGCTCCCATCGTGCCTGCATTAATCCTATCCAGTTCCAAGCGCTTTTTTAGGTAGTAGCATAGTTATCAAACCGGTACCGGAGCCTTGTCCTGTCCAGTTTGCTTGAAGGATTGTTTTTAGCAAAAAAGAAAAATTGGAAAAAAAGAAGGGGTATACATCGTTTCTAGGGAAAAAGTAGGGGGGTAAATGATATAGTTTATTTGGATGTAGAGGTCAGGGAGCGAACCCAACCTTCACTCCAAGCGCGAGGGACTTGACAGATTTCCTAGCTGAGTTTCTTTGCAAGGGTAGGTAGTTTTAAGGATAGAATAGGATTATTATGTGTTTTCTTATATGCCTTGATTTTCTTATATGTATATGGCATATTTCTCTGTATATTATCTTTGTATTCCCTATATATATTGCCCTTTGGACCTTATGAATATATACAAAATATTCATAACATGGTATCAGAGTTAGGTCATTAAGCCTAGTTTTTTTCCGCACCGACACTGCGCATCCGCCGCCGCTACTAGATCACAGGTCGAGCCGCCACCTCCGGCCGCCACCGCCCTTTAGTTCGCTGCCGCACTCGCAGCCATCGCCTACGATCGCCTGTCGTCGCCCACGGTTGTTTGACTGCCGGTCGCCACATGTCGTTGTCCACTGCATGATTACCGCCCGCTCGGCTGCTCCCGACGCTCAGCCGCCCGTTGCTTGACGCTCGGTCGCTCCCGATGATGCTCGGTCACTCGACGATTGGCCGCCTGGCGCACGGCATCCGTCGCCCAGTTGCTCGTAGCCCGATGCCTGTCGCTTGACGCCCTGACATTCAGGTTCTTGCTGCTTGGCCGTCTGCCACCTTGTCGTTCGATGTCGCCAACCGGAGACCACCGACTGGCGACTAGCACCTCATTGCTTGCCAAGCTTTGCCCTAATCTGAGGATCAGATCCGTTTGGTAATTTTTATTTTTATTTTTTTGTTTTCAAAAAATAAAAAAAGAGAAAAAAGAAAAGAAAGAAAAATATTGATCTAATCGTCACGCCGTCCAACGTTGCCTATTGGACTTTGTTGCCTTGGTCGTTGTGCCGTCTAGCGCTGCCTACCGATGGTTTTCGTTCCATCAGCTGTGATCCTATTCTTGGGAACAAAGTTCCATAGGATGAACTACAGGTTGTGGTCATCTCTCATGGAGATTACGCCCGATGGTCTCCACCTCTGGGGACATGTCATCGGTGCATGACCTCCTTCGCCACCACCGATTCAGCCTCCTCTCAAGCAGTCCAGTTTTGCACCTCCTGCAGAAGATGAGGCCACCAAGGAGGCGGAGGTTGGTGTTGTTGACGCTACAGATGAGGCTTTTTAGTATGCCATGGACGCTTTCGAGCGCTAATGTGTTGATGAGGTCCGTGTTTGCGCCATCCTGGTGGTCAGTGTCGACGACTCCATCTAGCCAGACATCGTTGGTCTGTGGTCTACTCGACAGATCTGGGAACACTTGCGTGAGCGATATCAGCAGAGCAATGATGTTCAATTCTTTTCGCTTCAGCGTGAGTTGGAGACGCTTCGCTAGGGGGACTCTTTCGTCGACGACTTCTTTCGGGCCCTGGCCAGTCTCTGGCGCTAGCTGGACGAGCTGGCTTTTCCACTCTGCTAGGAGTGTCATAAAGTGCAGAAGGCGGATCATGATCGCCTTCGTCTTTGTGATTTCATCTGCCGTCTTTGCCCAGAGTTTGAGTCTGTTAGGGCTCAATTGCTGAGCCGCTCACCATGCCCGATGGTCACTGGGGCCCTCTCAACGCTTTGGGCTGAGAGGCTTCGTCTGGGTTTAGCAGCACAGTCTGTTCCGACTGTGCTTGTTGCCTCTTCTTCTTCGACTACGATGACGTTTTCTGCTTCGACTACGGCCTCTCCCTAGGTGTCTGTATCTGCTTCTATTTTCGCACCAACCGGAGTTCTATGCAACTCCTACTTCGGTCACGACTATTAGAGTTGTGCGGTATGGAAAAAGTGGAACAAGGCGCGTGGGGTGAACGACCAAAGGGGGCAGGGAGGCCCTTCCTTCATAGGACAGATCAATTCATCAGCTTCTGCTCAACGAGGTGACTTTGTTCAACAGCTCTGCCAGACTCTACTTCAACAGCTCTCTCACAACTGGCGGGTTCTGCCAATTTAGCTCAGATGTCTCCTCCAGGTACATTTTGGATTTTGGATTTTGGTACCTCTTTACACATGACATCAGACTCCACATCTCACTTCAATAGGATTTTCTACTTTTCCTATCTCTGCTCAGACAACTGACGATACATCCTTGTCTGTCAGCTGTCAAGGCACTCTTTTGTCTCGTGACTTTTCTATTCCAGCTATTTCCCATGTTCTCTAACTTACCATGCAACTCATTTCAGTGGGAGAGCTCACTGATCTTGGTTATAGAGTTGGTTTGACTCTCACACCTGTTTCATCTAGGATCGACAGACAGGGACGGTACTTGGGACTGGATGGCGTTGTAGGGATCATCCGGGCCTCTACATTCTCGACCGTCTCCACCTTCCGTCCACTTCAGTTGCTCCTATTACGTCTTACTTCCGCCACCATTGCTGCCACCACCTCTGGAGCTTTTGCGCAGTGGCATCATCGTTTGGGTCATCTATGTGGGCTCGTCTTTCTTCATTAATTCGCAAGGATATTTTTGGACGTGTTACTGTTGACACGTTCATGTGTTGTTAGGGTTGTAAGTTGGACAAGCAGCTACAACTTTCTTATCATTCTAGTTATTTCTTGTCTTGTCCTTTTGATTTAGTTCATTTAGATGTATGAGGACCTGCACCTATTATCTCCAAAGGCGGGCATAAATTTTATGTAATTTTCATTAATGATTATTCCCGTTTTACCTGGCTTTTCCTTATGTTTAATCATGGTTAGTTTCTTGCGATCTATCGTAGCTTTGCCACGATGGTTCGTACTCAATTTGAGTCCTCTATCCGTACTTTTCGCTGTGATTCTGCTAGCGAGTACTGTTTTTGCGCTTTTAGACAATTTCTTTTTAAGCAGGACACTCTTTACCAATCTTTTTGTCCTGGTGCCCATGCCCAGAATGAGGTTACTGAGTGCAAGCATCATCATCTGATTGAGACTGCCCGCACTCATCTCCTTGCCTCTCACGTTCATCATAGTTCTGGGCTAAGGTTGTTTCTATAGCTGCATATCTCATCAATATGGAGCCTTCCACTGCTCTTATTACTCTTAAGGATGTCAGTCATATAGAGTGTCTCTACTCTAGAGCCTCTCAGTATAGTCATCTTCGTGTTTTTAGTTACACTTGTTTTGTTCTGCTGCAACCTTGTGAGCGCACCTAACTATCAGCCTAGTCAGTTGAGTGCGTGTTTCTTGGGTATAGTTTTGAGCATAAGGATTATTACTGCTATGATCCTTCTACTCAACAGATTAGGATCTTACAAGACGTCTTTGACGAATCTTGACCTTTCTTCTATCGAGAATCGGCTCTTTGTCCTGCTTCCACCATCGAGATGATCTCCTGGTTGTCTCTCCCTAACTCTTCACCTATTTCTCCCTGTTGTAGGGGTGGCCCCCACCTAACCCAACTAGCCTGTGGGAAGGCGTAGATATCGAGTGAGGCAGTAATAAGACATGTGTAATGACATGAATGCCCTCCGAAGGAGGCTCGATGTAAGATTACGAGTGTAAACGCTCCTTGCGGGGTACACATATATATACATGATATCAACACTTGGGAAAGACCAAGAGGTCATTTGCTCACCTAACTCTCCACTACCATATCCCCCTCTCTCTGTTTGGTCTGTAGCCACAACAGTTGGCGCTGTCCGTGGGGATGACGGAAGCAAGCCTTAAGACCTCAAGAAGGATGGCACCAACATCGTCGGCGGCGAGGAGGAAGGGGGTCGCGGTGAGGCCTCGCGTCAGCATAAGCACCGAGACGTCGGCATCGACGGTCGTGGGAGTGAACGGCAACACCCACGACGCAGCGACCAACCCGCCATTGCCGACGTCGACTCCAACCCTGCCTTTACCGAAGCAGCGGTCGACTCCAACCCCGCCATCGCCGACGTTGACTCCAACCCCGCCATCGCCGACGTCGACTCCAACCCCGCATTTACCGAAGCAGCGGTTGACTCCAACCCCGCCATCGTTGACGTCGACTCCAACCCAGCCTTTACCAAAATAGCGATCGACCCCACCAACCACCACAGCACCGATCGGGCGGAGCAGGGATCCATCTTCGCTCCGCATGCAGCGCGCCAGCGGCGTCGATCTTGCGGGCCCGGGTCGAACGCGGGAATCCACCACACTGACGTGGCAGGTAACTCGGCGGCATGAGCGGTGGTCGCGGTGTTGGGCCGTAGCGATCGGGTGTGCGCCCGCTTTGATTACGCCGTGAGTGCGAGCTCTCTGCTTTGGCGGCCTCCGTGTGCTCCGTGAGCCGCGGATCTGTGAGATCGTGCGGGCCATGCAAGAGGCTTGGAGCCTGCAGACCCTGATGGCCGCCGCACCGGGGACCCGTCCGCAGCAGCCGCAGTGAACGCCCCCGCAGGTTCAGATCATCAACGTCATCTTCGGAGGTTCGTCGTCGGGAGCCTCGCAGCAGCCAAGGCCCGGAGTAGCTCAGGGCGAAGTCACCTTCGCGCCCGTCGATGCTCGAGGCGTGGAGTTTCCCCACCAAGACCCTCTGCTCATCCGAGCCGACATTGCAGGATGTGATGTCCGACACGTCCTCGTTGATGGAGGTAGTTCGGCGAACGTGCTTTTCGCGGAGGCCCTCAACCGCATGGGAATCCCTCGCTGTCGACTGCAGCCATCGATGACCCCGTTGCACGACTTTGGGTTCCAGTCGTCAAGTACATTGGGCCAAGTATATCTCCAGGTCTCCTTACATCAGGGCGATAACGTCAGGACCGAGGGCGTCATCTTCGTTGTCGCGGACACCCCAAGTCCGTACAATGCCATTCTGGGCCGTCCTGTCCTCATCTCCTTCGGGGCGGTCTCATATCATGGTTTCCTGTGCCTGAAGCTCCCGGGCCCGCGAGGCGTAATCACTATATTCGGCAACCAGGACCTTGTCCGACGCACGGAGCTTACGAGTCCCCGCCGTAGGGTGCACGCCCTCGCAGGCAAACACAAGGCGGACACACCATCCGCCCGGATGGACCCAAGCCTCGGCGGGGCGGAGTCAAGAGGTACCCTCGGCCCGGCGGCGAGTCGTCTTCATAAGCGGCGGCTTCCCGGAGATGGAGCAAGAGCTACTCGTGTTCTTCTGGAACAACGCAGATGTCTTCGCGTGGTCCCGGAGGACATCAGGGCGTGGACCGCTCCTCATCGAGCACAACCTAGCGGTCCGCGGAGATGCTGCGGTCGAGCAAAGGCTTTGGCGTATGTCAGATTGGACCGTGACGACCAAGGTAGAAGTAGTGAAGCTCCCGCAGCGGTGGCGTCATCAGAAGTCCAACACCGATTGGCTAGCCAACCGGTGTTGGTGAAGAAAGCTAACGATGCACGGCGTATGTGCATCGACTTCATCGCCCTCAACAAGGCGTGCGAAGGATGACTACCCTGCCCACGCGCGTCGACCAACCGGTCGGCGCTCTCGGCTGCGAACTCATGAGCTTCTTGGACGCTTACTCGGCTATCATCAAATCTACATGGCCAGGATGGCGAAGACAAGACCAGGCTTTATCACCCGATAGAAACATCACGCTTTGTTAGAATGCCCTTCGGTCTGAAGAATGCCGGTGCGACTTTCACCTGCCTCATTGCGCTAGCGCTAACCTCCCAACTGGGGAGGAATGTGGAGGCTTACATCGACGACGTAGTCATCAAAACCAAGCAATTGGCGCTCACGGCCGGGATCTCCAAGACCTTTGACAATCTCGGGGCGGGCATCAAGCTCAACCGGACAAGTGCGTGTTCGGTGTGCGGGCGGGCAAGCTTTTGGGCTTCGGTGTCGAGTGCGACATCCAAGCCAACCCCGACAAGGTCGATGCAATCCTCGCCATGGAGCGCCTAAAGCGACACGGGAAGTCCAAAGACTCGCCGGCGCATGGTATATGTTGAAGTCGCTTTTGTCCAAGGCGCGGGCGCGATCGCCTTTTTCAAAACCGCCGTTGGGATGGGTTTTGTTGGAGACGCCGATTGCGCGGCGCGCCGATGACCTCAAGAAGCACCTTGCAAGCCTACCCTCTGAGTCGCCCGGCACGAGGCTTCCTCTTACTTTACCTCGCGCCTCGAATGGCGGCCGGTGCCAGTCCTCGTTCTCGAGAGGCGTTCGTCGGCGCCAGTCGCCGTCTCAAGCCCTCCAAGGCAGCGCTAGTCATGGCCTCGAAAGCCGACACTAATTCCTCGCCCATCCAATCACCGTGCCGTCTCGTTCCCTCGGCGGAGATGTTGCACAATAAAGAGGCCACGGGACGCATTGGTAAGTGGCGGCCGAACTCGCCCTTTTCTCGACATATGCCGCGCCACGGCAATCAAGACCCAAATCGCCGGACTTTCCTTGCGGAGTGGACCCCGCGGCAAAGACGCTCGGCGGCTGAGGACCGGTGTGGGCGCTTCGACAGCGGAGCCTCTGCGTCTCCGGCATGGCGTGGAAGTGCGATGGTCACTCGCCGGAGCGACACTGCTGTTATACTCGGACGCGCCTCGCATTTCCGCCACCAACAACACCGCGGAATACGAGGCGCTACTCTTCGACCTAGCGGCTCAAAGCTCGGGCGCGCGGTGAGTCCTTGTCGCGCAGATTCACGGCTGATGGCGGGCAAGTCGACAAGTCATACGGGCCGAGGACCGACGGCCGCCAAGTACACGCACCGTATGCGAGCAGGGCGACATTTCTGGCGTCACGGTCAAGGCCCTCCCCCGAGCAGAAAATGAGCAAGCACGCGACGCTCCCGAAGGCGCATTCTATGAGGTCCTGCACGCGGCGGCCATCGCGCAGGACAATCGCGACGCGGCCCTAGTCCACCAGATCACCCATCAGGGCGATTGGCGAGCGATTCACGCCCGTGCGAGGCATTGCGAGCACGATGACCTGTCGAACTCGCGCCTCTGATCTGCGCGGATCCTTCCAGATACTCGACGGAGCGCTCTACAAAAAAGGGGTCTGCGCGAAGATGGACAGCACCTCGCGGAAATCCACGCGGGCCTTGCGGCTCGCATTTGGCGCCGAGGTCGCTCATCAGCAAGGCATTTAGGCAGGGCTTCTACTGGCCAACCGCCGTTGCTGACGCCCAAGACCTTGTGCGCCGATGTCAAGGTTGCCAATGGATGGGACGGGTCATTCACAGACCCCCGACCGGCCTCAACCCCATCCCCCTTGTATGGCCGCTGGCACGGTGGGGCATCGACGTTGTTGGACCTCTTCCCCGAGCCCCAGGAGATTTGCGCTTTATAGTGGTCGCTTTGGAATATTTTTCCAAGATCACCTCGGCAGCCATGCAGCGCTTCCTTTGGCAAAATATCATATGCCGCTTCGGAGTGCCCAAGGAGATCACCGCCGACAATGGTTTGTAGTTCGACTCTGCTCCGTTCAGGTGGATCTGCGACGACATGGGCATCACGCTTTGGTTCGCTTTGGTTGGACATTTACAGTCCAACGGAGCGGTCGAGCGGGCGAACGATGCCATCTCCGCCGGGGTCAAAAAATGCCTTGTCGGATTACCAAAGGGTAAATGGCCCAGCGAGCTCCACAGTGTCCTCTGGTCGCTTCGCACGCCCGAAGAAATCAAGGCCGGCTCACGAAGGGTCCTTGCCCAGACACCAGACGAAGAGCGCCAGTTGTCCCTGGACCTCGACGGAGAGCCCGTCAAGGCCATCCAACACGTCGCCAAGTACGCGCGCACTCTACGGAGTCTAAACAAGACGCGGATGTCCCACGCGCGCGTTGGTGTACTCTCCGGAGCCTAACTAAGCCGTGGTTGATAGTCTCAGGCATGCTCCGGAGTATAAACTAGACGTGGATGTTTTCCCTGCGCTCTCATCGAGTCTAAACAAGGCGCGGATGTCTGCGCGCGCGTTGGCGTACCCTCGAGCCTAACTCACGAGCGCTCGCGCGTCTTCGCCGAGGGTAGGGGATGGAGCGCTCGCGCGTCTACCGACTGGCGCGGCTCGCTGCACCGCCGGAGGATAGGGGCGGGCGCTCGCGCGTCTACGCCGACTGGCGTCGGCTCGTGCACCGCCGAGGATAGGGGCGGGCGCGCGCGCGTCTGCCGACAGGCGCCCGGCTCGCGCCACCGCCGGAGGTAGGGGCGGGCGCTCACGCGTCTAATCGACTAGGCGTCGGCTCGCGCCGCCGCCGGAGGATAGGGGACGAGCGCTCGCGCGTCGCCGACTAGGTGCCGGCCGGCGCCACCGCCGAAGGTAGGTGACGGAGCGCTCACGCGTCTGCACCGACTAGGCGCCGGCTCACGCCACCGCCGAAGGATAGGGACGGGCGCTCGCGCGCTGCGCCGAATATGTGCGGCTCGTCGCGCCACTCTTCGCCCACAAGGCATTCAGATTGCTGGCGAAGCGGTGGAAGGTGCGACCCTCATAATATTAACGATCAAGCGTACAAGCATCATCTTTGCTATAGGTACTCGGCTACGCGGTCCTTTCTTTCATAAGCAAGCGAAAGAAAACAACAACAAAGCAAAAGTTGCCTCACAACCACGGCTCCGGCGCCACGCTGAAGTCGGCGCCGTCTTCATTGCGTTGACGAGCCTCCTCTAACCGCTGAAGGAAATTACCTTCCGGTGTAACGCCCGCCGTGAACGAGATTTTGGCGCCCCTCTCTAAAGTGGCCCCGGATCCGCTTCGTAGAAGCTACGGGCGGCGGGCATGGTGGTGCGGTGCGGCGGACAATACCTCGGCTCGGTTGTACGCTCAGTTGGGAGCGACGGCTCGCTCACGTGCTCACACCCGGGCGTGGAGCGTGGCAAAGCGAGCAAGCAACGGCGGTCGCGGTGATCGCCGGCTTCGCGCCTGAGCGCCGGGCTCGAGCTCTCTCAATCCGTGCCAATGGCTGCGCCACGTCGCGGTGTCGTAAGGTCAAGACACGGCAGCGGAAAGGTCGAGAGCCCTCCACTCCGCGACCAGCAGCCTCCGCGCCGCGCGCGACGCGTCGCCCGAGCCTGGTTCTTCTCCTCGAGCCATGATAAGTGGGCTTTCTCTCCTTCAGCGCCGTTTGCCAAGCAAGCGGCGCGCTTCTCTTGCGCGCAGCTGGGCCTCTTCGCGGCACATTGCGCGCCGCGCCGCGTATGACTTCCGCCTCTAATAGAGGCAGTCGGTCATTCTTCGTGGCGTGAGCCTGCGTCGTGGCCTTGGTTGTTCCTCGCGCCCTCGCTCATGGATGCGCGCCTCGTCAGCGCCCGGTCGATGGCGGCCGCCTAGCCAACAGCAGCAGACATGGCTATTTAGCATGCACGCCGTAAGTGATGGCGATGGCGGGTTCAGTGCTACCTTCATCCACGGCGCCCGGTGCGAGGCAAGAAGATCCCCGCACGGCAGCGGCGCTCGTTGATCGACTTGCCGTCGCGCGCTCCGCGGCTCGTCGAGAACACGGAGCGTACTCGGATGCGAAGCAAGTCGGTTCGGTGAGCCTTGGGAGCCTTGCGGCGGCATCGGGCGTCATCCGCGCGCGTTCTGCGCAATGTCACCGCCGACCTCGCGAACACCTCATTGCTCGATCCTTGGCCCCGTCCGGTGACTTCCCTCTCTCGATGTCGGCAGCGGCATGGCGAGCAAATCGGAGAAAAGCCGCGAATCACGGAGAAAAGGAATTACGCCTACCTCGTCACCGCCCGCCCAAGGCGTGGGAGGTGTCGGCTCGACCCTTGCGGAAGCGATGACTCTCTCCGGCGGGTAGCTTCCGGTCGGACCAGAGCCCGCCGCCGCGCGCCACATGGAATTGCCGGCGCAGCGTCGCGCCGCCGGCGCCGCCACTAGAAGTCGAGCGACACACCTCGGCCGCTCAATACCGCGGCGGCGACGTCGCGGCATTGCGGCGGCGATGACAGCGAGTACTGCCGCTCCCGCTTGTCGAGGAGGCGGGCGGCGGTCAGGTCGCGCCGCGCCGCGGCGGCAACAAGCCGCGAGGCGGTCGCCGCCGCCGGCACGAGGGACACGGCCTGCGTCTTCAACGGCGTCGCTACCAAGGCTGCCTGCGCGCCACCTAAGCCCTTCTTGGCGGCGTGACCCCGACTACCATGCCGGACCGCCGCCGACACGTCGTTCGGCTCGATGGTGCTCGCCGCTAAGCGGTGGCGGTCGAAACGGCGGCTACGGGACCGAGACCCCCGCCGTCGAGACGCCGCTATCGCGGCACCATCGTAGCGGCAGGCGGACTCGCGCCGGCACTACGCGCTCCGTATAACGAGGCCTAGGACCTCGCGACACGCGGTTTATCGCCCTAACCGCGAGCTCGTCGCGGTTTCATGCAGGTTGTGCTCTTTTTGGCATGTACGGCCTCAAGAAGGCCTCGGCGGCGCTCACGCGTCTTCGCGAAAGAAGCGCACGCGAAGTGTGGTCCCATTTACAACACGATTACATATACATACGCGACACGGTTGAAGTACATACCACGGCGGGGCCTGCTGCTGCGCTATGACGACAGGGGTGGGCGCCATCTGCCGGGTATCACCTCGCTCATATCTCCGCGCGGGAGGCGGAGACACCGTACATGGTAAATTCCTCGGCAAGATCGCGCATGTTGAACCGGAGGGTGACGCCGGCGAGTCTCGTCGCTCACCGGTTTCGACCCGTCGCGTGATCGAAAGCTATCGGTTGACCCCGGCACCGCAGGTTGCTGGTAGACGTCACGCGGTAGTAAAACCACTGCCGCATCCACCCTTCCCACTTCTCGTCGCTAGAGTGGGGACGGTTCGCGTGCTTTGCCTCGCCACGAAGTGGAGCGCTACAAAGTTGGGCGGTGCCCTCCTTAGACCCTCTTTGGCCGGCGGTAGCGCATCATGAAGAAGGGGCGAACAAGCTCGCGCGAGGATGAGTGCCTTCGCTCCGGACCGCCCGTGCAAACAACGCCAAGTGAACTATCGCGATTCCGGGTCCGCGCGCCAACTCCAATCCATAAGCTTCCAAGATCTCGCAGACAAAGAGCGTCGGCGGCATCGGAGTCGACCCTCGAAAAATGCGGCGAAGACAATCGCCTCGGCGCCGGGATGAGGCTCCCACTTCGCCGTGGGCGGCGAGCGAGCTCGTCGCGCTCCACTATCTTCTCCGCGCAGAGGGCTTCGATTGTCTCCTTCGTGGCAAGGCTCGCCCTAGCACCGGGCGGTGCCGCTTGCGAGCTCGCTTTGGCGTCGTACGCCTGCGGGCTGCAATAACCGGAGCCACCCGGCGAAATTCCGGCTGCGCGGCGGCATCGCACGCTGCGCTCCCGACGCGAGCACTACCGCTAAGCGCGTCGGAATCTCGTGGCTTGCCATCCTTCTTCTGCGGAGGATTGATGGAGCGAGGCGTGTGGAGCTCGCGCGATAGCCCGAGCAACCAGCGACGCGACGCAGCGAGGAAACACGCCCGTCGCGCCAGTAAAGACCCTTTATCTGCACTTTGCGTCCCACGATCGGAGACAGCGGCGCGGAGCCCGTCGATTCGCGCCCCACACGATTGGGAAGCGTAGCCGTCGCGGATGGCTTGCCACGTGTCCCGCTCTCTTGGGAGCGGACGTGGGCTCGCGGTTGCAAGCTGCGGCATCCACGGCGCACCAACGAGCAATGCCGCGTACCCTCCCGGGGCCGCGCGCGATCGCTGCGCGATCGCCCCGAGCCAAAGCCTCCGCGCAACGACTCGGGCCGGCGAGGACTGCCTCGCCAACACGGTGTTGCGCGGCGAGCTGGTCCGTAGCCTCCACGCCGCTCGAGCGTTCGGCGCCGGCTCTGCGGCATGGCGCCGCGACCCCAACCTCGCCTTCCCGGCCTTCGCCTCGGTGAGCGACCGGCCCGCCTCGACGAGACCTTCAATCCCACAGGGCAACCCCGCGTCCGCCCTCGGCTCTGGCGCTTCAACAAGCAGCCGGCGTCCGCACGCCGCGCCTGAAAGCGCCCCTTCGACTCCGGTGGCTCGGCACGACCACGACACTCGTTGCACATCATACCTCTTCACTCTTAGCACAACCGTTCTCGCACCTAATGTGTCCCATGCCTTTCCCTGGATGCTAGGTTGCAGAAAGCACTGGCGCGGCGGGTCAGTCGGAGGGAGTCCGCATCGGCGAGGTTTTCGCCTCTACAGCGCAAACGCGACTCCGCTGCGACCACCCAGCGCAAGACTTCAATAGCGACTCCACTGCGGCCCCTCGGCCTTGACTCCGCGGAGCCACGTGGACCTACATGCGCCAAATCATCTGCGACCACAACCACACAATGTCACAGGACGCAGGGACGGAGGGGGCCAAAGGGCTCGACAACATGGCTTCGGCCTGTGAAGCCCTTCACCATGAGAGGCTCCTGTTGTAGGGGTGGCCCCCACCTAACCCAACTAGCCTGTGGGAAGACGTAGATATCGAGTGAGGCAGTAATAAGACATGTAATGACATGAATGCTCTTCGAAGGAGGCTCGATGTAAGGTTACGAGTGTAAACGCTCCTTGCGGGGTACACATATATATACATGATATCAACCCTTGGGAAAGACCAAGAGGTCATTTGCTCATCTAACTCTTCACTACCATACCCCCCTCTCTCTGTTTGGTCTGTAGCCACAACACTCCCCTTTCACAGTTGCCCTCTAGTTTGTCTCCAGTGGTTCCTTCTGTACCTTCAACTCTTGTGTTGCCTCCTGCAGCACTGCCTCTTGCTCGTGCAGCACTGTCATGATCCCGGGTAAACACCACCAAGAAGATGGCCGGATGGCGTCGGCGTAGAAGGGAGAGGGAGAGACTAGATGAGGGAGACTATAATATTTCTCTTCATTCATTGATTCCAATAGCATGCGGTAGCTTCCTTATATAGATGGCTCCCCCTAACAGATAGATTCTAATCCCAATTATATCTCTAACAATTATAGCAACTCATATCATATCTCTAATTATATCTCTAACTCAAATAGAAACTAATCTCTAATTATAACTTGAATGGGCCTTGGGCCCAAGGCCCACACCCCTAACACTACACCCCTTCTGGAGGCTGACAAATCTGGAGGCGCTGGCGCGATCATGACCGGCGCGGTGTAGGAGACAAACGATGGCGGAGTTCTGCAGTGGGTGGAGACGGCCGACGCGATCCAAGCGGAAAAGAGTTAAACGATGCCTGTAAAATTGTTTTTTTTTGTTTGTTTTTTTTGTCTTTTCTTTTTTTTGTCTTTTTCTTTTTTTCTTCTTTCTTTTTTCTTTCTTTTTTTTCTTTTACCCGACCGGATCGGATCTCAACTAAAAGGGAGCTTGGATTGAAACCTGGCTTTACGTTTGTGCCGTCAGCACTTCTTGGCTCGCGGCGGAGGGAGCGTGTGCACCGGCCGCGGCGGCGGGAAGGCGATCGCGGAGGCGGCGGTATGAGCGACGAGCAATTTGGCGCGGCTGCGACTGACGAGCGGAGCGGTCCACGCAGCGCAAAGCGTGGCGGGTGTTAGGCGGTCGAATCTTGCTCTTGATGTTAGCAAGATCCTTACTCTCATCGAGAGGATGACACTTGGAGATGGGGTAATTTTCTTGTTTACTTCTCTCACAAAGCCATACCAACCTGAGGGGTTGGGGATACATATTTATAGGCCAAGATGGGCCGAGCATATGCTGTCCTAGAGATGTTAAAGCAAAGATGCTAGTCTAAGATGCTAAAGCAAAAACACTAAAGCAAAAGCAAAAAGCAAAGATGCTAGTCTAAGATGCTAAAGCAAAAGCTAGTCTAAGATGCTAAAGCAAAAGCAAAAGAGATGCTAAAACAAAAGCAAAAGAGATGGTAAAGCAAAAGCAAAAAAAGCAGACACCAAGACGGCAGACTTATCCATCGTGGCGGCGTGCGCGAGGGCCGGCGGCGGCGGCGACCAGCGGGCTGGCAGAGGCGGCGGCGGCACGGGTGGCGGAGTGGCGTCGAAGGAGCGGCCACGACCCGCGGCGATGGCAGCGACACGGGAGGAGGCGGTCCCGGCTGCGGATGCGGCCACGATGCGGCGGAGGTGGCTCGGCCGAAGGCGGATCTGCAGCGGATGGCGTCGGCGTAGAAGGGAGAGGGAGACTATAGTATTTCTCTTTATTTATTGATTCCAATAGCATGCGGTAGCCTCCTTATATAGATGTCTCCCCCTAACAGATAGATTCTAATCCCAATTATATCTCTAACAATTATAGCAACTTATATCATATCTCTAATTATATCTCTAACTCAAATAGAAACTAATCTCTAATTATAACCTGACTGGGCCTTGGGCCCAAGGCCCACACCCCTAACAAGCACCATCTGTTTTTATGGGGTGTACTGCTCCAGACGTCCTCGTCCTTCTCTAGACTCATCACCTGGTATCTTGTCGACACCGACGTCTGATTCCTCTGATGATGCTCCTCGTTACGCTTTTTGTAACCGAACATTCCATCGGCCTCTTGATCGTCTTGGGTTTACTTTGACAGCTCATGTTGTCTTTATCATTGAGTCTAGTTCTTATCGTGAGGCTGCTTCTCAGTCTGAGTGGCAGCTTGTTATGGTAGAGGAGTTTGATGCTCTTGGACGTACGGAGACTTGGGACATTATACCGACACTTGTGCATGCTTATCCTATCATGTGCAAGTGAGTGTACAAGATTAAGACCAAGTCTGATGGTATTATTGAGTGATACAAGGCTCGTCTTGTGGCTCACGGCTTTTAGCAGCAGTACGGTCGTGATTACGATGAGACATTTGCTCCTGTTGCTTATATGATTACTATTCGCACTCTTGTTGTGGTTACTTCTATTCGTCGGTGGTTTATCTCACAGCTAGATGTTAATAATGCTTTTCTTAATGGTGTCTTGCATCAGGAGGTTTACGTGCAACCACCACTTGGGTATTCTGTTCCAGATGGCTATGTCTGTCGACTTCGTTGTGCTCTTTATGGCTTCAAACACGTCTCTCGTGTTTGGTTTGCGCGTTTTACCTCGGTGATTACCATTGTCGGTTTCACTGTTAGTGTCCATGATCTTACTCTATTTGTCTATGTCTCATCTTAAGGTAAGACACTGCTTCTTTATGTGAATAATATGCTCATCACTGGTGATGATTTCTTATTCATCACATACGTGAAGCATCTCAGTCAACAATTTCTGATGAGTGATCTTGTTTTACTTACGTACTTCTTTGGGATTCAGGTTTCTTTCACGCCTGACGGTTACTAGCTCTTCCAGTAGAAGTATGTTCAAGATTTTTTTGATCTGTCTAGTCTGACATATTCGCACTATTGAAACTCCTATAGAGCTCTCCCTCAGTTTCGTGCTACTGATGGTGATCTTCTTGATAATCCTACTTGTTATCGCCATCTTGTTGGGAGTTTGGTATAATCGTGTAAGCATTTGTCCGATATTGCTCATGCTATTCATATCCTGAGTCAGTTCATAGCTCGTCCTGCTCATTTTCACTACAATCACCTGTGTCCTTCGCTACTTGCGTGAGACAATCTCTCGTTGCTTGTTTTTCTCCAGCCCCACCTCACTATAGTTTCAGGCGTATTCGATACGACTTGGGCTAGTGATCTCTCTGATCATCGTTCTCTTTCTACTTATTGTGTTTTTGGCACCTCTGTGATTGCCCGGAAGACAAATAAGCAGACTGTAGTTTCCCGTTCGAGTACAGAGGCTAAGTTAAGAGCTATGGCAGTTGTGGCAACAGAGATTACTTGGTTGAGATGGCTACTTGCAGACTTTGAAATACCTGTGAGGGGACCTACGGCCCTTATGACCGACAGTATAGGCGCTATTAGTATTGCCTGTGATCCAGTGAAGCATGAGCTCACCAAGTACATTGGTGTGGATGCTTCATACACTCGCTCATAGGTGCAGGAGGGAGTACTCGCTTTACAGTTTGTGCCATCAGATTTACAGATTGCTGACTTCTTCATGAAGCCACAGACTAGGACACAACACTTGTATTTTCTCTCCAAAGTCAGTGCGTGTGATCCACCATAAGTTTGAGTGGGTGTTAAGGATAGAATATGATTGCTATCTGTTTCCTTATATGTCTTGGTTTTCTTATCTGTATATGGTATATTGCTATGTATATCTTCTTTATACTCGCTATATATATTGTCCTTTGAGTCTCATAAATATACACATAATATTCATAACAGGTAGTAAACATGATATTAATGTACATTTTAGTGCAGATATATTTACAGAATATTTTTTCTTAGAGATCCATTTTATGGACCGTTGGATGGACCGTTGGTTGGACCATTGAACCATCTACAGTAAATATGGAAATAGTGCCGCCATGTATATGAATGGTTCGTGTCACAGAATTATAACTTACCCTGACAAGCAGACCATGCTGTGTTGCAATAGAAGTAAAGGGTATGTTGGAAGGTAATGTTGTCACGAGGATGGCATGAGGACTAGGGAGAGGAGAGAAAATGCGTGGACCCTGTATGGGGTTTACTATATGTTGAAATCCTCAACCCATGATTGTGAACCTTACAACATCACAAATTATTTGTAGTTGAAGGCTTGAAGCTTTTGTGTTAAGGTTGTGCCTATGATTTTGCTACAAAACTTAGCTCATCCCGTTCTTTAAATCAGTGTTACGCATAGGGGGTGGGAAATAGTAACGGATAATCTGTTTTATCCGATGTTCGTATCCGAGAAAACACGAATGTGGTAAGCAAAATCTGTATTCAAAAATATTCGTATTATTCGACAATATCTATTTCTATATTTGAGAATGTTCATATTCACATTTGTATTCAGGAATATTCGTATTTGAGACTATTTGATTCGTATTCGATTCATTTCTTATGTAGATGTATAGTGTAGACGATGTAGTCATGTGATCATGTTACATAAATTTGTTCTACCGAGATTTGTTATAGAAGCTGTAGGAAGATATTCGTATTCAACGAATTAAGTACATATTCAATTCGAATTCGTATTCGGTACGACATTCGATTTGTATTCGTATTCGAGAATATTCGAATTCGTATTTGTATTTGTTTTAAAAATATACTTTTGTATTCATATTTGAAACTATCCGATCCGTTTCCATCCCTAGTTACGCAAATACTTGAAACTTTGGTGAAGAATGGCATTCACCCCTTTTCTTGCTCTTTCAAACGAAAGTTTTAGGAAAATAAGTCAAGCACTTCACATTTTTGCAGTTGGTCCATTTGTTGTTGTATAGGCCCAGGATTAGAAATGCCTTTTTTTCTTTTGGAAAATATATCACAAGTTATTACATTGTTTTCCTTACTTTTTATTTATTTATTTCAGGTATGTCCAATTTGCACAAATAGTATTGGGATGGGCTTGGTTGGGCACATCACCTCGCAGCATCCCGGTTTCAAGGTATCATTACTTTCAATGGGCATCATTATTCATCAGTCAATTAATTCCAATAATATATATCTGAAACTGTATGCAATAGATGGTTGTTATTATTCATCAGTCAATTAATTCCAATAATATATATCTGAAACTGTGTGCAATAATAGATGGTTGTTATTATTCATTAGTCAATTACAACAACAACAAAACCTTTTATCTTAAAGAAATTAGGGTATGCTAGAAATGAAATCTCATCAAAGTCACAGAGATGAGATCCTTGAAAACCTACAATGCTAAAACCTTAAATCGTACAATTTGCCAACTGAGCCGAGAGCCTAAAACACTCCCTCTACACTTTCTTATGGTTTCGTTACGTGGATCGCTAACTTCTATGCGCTTCTATCCAAAGCTAATTCTTTAGATATATTCCAATCCTCAAGTTTCCACGTCAGTCTTGGTCGATCTCTGTCTCTTTTTACGTTTTCAGTACGTTTTAAAATTCCACTACGTACTGATGCCGTAGGAGGCCTCCGTTGGAGATGTCGGACCATCTTAAGCAATGTTGGACAAATGTCTCTTTAATTAGTGATATCCCCATCCTATCATGTATATCATTGCGGATGCGATACCGCCTTGTTGGACCACAAATCCACCGCAACATCTTCATCTCTACTATATTCATTTTTTTTGTATATGTCGTCTTTTAGTCGACAAATATTCTGCTTCATATAACATCGCGGGTTTGATTGCTGTTCTAGAACTTACCATTTAACTTTCGAGTGACTTTTTTGTCACATAGGATGTCAGATGTTTGGCGCCATTTCACTCACGCCGCTCTTATCCTATGGCTCACGTCTTTATCAATCTCATTGTTCCACTGTAGCATTGATCCCAATTAATGAAATGTGTCCTTTTTAGGCACTAATCTGTCCAACCATGGTTGTCAAGGCAACGCCTAGGCGTCTAGGCGGCTGGAGTGGACGCCATGGAGGAGCGCCTCGCCTTGGCGCTTCTTAGGCGCCGTGGTCGCCAAGTCGCCGTGACAACCATGTGTCTAGCCTATTATCTCCATCATCTGCTTTAGTACCGTTGAAATCACACCTCATATACTCAGTTGTAGTCCTACTAAGTCTAAAGCCCTTCAATTCTAAGGTCTTTCTCCGCAGCTCTAGATTCTTATAAACACCTATCCTACTATTATCAACTAGCGCCATATTATTAGCGAAAAGCATACACCAATGCATATCTCTTTGTATGTCCCACGTGACCTCATCCATCACTAGAGAAAAAATATATGGGTTCAACGTTGATCCTTGCTGCAGTCATATTTTAATAGGAAAGTCATTAGTAACACTACCATATGTTCTAACATTAGTCACAATATTTTCGTACATATCCTTACCTAGAGTAATATATTTTATTGAAACATTTTTTCTTTTGAAGCGCCCACGACATAACTTTTCTTGGCACTTTGTCATAGGCTTCCAAGTCAATAAACACTATGTAAAGCTCCTTTTGCTCCCTATACTTTTTCATCAACTGTCATAACAAGAAAATCGCCTCCGTGGTCGATCTCCCAGTGATAAAATCAAATTGGTTTGTTGTCACACTAGTCACTTTTCTTAAATGGTGTTCAATCACTCGCTCCTAAAACTTCATTGTGTGGCTTATGAGCTTAATTCCTCTATAATTAGCATATATCTCCTTTATTTTTGAAAATGGTATTAATGTGCTCCTCCGCCACTCGTTTGACATTTTGTTTAACTGAAAAATGCTATTGAACAAATTAGTTAGCCAAACAATCTCTATTTCTCCTAGGCATTTTCACACTTCGGTAGGGATATTATCAAGCCCAAACGTCTTACCCACTTCCATTCTTTTGAAGGCTTCTTTTACTTCGACTTCTAAATTCTTCAAACAAACTTTCACCAAAAGTCTTATTAGTGTCGTCTTTGATGCATTTAACTTGATTAAAATCTCGTGTTCTTTTATCGAAGTTTAGCCATCTTGTAGACATCCCTTCTCACCCTTCTTTGTATTTAGCTTCTGGTAAATTTCTTCATATGCCTTGTCTCATGCCTCACTCACCGCTTTCTTCGCATTCTTTTTTGATGCTTTGTATTTCTGTATGTTGTTATCGCTTCTATCAAGATACATACGCTTGTAGCATTTCTTCTTCTCCTCGATAGTCTTTTGCACTTCCTTATTCCACCACTACGTGTCTTTAGGTTGTCTTTTGTCCCTCGGGTCACTCCAAGCACCTTTGTAGCTACCTTCCTAATACAAGTTACCATCTCTGTCCACATACTATTCACTTCGCTATTCGCTTCTTCCATGTGCCATAACCCTTCTGTGGTCATTCTCTCCTTAAACGCCTGTGCGGTGCCCCCTTTAAGTTTCCAACACTTTGTTCTCATGGCTCTAGCGACCTTAGCCTGTCGAACCCATAACTTAAAACAAAAGTCGGAGACTACCAACTTATATTGCTGGACAACACACTCTCCAGGTATAATCTTACAGTCTATGCAAGTTTGTTTGTCC
This sequence comes from Melocanna baccifera, assembly GCA_036346265.1. Classification (NCBI taxonomy): domain Eukaryota; kingdom Viridiplantae; phylum Streptophyta; class Magnoliopsida; order Poales; family Poaceae; genus Melocanna; species Melocanna baccifera. The sequence goes on along the minus strand of CM070709.1, from coordinate 2,662,648 downwards.
TCCCTCCTAATAAGGATAAAATCGATTTGGTTAGAATGTTGACCACTGCTAAAAATAACTAAATGGGAATATCTTTTTCTAAAAAAGGTGTTAGTTATCATGAGATCATAGACTACGGTAAAGTTTTAGATATCTTCTTCCTTTTGATTCCTATCATCATAATCAAAACCCTCATGCACCCTTTGGAACCCCTCACTAGTTGTACCGACACGACCATTGAGATCGCCTTTTACGAAAATCCTCTCACTCGTAGGCACATTTCTAACCACATTATCTAGATCATCTTAAAATTGCCTCTTAGTGGCCTCATCCAGATCTACTTGTGGAGCATATGCACTAACAATATTCAAAACCAAGTCACCAAGGATTAGCTTGACTAGGATAATTATATCCCCGTCTCCTCACGTCAACAACTCTTGAGGCGCTTATCGATTAAGATGCTCATTCTATTCTTGTTTCATTATGTTCCAGTATACCATAACTTGAAGCCGGTATGCTCTACCTCCTTCGCCTTTTGACTCACCCATTTAGTCTCTTGAATGCACAAGATATTTATACATATTCTAATCGTTGTATCAACTACCTCTTAATTTACCTGTCAAGGACCCTACATTTCAACTACTCATACGAATCCTACTCTCATCGGTTCCTTGCACTCATCGAGTAAAGTGCGAAGACCCTTGCATATTTTTCACTACATCCGGGCTCCGATATGGCGCGTCACTAAGAGGGTTATGCCCCGACGAAATTATTTTGGGTTTCATTTCATGAAAGATGATTTGATTTTACGTTGGCTCATCAAACTTAACACAACCCTCCTTTTTCCTGGTTTAGGATAGACTATATAGAAAACTACATAGGCGGAGTTTATTATTCATCAGTCAATTAATTCCAATAATATATATCTGAAACTGTATGCAATAGATGGTTGTTATTGATCAATCATGATTGACAATTCAGGAAACCAGATCATTAAGCATTTATTGTGTAAATCCCTTAACCAAAATCTACGTGCAGGGTAGGTGGAGAAACGGGCGTTTTTCATCTGGATCACATTCTTCAACACTTGCCAAATTGAAAAAGGATGCGAGGAACCTGCAGTCCCGTTATGGTGGATCCTCGCGTGCTGCCTCACTCAACACAGTGCCTGATCCTCTACTCTCCTCTTTTGTCGGTAACTTCGTTGAAGTGGATTTGCCAAAGGATGCACAGCAAGAGTTCTTGGATGAAACGAATGAGAAAAGTGATTCCTTAGAACAGAAAGCAGCAGAAAGGTACAGTTCGTGAAATCATTCACTTTAAGAAGGCTATTGCCTATTGGTGTCCTATATGGAACATGTCTGATAAATGGTGATATCATATGAATATTTCTTTATACCAATGATTGACCCTATGTTTGCCATGATGATGCACTGACTTTGGTGTGTTTCTTTGCCAGTGCTGATGAGCCTTTGCTCCCTGAGGTAAAGGAGGAGAGAACTAGGAGGAGCCAATTTGTGCAGGGGCTGGTGTTGTCCCTGATGTTCGATGACATTTTATGAACAATGGCCTCGTTCCAAAAACTGTTTTGAGAAGGCCGCCCTTGCTTCCACCGAACAGTGCCATACCAAGTGCAAGCTGCTGCTACTGCTGCTCCTGCGACCAGTCGCTGATTTGCCGTCATAAGATGGCAACATTGTTCTATGATGATGAGAAAGATGAATGTGTGAATATGAATGTTCCTTAGTATATGCCTCAGTGTCGCATGAACAGTAAGAGTATATATATAATATATAGGTTGGCAATATCATGAGTACTGAAGGGACTCCTGTGGCCTAAAGACTGCCGAAATGAATCATCTTTATTCCAAACCCTCCATTTGATTGTGTGATGTTTGGTGTGCTTTTTACTGTAAAGCGCATGGTTTCGCATGTCTTGCCCAACATTGTGATGGAACGCACTCTGCCATTCGCGATGATGGTGCCAAGCTGCTAACTCAGGGTGCTTATCATTTGCAGTCAATTTTCGTGCTTGAATCGAGGTAGGGATGTGGACTTGAACGGGGTCCATCAAATCAAGGTGTACAGGGTCAGGGTGTACGTTTCTTGGAATAAAATCAACAGGATTTTAAGCCATCCGTTCTCATCAAAATTCATGCATTCCAAGAAACAAAATATACCATTTCATTCAACATGTAAACTGGACTTGAAATATTAACATCAAACAGGAAACCTCAATCTCGAATCCATTGATCATAGTTAACTAGCATTGAATTTTTAAATTCTGACTGTTTGCTAAAGAGTACAAGAAAGAGTTACATACGATTTTAGTTAATATAGATGAAATCATAATAATACCTACTATAATTAATATACATATTTTATTTTAAAAATACTTTATTTGAAAACTAATTCATGTAAAACCAAACCATGCGCCCACAGGAACCCGGTATAGACTTCTGCCAAGTCTTGCGACTTGCAAACGCGTAAAAGGATAAATTTTTAGTTTACGCGCAAATGGTAAAAAAAGTCAAATCGCGTGCGTTCGATCGAGCTTGTATCCGAGGAGAACGAATACGACAAAAAAAAGAAGAATCAGAGGTAGTACCACGTGTTGCCCTGAAAGAGAGAGCAGTACAGCGCGCGACACGTAGAGTGTCCCATCGCTTAGCAGCCCGCAGAGGATCCTCGCAAAGCGTGAGACACGAGTCGAGTAGTAGCACTAGAAGGCAACTACTCGTTAAGTGGGACCCACATTATCCATTAGCTGATCTCATCGCAGACCTCAGCGAGGACCAGCTGGCGTGGGCCCAACCACAGTGGGTCCCATCCCAGGCCTAGTGAGAATGCAAGCCTTGCCCACGATGCGTGCTTAGCCCCAAGCCCAACGAATGTGTACTACGACCGCGTCTCTCTCTCTCTCTCTCTCGCTCCTTGAGTAGATATATACTGCTGCTGCTACTGCTACTCCTAAGTGAACACAAATTGGGCGTAGAGAGTTACATGTGAGGCTGGGGAAGGTTTTACTTTTTCCGGGGACATGCTAGCCTTAACATGATAGTGTTATACATAAATATACCATGTGAATGAAAAGATAATGATCTAGTTCCTTTTAATTTATAACTCATGACTAGTGGTTTCTCAGAACAAACTAATGGCACCGTTTCGAAGCGATTTATCGTTATTTGATTCGTTTGTATAAATATTCATGTTAGAACTAAAACCTATAGTCATGATCATAAACTATTAGCCGTAGCTGAAAGAATGCACCTAACATGACAACATATTGATATGTCGAAGTAAAGGTTTAGGATAGATTTAGCAGTCCACTAGTAAACTTGAATCACATGAATATCACACAACCAGCTGAAAGTATATTAGGATCCATATGGTCAGCCACCACGTTGCAATGTTATCATGCCACTGGCACCCTCAACTATATAGCACTGTAACAAAGTCACTGTGCATCTTAATTTAGCTATTTATTCTGAAGTCATGAAACAATCTAGTATTTTTTTTGTTTGACCAATAAAGCACACTACTAGAGTTTTCAACACCTAGATATTTGTAAGGCCTCGCTCAAGTTAGTATCTCCACTCTAAAGGATTCAACTAACTAATTTCTTTTTTTCATCTATTCACTACACTATCCACTAACTCAGCTTTTTCACATCACATTGGCGGTGCAAAAAAAAGCCATCTACAATGAAATTTCAGCTCTAAAAATTAAAAGTCATTTTTAAAAAACGATCACTTTTTCTTTATACACACTCCTATTGTATCTCCACCCTAAAGGATACCCGAGTAACAAATTTCTTGTTTTCATCGACTTGATGCCCTACTTAGAACGCAAAAATCCCACATGTAAACCTTGCTGTGTGGCCGTATCTTCAGATCGCAAGCCGACGAAAGACGTTTTCACGCTCCCGCCGGACGCCTGTGCACCTGTGAATTGTGATGGTCGAATTCTCCTCAGTCTAGCGCTAGACAAGAGCACCACTCCTCCCGTACAGGACGGGAGAGGAAAAATGCGCTACTATTCCCTTCCTCTCCCGGCAATGGATATATACCCCACCCCCTCTGCTGGCACACGCACTGACTGACTGACTGACTCGAGCAATCAAGCAATCAAGCGAGCAAGAGCCAGAGAATTGACCAGGTGGCACTGTAGCAGAGTCCCATGCCGCCGAAGCGGCGGCTGGAGAGCGCCGGCGGAGGGGGAGGCTCGGGCTCGCCGGCGCCGGCGCTGAAGAAGCGGTGCCGGTCCTTCGACCTGTGAGTTTCCTTCTTCCCCTGTTCCTTTGGTTTCTTGACCCGTCCTTACACATGAGCTGCGTTGTGTTGTTGGGTCCTTGTGAAGCTTGGTTTCGTTCTGTGTGAGCAATTGAGAACCAATTACTCTCAAGAGATGCAAAGTTAAACCGGGAGATTAATTGCTCGCGCTTTTGCACTGATTGGTCTGCAGAGAGATCAGGGGGTGCAGGCACCTGCAGGAGCTCGCCGCGAGCTGCGTGCAGAGGCTGGAGGCCACGCTCGAGTCCGCCATTAGCCGGGTAATCTAAGATCAACGAACTACTCGATCGATTAATTGTTTCTGTTGATGATCTCTGAAATCAGACTGATATTGCCACGACATGTAAGCGTGCCGTATGCCAATTAGCACTGAACCTGTTGGTCTGCAATCTGATGTAAAGATCCAAAAGGAAATCAGGCACCATGGGCACTTCATTAGAAATTCATCTTGAGTTAAAGGAACAGTTGTGCAAAAATTAATTTAAAGCAAGAAACAAGTCTTTGATTCCATCTGTGATAAAGGCTGTTTGGATTGGAATCCTAGTACCGGATTGCAGGATCATAGTAGGATCGGACCTCGAAAATCGCTATTCAAATATTGCAATATCTGGACTATTATTTCATATGGTATTTTTTGGTTAAAAAGATTTTATAGGGTACAGTCTGTGTCTGTGATTTATGGTAGAAAATATTAGTCTCATCGCTCATGACTGGTTTTTGTAGTTTGCGTTAATATTATAAACCTCAGTTTTTAGTAAAGGCTGACACCTCAAAGTTTTCCTTTTCCTTTTGACAGATACCAGAAGAGGTGACTAAAGCACTTACAAGCTTCTTAAGCCGTGCTCCTAGGTAGCATTTCCGCATCACCTATTCCTCTAAAAATTTACTACTTTTCTGAGTGTTGAATTGCAAATATCATGTATTAAGCTACTGTTTTATTACACAGTTTTAGGACGCTGGTAGATCAGACCAGGCCTCCAACATACAAGCTTAGGTTCATGAATAGATTGAGTAATGCAATTTTCACAAAGAAGGGCATCTTCTCAGCAAATGGAGATCCTCTCAAGATATCTGTGGAGGAGAACAACCAGCAAGGGAGCAGTTCTCATCGACTTCTTTCTGCTAAAATCAAAATTGTTGTTCTTGATGGCGACTTCAACAGAGAAAATGAAGAGGGCTGGACATCGGAGGATTTCAGCAAACATATCGTACGTCCACGGGACAAAGTTGGGGCGGTGATGACGGGACAGCTGGAACTTGGCCTGAAAAATGGTGAGGCCTATCTCCGTGATGCTACTTTTGTCGATAACTCCAAGTTCACGAGGAGCGGCCAGTTCAGGCTTGGGGCAATGGTTATTGATGAGCTCGGTGAACGAGTCCAAGAAGGCATAACTGAGCCTTTCACTGTGAAAGATCGTCGTGGAGAAGGTAGCCTTGAATCTGAATTTTGAAGTTTTGTTACATTAAGATTTGCACTATTGTAACTCTGATCTAACTGTTTCTTATACTTGTAGGATCCAAAAAGCATGACATTCCATCATTGGATGATGATGTATGGCGCCTGAAAAAGATTTCAAAGGATGGTGTCTTCCATGTAGCACTGAAAGAGAGTGGAATTTTCTCTGTGAAGGACTTCTTGAAGTTGTATTATAAGGATGAGCATGCTCTGCACAAAGTAAGACAAGAATTTCTTGCGTACCTTTTGTTCAATTCAGTATTATCATTATGACAAGTTGCTTTTATTCCCCCTGGATTTAGATTCTCACCAAGGCCCCAAAGTTAGTTTGGACGACCATCGTTGATCATGCTAAGATGTGTGATCCCGGAAAGGAGCTTTACTCTTTCTCCGTGGAAGGCAATAATGTTATGCTTTTTTTCAACACTGTCAATCGGATTGTTGGAGCGACATTGGGTGACCGTTACACCCCCTTCAGTGATCTTGATAAACCTACACAGGTGTTCCTCTGATACTGATTGTGAGCTTCTAGTAGAAGTTTATGAATTGCAGTCTGTGCATACTCAAATATCCATTTTTGCATGCAACAGTATGAGAGAAATACATCATAATACATAAGAGATAAGTCAGCCTTTCACAATGAAGAATTAAAAAAAGCATGAAATTGTTGAAAGTCTTCAATTCTAAAAACATGGAAGTTTTGATTTCAAGAAAGATCAAACAATGGATTCATTCAGCGATTGTAAATCCAAGCCATCGGTTATTTATCTAAATGTATCACATGATATGTACAGATAATAAGCGTTCATGATGTTCTGAACTTTCTGTTGAAAAAGTTATTTGCTTTGCTTTTCTGCAGACACAAATTCATGTACACACTGAAAGCAATGTATTCTGATCAGGTTCCACCTTTGCAGGACCTGGTGGCACAATGGAGAAAATTTGCATATGAAAATATTTCCCATCATCAAGCTGATTATGAAATGGATAATGGAAAGCCAAGACCAATCAACCAGGGTACTTTCCAAGGATCGAGCATGCTGGAAGCTAAATTTTCTGATCTTATGCAAGGACATATTAGTCAAGAGAGTAATAGTCTATATATCTGCTTCATATTATTGACAATGGTTTATTAACTGCATAACCAACTACAGCGGTTCATTGGCATGAAAACTTTAGTTTTTGCAGAGGGAAATGTTCGTGAAACTGATGATCAGCAAGGTACTTTTGGCAGTCATTCCAAGCAGTGCACATTAAAAAGGCTTGGATCTGTGCGAGTGACACAAAATGATGAAGTAAGTAATGGCTGTTATGTAATAGCTGCTGGAAAAAAGAAATTCTTATGGAATTCAATGCAGCTACTTTATTATCCTTCAGAGCGAATTTGACATATTTCACAATATTACTCATGACCAAACCGTCTTTCCAGTACTGAGGAGTCAGGACCAACAAATTGTGTGGTAGTTTAGTATGTTTTCTTGATATTATTTGGTATATAATTATCCTATTATCCCGGCCAAGAAGCATCAGAGAAGTTAAAGCCTGACCTTTTATCTGCTGACACAGATGAAATGCTCCTTCTCAAGGAATGCCTTTTGTATTTTTCACTTACTCTGATCCTAAAGCAGCTGCAGTGATTAATGGTTAGCAGCAGCAAATCACCCCCTCAATTTCTTTAGGAACAATGCAGTTCCCTTTTAAGAAAGCACTGAAGCATTTCCCTAGTTTGTTTGTTCTTTTCTTTTGCCATTTCCTTGAAATCAACAGCTTAGACTTCAAATAGAGGCTCTGAAATCTCTTGTTGGGTTCCTACATTGGCCCTCATTTATGTAACATTTGATCTATATCTGATATCCTGAACTTGGTCATACTCTCCCAGGATGCATCTTTTGATGTCAGTTTCTTCCCGGATTCTGGCTCTGAACAATACTGTGCAAGTACAGCTGCAAATGGGATCACAGGTTCAGTGACACTCCATTGCCCCACTACTTCTGCGAATGAAATTACAGGATCAGTGGTATTGAAGCAAGCATCCTTGGCAATGGATAACGAAGCTTATGACATACCTTTCACAAACAATGGTAATTACTTGACAAATAATAACTTGGCCATTTTTGTTCCCTAAATTCAACAACCCTAGGCTATGGTAAAGGACCAAGAGGAGAAATTTGTGAATCCCTAGAAGAAGTCCTAAACTCACTGATATTTCCTTTGCAGATGCTTCAGTTCATCAGTTGTGTCAAGAGCAACCAGTGCTAGATCAGGCACATCTTTACTCCATAATCGATTTAGCTGATGTTCCTATGTACTCAAGGCACAGCAGCTTCACAGAGAACTTGCATGAGACGGTAGCATTGGGAGCAGAACCAGCTGTGTGAAGACTGGCTAGGCAACAACGTTGATCAGTTATGTCAACAGATTGCCAGCAACAGAAACATACAGAGCTGTAGTTGGCACTTATATAGGTATTAAAATTGTGGGCGGTGACTGGTGGCATTGTTTAATTTGTACCACTATTGTTCTACTATTTACTGGACTGTTATTGTGTGTAAAACTGTAAAATTCATACAAAAGCTGTGCATATTTGGTACCAATGTATCCTGTAATTTATTGAACCAGCTGCTCTGCAGAAATATGAAGGAATTTCGATCTTGCACTCCTGCTTCAAGTACAATTCTGCTCAACTGATTCATGTATGAATAGAAGTTTTGGCATTATTAGAGAAGTGTATGTTAAAAATTATTCCAGATAATTCGAAGTAAACGTGGTGAGCTAATTTCTCTCTCACCTTTTTGATCGGAAGTTGTAGAAAGTTCCATTGCAACTTAAAAATCCAAAATTAGCAGGTACCATACCCAAATTTCTGTCAGCTCTCATTTCTTTTGATCAAGCACTCACCTGTGACCTAATCTGAAGAACTGCAATTTTAATTTTCACTCCATGGTCCATAGTGAGATCCAAGTTCTGTCTCTCCATATTCCAAATTGTTGAGTTTATCAACGATAACAAGGAAATGATTTTACTCCCCCACACAAATGGATACCTCTATCTTGAGAGAAATCAGAAAAAGGCTGCGTCTTTCATCAACAGGCCAAGGAAGAAGGCATCAAGAACAAGAATGATCAAGCTTACCACATTAGAGAGTCCATTGCCTTGAGAGATAGTAGTCCATTTATGCACATTGCATTTGAACCTGCAGTCGTCAGAAGAACAAACAAAGAAAACCACTTGCTCCAGAAAAGTAAAGGGACAAGGACTCTCCAAGAATCAAAAGGAAGTTAGCCATGAATACTCGGAGATTTATCCTGCCCTGCGATTCCAACGCGTGAGGACCGAGACCTGAGTCGCCGAGCGTCATACAATCGCGTTCCATGGTTCCAAATACGCGCAAATGACGATCATCTTTAATTCCTTGTCATTGGAGTGAACAAAGGAAAAAAGAGAGAAAAGCATCAGAAGATACCGAGGCAATACCCTGAAACATCAATGGTTTTTCGCTGTATTAGCCACGCAGCTTCTCTGGAATGGAGACGAAGATTAGGCTTGTCTGGACCTATCTTTATCTTTCTTATTTTCCTGAGAAAGAAACGCGAAGTTTGCGGTGCGCTTCCTCCCACAGCGCGTGAAACTTCTCATCTTACCGGCCGCCGGCCGCGTCTGACCTGCCTCAGGGCTGTTGTACCTTTGCGTTACATATATATACACACGCACCGCTGCTCATTCCGTGGACAGGGGAGATGGAAGAGAGCATGATCTTTCCGTCCGACGACAAACCACCCCCGACCTCGATCGAAACCGCCGCCCCCAACCCCCCGGGCGCGCGCACGCCCAACTACGCGAGCTCACATGTTATACTACACGACGAAAATTTTGCCACATTTAAGATAGGTGCGTTTGACTCTTCGTGACAATTAGTTGGCTTTCAGGCATGGATATGTGGTGCCATATTTTCTTAGCTGCTACCTCACGTCCTCACCTATCACTTGTCGTAGGGTGAGATTTTTGGACTGTAATTTATGATTTATAACTATAATTTTTGAATTCTTGTCTGCTCATGAAAGATAGTACACACAGAAAAATAGTTGTATATGATTTTAGACGTACTGCTGAACTCAGTATACTTTTTACTACAATTGACTTTTAGACTCTGCCTCGAAAAAATACACCATTTTTTTTTAAAAATCTATTGTAACTACAATACAGAAGCATAAGCCATAAGCAGTACCGAACTCACACTCATTTGTTAGCTAAGTTTTATTATAGGTTTAGTGGCATTTTTGGCTGTCATGGGGTGATTTTTTTAGGCTGTGATTTATGACTTATGATTTAAACTTTTGAATTCTAACTGTTCGTGAGAGGCAGTACGCATAGAAAATAGTCACATATGATTTTAACCGGTACAACTAAATTTAGTATACTTTTTACTACAATCTTTCTATTGACCCGCTTTAAGAAAACGTACCGTTAAAAACTAGTTATTATAGTCCGTACAATCATAAGTCAACTGAAAGTGGTACCAAACTCAGCCATAATAGTAGTGGCTTGTCACACTTGTAGCATAAAAGTATGGCAAATGTACGAGAAACAGCCAAACAGCCTATGGACAACAAAGGTTGCTATGCCTCACAAGTTCAACCCTTATAGTTAGCAACATGAGCACAAGACGAACCCAAAAAATAACCTTTAGGGTCACCGTTAGTATATGGGCGGGTTTGAATGGACTTCCGTTTATGGCTTATGCTATTTGCTATAGTAACTTTCTTTTAAACGATGTATTTTTAAAGGCGAAGTCTGTAGGTAAATTGTAGTACAAACTGTACTAAGTTCAACTGTACCGACTAAAATCATATACGACTATTTCTCTCTATGTACTGCCTCTCACGAACAGCATAGAATTCAAAAAGTTCAACCATAAATCATAGCCTAAAAGAACCTACCTAATATCCATTTATTATGCTGGTTCTCTTGAACCGAATAAGAGCTACTCTTTGGAGTTAGTAGGAACTAGCAGATTTGTCTATGTAATTACATGGTTAAATACTATGATACAATTATTTTTGGTATATAACTATGTCATCTATGATTAAAATACAATTGTATTTGCTATACAACTCTATTATACATATATGATTAATATGCACCGTTATAATCTAGCCCCACCAAAATAAGTGGTGACGATATTTCTCTTTTTCTTGATTAATGTGAGAATTTCTAGGATTTTTTTAGGATTATTATGGGATTTTCTTGTTCTTAAAATAAAGGAGGTGCCTTGACTATTACAAGTTGTTTGTATTTATATAGCTTGGTTTAAAAGAAACTTCTTCTTTGAAATGAAGGAATTCACATAAAAACGATCCTATAAAGCATGTTCTTTTTCCACCCTCTTGAAAAGAGGACATGTTAGTGCATAAATCTCAAAGCATCTTAATATGGTTGAGGTGGGAATAGAGTTCACTAAATTACATAGTTGAACACTTGTGCAAGATCTAGAAAGCGTTAATACTCTCTCATGTCTAGTAGAACGTAGGCTCGCGAGCTCCGTTCCTCACTCTTTGAATGAGTGTCATTAAAGACAACGGTAGAACGTAGCCTTGCGCGTGCTCCGCCCCCACCTATCGAACGAGTGTCATTGAAGACGGTGGTAGAACTTCGTGGGCTCGCATGCGCTCCGTCTACCACCCTTCAAACAAGTGGCATCGAAGACGATGGTAGAACATAGGCTCGCACACGCTTCGTTGCCCACCCTTCGAACAAGTGGCATCTTCAACGGAGGAACTTAGGCTCATGCACATTCCGTCCTCACCCTTCGAGTGAGCATCGTCATAGACGATAGTAGAACATAGGCTCACACGCGCTCCATTCCCTAACCTTTGACGTAGGCTCATCTATGCTCCATCCCCACTATTCAAACAAGCATCATAAAAAACATTGATAAAATGTAGGCTCGTGTGCTCCATTCCCACCATTCAAAAGCATCGTCGAAGATGGTGGAAGAACTTCATTTGTTTGCATCCGCTCTATCCCCCACTTTTCGAATGAGCATTGTTAAAGACAACGTTAGAACGTAGGCTCTCGTGCGCTCTATCCCCGACCTTCAAACAAGCATCGTCGAAGATGGCGGTAGAACTTAGGCTCACATGCATTTCATCCCGCACCCTTCGAGCAAGCGTCATTGAAGACAGCAGTAGAACGTAGGTTCAGCACCTTGCTGCGTGGCATTATGCACAATGGCCTATGAGGTTTCTGGTATGGTCCTTAGAACACGTCGTGGTGTGTCATGCCTTGATATTTAAGTCCATGTAGTAATGCAAGGTGCTTTGCCCTCTGCGTACACCCCTTTTTTTTTTATTTTTCTTTTAGACTTCGTGGAGTATGTCAGGATGCACTGGACTCCCAATGTCTGTTTTAGACTTCGTAGAGTATGTTGGGATGCGCTAGGCTCCTACCATTCCTTTTTAGATGCCATAGAGTGGCGCAAGGCGCATTGGCCTTTGCGCTTGCTTTTTAAACTCCATAGAGTACGCCGGTGCACGTTGGCCATCAGCATTTATTTTAGACTCCGTAGAGTAGTGCGGAGCTCGTTGGCCTCCGCGCTTTGATTTTAGACTCTGTAGAGTACACCAAGACGTGTTGGCTCCGACGCTCCTTTTAGACTCTACAGAGTGGCACAGGGCGCATTGGCCTCTACGCTTGATTTTAGACTTGGTAGAGTACACCAGAACATGTTGAGCTCTCGGTGTTACTTTTAGACTCCGTAGAGTGGCACAGGGCGCGTTTGGCCTTTGCGCTTGATTTTAGACTCTGTAGAGTACACCGAGACGTGTTGAGCTCTCAGTGTTACTTTAGACTTCGTAGAGTGGCACGGGGCGCGTTTGGCCTCTGTGCTTGATTTTAGACTTCATAAAGTACGCGAGGCATGTTGGCTATTGACGTTTATTTTGGATTCCGTAGAGTGGCACGAGTCTCATGGCCTTTGCGCTTGATTTTAGACTTTGTAGAGTACACCGAGGCACAATGGCCATGGTGTTTATTTTAGACTTCGTAGAGTGGCACAGGCTCGTTGGCTTTCGCACTTGATTTTAAACTCTGTAGAGTACGCCGAGGCATGTTGGCCACCGGTGTTTATTTTATACTCCTTAGAGTGGTGTGGGGCCATGGACATACTTAATTTATCAGGGAAGAAAGGCTTTATTCAACCCGTTTGCACGGGTAAGCCTTACATTTTATGTTAGCACTAGTGTGGCCATAGACCTGTGACTTGAATGCTTACTCATGTTGTAGCTAGTATAGTTCTTCATGCAACTAGGCGTAGTAGAAAGCTGCTCACCATCGAGGGTGGAGAGGTGGTACGAGCCCGCATAAAGGGAAGCCTTCACTATGTAGGGCCCCTCCCCCTTCTACTCTAGCTTCCCTGACGTGGCAACATGGAAAGCCTTCTTGAGGACGAGGCCCCTTTCCATGAGCTGCTGTGGACTAACCTTCTTATTGTAGGAAGTCACAGTCGTTCAAAGGTAGTTGGTGATGTTGTTGGTTGCCTGGACCCGAGCTTTGTCGGTGAGGTCCAGCAACAGGTGGCGTTCTTCTGGTGGTGCCTTAACTAGCACATGATGGGACTTTTCTTTGCCTCTTCGAGAGTCATGGCTTCATCCCTAAATAGTAGTCTAAATGGGGTGAAGTTGGTATGGCACGTGGTAGTGGTGCGCATGGACCAGAGGATTTTGGGCAACTTCTCCAACCATTTACCCTTGAGAAGGCCAATCAAATGCTTCTTTATCCCTTCCAAGATGGTGCTGTTGATCAACTGTTCCGTTTGATTGTGGGTGGCCCACATAGGTGTAGTATATCTTGATGCCCATGCGCTCACTGAAGGCCTGGAAACCTACTTCATCAAATTGCAAGCTGTTGTCAACCGTGATATCTTTGGGGACTCCAAAATGGCATATCATGTTCTGCCAAAAAGAATTTATGTGCTGCTGTAGAGGTGATCCTAGCAAGAGGGACCGCCTTTTCCCACTTTGAGAAGTACTCATAGGCCACGATGATGAACTAGAGGTCACTGGGAGTGTTGGGGAGCAGACCTATGATGTCAAGCCCCAAGCATGCCTAGCGGCCACACCGGTGGGATTGGTTGGAGGGGATCGGTGATGCATAGGCGAACCTTCCCATCCACTAACACCCTAGGGATTGTTTGACCAATTCCCGTACATATGAGGTTGCTGTGGGCCAATAGAAGCCTTGGTGGAAAGCCTTTCCTACCAGGGCAAGTAGGGCCAAGTGCGAGCCACATAGAACGTGATAAATCTCTGTGAGCTCTTGGCCTTCACAGTGTGATAGACATTGTAGGAGTGGGGCACATATGTCCTATTTGTAGAGCACCCCATATGCCATGTCGAAGGTCCTTGCTCGTGTGTGAGTCTCCAGAGCTCCCGTGGGTCATCTGGTTTCTCAATCCCTTGAAGGAAGGCAATGATGGGCTACCTCCAATCATCTTCCTGACCAATGTGTAAGACCTTGAGAGGGTCCACGTAATCCTATAGGGTGGCAGCAATTGACTTCGAAGAAAACGCTAGAGGGGGCTCACGTCCTTGGCTGGCTGCTTTTGCCAGGCGTCCATGTCCATATAATTGGCTCTCGGTATTGGTTTGATGGTGATACCTAAGAAGTGTCGCTCTATCACCTTGACCATGATGAAGTATTTAGCATGATTTAGGTCTTTGGACTAGTACAATTTGTCAATGTGCCTCGCAATTAATTGAGAGTTGCACAAGCACCCTTTTGGCTCCGAGTGCCTTCACTTTGCGAAGGACAAACGATAGGGTCTCATGCTCTGTGTGTTGTTCATGGTTGGTAATTCGAGGTGAGCTGTGTATGCTAGCCTTTGGCCTTTTGGGGTTGTGATGATGACCCCTACCCCTACGCCTATGTCACACCTACATCATCTATGTGTAGGGCCCACATCAGCTCCAGGGGTTGTTGATAGCTCGGCTGGCGCGTGGGGTCCATTTCACGATGAAGTCCATTATGATATGTGACTTTATTGCGGTGCAGGAAACATAAGCAATGGAGAAGGGTGCTAGTTTGGCGCCCATTTGCCCATATGACCTGTGGACTTCTTATTCTACAACATCTCTCCTAGGGGAAAGATGAGGGCATGGTGATTTTGTGTGCTAGAAAATAGTGCCACAGCTTGCGTGAGGCCTTATAGTGGGATCCTAGGTAGTTGGAATCTACTTCGTGGGATACCCATTTGGTTTAAGGCATTGATGAACGGGAGGTCCGTGGAGCTACCCCCACGCGTCCACTAGGACGTGTATCACTTTGCATCCTGAGATGTTGGCCTCAATGACCAGTGGGTCTCGGTGAGGGAAGTCCACCCCAAGGCATCCTCCACCATGAAGGTGATGTCAGCTCAAGCCCACGCCAGGAGTACCTCCGTTGGGTATGTGGCGATATGGTGTATTCAACGCGTGTAGACCCTTTGTTGTCACTTAGAAGGGAACTCAAGGGACGACCCCCCCGTTGTGATCGTGTTGATCACCCAGTGGGGTCTGCGGTTGGGGGCCTGTGTCCATAGCATGCTCAACGAGTGTTGGATGAGCGGTACCTCTGGGGTTGCTATACATGCACCACCACCGGCGTCCTCGCATCTTAGAGTGGTCCCTATTCATGCTTTTGCGAAGCTCCACGATAGTGGGGCATTAGCGCGTTATGTGTTCCTACTTATCATGCACTTCGCACCATGCCTCTGTTGACATCCGTCCTCGTGACCTCGTCCCTCCCGCGATCGTGGCCTCCGTGAGTAGAGGCCTTTCTAGGATCAATAATAACCGACTAAATCGGATGAATAGGGAGTTCTAAAACTAGCCGCTCTAATTTATAATTTTAACAACAATGAGCAATTCAACAATACTAGCGCAAATCAAGAGCTAAAAAAGGGCTTAAGTTTTTCTAAGGTACCACAACCAATGTATCTACTAAATACAATTCTAGCTATGCAAGATAACACAATTTCAATAACTAGAAATGTGAATGTGGAAAAGTAAAGACAAGAGATAACCATAATGGAAACACGCGAAGTTTTTCCGTGGTATCGAAGACTTGTCGGTCTTCACATATCCAGATTGAGGTAAGCCAAACGGATTGAACTGGTTCAACGAATTAAGCCTAATGACCTCAAGTCCACTAGGGTTGCTCTTCATCCTCTCCGAAGATAGCGAATATCATACCACTCATAACTGGTATTGGGCCTCTTCACAACCCTCTTGAAGAGGGTACCATGCAATCTTCTTGCAAGCCATCCAGGTACCGACAAACACCAAGAGTAACAAATCATAGTCCTTACTTGAGGAAGTAATAAGTGCCAAAAGATCAACAAATGATGCAAATGCACTTCAATGCTCTCAACTAGTTCCAAAAGGTGAAATATGATCAAATGAGTAGTAGAGAGTGCACCAATGGCTCTAATAAATTCAATAAGGTCAAAGAGAACACCAAGGTGTTGGTGAGGGGGTATTTATAGCCTTCAACCATAAATTCAACCGTTTGTGACAAAATCCTGTAAAATTCAGTAGGTATGGTACTACCACCATGTAACGACTGGTACTATCGTACCTACTATTCAATAGCTCTTTTGTATGCAATTAATGTGTCTCAACTAGTCGTTAATCTTTTAGTGCAGTACTACCACCCTCACAAGGGCCGATACTACCACCGACGGTGGTACCGCTGGCACAATTAGTACTACCGATTTTCAGAGTTTCAAATATTATTAAAAAATATTCTATCTGGAAATTACATAGCTCCAACTAAAAATCAGTGCTAACGCATTGCGGTAGTACCGTACTTCTAGTGTGGTCATACCACCAACCACTAGTACCACCTTTACACCTGCAGTTATAACGATTTTTCTGACAATGGTTTTTCAAAGCAGTTCAAGATGTATACATGACTCTTAGTTGATCAAGATGGCATAGATTAAATCCTCAAGTTACTAGCCATAATCCCCCTTTATAGTTTGGCATTTAGCCTACAAATCCAATATTTTCTCCAAACACCAAGATCGGTAAAAACTATAAAAACGATTCTTAAGCTATTTATACCTTTGTCTTGAGCCATGTTGATCCTTTATTATCCCTACATACCCTTGCCATCTTGTCATCCATAATTTGGGACTAAATCATTGAAAAATCTTAGTACACACATTAGTCCTATAACACAATGTTGTCATTAATTACCAAAATTAATTTTTAGGGTTTAAATCCTTTTGATCTTTTCCTTTTGGTAATTGATGACAACCTAAACAATATGAAGGGAGCAAAGGATTTTGAAAATACCCCAAGTTTGGAAACGAGTTGTATTTTCTTGTTTTCACTCTTGTTTTGTAATTAATTCTTGAGATGGGCTCAAAGGTGATAAAAATTAGTTGCATTCAAGAGTCAATCAACAAATAAATAAAGCTTCCTAAATATGTACATATGAGATTATGATGTGATTTTCATGCACATGTGAGGATTTTAGGAAATTTTGGTGGAATTTTCTTTATTCATTGAATTTGTGGAGGCATGATAAATATGATAGTCAAGGAATATTTGAACAATCATGAGATAAACAAGATACTAGCATAATCATGAGAATATATCACAACACCAAGTTTTACAAGTTCATTCAAACATGCATAACTTTAACTATTACAAGTTCAACACAAGAAATGCATAAGTCCCACATATAGATAATTATATGATAGCATATAGACAAGAGGCTTTTCTCCTTTGCTCCCCTTTATCTCTCCCCCTTTGGCATTAGATACCAAAACTCACTAGTTTGGGGAAGGATCATGACAGTGACGATGACTATAGTAAAGATGCGAGGAAGGCTAGGCTGGCATCGAAGAGGATGGACGCTCAAGTGCACTCACGATTTGAGTCAGTGTCGTAAGCTGATAGTTTGCCTTAAACTGAGCATCCCTAATTTCCAAAAGAGTAGAATTCATAGAATCCAATGCTTGAAGCACAAGATTGGAGGCTTGAGATTGCTCTTGGGCTTGGCAAGGGGAGTCTTCTTGTTCACGCTTTTGTTCTACCTCTTGAGCACGAGGAGGGGCTATAGTTGGCACTGAAGACCCTTACCTTGGCTTGGAGGGCTTGTGAACCACTAATCGTGCTCCACAGAAGTGTGTCTTCCTCATAATTAGAGCTATAATATAGGGAATGTAGTAAATACACTTGATCCTATTATTCTTATATGATGCTATCTCTCTATGATCAAATCTACTACATCGAACTTGCGTCCTTTCATGATGTAGTCTATGATGTTCCAAGTATGGCCATGAATAGCATCAAAATTTCTACTCTTTGGAAAGAATGTGTGATTTATGACTCGGTTGATCAAGTTAGGTAGGGGAATAAGTCCCACAAGCTTCCCAGTATAAATCTCACATTCTCATAATAAAAGTTACACCATGCCGAGGACTGAAGTGCTTCACAAGAATAAACCTTTTATAGGGGCATGAGTAGGTCCGTAGGGCTTGCTCAAAGTCTCCTTTGGTAGCCTCTACCCTTTGTGTTTCTATCATTCACACAAGATAATCGAAATCTAGGAGACATAGACCGTGGCATAAAACTGTCAAATTAAGACCTCTTGGTAGTTGCATTTTAGTGCAACGATATCTTGTAATCCCGTTGCATGGAATAGATGATATGCACCATCAAAATGAAGAAGAGAATTTAAGTGTGCCCAATTCACATACTTGTGGTTTGTAAATTGTTGGTGATGGTTGTAGAGTTGGGCGTACACCTCTTATTGAAACCGAGTGTGGAATCTCGAATCCATAAAACTTACCGGTTTCATGAATTGATTTGGGTGGTGAAGAAGCATGCAATTTTTACTTGTGATTTGCATCAGATTTATCCTTGGATCTTCTACCTTTGCCATATCATCATCATCATCCTTATTTTGTCCTTGGGAATAATCTTCATCCTCTTCCTCATTGTCACTCTCTTCTTCTTCTTGTGGTTGCCATGACGTTTCACCTTGATCTCTTGCCCTTAAGGCTTACAAGAATGAGTTTGTATTCGAGTCGCTGTCTTTTCTTGCAATAGGAACTGCTCTTGAGGTGGACTTTTGTGATGCTACGTTGCGATGAGAAGAAGATGTAGCCGTTGGAGTTGCTTGAGGTTCATAACAATCCATTAGTTCTCCCTTAGACATGGAATTCTTGCGCACAGAGGTTTTAGTCCTGGCATTGTTGCTAGATCATGGAAAGGTGGATTAGGACAAGGTAGAACAAGATTGAAGTAAATGTGTATTAGAAATTCAACATTTCTCTGGTGGAGCGGTAGTCCCACAATTGGCACACCGGTACTACCAGACGATGGTAGTACCGCAAGTGGCACATCGGTGTTACTAGAGAGTGGTAGCACCGCACAACCTCGGGCGGTAGTACCACACCCGCAGAGAGTTCTTTAGGGCATTAGTTGATTTGACTTTTGGCTAGTATTTGTTATGTATAGATGCATGGAATGGACATTATAAGACACCAAATACCAGTTGTAATATTTTGCCCAAAAGAAATTGATTGTATTGTGCACATTTTACATTTTGCCCTAGAAATGAAAAGATTACAAAGAAGAGGAAAGAGAGGGTTCCAATAATGACTACCTAGGGAATAGAGGAGAAATGTTACCAAGCACTAAGGAATGATAAGACTTTGAAGAATCCCTAGATCCCTTGAAGATTTGAGGTTGGAATTTTGAGGGAGAAGAGAGAATGAGAGAGAGGAACTTGTGACTTGTGATTTTAGAAGTGACCAGTTGGACCACAAGGAGCAAGCAGTGCAAGAGATAAGGAATCTATCACAACCGTTACTAGTACCGCACTTAAGATACGGTAGTACCATTTGGACACAACAGTAGTACCAGAGGACAGTAGTACCGGTAATGAAACCACGGTAGTACCATTTTCCTGAAGAATCAGGGGCTAAACAGGGATGCAAATGTTCCTTAAATACATGCATGAGATAGACAATGAAAGCTTCAAATAACATAGTTTTTTATCAAATTAAAAAATTTTGAGAATTATTTTTAAAATAGATTTTCACAAGAATTTCAATAACTCTAAATGAGAGCAAATAACATGAGGCATGAGTTCAAGCAATATTAGAAAAATCTATAACATTTAACTCATTTCTCAATTTGCAAAAAATAATTCTCGTCTAATGGTTTGGTGAATATATCAACTAGTTGGTTCTTAGTCCATATGTGGCTAAGGACTGCATCTTCTTTGCTCACATGATCTCTTAAAAATGATGGCGTATATCTATATGCTTGGTTTTTGAGTGTTAGATTGAGTTATTTGCTATCTTTATAGCACTATCATTATCACACAAAAGAGGCATATTATCAAATTTGATTCTATAATCCATCAAGATTTGCCTCATCCAACGTAATTGTGCACAACAACTATCCATGTAAATATATTCAACTTCGGTGGTAGATAGGGCTACAGAATTTTGCTTCTTGGATGACCATGAAACTAGTGATTTTCCTAAGAGTTGACAAATACCCGAGATGCTCTTTCTATCCACTTTACAGGACAAATACCCGAGATGCTCTTTCTATCCACTTTACAGCCTGCATAATCAGAATCTGAATATCTAATTAAATCAAATTTAATAATTTTGGGATACCATAAACCAATGCTAGACAAATGCTTTAAATATCTTAGAATTTTTTATGGCCAGCAAATAGCATTTTTTTGGTATTGCTTGAAATCATGCACATATGTAAATACTAAACATGATATCGGGCCCACATAAGGTGAGATAAAATAAATTATCAATCATTGATCTATAAAGCTTTACACATACCAGTTTATCCCTCTCATTTAAGTCTAGATGACCGTTGGTAGCCATGAGAGTTTTGATAGGCTTGGCATCTTCCATACCAAACTTCTTGAATAAGTCCTTTACATAGTTTGTTTAGCTTACGAACATCCTATCTTTGAGTTACTTGATTTGAAGTTCAAGGAAGCAGCTAACCTCTCTGATCAAAGATATCTCAAATTTTCTAGACATCATATCATCAAATTCTTTACAAAAATCTTGATTAATAAACCCAAAAATAATATCATCAACATAAATTTGACAAATAAGGAAATTACCATCTATTATTTTAGTAAATAGTGTTGTTTCAACTTTCTCAATTTTGAATCCTTCTGAGACTATAATATCTCGAAGACGCTCATATCATGCTCTAAAAGCTTATTTAAGACCATATAGTGCTTTGGATGGTTTATACACATGATTGGATTCTTAGGATCCTCAAAACCAGGTGGTTGTTCAACAAATACAAGTTCAGATATTTTGCTATTTAGGAAAACACTTTTAACATCTATTTCAAATAGTTTGATATCAAAGCACGATGCAAAAGCAAGTATTATATGAATGAATTCAAGTCTATATACGGAGCAAAGGCATCATCAAAATTCAAACCTTCAATTTGAGTGAAACCTTGAGCTACCAATATTGCCTTGTTTCTTACCACAACTCCACTCTCGTCTTGCTTATTCAAGTTGTTTAATTCTTTATATCAAAATTTTGAATGAAGACATGTTTTATATCAAAATTCAAGTTGTTTAATTCTTTATGCATAGCATTCACATAATCTGAATCTTTTAGTGTTTTATCTACATGTTTAGGCTCAAGAGAGGAGACAAATGAGTAATATTCACAAAAAGAAGCAACACGAGATCGAGTTTAAACTCCCTTACTCATGTCATGCAATATTTGGTCTATTAGATGATCTTTACGTTGTGGATCTTTGGAGTAGAGTTAGTGGTTGTTCTTCTTTTCCTTCTATATCGTCCACATGAATGTTGTTTTTGTGGATGTGGTAGAAGATTTGACTTCAGTAGAGGATGGCGAGTCAATCAAATCTTCTTTTGGATTAATGTCGCCTATTTGCACATTCTTCATAGCTTACCTCAATCCTTCGTCACCTACATCATCTAAATTTTCTTACTATTTTTTAGAGCCATTAGTCTAATCAAATTGTACAACACAAGTTTTTTCAACTAAATTGGTGTTTTTGTTGAATACATGATAAGCTTTACTATTTGATAAGTAGCCAAGTAAAAATCCAATATCACAATAGTTTTAAAAATTTGAAAACTGAGCACCTTCCTCAAAATATAACACTTGCAACCAAAAATAAAAATAGGAGATGTTCGGTTTTATTCCAATGAAAAGCTCATAGAAAGTCTTTTTCAAAAGGTGATGCAAAGAAAGACGATGTATAGCATGAAAAGCGATATAGCTTGCTTTTGTCCAAAAATGATTAGAAGTATTATATTCATTAAGCATTGTCCTAGTCATTTCAATTATTGTTCGATTTTTCCTTTCTGCCACTCTATGTTGCTCTGAATTGTAGGTTATGGAAAGTTTATGCTTTACTCCAAGTTCATCGCAAAAATCTTCAATTTTAGTGTTTTTGAACTCAGATCCATTATCACTACGGATCTTCTTAATTTTGAAATGAACTTCATTTTGAATCCTTTTAGTAAAACTTTTGAAAATGACAAAGGCTTCGGTTTTATCATATAAAAGGAAAACCCAAGTATATCATGGGTAATCATTTACAATAACCAAACAACAGTTATTGCCACCAATATTCTTATATTTTGTTGGCCCAAAACAAATTCATATGTAAGAGCTCCAATAGCCTAGAGATTGACATGATACTTTTAGAAGGATGAGAGTTTACAAGTTACTTTTCGACTTGGCAAGCGCTACATAATCTATTTTCATCAAAATTCACATCTTTCAAGCCAACCAATAAGTCATGTTTAAAAAAGCTTTTGAGTTGAATCATCTCGATATGGCCTAGTCTTCTATGCCAAAGCCAACCCAAAGAAGTTTTGTAATTAAACAAGTTTTAAAACATAAATCATTTGAGGAGAAATCAACCTAATAAAGATTTCCAAATCTAAAATATTTGAAAACTAACTTATTTTCTTTTTCTAGAAATGATAACACCATCTCTAGAGAATGTGCCCTAAGACTGAGATTACATAATTGAGCAACGAGATAGCAAATTAAAATTTAATATTTTTACTAGAAATACATTAGATATGAAAAGGCAATTTGAGATAGTGATTTTACTCAAACTTATTACCTTTCTTTTGCTATTGTCTCCAAATGTGATTTTCTTTTTACTTTCACTCTCAAATATGGTGAACATCTTCCAGCCTCCGGTCTGTGTTAAGTGCACCCACTATTAAGCAACCAATGCTTTCCACTGGTTTTGTAGTTCACCTACAAAAGAAAATCAAGTTCTTTTATATACCCAAATTTGTTTGGATCCTTAGAGGTTAGTAACCAAGGTTTTAGGCACCTAAATAAAATTCTATTTAGCGCCTAAAATTGAACTATCAATAAATTTAATAATAATACTACCATCCCAAGATTTCTTGAGTATGTAGCATGAATCATAAATACTAACAGATGGAGTCTTACCAACGGAGCATGATTGTTGCAAATGTCCGACACCTCAGCACTTATGGCAATATTTGTCATTTTTCTAGCCTTCTTACCTTTCTTGGGCATAAACCCAAGTCCTTCTTTGTTGAATGAGCACCTTTGCTTACTCAAAAGACTGTGAAGGGTAGCTTTTCCCTTAAAGTAACTTTCCAAGCTTTTGCTTTGCTTGGTAACTTGTTCCTTTAATTCACTGTTTTCAACAATAAACAATACATCATGTGAATTAGCCATACAAGAATTAGATTCAATTTTGGAGCAACATGGCATGTCTAACAAATCATCACAAGATGTAGAAGCGCTAATCTTAGAAAAATTACTAGAAAAACTTCTACGCTAGGCATTTCATTCATTATGTCAAAAGTAATTCCAACACTAGAGTTAGTTTTATTTGAATCCTTTTGAAGGAGTAAGTCATGAGTTTCCTTTAACTCCTCGTAAGAATCTTTCAGAGAGAGATATTCTCTCCTTATGACCTTAAAATTTGACTTTTCCTTTCCAGAATATTCATTCAATTCTTCAAGCATGTCCATTAATTCATCATAAGATGGCTCATCATTATCAAGTGATTTTACCCTATCTTCTTTTGTCATGAGGCATGTAGGAGATAAGAATAATGATGAAGCCTACTTGATATCGATACCAACAAGTCCCCTTTTCTTAGAGGACTTATCATCATCAGAGTCAGAGTAGGAATACTCCTCGTCGAAGTTCCACTCTCTAATATAAGCTTTATTTTTGCATCCTTTTGAAGCTTCTTAAAAAGTTTCTTCTTGTTGTTGAAGTTCTTCTTCTTCTTGGAGGAGGAGGATTGCTCTAAAGCTCCTCTTTGTCTTTCTTGTATAACTCATTAGTTATAAGGTTGCCCACGAGTTGAGTTGGTGTCATCCTTGACAACTTAGGTGAGTTGAGGAATAGAGTCACCAATGTCTCGTATTTCTCCAGTAGAGTCCTAAGCATCTTACACACAATATTAACATTAGTTATTGAAGTGCCTAGGCCTTTGAGCTTATTTACAATGTTGCTGAGATATGAATATATTTTATTAATATCTTCATGAGAGAACATTAATAATATCTCATATTTAATCCAGAGTCTATGCAATTTGGCCTCTTTGACCGTGGATGTTCCTCATAGATTTTTGAGGGGTAGTCCATATCTCATGAGCGGTTTCTAAATTGCCCACTCGATTGAACTCATCCATGTTCAAAGCTCCTAAAAGAACGTTTATCGCTTGAACATCTAAATAAGCATTACGCTTCTCAAGGTCTGTAGGGTGTAGTGGATCAAGAGACATAACACAACATTCCTTTACAATCCTTCATATACCGGACTCATGGCCTTTAAATAAATTGACACTCTAATTTTCAATAAGCATAATTTCAACCATCAAACAGAGGTGTCTTTCTTATAGAGATGACCTTACTAACCGTCATTTTCTCTCTTAGACGGTTAAGCCTAAATACATAAGAAACCAAGCTCTGATATCACTTGTAGGATCAAGAATAACCGACTAAAGGGGGTGAATAGGATATTCTAAAACTTATCGCTCTAATTTACAATTTTAACAACGAGCAATTCAACAATACTAGCACAAGTCAAGAGCTAATATGGGGCTTAAGTTTTTCTAAAGCACCACAAGCAATATCTCTACTAAATACAATTCCAACTACACAAGATAACATAATTTTAATAACTAGAAATGTCAATGCACAAAAGTAAAGATAAAAGATAACCACAATGGAGACATGTGAAGTTTTTCCTATGGTATCGAAGAATTGTCGGTCTTCACTTATCCACATTGAGGTAAACCCAAACGGATTAGACCGGCTCCATGAATTATGCCTAATGACCTCAAGTCCACTAGAGTTGCTTTTCCTTAGCTCCAGAGTCGGTGAGCACACACCACTCACAACCGACATTGGGACTCTTTACAACCTTCTTGAAGACATCACCACGCAATCTTCTCCCCAAGATATCTAGGTGCCAACAAACAACAAAAGTAACAAATCACAACTCTTGCTTGAGTAAGTAATAAGTGCCAAAAGATTAACAAATGATGCAAATACACTTTAGTGCTCACAACTACCTCCAAAAGGTGAAATGTGATCAAATGAGTAGTAGAGAGTGCACTAATGGCTCTAATGAATTCAATGAGGTCCGAAGAGAATGCCATGGTGTTGGTGAAGGGGTATTTATAGCTCCAACCAAAAATTGACTGTTTGTGGCAAAATCCCACAAAATTCAGTACATTCGGTACTACCTCTATGTAACTGTCGATACTACTGTATCTACTGTTCAACGGCTCTTTTGTATACAATTAATGCGTCTCAATTAGCTGTTAAACTTTTGGTGTGGTACTACCACAAGGGCCAGTACGACCACATGACGGTGGTACCGCTCGGCACAATCAGTACTACCGATTTCTAGGATTTCAAAAAGTGTTCAAAAACATACTCTTTAGAAATTACATACCGCCAACTAAAAATCGGTGCTACCGCATTGTGGTAATACCGCACTTCTAGCATGGTCATATCGCTAGCCAGTAGTACCATCTTGTCAAAGAGCTTAGCCATCATTCTTATGGCTTTAGGGTATTGTACTCCGTGAGTGGCCCCTTTCGAAGGTCGCGGATGACAGCACCTGAAGTACTCCCGTAGCTTCTCACCTAGAGCTTGTTCTATTGCAAAGAGATGTTCGACGTTGACCCGCTCCGTGTAGTTACATTGGAAGTTGTTGTGCCTAAGGTCATGAACTTGCTCCCACGCATAAACAGAGCCATGGGCGATTGTGAAGAATTAGTATAATGAAACCCTCTGTAGGGCGAGTAGTAGCCCTTTTGCCTTCATCAAGTCATCTCCTCTCGTGGATTCGATGGCTGTCTCGTAGACCTGTAACAATTCATGGGGTTCAATGTCGCCCTTGTAAGGCTCCACCGTGGGCATTTTGAAGTCCTTCGGCCAGGTGCACCACTGCAAGTCCACACTGAGGGGGATTCAGGGTCCACCTGCCTAGGAGGCTATGAGTGCCAACAGTGGCATCCCAATTCTCCGTCCTTTCTGCTGGGGTCTGCTGGCTTTGAACCTCAGTATCTCGCGCATGGCCTTCTGCAGGTTTGCCAACTCCCACTGCAATGTTCGGCAAATTGCCTACAGGCCACCACCGCTCAATCCCAGTGTAGGGATCATAGCGCCTTTTGCTTGCTACGCGATGACGACGAGGGTGTCGAGGCTGGCAAAGGTCGTCGCGTCAATGATGGTTACACCGATGTTGCCAAGAGCTGCTGAGGCCAGGTCCTCTATTAGTGATATTGCCCGCTCCGTAACCTGCACCACTGATGGAGGGCCATCTTCATTACCCACCACAGCCCACGGCGTGGCCATCCCAGTGCGCCACTGCTGCAGGGCAGGGGGAGGGGCCTTCAACAACCTACTCCCTTGCTTTCACGACAACGGTCTCAGCTGTGGTGCTTCTTTTTTGCTTGGGGGCCGATGTCGTCTTCTTCTTCGGCGCTATCTTGCCAAAGCATCTTTGCTTCAGCTTGTAGCTTCTACGCCGCTACCTATGGACAGTGCCAATTATTGTAGTTATGCACCAATCAGTAGATGTTAGGGCTACGAAAAGACCGAGATGTGGCACCGTAGCCTAGAACTCAAAGTAAGGAAAATTGTATAATGTATGTATAGCATTTGGTCACTACATAAGCATTTTATTATCATAATGTTCTCTGTCTCCTCATGCCATCTTAAATGTCGTATTTATAGCTATGGAAAAAGTTATTTACACAAATACCCTCTCGGGACCTCTACTAGCAAGAGCACACATGTACTGTACTTAACATAGCCTTAACGGAGCTGCTATGTGGTTGCACACATAACTGTCTTTGGTCCCGCTCAGAATGGCGTCGGCGACAGGCTTCTGCGATGGCGTTGGCTTCTCAAGTACTATAGCGATTTTGTCTTTGTCTTTTTGTTTTTTGGTTTTTTTTGTATTTTATTTTTTTTCATATTCTTTTGCATTGTCCATGATAGATTAACATGTCGTTTTTATTTTTATATTTTTTTAAATCTAATTATGCCCAATAAGTCAATTCAGCTACAGTAAAAAAATCAGCCAGCTACAGTAAAATTTTAACCAAAAATCAAAAACCATAATCCATTGTTATTTCAAACACCCCTTTACCCTGGTGGACCAACCGGGACTAGGGGAGCGATCAAAATAGCTGTGGCGTTCGGCGTTGGGCTTATATCAGCATCAGTAAAATGACTATATGCCTTTCGTAGCACTTTCGTCTTTATTTGATTTTTTTTTGTATTTTTTGGTTTTTTTGTGTTTTATTTTTTTCCCGTATTCCTTTGCATCGCCCGCTCTAGATTAGCGTACCGCTTTTATTTTTATATTTTTTTAGATTTAATTATACCCAATAAATCAACTCATTCTGATGTTTTTCGATTAGCTACGGTGTTTTTCAAAGAAAATCAAAAATCATCACTATTCTGATCACCACCAGGTAGGGGCCACTCCCAACATGTACATTTAATAATTGACCTCGCCACTCGTGTGAAAGATTTTCTACGGAAAATTGAAAAAATTGTCCTGACGTGGGAATAACCTTTGCAGGCATGTGTCCTCGTTCGTGACGATCCTATGAATGAACCAAAGAAGTCCTTTTTTTCATCCCTTAACTGACGTGCTGATTGGACCACTTGCCCGCGGAGAAACATCACGCAAGATTCCGCGGAGCTCATGCGCCGTGCGGACGGAACGGAGACGATGATGTGCACGCGCTTTCGCTCGTTTTTCGTTTCAATCCACGCGCCGCGTTCTCGCCGACTCACTGAACTGTCTCGACCGCAGCCTCCTCTATAAAAAGAGCCTAGTAAGAGCCTAGTGGACACAAGCTCCCTCGCCAGAACCCAAGAAGAAACACACCGGGGCCGAGAGAGAGAGAGAGAGAGAGAGGAGGAGATGGCTCAGCCACCGGCGAAGCGCCTGAGGATGATGGTGTCGGTCGGAGGTGGCGGCGAGGCGGCGCCGCCGCCGCCGTCGCCGGGGAGCCGGAAGCTGCGGCAGACCCTGCTCGCCGTGCTCTTCCTGGTGTGAGTGCCTCCATCTACCGATTGATAATTGGTTCTTAACTGGGTTCGCCCATCCCTCTTTTAATTTGTGTTTGCCTTAATCGGGAAAAAATAATTCGTGTGTGCAGGAGCGTGAGGAACACGGTGACGGCCAGCCTCTCCCAGATTGAACGCATGGTGAGCTGAGCTCGCGGATCTTATGATCTTGTCCCTGCAAGAATAGTAGTACAAGTTTGTTCAATCAGTTGCCTGTGTCGATGTCTCCAATCATTAGTTTCTTGCCAAGTTTGGTGGGTGATTTGAGGGGCTAATTGGGGTGTGGATGTATAGACAGGACTTCAAGTCTATTTATGGTAGTGATTGATTTGTGTCACTTGTGTCCAAATTAGGGTTTAAGTACTTTCTTTTTGTACTGGCTACTGAAGTCTTTTTGTGGTAGGATCTTAAAGTACATGACAGTAAGACTAGTTTGGAGAAAGGCTTAGCTTTAGCGAAATATCCAAAATGCCAAGATACTAGTACTGTAGTAGCATCTTTCTTGTTCTTTTCCAAGATGATATCATTCTTGTTCTTTTTTATTTACATGTAGGAGTGTTTTCTTCTGGTAACTTTATCTATCTTCCGTTTTGTGTGCACCTATTTGACCGATCTGCGCTTGCACAGGTTCATAGACATGTCGATCTCGCCTTTCACAAGTATCATTGTGCAATTTCTAGGTAAGTGTTTTCTTACAATTAGGGTTCTCCTCTCTTATAACAATACGATTCTTTTCAGAAGCAAAAAAAGAACCAGTCTTTTATCTCGTAGGTTAGTGCTACCGCGTTCAATGCAAAATGTTGTTTGCAGGACTTTTCGTAAAAACACAAAACTTTTATGTAGGTCGTTTTGCCCCTGTTCGAGAGGCACATCTTGGATCCACTAGTAGGTGAGCGTTTTTAATTTTTGTTACAAACATTTACATGAAGGAGCACTCCTGTCTTTTCACCCCAAATTTCTGTTTTAGATTGCCTGGCATGTTCTCTGACAAAATAGAAATGCACTTTGTAATCCAATTTAGCAAGTGTAGTTCCAAGAATTTGTATGCGTGTTCCTAATTTTAGATCTTTCCTGTATTTCAATTGTACTTGTTTTATCTATAAATCTAGCATCTGTTCAACTGAATTTGCAGCTGTCTCTCTTTCTCGAAAGGAAAAAAAATGGATTTTGCAACTGTACATACTTGAGATGTAGTTTAGTCATTGTTTGTTTGGAAGTCCGTCCTGCAACTATTGGCTATTGGCAGTTTCAGAACATAGTTTCTTACTTACGTTGTTAGGTTCTAAATTATATGCTTAATGGAGATTTTGTTATGCATCAATGTGCATGTGTTTGCATTATGTAATACAATTTTATTTGGTGAAAAATTTTTGGTACCGCCTATGACTCTTTGGATTTGGTGAAACAATCTGCAATATCTTGGGTGGGTTCAGAATCACTTGGTTTAGGCTTTGGCTTATGTTTACTACAGTAACTAACTTTTAAACGGTGCATTTTTTCAAGGCATGTTCTATAAGTAGATTGCAGTACAAACTATACGAGTTCAGCTATACCGACCAAAATCGCATGCAGCTATTTTCCTCTGCGTACTGCCTCTCGCGAACAGTCCAGAATTCAAAATTTTCAACCATCAATCATAAATCACAGCTCAAAAAAGTTCACCCCTTGTGCAATATGGAAATTGCAAAGGAGCAATAGGTATCTGAAGCTGACCTGTGTTTATTTTCTCCTTTTTGGTTTCTTTGGACGCAGCAAATTGGAAAGTTTTCAGGGGCAGATTGAGGGTCTCCGCCAAGAAGTGGTTAGATTCTTGTTCTCCAGAATCGCTTCCTTGCATGTTCATCCTTTTCTTTGGAATACACTTGATACTCCCATAAGCTTATAACACCCCTCTCATACAAAAATTGCAGAAACAATTGGCACGGCTGTGTTTGAATCAGCAGGCTGATCAACACACTAGGTAAGAGAGCCACAATCGTGCTTATTCTGTAGGCTTTTTTTTTTTGGTCTCAACCAAATGTTGCACATATGTTTTATTTGACTAGTTGTCAAGTTCTCATTTCATACCTTACCTCCAATGCGTTCAGCTCATGAACTTTCCCCAAAAATTAGTATGCAATATTTTATATTGCTCTATGATGGAACAAAGAATTATCATGTTAAATTCAGAAAATGCCAACTGAACAACACTGCCTTATGGCATTTGTCACAGTGTAATTCATGTTTGTGTTTCAGGCTAGAGCCAAACCATGAGCATGCCTCTGCCAATGAATCAAACACAAACATTCGGCTGCGTTTCCTGAATGATCTGAAAACTCCTATTTACACAGACAAGAATATAACAGCTGGGAATAATGCAGCTATCAAAATTGGCATGTTTGAAGGTGACAAGATGATAGAATCTGGCCCACTTTCCAAGGTGAAAGTTGAGATCCTGGTTCTCCGGGGTGACTTTTGCAACAATGGCCAGGACAACTGGACTGAAGAGGATTTCAACAAGTACATAGTGCAAGGTCGGAATGGGCAAGGATTTGTGCTGGGGGGTGACTGCACTGTGTGGTTGAACAATGGGCAGGCAGCACTCAGCCAGATCCGTTTCAAGGAAGGGTCATCAAGGACTCGAAGTCGAAAGTTCATCATGGGAGCAAGAGTTTGCAACAGTGAAAAGACCAGTATTCGCATTCAGGAAGCTGTCATGAAGCCTGTGACAGTACTGGATCGCAGAAATGAAGGTACAAATCGGACTTTTTGTCAGGTTTCTTGTTGCTATTGGATCTCTGGTTAAGTCTGATTGCCTTTGTTTCTTTGCAGCTAATGAGAAGAAGCACCCTCCAATGTTAGATGATGAGGTGTATCGTTTGGAAGAAATTGCCAAAGATGGAGCTTACCACAAGAGGCTTCAGAAGGTACATATCATTACCGTGCAGGACTTCTTGAAGGCTTTGAACAAGGATGCGAACAAGCTTCGTGAGGTAAAAAAAATGAAGTCTTTGTATAGTCCTTGTTTTGTAGCTGTCTGTTTGGTTTGTGTAATGTCACCTCAATTTCTTTTAATGTCACATCAATTTATTTCCATGCAGATTCTCCGGATGAAAAAACAGCACAGCTCTTGGGAAAAGATGGTTAGGCATGCTAGGGAGTGCTTTCTCGAAGACAGGCATGAGCTTGCACCATATCAGAATGAAGAGGGAGATGCGGTGCTCTTCTTCAACTGTGTGCACGATCTTGTTGGAGCAAAATTTCATGGCAATTACATCGCATACGGCGAATTTGATCCGGCTCAGAAGGTACATGCTAATCTCAGCATTCTACTGGCACTGATTGTGATCATCAACGTCTGGAACTTTTGATGAGCAGCAGATATGGTGTTCTGGTCGCAGGCTATAGCGAATAAGTTGAAAGAGGGCGCGTATGACAAATTGGAGGGCACTTCATTTGATTATGTAATGAAAGGAAAATTTCTTGAGCCAGTTTCTTCAAGTAAAAATGCTGCTGCTGGCCCATCCATTGTAGTGCCGGGTACATCACAACCAAATCCTGCTGGTCACCTCACAGGAAATCAAGGTTACTAGAATATTGGTTTCTGACTGCTCTTATATTCCTCACCACGCACAATAGTTTGATGCTCGAATTTGCTGTTTCAAGGAACTGCAGCAGCTGAAAACTCGCCCGGCGATGAGATCAACAAAGTAAATGGACCATTTTACCCAACTGCAAACTGTGATCCCAGTACCTCCATTCCTGATGATCTGAACATACATGATTACCAATGTACTTGCTGGTTCCACAATTTCCCCCTCTTATCTCTTCTTTTTCTGCAATGTCTTTTACATGAGGTGCATTGTATTGTCATTTTGATTGATGATATCTAAACTTTACAGATCAGGGAACACCGCTGATTGGTCAGCAGAAAATTTCAACTTCGCCTGATTGGCAACAAAATCTAGGACCGATTAACTCTCCTTGTGAAGAAAATGAGGTGAGTAAAAAATTGCGAAGTCCTCGCCTCAGTTCTTCGTGCATTCAAAATGCGACAATTCTTAGCCTGATTGCATCAAACAAAGTTAGCAGTGTTTGGTTGCTCATGAGAGTGCGCATATACTAGCATCGACAGTTTATGATTGTTGATTCATTTTGCAGTACTGGAAATACGATCCGCTGGGCAGCTATTTCGAAGGTATTTCTTTTGCACCCCTTCTATGACATATACAATACATAACAATTGGCATCTGCACGAACGGAATGCAAAAGATGCAATGCAACACCGAATTACCTGACAGATGACTCTCCCTTTTGCTCACTTTTGTAATATTATGTTTTTCAGTGCTTTTTTTAAAGTTTTTAAAAATAAAATAACCATTTAGATTTTCTTAAATTAATTAAAGCTTAATACGAATTTTTATAAATCAAAAAGATTTAATTTGAATAAAATAGACTTCAATTAAATTAAAATCAGTTTTATTTGGGTTCCTTGTGATGTAAAGAATTTTTCTGTATTTTCTCAATTTTTTCAGATTTATTTGTTATTTTCTAAAGCACAATTGAATTTCTTTCAATTTCTGAAATTAGAAAATCTTTAAACTCTTCTTGGGCTGAAACCCTAAGCTCGGCCCACCAAATCCCGTGCCTCGGCCCGGCCTGCCCCTCCCTCCGGCCCACCTAGCTTGCTTCACATGCGCTTGTCGCGTGTCGTCAATCCGCACTGCCTTGCCATGTGTTGGCCATCCAGGCCATCTCACGTGCTGGCTATCCGATCTCTCCTTACGCCACATGTCATTCATTGAGACGTGCGCGCATTATGCATCTTCCCTGTTCGGGTTCGCCATCGTGTTCGCTTCGGATAGCTCAGCCACGCCGTGGTTGTCTCGGTGTCCATGTCATCCCCGCTCCGAAGTCTGAGCTGTGGTTGTCTCAATCTTTTCGGTGTCCACGCCATAAAAGGGGCTGAGCCCTCTCGTTTTTCGCACCTCGAAGCCGTCGTCGTGTCATCATTGCCAATCGGAGCTCGCCGATGACTTTGCACCGCTGTCGTTTCTTTGCGCCGTTCGCCTACACCGCCATCTTCGTCCTCGCCGCCAGTGAGCGTCTCATCGAGCCCCGTCCTCTCTCTCCCGTTTGACTCCGCCGCCTGCCAATCACTGCCTCACAAGCCTCTCCCCCCACTTCGGTAGTTGTATCAACCGCTTGGTCATCGAAGCGACACCTCGATCCATGTGCACCGCTGACGCCAGCCCGTGCATCATCAATGACGTTTGTGTGTGCCACGTCACCAATTGAGTTCATCCATAGACCCTATCCACTGTGAACCGAGCCTATGACTTTTGGGTCCCATATGTTAGTAGTTATTGTTTTGTAGACCGTGAGTCAAGCCACGTCAGCAATCTGCGTCAACAGCTATGTCACCAATCCACGTCAGCCCTAGGTCCACATGTCACTGCCACATCATCACTTTTTGCTTATGTATCATGCTATGTGTCCGTCACGTAAGCCCTAGTGCCACGTCAACCAAGCCATTACATGTGCACTATTCCGTGCATCGAGTCCATAGTAGACCTCACTATTCCATGCACTCGGTCCACAACGTAGTAGATTTTTCAATTTTTTAGTATTTTCTCAGCTAATTAATTTTTCAAGCGACCGTTCTCTTTCATACGAACTCCAATTGACTTAATTCTTCTTTCTAAATTCATCTAAAATTGAACTCTATCTTTTGATTCTAGTTTTATAGTTTTGGATCTTATTTGGATTTTATTTGAGCTTATTTGTGTTTCATCTCTTTTCTTTCTCGTTAGATAACATCTTCAAGTAGCAGAAGCTAGAACTAAAGATCAAGAGTGTGTAACTGAGCAAAGCCAAGGCAAGTCGTGACCTTTGATCATGTTGAACATATTGTTTTGAAATCTATTATTTATTATTATATTTTATGTTATCTTGCATTGCCAATTTGATACAAACCTTATAACTGATAGTTATCGACTAATTTGATTAATCACTCAATTGATAATTTGAATGCAATGATTTCATTGTTACCATAAGATGAGTATTTATCTAGTGATGTAATACTAGTATCTAAATGGGTTGTACGTTTAATATGTTTAACCATGCTTATTATTACATTTGGTTCATCATCATATGTTGAATTGTGGTGGTTAGCCATAGTTATAAATTTTGAGTACCATGATGTGGGTTGTGTCATTGGTGTTGGCTATAAAAAATAGTTTTCACTTGGACGAGTAATCATGCAATAAAGAGAAAAGTGTGGTCAGCACTTTTTGAGATGTGATGTCTCGCTTGGGTAACTGTCTAAGGACTTAATTTTGTGTGTCATTAATTTGATATTTAACGAACAATCACATGTTCAGTATAAGATTAACCTGTCTGATTAATTTATGATATTTCAAATTCGATTGCGCCATTAATATGAAAGTGGTTATCGGTTAGATATTTTTATGGGCGCAAGAAAGAGCTCTTCGACTAGGCGGTTAGTCTTACTCGGTAGTGAAACCTTAGCGGGTGTAATCAGTTTGAGATTGAGCATTATAAAAGCCTTATTATGATCTTCTTAGTCGACAAGTCTAAGGAAACGTATTGTACTAGTGACTCTATAAGATGGTTATATCATATGGGTAAAATTGTGCAACCTCTGTAGAGTGTAATATTCGAATAGCTGTGTCCCGGTCATGGACAATGCTCGGTGATTTCACACAAGAGTTAGGTTTATACTAAAACTTAGTTTGGCTAGAAAGTAAGTTGGAAGTGGAGTGAATAGTTAGTTCATTTGTGGTTTATTCAATTCTTTATTCTTTACTTAATTATTTATGTCATTTTCATTAATATATTTTCAATCTATTAGTTGTATTTACATTAAATTGTTGCTTTCTATAAAATAATCACTCAGCCATTATTTGGTAAACCTTGTATAATTATAATTGCAACTTGTTACAAACAACTTGCTAAGTATCACTCATACTCACAGCTATATCCATAATTGCTCAGTTGTTGAAGAAGAGCTATATCAGCTAGAGTTACTAGAGGAAGGATTCTTCGCCTACTTCTCGGAGTAGGACTTCGCTTCCCAGTCAATTGTCTGTGGGCATGTCCAATGATTACTATAATTTTTTTGTTATTTTTCGCTGCTAGTTTTGTTAAGCCTGTACAGCTATTATTTGTAAATTTGACAATAAGGTCGCAACTCTGATAATTAATAATATTTCAGTCTTTCTTAGTTAATTGTGATCATGATCAATATTTCATTTATATTTCTACTATGTGTACTGACGTGATCCTAGACTAATGTAGAATACACAGAAAGTACAGATTAGCATATTCGGATCTCGACAACTTTCTTTGAGGATCAACTCAAGTAAACAACTAGACAGATGCTAGCTCCCCCACCCATCGACTGCGGCGCCTCAGAGTCATCAGCTTCTGCCCAACACGACCCTCCGCCGCAGCAACTCCGTCAGTTCCGAGAAAGCATGCCTGGGATACGCTACTCTGACAATCTACCTAAGCCTGTTGCTGAACCATCGACATGGCGCAGCGATCATAGGCCTGAACAGGAGCCTGCATTTCCAGGATCAGGTTACAGCAACTGTTAGTAAGCGAGACATACTGCAGTTCAGTTTAGGTTGTGTGGTGTTCTCACGTCATCGTAATTCAGGAATGCGGGGTGTAAGATATGCTGTTTTAGGTGGTGATATATGTATGTTCCACTGAACATCTGCCGAGGATAAGACAGGAGGTCGCAGGAGCATCCCGCAACAGGCTCACTGCAAAAGAAAAGTTCATAGGTTCGAGGGAAACCACGCTTTCCCCGGTGTATCCCCAGTTGTGCTCTTGTGCCGCAATCACTGCAGTACGTGTTGGAGACTAGACCAAATGAGCAGTGTGACAAACATGCGGTAACAGAGAGACACATGCGACAGTTTTCTGTAATTTGATTGGTGATGTTACCTGATGTGATCTTCCATGAAAATAGCATCCACTCTACTGTAAGAACAGGGTAATAGTGATAGTAGTGAGAACGTTAATACGAAATTTAATATACTAGAAAACACACTAATGCGATGCAGCCTAATTAGGCACATAAGTAGTATGGATTCCTGTAGAATCGTTGGCATTATTTTTCAGCCAGGTATACGTTTGCCATACTGGAAGTGGCCATTTTCCTCCTCACGCGCAAGGCAAACACAAGGGAGAAGAAACACAGTAACGCATCTCAATAGAAGCGCATGATCATTTTCAAAAAGAAAAGGTTAGATTTTTGTGCGATGGATGATCTGAAGAAAATGATCATGCGCTTCTATTGAGATGCGTTACTGTGTTACTGTGTTCGCACGGTAAAATGATTTTGGTGTTACTGTGTTTACGCGCAAACAGTGTTTCATGGTTTCTTTCTTTTTGAAAATGATCATTTTCTTTCTAACGCTTCTATTGAAACGCGCGGCAGGTGGTTGTTCGCACGTGTGCGATGGATGATCTGAAGAAAGAAATCGTTGATGGATGAATCATATGCATGAAAGTGACCGTGTGCCATAGCAATTGCCACAGTGCTTGGTACAGGAGAAGAAGATTTTAGATGGGCCCTCATGTGTAAATAAAAAATATCAAAACACCACCGCCTCATCAATAAAATATGATAAATAATAGATAGATATTATTTACCTCTTTATTTATTTTGAAATTAATGTTATTTTTATTGAAGAGAAAAATATAGAAGCACTGTTCAAAAATGTATTGCTTGTGACTCGGCCGTCTGTAAGCTTGTGGCCGGCCTGAACCTTGAGGTTGACCTTAAGGTCAGCCAGATCGACCCAAGGAAGCCACACATAAGGCCTACTTTTTCGTCACATTGTGGATACCTTACAAACGCAAGCACAGAATCTATGCACGAGGGCAGTGATCACGCAGGGTGCGTGTGAGGAGGGGAACCACAAGCACAAAATCTATGCAAGGCGATCGACGACGAACCAGGATTGCATGAAAATGGCCTGCTCTACACGCACATACAAATTATACTATAATAAAAAAAATAAATTTTGATGAAAATTTTCATGTAACTCATCCTGAGGTATCTTATAATTATTATTAGA
Source organism: Melocanna baccifera (assembly GCA_036346265.1). NCBI lineage: Eukaryota > Viridiplantae > Streptophyta > Magnoliopsida > Poales > Poaceae > Melocanna > Melocanna baccifera. The sequence goes on along the minus strand of CM070709.1, from coordinate 2,625,183 downwards.
ATATACTCAAAAGATAAAGAGGTATAACTTGTTTGTTTAAACGGTATATGAGAAGTAGGAATACATACTCCAAGGAGTATGCGTATATTTTTCTAGATGTATATTATAATTAACTGGAATACCATGGTTATATATATACCTCGATGCCATGAGCCATGATTTCAAATGCGAAAATTCAATCAAAATTTTGATATATTTTACAAAAATATCAGTTTTAGGGTATATACCCATCTACAATAATTCAAATAAAATACATAGCTTTGAAAAAATATACTTGAATTCAAAGTTTATCAATGATTGTTTATCACATGCTTTGTTGATTTTTATATAATCAACACATAACTAAAAACAAAATATCATAAAAATGCAAATTTAGTTTGAATATTAGTTTAAACTTATTTGAACTAGTTAGTAAACAAGTTAAATTTGATATCCAGAAAATTCCAAAATTTTTCGCCCACGATACCTAGGGAAATACTTTTTTATATCATGGCGGTGCCCAAACATCATTATTCCACATGTATAAATTTAACATAAATTTAGGTATATTTTTTAAAAAAATTTAGTTTTAGGGTATATATCCATGTACAAAAACTAAATAAAATACATACCTTTCAAAAAATATACTCAAATTCAAAATTTTCAACAATTGTTTATCACATGCTTTAATGATTTTTATATATAATCAGCACATACCTACAATCAAACTATCACAAAAAAGATAACTTTAATTTAAATTTATTTGAACTAGTCAGTATGTGTTGTTAAACTCGATAGAGAAAATCCCAAAAACATTCGTAAGCTATATCTAGGGAAAAATATCTTTTTTAGATCATGTTGCCTGGCCGGCGTACGTACATGTATGTACGACCTAATATTAATATCGTTCGAGACTTTTTGTTTCTTCTCTCTTTCGAATTCGCACGCCTGCGCACATGCACGAAACAAGCCACCATGCTCGACTTTCGATTTTCAAGCACGCTATGGAAATTATTATGCCCATAATTAATATTCGTCAGCATTTTTCATGCATGGCAAAAAAACTTGGAGAAAGTTTGCACTTTGTCGCATGCATGGCCCCCCTCGACTTCTCACTTATTTTTGTTTATAGTCCCAACTGCGGGTGCTAATTTCGACTTCTAAAAACTTCAGTTTCTAGTTTCAGTTTTTTTTCCACTATTCACTACACTATCCACTAACTCAGCTACAGTAAAAAAAGCCAACTACTGATGAAAAAACCAAAATCAAAAACCATCGCTAAAACGATCACCTCCTGCTTTTCTCATGGTTGTATACGAGTTTACGTGACGAGGCTGCACCGGTATAGTGCTTGAAAAACATAATTTAAATATATCTCTCGACAGTGCTAATTTTTTTTAGACTTCAGTACGTATAAGGAAAGTATATATTCGTGCTCCATAAAATTTTGATATCTAAACAAAATTCTCAAGTATGTGTTAGGAGGCAAGCACGTGTATATATACGTATGGTAGTATGAGTAGGATGTGAGTTGTATAGGGAGGCCTCCTTATACCCTCTTGAAAATGATGGTGAAGCTTGGAAAAACTAATGATCCAGGGAAAAACGACTTTACCATGCCGTGCTGAAGGCATTGGCACATCACAGCGCGAATATACCATGCTGAAAACAAGGAGAAAAAACATAGATCATCCAGACCACTTAAGGGGGTGATCGGAATAGCGATTTACGATCGTAGTTGAGTTAGTGGATAGTGTAGTGAATAGTGAAAAAAAAGCTGAAGCTAGAAGTTGAAGCCGAAAAAAGCCGAAATGATCACGGCGGATATTATAAATTAAGGTATGTTTAAATCGGACTTAGAAATTTTACATAAATCTCATGTGAAATCCATAGAAACAATTTCAGATAGCTTTTAGCAGTGACTTACTACTTTTAGCTAAAAATAAATAGTAGTATCTACAAAAAAATGATATTTAGAAGAAGTGGACGATCGGTGTAAAAAGTAATAGATGATACGTGCGAGTGACGAAAGCGAGATGTGAGGTGGGTGATGCACCCCTGCATTAATCTTTAGAGCGAGATCATAACAAAAAAAATAGGGAAGTCACTTAAAAAACTAAATATTTATGTTAACTTTCGATTTTTTTTAAACCAGAAGTTAGGTAGAGCTTGGGCCCGCTCACGATGGTGACTGGTGAAGGCTTTTTGTAATGTGCGGCTTTTTTTACTGTTCATGTTTTTATTTTTTCTGTTTTTTTTTTATTTTTTAGTTTTTTATATTTTTTTCTCGTATTCCTTTATATTATCCGTAATAGGTTAATATATTTTTTCTATTTTTAATTTTTTTAAAATTTAAATATATCAAATAAACTAACTTAATTATAATAAAAAATTAATAAACTATCGCCGTTCTGAACACTAGCTTGAGACCAAAGCTTCACCTATATCCTCCATTCGTCAAAAAAAAAAAGTTGAAAGAGCGCCTTTCAGAACATCTATAAATTTCCAGTTTCTCGACGAGCTAAATCGCAAGGTGTCCATTAACTGACCGCGCTGGAGTGCTTCATAAAAAGCCATCTCACCCCGACTCGCCGGCACAATGGCCGCCGCCGATCCGGACACCAGCTCCGGCGACCACTTCGCCGGCGGCTGCGGCGTGGGCGGGGACAGCGCGTGCTCCACCCCGTTTGTCAGCGCGCTGTCCAGCCCGGCCCGCGACGCGCCGTTCCCCGCGGCCGCCGGCTGCTTCTTCAGCGCGCCGGCGAGCCCCGCCCGCCGCGGCCCGGGAGCCGGGGAGGACTTCGACTTCTCCTCGCGCTTCCCGTCGCCCGCTGCGGCGGCAATGTCCTCCGCCGACGAGCTCTTCCACAACGGCCAGATCCGCCCAATGCGGCTATCGTCCTTCCTCCTCCGCCCGCAGGCGCTCCCGCCCCTCGCCGACATCCCCGCCGGTCACCCCTCGCCGCCGCCGGCGGCACCGGCGGACGAGCGCGGCCGTTTCCGGAGCCGGTCCGTGCACCGCAGGTCCCGCTCCCAGTCCCCGTTCCGCAACCACTGGCTGTCGCCGTCGTCGCAGCCTGCTCCAGCGGCACACACCTCTGAGCCGGCGGCAGCGGCGCCATCAGCGTCGCGGTCGTCGTCCTCGTCCTCGACGGCGTCGTCCGCGTCACCCTCGTCGTCAAGAAGTTCCCGCCGGTGGGGGTTCTTGAAGGACCTCCTCCACCGGAGCAAGTCCGACGGCAGCAAGCACCCCTCTCCACCCTCGCCACCGCTACCGCTGCCAGCCCCCAAGAGGAACCCCTCCCCGACGGCCGCGAGGGGCCGCGGGAGAAGGAGGTCGGCGCACGAGCGGCTCTACGAGGCGAGGCGGGCGGAGGCGGTGGAGATGCGGCGGCGCACGTTCCTGCCGTACCGGCAGGGGCTGCTCCTCGGCTGCCTCGGGCTCAGCTCCCGCGGCTACGGCGCCATGCACGGCCTCGTCGCCGCCGCCTCCAAGTCCAGGTCATGACGTCCTGACCACCACCGCCGCCTCCATGGACTCCTCCTCCCACCTTGTACTACCGTTCTTGGAGTTCTTCTACTTGTGGATTAGCTTAGTGTTTAGCAATAGTAACTACTAGTAAGTTTTGTAGTGGCAAGAATGATGAAGCCATGAACTGAAAAAAAGTGGTATAGAAAAGGGATTAATATGGGTTGTTTGATCTCTTTTGTAGTAATTTTATGGTGTTGTAAGTGTATACTACTGAAAAAAATATTTTTTGGGCTAATGCTCCTTGCTTTTAAAGTAAAAAAAACTCGAGACTCATGAGCTATTCAAGTTTGGCTCAATTTAGACTCAATTCGAGCTTTAAATAGCTGAACTCGAGGTTGATTTCGAGCTCACGAGTTTCCCGAGCCGAGCTCAAATAGTTCGTGAGTTTCGATTCGAGTTTAAATAGTGATACATATTAACTCTTACCGAGTTTACCCAAGCTGAACTCGAGTTCGAAATTTTCTTATTGTTGAAAATTAGTGTATATTTAAATTATTTTGATTGTTATCGAGTTTACTCAAGCCGAGCTCGAAGTCGAATCTTTCTTATTTTTAAAAATTAGTGTATAATAAATTATTTTAATTATTATCGATCTTCAACGAGCCGAGCTCGAGCCTACTCGAGCTTAGACCGAGCCGAGCTTGAGCCCAAGTTCAGGCTTGGATCCCAACTCGAGCTCGACTCGAGTTTCTACCGAGCTCGAGCCTAAAAGGCCAAGCTCGCTCGAGCTCAACTCGTTTACAACCCTACTTGCTCTTTATGGAGTTCTTTGGTTCATTGTTTGTGGTTGCTGAACTACTGACATTATAGTGGCAAGAAGCCAAGAACTGAAAATTTTGTGATTTTTATGGGAATGACTGATTTGGTTTAGTTGTTTACATTTTCTATTTTATTTGGTTTAGTTTTGATACTTGTAGATGTAAATTGGGAAATGTTTGTTTATGGTTGTGGGGAAATTGCATGCCCTTTTAGCCCAAATAGAAGCTGTTGTTTAGTTGCTGCGAAGGACGTAGTATTGATGAGAGCAGCAAGAACAAAGGGGTATCATTTCGGGCGCGATCAACTTGGCTGTGGCGATGGGCTGCCAGCGTTAAAAACACTGTTGAGGACTGTAGCATTTTTGTTTGTATTTGATTTTTTTTTGTGTTTTTTGATTTTTTGAGTTTTGTTTTTTTTCCCCGTATTCCTTTGCATTGTCCGCTCTAGATTAGCGTGCTATTTTTATTTTTATATTTTTTAAAATTTAATTATACTCAATAAACCAACTCACTACGATGTTTTGACACCATACTGTTGTTTTTCAAAGAAAAGCCAAAAGCCATCGCTATTCCGATCACCACCGAATCCTTGGTTTGGAAAAAATTATCATTATTCATTTTTCTGATCTTAGTAGGGTCATGTTAATATGGACAATGCTATATGGATATAATTACAATCCCTAAAGGGCAAATCTTAGTTAGATCTAGAGTAAGATCATGGATAGGAAGTAGTAACAGCGAGGAATTCGTTTGGTGTTGGACGGAGCAATGACTATACATAGCAAAGTCGGCTTGTCCTGTTATTATTATTGGGACTCTTCTTTTGAGTTGTGGTTTATAATTTTTAATTGAAATTTTTTTGCTTTTAGTTGTTTATAGGAGAGTATGAAGAGAGACACTTGTGTGCGATTTTAGCCAATCTAGATGAAGTTGCTACGGTATCTACTATAATTAACATCGACTTGTAGATCTCATCTTAAAAAGACAATCCATTTAAAATCAACATCTTCTATTTTGATCGCGCTAGAGCACCTCCACCCTGGTAGCCTTTTGCAACCACTGGACATTCCGTTCCAGTCTTGGTATGACATAGCCATGGACTTTATCAAAGGTTTGCCCAAGATACATGGGAAGTCGGTCATTCTCTTGGTTATTGACTTCTTTTCCAAGTATGCCCATTTCGTACCCTTGGTGCATCCATACTTTGCCAGCTCAATGGCGCAAGCCTTCTTCACCAATATTGTTAAGCTCCATAGTATCCCTACATCCATTGTGAGTGATCGAGATCCCATCTTTACTAGCAAATTCTAGTAGGAGCTCTTTCGCTTGACCAGTGTTCGCCTCCACATAAGCTCGGCCTACCACCCTCAATCGATGAACAAATTGAGGCTATCAACAAGGTGATAGCCATGAATTTGAGGTGTCTCATAGGTGATCCACAACATTGGCTTGATTGGCTACCTTAGGCAGAGTATTGCTACAACCATAGTTATTGAAACCGGACCGGTCATTGAACCGCTCGAGCTTCTGGTTCACGGTTCATTGGTCTTAGGTTCACTAATAGCTTAAAAATAACATTAACTCTCATATGCGTGAGCTTTGCCCACTTGGCTAGCGGAGCAAACAATCACGAGGTCTGGTTGACTCCCCCTCGCGCGCCGTGTTTTCGGGGTTTTAACTTCGGTCAACGGAGCAGTTTTATCTGGTTTATATCAAAATCAAAATTTCCCGATTTTGTTCACTTGTATAGCAGGTCTAATAGCGCTAATTAAACCCAGTCCGTCCGGTTTTCATATCTAGGGCTACAACATGACCTTTCACTCCATCCTCAAAATGACGCCATTCCAAGTGGTGTATGGCCATACACCCCCATCTTTGCAAACGTATGAGACCGACGAAGCTAGTGTTCAGGCAGTGGACCACTCTCTTCTTGACCACGATGAGCTCCTTCACGATGTCTGTGAGCGTCTCTTGCAAGCTCAGCAACATGCCAAGTAGTACTACAACAAGAACCATCGTGCGATTACTTTCAACATCGGTGATTGGGATGCCTCCACGACGTCTTTCATGTCAGCATATTGAAGAAGTACCACAGTGATCCTCCAGCGGTCCACCTGCTCTTCCGGAGATGCGCAATGGTCATGTGCTTACAGCCCCTTCGTCGGTTCTCAAGGCCAACCTACAACATGGTATCTACCATTTACTTTGTTAGTGGAAGTGCTATTCGGTGGCCGATGCTTCGTGGGTTCCATTGGACAAGTTCAAAGAAGCTTATCTAGATTTTCAGCTCGCTAATGAGCTACTTCACAAGGAGGAGAGATGTCATGTGGGGTCTGACCTACCGCTATAGGCGCACCACCTAGGAGATAGCCACACTCCTGCAGATGCGTAGAGATAAGTTTCCATGAGACCTCATTAGGATAAATCTGGAATTAATTCAGTTATTTAGAAAGCGATTATGCATATCACTTTTAGTTTGTTAAGTGATCCTTCCAATCGCATTCCTTATCTACAACACCACTATTTATAGGAGAGGTTAGTTTTGCTTAGGATTCAAAAAGAAATGAAGTCTCTTTTCCCAATCTCCCTTCTCCACGCCCCCTCTCTACAGCGGCTAGGAACCCTGGGTTCCAGCTCGCAACAGTAGTTGTCAGAGATGAGGAAGAGAGTGGCATGGGGGCATCTCACTGGAGACAAGGAAGAGTGGCATGGGGGCATCTCACCGGAGACAAGGAAGAAAGTGGCAGCAATGACGGTGGGAGGGCGAGGTGGAGCATGAGAGGATAAGGGGTTAGGAAGTGGTGGCAAATCTAGCAGCGATAGCCGTTAGAGATGAGGAAGAGGACGTTGCAGAGGCATCTCACCGGAGAGGAGGAAGAAAGCAACGACGGAAGGAGTAAGCGGGGTGGAGGAGGAGGAGGCAGGCAACACGGGAGAAGCTCGCCGAAACCGGAGAGGCGGTTGGGGATGGGGCTGGGTGAGGCTAGGTAGGGTTAGGGTTGAGTTTATATAGGGATTGAGGGGAGAGAGAAGGGTTATTGGATCTAGATCTAATGACTGAGAGAAGTGACTAAAATCTAGTAAATTTTGAGGCAACTAATGAATAAAGACCCATGAGACAGTAATACCTTCACATAATGTACAACACTGCTCCTTTCATCTCAGCGTTCTGTAAGCCAGGTACTACTTTTCACTGCATCGGGAGATCGCCTTGGACAACAAAAGAATAAGAACTTTAGCTGGGTCAGTGCTACCAAGCATGCTGGATAAGACTACTTTGGACATGAATCCAGGGGAAGGAGAGATGAATTTTTTTTTTTTTGAAGACTCAACGGTAAGCTAAAAAGCCCACATGAACATTATTGTATGCCTTGAGGGAGAGATGAACCTAAAACAAAAATGAGTATATGAAAACACTGATGCACGTAGGAGTAAAATTAAAAGTGAGATTGAAAGAACTTACATGGTAAATCACAACTGGCATAAGTTAGGGGAAAATAAACGCCAGAGGAAGCAAGGGCAGGTAAATCTGTAACAAAATATTCTTTGCATGGAAATCGAACAGGAGCAGATTAATCACAAAATATTGTAAGCAACGGCACTGCCGGTAGGATCGATAGCAGAGATGCGGAAGGCGTAACGGCGTAACCCTGCTTCAGCTTATTTAAGCTGAAAGTTGAAGCAGATTTAAGCTAAAAGTAACTTATCGACTTCTAATTTTAGTTTTTTTAGTTTTTTGTCTTTTCTTTTTTTTTATTTCTTTGTATTGTCCGTGATGATATAACTATTTTTTTTTCAAATTTTTTCTTAGAAAAAAGTTAACAGTCGTTAAAGTACAATTTTAACCAAAAGTCAGCTAGTCGACACAGTTGAAGACTTCGGTGCATTGTGTCCAGAGCCTTTTTTTACTTCATTGTGTCCGGAATTTTGATTGCTTTTAGAGGCTCTTGTTTTTAGAGGCAGAGCTTTGATTGCTGAGGGCTCTAACATGGAGGGAAGTTGACCCCTGCTTCAGATCTGATACATGGGTGGAAGAGAATGGGGAGAAGTAAAGGTGAAGAAGATGATGACGTGCCTCGATCTAGTCCATACAAAAAGAATTAAGGGCCCAGATTTGCTTCAATCCATGGGTGGATTTGGTTGATCAACTCCAGGTGGGCTCTGACCAATAAAGCTACATATACCCTTGTATGAACAACAAATTTAATTTGTAGAATGATGAATTTTATTGTAGCAACTACATGAACAATCTGCAACAATTAGGTACAGCAACAGTGGCCAATCAGTGCTCTTCATCTTCAGACCACTCAATCTACAATCACAGGGATCTCAGGACAAGAGGGAGGTAACTCAGCTTCAACAGGCCATTGACAACGATGGAAAGTCCCATTAGGTTGAAATTTGGAGCCACCGTATAGGCAGATTGCACCCACTGATGACAGTTCACAAAGAACTCACGCAACCGAAAATTTTCACCGTTGACTCGTTGAGCGGCTCGATGGTGCGCATCGAAACACTGGGGAAGCAAGGAGGGCTTGAAAGCACTTGTCATCCTAGGCAAAGGAGGACTATTTTTGTTTCTGCATGATGTGGAATGTTTATTTTCCAAGAGAACAGAGTTTGCACTGAATTGTGAGAATCCTTTCAGGAGTGGGCTGCCTGTAAAAACAAGAAGACAAGTATGGAAACCGAAATAAAAGATCAATGCCAGTTGAGAACATTACAAGGGACAAATGACTGCAACAAGAAATGAGGACTGCTGGACTGGGTTTTCTGATCCTTTTTATTTAGAATGTTCATAGTTCACTGAAAATCAAATAGAAGTAAGACTGCAAATAAAGTGCTTAACTTTTTCTTAGCTTGCGATTTTTTCCTTGTCAGTATGCAAAAGTTCAAAGCCACTATAAATTTTATGAAGTTTATCACTTTATGGGCATATTCATATTGGCTTATGCTTTCAGAAACAGAAGTCAACATGAAGCGCTATAGTTTCTATAAGCCGCTAGAATTCATCAGCCACTACTTTTCGCTTTCATATATTGTAACATACTTTGTATTTTATTACATCACAATTCCGTAAGTTGTATGGCAGTCCGAATGTTGTAGTACCTTTCATTATACCATTTTTCTTACATAATACACTACTATTCATCAGCCGTTTCTATCAACTACTACTATTTATTAGCCGCTTCTATCAATTACTATTATTCATCAGCCGCATCCAAAAATCATTAGCAAAAGCCAATACGAACATGACCCTATATTACAAGCAAATTTACAAAAACATAAAAAGAAGATAAAGGAAACATACTTATTTGTTCTGCAAAGTTTTCAGAGGGAAAAGCACAAATACATATCATTCTTGAAATGCAATTCATGCCAGTGAGCATAATCTTCGAGCATTGAGAAGGTCCAAATGCTTCATCTGGAAACACCATTTAACAGAGAACATTATATAGCTACAGTTGGCAACACTAATATGCATGGCTCAATAAAAAACAAAGAATGGGAAAAATAAAACATCACCAAAACAGATGGTGTGAAGCAATAATTAATACTGATGTTTTACATACCTTAGCAAAGATGAGGCTATTTTGCACCCTTCGCAGCAGGAGAGGGCAACGCTCATGTATCAAATAGCATGTAATTAACAAACCACAATTCAAACATTGACAACCCGGACAGCAATTTCAGACTCTATGATCAGATTAGAACTGCAACCGAACTGAGAATTTCTACTGTGGCATTTATTCATCAACCCTCCTGCCTCACTAAATCGACCCATTTTAGTAAGTGCACAAACAATTGGCAAATATGAATGATGATTGCTCACATTGCAGCCACTGGACTCCATTGCAAGTAGAATTTCTTTGACCTCATCAATTCTTCTTTCATCACATAGAGCTTTTATCAGGGTATTGTATGTGTAATCATCTGGAACCACACCAGATCTCAACATGACATTAAAAATATTTCGAGCTTTATCTACCTTTTTCATCCTGCAGAAACTCATAATGGGAGCATTGAAGGAATATGCATCAGGAGCAATGCCATCTATTTTCATTTTATGAAGAAGAGCAATGGCCTTATTAACATGCCCAGCTGAACAAAGCGCACGCACTAGTACATTGTAAGTATGAGCATTCGGTCTAACACCCCACTCTGCCATCTCATTGAAGCAATCAACAGCATCATCCAGTTGGTAGGTGTGACATAGCCCGTCAATGAGGGAGGTAAAAGTAATGATATCTGGCATGAACCCATGTTCCATAAGCATCTTAAGAACAGCCTTAGCATTATGGACATTCCCTAATTTTGAATATCCACTTATCAGTGTGTTAAAGGTAACAAGGTTAGGGAGGAAACCTTTCTCTCGCATCTCCTTGACAATCTCCACTGCCCTATCCACTGCACCTGCCTTGACGAGGCAATCTATCACCATGTTGTAAGATGTCACACTAGACAAGAGCCCATCCAAAACCATGCACTCTAAATAGTGATCTGCCTTTGAAAAACTCTTGTGGTTCAGTAAGGATTTGATGATCACAATATAGACATCAGATCCTGGATTCCCACCTTTCTTAATGAAATCATCTAGCAACTCACACAAAATGCTCAACTCTAGGGATTTCATGGCACAAGAGATCACAATGCCAAATGTCAAATTGTCAAGGAGATACCCCCTAGTGTTCATCTTCTTCACGACCTCGACTGCCTCTTTGGCCATCTCGTTCTTCGATAAGCAATACAGCACAGTATGCCACGCACTTGCGTGCAGAGACGGCTCACGTCCTAGCCACTCACTCAACATCCCGTACGCCCTGTCTCTTCCCAAGCACCGAAACGCTCCATGAACCAACGTCCTGTACGTAGCCTCGCTTGGCGCCACACCCTTCTCCTTCATCTTATCCAGCACACGAACTGCATCCTCCACCCTACCAGCATTGCAGAACCCGTCAACCAGCATCGTGTACGTGAACACATTCGGCCTGATCCCCGCGCCCTCCATCTGCCTCACCAGCCGGAGCGCCTCGTCGACGATCCCACGCCGGCAGACACCGTGGATGAGCGCGTTGTAAGTGAAGCAGTCCGGCCGGCACCCGTCCGCTGGCATCTGCTGGAACCTGAGGTACGCGGCGTCGACGGCGCCGGCCCTCACCGAAGCTGCGATCACCTCGTTGTACACCGCGGTGCTGGGCCTCAGCCCCAGCCGCGGCATTTGCACGAACACTTCGTGGGCGTACGTCGCGAGGCCCAGCCTGCCCCAGCTGCCGATCAGGGCGCAGAGCAGCTCCTCGGAGACCTCGCACCCGCACGCCCTGACCTCCGCCACCAGCGCTGCGGACAACACCACCGGCCCGCGCCGCCACAGCGCGTCGCCGAGGGCACGCCACACCGAGCTGTCCCGCGCGAAGTGGCGCCCGAACCGCGAAGCCCAGACGTAGAGGCGGACGCAGAGGAGTGGCTCGTGGGACGCAGCGCACAGCGCGCGGACGACGAAGCGCGGGCCCAGACGCGGCAGGGCGGCGGCAAACTCCGAGTTGAGCCGCGGGAACCAGTCCTCCTCGGCCAAGATCGACGCCGCTCGGGCCGGGTCAGCGGATTCGGCAGGACTCCGACCGGATTTGGTGGAAAGGCTGGATCTTGGTGGGATTTGGCCGGAGAGATTGGTGCGGAAGCGGGGGAGGAGAGTGGGGAGCCTCCTGCTCCTCATCTGGGAGGGAGGAAATTCACTTTTTTTTTTCTTTGGCGTGGTGTCTTCTTCTCTTGCAGGCGTTTAGGGGAGAGTTGCCATCGTGGAATCACTTCAAGGCGTGTTCTTATAGTTTGCGATTTATTAATCTAATAAATAATTATTATTATGAGAAATAAAAAACCAAAAGTAGCTGAAAAGATTAAAAAAAGATTTTGAGACCGCTCGGTTGAGCTAAATTTTAGTGGATTATGACTAAAATTACACTATAGTTGATTGAAATTACACTGTAGTTAACGGAAGTTTATTTGACGTAATTAATTTTTAAAAAAATCTAAAAATAGAAAAGAAAAAGATTAATCCATTATGTATAATGCAAACGAATACGATAAAAAAAGAACCGATAAAAAAGCTCACAAAATATTAAAAAAATAAAAATTACAAATAGTAAAAAATAAGTTAGAAATCAGAAGTCTAAATCTAAATGAGCGAGACCTTTTAAGTTCCTAGCCCTATGTTCCACCGCTTGGAACACCAGAGTTTTTTCTGATTTATGCAAAAACTAAATTGTTTATTGTGAAAGGCTTTAAGTTCCTAGCCCTATGGTCCACCGCTTGGAACACCGGAATTTTTTCCGATTTCTGCAAAAACTAAATTGTTTATTGTGAAATTCCTGTATTTCGAATGTTTGGGCCTAACTTTTGGGCAACTGAAGTTTAACGTCCTGGCTCAGAAAGTTGAGTATTATGTTAGGAGTAGCATACTTCGAGTTTGCTGTCAACTTTGGTTTTTGAAGAGGGGTGCAATTAGTCCTCGATAAACAAACCATCTTAACGATTTGTAGGCATATCTGAACCATTAATATCTCTAGATTAGATCCTAAATTATACCTATTCATTTGTAGGAGCGAAAATTCGGCGAGAACACGCATGGATCAGATGATTTGCACCATCAGAAAAGCATAGCGCACAAACTCATCAGCTTTATCAGACAAAGTTTTCAGAAAAAAAAAACGCCAGTAATTTTGTATGCATCAGACTTCTATGATCATCCTTCGGAATTCCCTGGAGCAACGCAGGGAGAGAAGTAGCTGAGTCAAGATCAAAGGAGAATTAAAGAGCTCTAGCAATGAAGTTTAAAGGATGTTCCTTCTCAGGATCACACTGTAACTGACCAAAAATCTAGCACAAGATATCCAAACTCTGCACTACTTCCATCACATGTGTACTGGCGCCATGAATAACCATGACCGGATAGCTCCCTAACACTCTTTTGTCTTGTGGCAAGGTAAGGTAAAACAGGAGTATCATCAGGACTGCTTAAAACTTCTTTCTTTTTATCCCACGCACTGGCCCTACTTGATGTACTGCGACAGCCACTTGAACCCGTCGCCATAGCCCATCTTGCGGACGATGCTGCACATGAACACCTCCAGGGGGCGCACATTGGATTCACCGAGGTTCACCTTACCCTTGCCGGTCGTGAAGTTGCTCAGCCCCATGTGGTAGCGGAGCTCCTCCTCGGACGCAGCGTAGGGGATGTCTATCTTGTTCCCCAGGATCAGGAAGGGGACGTTGGCCAGGGAATCATCCGAGAGGAGGGCGTCGAGCTCCTTCTTGGATTCGGCCAACCTCTCTTTGTCGTATGCGTCCACGAGGTACACCACTGCGTCAACCTGATCAAATGAAAATTGGAAGATACATCAAACAGATGTAAGAAACAAATACTTGTTGGTGCACCAGCATTCAAGATCATGGAACAGAACAATAAGAAGTCAGAATCAGATGGTCTGGAGCAGCAGAAGTGGCCATGCATGACAAGACTGCATAGCTTTCTGTGGACTGTATTACTTATAAGATCTATACAAGTCTGCCTTCATAATCTGTTAGACCATGTGACTGGTTCTAATATTTTTATGGTGATGAATAATTGACAACATTACTTAGCGTTGTTATGCAAGATGTGTAGCGTGTGTGGACTAATGTCGGTCAAGTTGAGAAGAACTTATATTGAAAAAGTGTTGGTTTAGTCTTTGCATGTGCAGGATAATTCGGAGGCGATCGTGGTCTATGGTGAGGACCGGAAGATGGCATTGTGCAAAGTCATAGTTCAGAAGGTCAAGGAAGCCGGAAGTGATAGGTGGTCGTGTTTGAGTTGAGGTGCGTGGAGATCAAAGACAATCGATGTGTGTCGAAGTTACGACGGTGCGGTTCGGAAGCTACGACATGTGACAAAAATGAAAAATCAGTGTTATGGAAGGGTTTTGAGTCTCTTATTTGTTGAAGTTGGATTAGAACTCGTGGGCTTAGGATAAGCCCAGGTTTTGAGTCCTAGATTATAAATAGAGATGGAGTTGAGAGACTAACCTCGTGGCTTTTGAAGATACTAATTTCGTGCTAGGGTTTGGGATGCCAAAAGGGTATTTTGTAGCCACCATGATTGAGAAATAAAATTAGATATATTCCAAAAATTGTGGGCGTCTCATTTTCCTTCGCCGAAGCAGAGACGCGTCCTCAGCATCTTTTCCGGTCTCATCAATCCCAAGACGCGGTCATCCTAGTCGCTGAATCTATCAAGTTAGCGGCTCGTTTCTCGGGCAGCACATTTGGGGTCTCCGCGCAGCAGTCCCAAGGAGAGCTTGGCCTGACAGCGTGCGACAGCAGTGGCCACAAGACAACAATTTTTTGGGGTTGCATCTAGATCGACACTTCTTCACATACAGGAGTAGGCATGGCTGCGTCTTCGCAATACATAGAAGGAACGTGTCCTTTCATCACAGGACTGGTCACATCAACCCAAGAAATAAAGGTTTCTTTTTCTAGTCTTGTTTCTAGAATAGCACAGGAAAGTTTCATTGATCTTTATTGTTCTTGCTTCTCACATCCATCAGACAATGCATACGTAGCCATCACATGAGCCTACTCACTGCATGCATACGTGAGACTTGTGCTAGTACGAATAGGTCATTGATGCATGTATCACTTCATTTTACATATATATGACACTGCATGCAGCGAGTTGATTGTTCAGTTAATCACACCATATAAAGTACTCTACAGAGTTTTTGTGTTTTTGTGTGCTTGCTGTGATCGGCAGGTTGTAAAAAAAGGTTCCACTGTAGACTACAATTATTCATCCTCTCTGATTGCCATCAACAATCCTACATAATCATATATAAAAACCAAACTAGAAAAGAGTATGCCCTAAGCTTGAACCTTAAGCAGCAAAATATTGTTTGATTACTTCCTTTCATATGCTCTTTTTGTTTCAAATTAATCCCAATGCTAACGAAAGGGCAACTACACCATTTAACATATCAAATAATAAACAGCAAAGGCTCAAGAAGCAAAAATATCAGCAATAGAACACAGTAGATATTCACATCAGACGTCTATGACCTATGCAAATAGTACAAATGAAAGACCTCCTTTAGCTTAGTAAGAACCAACTGCATCTAATATTCATACCAGAATTATATAAGGCAAGACATTAAAAAAACTGCTATCTGAAATTCTGAACAGGAACACAACAAGGCAGCATTTTCAGTTACAGCAGCTTGCAACCATCTGCTGGTAACTGGTAAGATAAGGAAACTAACAACATCACATGCCATGTAAAGATGCATATCACATGGAAAGTGGCATTTTAGCGTCCCAGGCAATGGAATAATGGTGAAAGAATGGCTAGATGTTGTTTAGACTTTAGTTTGTTCCTAGTTATATATATTATCCATATTATTGTCTCTTTGCCTCTCTAGTCTAATCAGGTTGGTTGTTGAATTTGTCTCATTTATATGGCTACGAGTTATGGCATGGCAATAATCTACAGAAGCAAGAATAGATTTCAATCAACAAATGAAACATCATACGAAACCCATGAGTCTGCACCCTAATTAGTTGCAGTTTCTAACTGGCCCTTAGCCATCCTTAGACTCCTCTTTGTACCCATTCCCCTCATTGAACCCTTCTTTTTAATCTTTCATCTCTTTTGCTGGCAATATTCCTGATTTCATCCTCTTACACCAAACTCCGCTGACCTACTGGTCTGGCACTACCAACCCTGTACACTCTCAGAGCTCATTGATTTCAGCATACCTATCCTGCTGCAACATTCTAATGCAAGATGTTTCTCTATGTTGTCATCATCAGTCTCTTCATCCAGCGTGTATTCTCTGACGTCAGTGAGGTATATCCACCACTTGATCCACTAAGCCAACACCACTAACTCATGAAACAGTACAGAGCTATTTTGAGGGGGGAAAACATTTACGATGGAAGATAATAATAAAATGGCAAAAAAATGCTAGTAACAGGAAGGTGTATGCTAAGAAAAAAAGAGAGAATACCAAATGACCACTAATATTTTGAAAGATGATAGTGAGAGCAAACTCAATTTGAAGCACCTTTTCCCTTTTTATGTATCAGTGATATATTATGAATCTTGATAGTACATCAACGTTGGATAGCATATAGGACTAGGCTACTTATGAATGGAACTACTAAATATCGGACATGAAAAGAAGATGATACCTTGGCATAGTAATCCTTCCACACACGACGAGCAATCTGATGGCCTCCTAAATCAAATGCCTTGAACTTGATCTTCCCAATGCTCAGCTCTTCAGAAGTCGGATACTGCGTAGGCTGATGCTGAACCAATCTCTGCCAGAAGGAACACAAACCCAAGTACAAGATAATTCAGCAAACAGAAGCAAAAGCACGAAACCATAGAGTTTTCATTTGTTTTCTATGTTTAACTTCAGTATATACAGTTTCTGAGCATAATCACCTGGTAACTAAAAGACAAGACTCATTAGCAAACCAAGTTGAACGACAAAAACGATCCTTCATATTGTTATATTGAAAACTGTTCAAACATCAAAGTATCAAACTAATTGAAGGTACAATAGAATGTAAATTGTGCAGAGGAGCATGTGCACCAGATCTAAATTGAAAGCCCCAGAATTAGCATCCTATCATTCCAGAGATCAACATGGAATCTTCTTATGCAAACAAGACTGAAACAAGCAAAGTCTCTGCTGTATATGGAACTTATCCAGATCTAGCAAGCATTCCAGTCAACAGGAAACAAAGACTATCTAGGGTACTTGTCCACCAACTCCTCCAAAAATGGGGAAATTTTTGCAACGCATACACTGAAATTCCACAATGATTTTTTTATTGAAATGCTACATGAAAAATCCTCAAGAACACTCAACCCTTCGGATGAACATCTACTAGCATAAACATTTCCAATTTCAAAATTCGAATGGAAACAGCACTCTTCAAATTCAATCTAAACAAATACACATGCACAGATATTGCACACGAACATCTATCAGCATCAGCAGAAAGGACAGGAATCACACAAGAGATTACTCCTAAAACTACACGGACGTAACCCATCCCGATCCAGAAATTCTCACAATTCCTCCAAACCTCGTCAAATTACCAATCTTTACCAGGAATGAAAGGCGCCTCAAACCGGGCCAGAACTCGACAATTCCCACAAAAATTCCCGGACAAATCACCCCAGCCATCCAATCCAGATCGCCTAATCTACCACCCTGAGAGAGCGTATAAAAAACATTAGAAAATAAAAAGGCAGCGATTTTTTCCCCGACCTCGTCCTTGAGCATGTGGAGGAGCGTGGTCTTGCCGGCGTTGTCGAGGCCGAGAAAGAGGATCTTGGCCTCCTTCTGCCACAGCCCCAGAGACGCCAGCACCCCGTAGAACCAGTCCACCAGGAACATCTCCGCTCCAATCGCCGGCCGCCGGTGGCCTCCCTCTCTCTCGCGGAGACGACGACGACGAGAGGGGAACGGATCTTGACGCGGACCCGCTAAGGAGGGGAGCAAATGGTGACGTGGCGGCCAATCCCGCCGCTGACCGGGGTTAATACGGGGTGGCGCCTGGAGGATGACACGTGGGGCCCGTGGTCAGGGGGGTTGTTGGTTTGGGAAAATACAGTGGGCCAGTATCTCGAGGATTTCCCATTCATTTACTATACATGGGGTGTATTATATGCATACCCACGTCTCAAACAGCGAAGCCAAAGTAGGTCCTGCTCACGGGCTCATGCTTCTAACTTTTAAAACACATCGATTTTTTAATTTTATATTTTTTACTTTTTTCTTTTATTTTCTTCTATTATCTGTAAATATATAATGGTATTTTTTCCTTTTTACTGTTTTATTTTATTTTTTATTACAACACTTAGAAAATGCTAACATTTGCTACAGTATATTTTCAGCTTTTATTATGCAAAAAAAGCACTATCTACATGGTTTTTTTCTTTTTATTATCCGTAAAGATATAACAGTATTTTTTTAAAATTGAATATCTTAGGAAAAATTAACAATCACTGTCGTGCCACTTCAGCCATAAGATGGCTACGATACTTTTGAATGGAGCTTTAAATACGTTTGGCTTTTCTGTGTGTTTTCTCCTCCGTTTCTACGAAGGAGCATCAAAATTTTCTAGGCGCAACCACCGTGAAAAATGCATTTTCAGTGGCCGAGTGGGAGGAACTTTTCTTTTCGAGAACTCAAATTAATCGTTGTCGAGATCCATCGTCACTAAAGATTTGCAGAGACCAGATGGGGAGAAAAGATTTTATACGCATGTGATTTTATAGACATGAGTTACCACCTGCTATGTTGTGCTTGTCGAATAATTGAGCACTTCGATATGTGTGAACATCATCGTATGACCAAGTCGTGATAACTCTGAAGTCTGAAGAAGACCACAAACCAAGTAATCAACCGGCTGGTCTAACCGGTCTGTGAAATTTCTACAGAGTTGACAAATCTTGACAGGCTTCCATGGGAAGGCACAAGGCAGCATCTTCTTTTCTTTTCTTTTCTTTCTTTCGAACCCTCTTAAGAGTCTAGATCCTTCCATTCCGTGTGGCTGCCTGTCTCTTTTGGACAGCCTGTAAATCGCTGCGGCTTCTTCTCCATTGGTCGGAGGTTTCCAAGCTGGTTGCAAGAGGGCGAGAAAGTTCAGATTTTTTCTTCTTCTTCTCTAGCTGAGATGCTACTACACAAAGCTTTCCAAGAACAAACAACGGCTAGGAGCTGTGCAAGAAATACATACCAGCTACCAAGATGCTGTGGTTACTGTGCATGGCGCAGTATTCTTCTGAGATCATACTGTGGGCCTGTCTGAACATCCATTTTGGATCTATGTGCTCGTTTTGTAGCATCATTCTTGGCCCAGGCTTCCAGCCTCCCATAACCTAAGATACCAAACCTCATGGCTTATATCATGGCACTTGATTATCTAGAAAGATATCAACCATTTTGTTTAGTGGTGAAACCAGTCTTAAAATTGAAAAATGAGTTAGATCAAGAGCACAATAGCCCAAAATGAACAGTTTCAGTATGCACAGTGGCTTGTACCACAATTCCTTTTTTCATCAAGTACTGTGATCTTGGCAACACCGACCTGAAATCTGACAAAGCATCAATTTAATATGTCAGAAGATCTTACACGAAAAGACTGTACTTACTGGTAATTTTACTGCATCTTGTGTTTTAGTAGTGCTGCATGTTTTTTTGTAGTTTCCCTGCATAGTCGGCATTGTTTCCTTGCTTTCTGGAAGTCGTAGCAGTAGGAAGTAGCTATCACCCATGTATTCAGCATAATAAATGGAAGGAAAACCAAAAAGCTATGGTTGGTTGCGCAGCAAAAAAAATCGTCTTTGCATTCTCTGAACTTGTGCTCTGCTCTGTCTACGAAAAACTCTCCCAGCCTAACGGACTGTCCATAGTCCGGCAAGGTTCAGAGAAGTGTTCTTTGTTCTCTGTTTTCAGTCTGAAGTTCAGAGGCAGAGTTAGAGTTGTTGGGTGCCACTGCTATCAAGTGGTATCAGAGCGGTTCATTACTGATCCTGAGGTGATGGTGCGTGGAGGAAGACCCATGTCCCCTACCCCAATGAGGAGCTCCGGCAGTAGTGGTAGCCGGCACCAAGGTGCTGGCTGCAGCAGTAACTTTCGTGTGATGGTCGCCGGTGGAGGCAGCGTCCAAGACATGGTGGCGCAGATGGCGCCAAGGGAGACGGGGGTGTCGCTGAGATATCCTGTACTCACGCGAACCAATTACAATGATTGGGTGCTGCTTATGAGGGTTAACCTTTAGGCACAAGGAGTTTGGGAGGCGATTGAACCGGGTGGTGCCGAGTATCGTGTGGATTGAATGGCACTGGCTACCATTCTCCAAGCGGTGCCTCCAGAGATGTTGGCCTCGCTAGCAACCAAGAATATGGCTAGAGCGGCATGGGAGGCTATCCGGACGATGTGCATGGGTGTCGATCGTGTCCGAGAGGCGTGACTGCAGGCGCTACACAGGGAATTTGAAGTTGTTCGCATGAAGGAAAACGAGATGGTAGACGATTTTTCCATGCGCCTGACTAGTCTTGTCAACAACATGAGCATCCTTGGTGATGATCTTGAAGAAGAGAAGGTGGTCAAAAAGTTCTTACATGTGGTATTGGAGAGGTATTCTCAAGTGGCCATTTCAATCGAGCAATTCCTCGACCTCAGCACAATGACAATTGAGGAACTCATCGGAAGATTGAAGGCCACTGAAGATCGTCGGAGTGGTGGTGAACAGGCAGATGGAGCTGGGCACCTATTGCTCACGGAGGAAGTGTGGCTTGCTTGTGCCAAGAGCAAACAAGGAAGTTCATCCCAATCCTTTGGAAGTAGGAACTCCGTGACCAATACCGGAGCTGTGACAAGCAATCAGGTCATGGAAGGGGCTCCTCTGATGGGAGGGACAGTGGAGCCACAGCTCCCAAATGTGACAAGCCCAAGGTAAAATGTTCCAGTACTCAAAAGTCAAAATTGTGCTAGAACAATCTCGGTATTTGTGATAGCTTATTCATGAAGTACAGATGTCCACGATTGTCCACCAAGAAAGGTGTTGTCCAGCTGCAAACGATTGTTCCCTTTCTCATGATTACTGACCAATACTGCTCCCTGAAAGGAGCTCCAAGAGGTGCTTTTGACAGTTAAATGTTGCAGTCTTGCTCAAAAAAATTTCAGCACCAACTGGAGGGCTCTGCAGCACAATAAGGTCAAGGGAATTTTATCCCATTGTTGAAATAAATTCATTTGCCCATGAAGGGAGAGGTGCCCGGAAGGTGACGGGCAATCCAGTGACCGGGTGTACAAATGACAAGCGCTCTGCATGCAACACATGGCCATCAGAATCTACACCGTTCCACTCAATCACTCCACCATACTTCACATCACCTCTGGTAGGGAACCGAAGAAACTGCAGTGTAGATGAATCTTATGTGTTCGTCCACTTTGAGGATAAGCTCTAACCAAAATGATGCTGTTCTTCACATCATCATTTGAAGTATGGTCAGCTGCCTTTCTTGTACAGTAATCGACTCTATTTCATCAATGTCAAAATAAGATGTTTCTCTAAACTGTCCCTTACCATTGATTCCTAACACTTCAAATTTTGTGCTCATGTCCCTTACAACGGAATCCCCTGGTAGTGTTCAGCCAACATCAGACATAGCGTATACACGCCAAGCACCATGTTTCGATCGCCCATAACCAGAACATAGTTTAATCTTCTCCCACGTTGGTGGATAACCTACACAAAGAGCTAGATATGTTTTCTTAACTTTGTGCTCAGTGAAGGCCCTCACTAGCTTCCCTGCAACCTTGTTGTCATTTAGCCCACTGGTATCACGATCTAGCCTGTTGGCAAGGTGAAGGTTAGGCTTAGTTGCTGGATCCCCTGCAGGTCATAGAAAGATTTGCCTTTATTTACAAATAGCAAAGCAACAATAATAAGAACTCAAAGACACACTAGTCACGAATTTAAATTGTGAAGATCTAGATGACAAAATATAGCAAGGCAATATTCTGATATTATATCAGGCTATTAAAATGTTGGATATTTGCTTGCAGACAGAAGGCAGACACATTGGAAATTTTGTTTCTCATGTCCTAGCCTGGCATCAGTTGCTATAAAAACTTGCTATCAGAAGGAATTGGTGCTAACCAGTGGGAACTCATTTGATCATTTCACAAAATTTTGGAGACCAGATAGGCAAAATGCCATGGAGTGACTATTATATTTCATGCAAGAATACTACAACGCACAGTTGCAAAAAGATAGATATACTCCCATAATATTGTCCATTTATTCCAATCTATATTCAGTAGAAAAATGGTCAACTTTGATCCTATACCCCCATTAGTTTGTGTTGACGCTTTCCATAGAATCGATTGGCTAAAGTCAACTGTCTTGCACTGTAGAAGTATCTATAGCTTAGACAATGATGAAACAGCACTCTGAACACCCTTCTGCTTTTTCATCTGCTATACATAAGCTCTAGTTATATACTTACAATATATACGATATACTTACAGTACATATGGGAAATGGTGGAATGGATTCAAAAGTTTCTCTTGTTCCATTGCTCAAATCTACATTGCAATTGTATTTTCTGTTATCGCATCATACACATTCTAACATTAGAATTATAGCATCATGTCGTACTTACTGAATGGGTTATTCGCTCGCAACTCGTAAGTTTCAACTTGTGGCCCAACCTTTCTCGTTCCCTGGAAACAGTTTGTACTTCATGGCCAATTCTTATCTGCTATGATCTAGCTAACCTTAGCCCTTGGGAGATGTGCAGGCTTAGTAGTTTACATGCTTTAAGATAATTCTTTACCCTCACCATACTTATATACATGGCTGTTGGTTACATCCATATTGAATTTTGGTCATTGGAAGTAAAACTGAGCCGTATTAACTCCTACGTTCTGAACTAGGACCATTTGGGAAAGAATTGACAATCAAAACTAACCAAGAAACTCCACTTACAGAAACTCAGTTCAAAGTGAATACATCAATATCCTATGAATGCGATGAACCAAGTCCTAACAACAACCACGAGACAGCTCCTAGAGTAATGACCTCCAGGATTTGCACCTACCATTCAAAAGGAGGGGGCGAGTTTTTGCTCTTTCTCTGCATGAATTCCCAATCCTGTTTGTTCTAAAGTCCAAACTGAACCAACTAAATGAGCAATCTTTTGGAAATGCTATCACTGGATATCTCAAGACAACAGGCTGCAGTATTAATCAAATCTGCACTCCATCATCACGAACAACTCATGAAATCACCAGCAAAGAGCTCGGCAGCATCGCATCGGCAAGATTTCGCAGCGCCATTGCCACCTAAAGGCGCGAACTTTCTAGAGCTCAAGAGAGCAAACTTTTGGGTGTGCCTGAGGCGGCGGTGGAGCAAGGGAGGGCGGAGAGGACGGCGTCGCAGTAGACGCCGGCGGGCTTGTCGACGGCGGCGATCCACTCGTCCTCGAACACAAGGGCGGCGGAGGAGTAGGCGGCGGAGTGGGCGGAGGCCGTCATGGCGCGCCGGAGCTCGACGTCCTTGAAGGCGGCCAGGTAGGGAAGGGACACCGGACACGGGTACTCCCCGGTCGCCGACATCGCCGGGGCTTGGCCGCCTGAGCCTGCGACTGCCGCAGCGGCGAGGCGGCGCGCGGGTGGTGGTAGGGCTCGGGGCGGGGAGGCGGCGCGAGGTGAGAGGAGGGGTAGTCTCGTCATTTCCACCCACGAGGAGGCCGAGCCCAATAATTCCTAAAACACACCAGTAGCATCTTGTGTTCTCTTCCTCTCCTCCCCAGCAAAAGAGGGCGAAACCCAACCAGCCCTAGCCTCCATCGCCGTCGCTGCCGTCTCCGGCGACCCTCCCACACCTCCGGCGTGTACCCCGTACGCTCTCCTTCTGTGGCGAGCGATTGCCCGCGAATTTGAAGCCCGAGCGCTGAGGTGGTGGTGGTGTGCGATTTGGGGGGAAAGGGAGGAGGATGGGATCGTCGTCGAAGGTGGTGCGGCCGGAGGAGGTGCTGGAGTCGCTCAAGAACGACGGCACCATCGACGCGCTCCGCATGAAGATCATCGCCAAGCTCAAGGCCAACGTACGCGCGCCTCCCTCCCTTCTTCCTCCTCAAATCTCCCTCTCCTGCTTGGCTGCTTGCGACCTGGTTCTTGCGTCTCGGCGGCGGCGGCCAGGTCCCTCGTGACGAGGGCAGCGATGGCGAGGTGGTGGAGTGGAGGACAATGGCGTGGAGTAGCCATGGCTATGGATTCTTTCGAGCCTTTTGTGCTACTCTTATGTTAACAAATCACTTCTTGTTGTGTGATATTGAAGCATTGCCTGGTTAGAAACCACTTCTTGCTAAAGGCTGTAAACCCTGTTTAGGAGATATAATCATTGGATGTAACTTTGTTCCTTTGCGAAGCAACCACGTTCATGCTTTACTATCCTGGTTGGCTTCACTGCATAAAACTGGTGGAATTGTGGGATCTGTGACTAAATTGCTCCAATTGAGTTAGTGCTTAGGTGTTCAAGTTATTGTTGCTTCGATTCATGTGAGTCAGTGTTGTGTTTCCCTTGAGGACTTTTAATGGAGAAATTTAGAACATTACTGCGGTTGGTTTGAATTAGAATGCCTGCTTATCCTTTGATGTTGTTAGTTGTTTACCTCATTGCTTGCAATGTCTTTTTCCCCTGATCAACATGAAATTTTCTATTTTCTAGCATCTTTCTTTTTCCAATTAACACATGGAAATTTTCTACCTAGTATGACAGGATAGTTCCGAACAATATAGAATATAGGCTTTTGAGAAGTGCTAGGCATTTCGTTGCTAACGGTTTCCTTACATTGCTCTATGTGGGATTCACATGATTGATGGAGTAGTGGGAACTTGGCGTTAACCTTTCTAATTTGATTTCAGGAGGATATGAAGAAAAACACTATGATGATGGTGGAGCAAAGCAAGGTTCTAAACACTCCTGGAGCTGAGAAAAAGACCAAAAGGGAGTTGTTTGACGCACTTAGGCAAGAATTGGAGTAAGCACTTTTCTTTTCTGTATAAATTACTAATGTGTTATCGCATTGAGCAAACAGGGTATGCTCAATGAAATCTTCACAGGAAAAGGACATTGTGTGGATTGGAGTTTGGTCTTTAGCGTTTAGACAGCTTTCTCTAAATAGTGCTAATTTTTGGATGCTACATAGAAAAAAGAACTGTATATAAGTTTGACTTTCTGAGCACACAAGATATAACTTGTTATGTTTCGTATATTTTAGACTTATGGTTGCACTGCTTTACATTGGGGGGCCATCAGTCCTCACAAGATTCAATTCTTAGTATTATCTGGGTGATGCTACCACAAATCATAAATTCTTGTGCTACATCCGCACCAACATCTCTTACCATTTGTTTAGATATATAAAGCAAATTTTAGAGTTTTGAGAAGTATAAAACTAAGTTATCTCAACATACTAGCCATTTCCCTTCAATGTCTACCTAAAACCAGTTTCATGTTTGAAAATAATGACATGGCAACTTAATGCCCCCAAGTATCTAAGCAAGACTAAGCATGTCGCTCAGATACAATTTATATCTAGTATGTTTACTATTAATTTTAGGCCGACAAGAGTTCATGTTCAAAGCCAAGGAATGTGGTATAATTAAGCAATTATCCATAGGAGATTAACTATGAACAAGTGTGAATATAATTTGCGTAATAAAGTAAAACATGCAATTTGATATCTTCAAATAAAATAATTTGCATTTAAAAGGCAGGCGCGGTATGATCAAAGTAATGACTTGCCTCGCTCAATTTACCGCGGCCTTGATCTTACTCAAAGCCTTCTCATTCGATGGTCTTGAAACACTTGATCTTCGTCTGTATCCGAATCTTGATCTCGCTTGATCTATCGCCTCTTCGACACTCCTACTTCTAATTACGTGATAAATGATCGAAATCCAAATAAATCCAAAGAACTTTAAAGTCCAAATAAATTCAATTGAGCTTATTTAAGTTTTGCTATGATTGAGGATATGAGAGAAGATTTAGTGAATTGTGGGATGTTTGGAAACGTCAAATGAAGTTTGAGCGAAAGGAGGAAACAACAGAGAAGCTCTTACATTTGCTAATTGAATTAGTTTGGCAAAACCAAATGGAAAATCCAGGAAAATTCAAATAACACCGAAATGCAATAAAAGATTTAGATTTTCCGTAATTTCAACATTTCCCATATTTGGAATATTACAGCACTTCAGAAGATGCATGCATTTGTCACTAAACTACATTTTACCATTGTCTCCTGCTCTTTTTTTTCTCAGCTTTCTTTCGATAGGTCCCCAACTTAGCCTCAAGCAGAAGAAATAATTTATCAAACCTAAAAAGCAGCGCTAACTCGTTTATGGAATGCAGAACTCCAGTCCTTGAGAAAGCTTCCAAGGCGGTTTGGGAGCTGATACTTGACAATGGCGGACTAGGGAAAGAGATCACTGAGACAGTTGAGAAAGTCTTCGGCCGGCTCAGCGGAATTGACATGATGCCACCTCCGCCTTCAAAATCTGGTGCTCACCGCCATAAAGAAGGAAACATGGCTGTAGAGGAGGGTGAGAATAGCAAGGAGATGGATGGCTCTGAACCATCATCAAGAAGGAAGAGGCCATTCAGTGACATCAGTGCAAAAGGAGCAGGTGCTGTACCAAATGGTGGTGCTACAGACCAGCATGATGAGTCCGAGGAGGGCAACCAAAAGATGTGATGCCATTCTTCCCTTTGTTGTAATTTTTAGTTTCTTGCAGGCTAAATTAGCTGTGGTGTTTTCTTGGCTGAAATTACTGAAAAACCCGTGCATCAATATAGGTCACAATCTAGGGTTGTATGATATGTGCTTATGTGATCTCTGTTTATACCAGTCAATTTCTGTAAGTGACTTATACAGGATGTTTCAACTTTGAAGAGAGCTAACTGTCTCTTCTGATTGTAGAACAAGTTGGCTGACTATTTTCTTAAAATTGTCTTGAGTTCTTAAAATTATCTATCTGCCTTGTCGGTGCCGCTGCTGGTGTTGGCGGAACTCGCCCTCTTCTACCGCCGCCGCCTCCCGTGCCTCCTTGTCCCCGGCACTGCCTCCACCAATGCCCGCCATGCCCCATGCTGAGACTTCTCGAAAAGGGATGCGTCCTTCCATGCCTGTGTTTCACGGAGGCAATGGCATTAGGCGTCGTCTTCGCTGGAGGCCGTGGTTGCAGGCGTAAACACGCCGTAGACTAAGATGGAGGCGGCAGCACATAAATCTTGGAGCACATCCAATCCATGGTGAGAAGGCATTGAAATCCCAACAATAATTATTCTGCTGTAATTTGGATCCTTCATTTCACTCATCAAGCATCACTTCTTTTTTTTTAGAGATGCACATATGTGACACCACACACGTAAATATGTCTAATACATAACATATGCAACACCACACATGTAAATGTGTCTAATACATACTCTAAGGCAAAGCGAAGATTTAAAGTCTCACAAAGCATGGTTACATGTTTTAACTCACTGAACACACCAACAAAGTGAAGTTCTTAAGTCTCACAAAGCATGATTACACATTTTGACTATTGAACACACCAACATATGTGTACTCTGAGAGACGTTATTTACATAAATAGTATTGAAGAATACTATACGAATAGTATTGTTTATATGAATAGTACTCTCAGTGCCTTAAGACGACTATTTATATAAACAGTACCTCCGAAAAAGAGGCGCACTTGTGTAAAAATTTTAAATAATCTATTATTTATTTCAAATTACAGTATTATACCTTTTTTGCAGTTTTAACCATTTGTCATTTCATAGTTGGACAATTTGACTTAATCATCTAACCATTGGACAATACGTGAACAAATCACCAAACCGTTGAATGACTAGTTCCTATCGCCCAACAGTTGGACAATAAATCCCTAATCATCCAACCTAATTGAGCAACTAGTTCAAGTCGTCCAAAGTTAGGCGATTTCAAATAGTAATACAATTATTTTATTAATCCAATGAAAATATTTGTGAGGAAGGATAAATAGCAATTTTTGTTGATAATACATTTCAATGGAACGACGGAGCGTCAGTGTCACGTACTGGATCGCCTTTCAACACCAACAAGATGGCAGAAATTCCCAGTCTGAACTTACGACTGAAGGGTAATTGAACACAACAGAATACATACACTTCAGTGTCAAGTGTCAAACAAGGAGTGCTAAAGAACAGAACGAGAAGGCTCCTCCTAAGGTGGACAAGAATAGTGGCTCCCTCTTACTGGTACAATTTTCACAAGCTTCTACCCAGCATAACATCATTGACATCATGAAATAGTTTGTTCACTATCACTAGAACTTTTTCCAATCTTGTTAGGCCTCGATCAATGGCGTCCCTCACCCTGGTCACAAATCATGGAGCTTCAAACTCTCGATGTTCTTCCATATCCTGTGCTCATGATGGAATGTTAGACGGTGATAGATTCCCGCATCAGGCGTCGATGAAGTGGATGTCGAAGGTGTTTGGATGGATCTGCCACACGTTCAGGGATGCATACTCCTCCAAGCATTCCTTCAGTTGAGCCTCACTATATCCCTGTTTTTACATACAGATCATCTGGTTAGTAATCTAATCAGAGTTGCAGCATTGGTACCAGTTGGTGTATGTAGAAACTGTACCTTTCTGGAGATCAAGTTAAGAGCGTTAGCATATCTCACATCCATGCTGTTCGTCCTTGCAGCTTCGTCTCTCAGGACAGAGTATATGTCAGAAATCGCATCAAGGCCAGACCGCTGGCGGTCATCTGAGTATAAAGAGTACTTTGACATCTGCATCAGCCGTAGTGCTTCATCGATGTCACTCTGAGCGATGTTCTCCGAAAATCTAAGCCTTGCCAAGGCCTGAAACAAGGAAAGAGAATCATGTTTACAAAGAGTAAGAGATTTTCATATGCTAGTGTTTACATACAAATACAGTTTAAGTTTACTTACAATAGAAATACGCAGTATGCTCAAAAGTGTCCTGATAGTTGTGTAGGAATGTGGTGCATTTGATTTTGCTTCCTCTTGGCGGATGCTGGAATAGGCACTTGCAATGTATTCCTCAAGCTCTGGAGGCACAGAAGGAACAACTCTTCTTGCAGCAGATATGTATGCTCTGTGATCAGATCAAGATTGTTAAATCATAAACTACTAGAGAATACAGAGATAGTAAACACTGCACAACGCTTTTATTTTGGCCTGCTTGCTTCTATAATTTCCCAAATTATACCACATTGATTTCAACCTTCAAGAGCATAAGAGCTTCCTGCAACTAAGGTAGAGGTGGAACCAGGCCTTGAGCTACCTGGGCTATAGACTGAGGCCTACATCAAAATCCCATGAAGATTCTCTTGAAAAATCACCAAAATAGGTTTGGCCCAAGAACAGCTAGCCCATCCCAGGGCTTGGTCTGTCTCTGGTTTCACCCCTGAACTAATGTGTATGGAATGCAACGTTCTTCTAGATTAGGGCAATTCAAGTAACAGTCCTAGGAAGAGTGTACTTGCCTAAGAACAGATGGTTCTAGTGGTGTGAACCCAAGAGCTGGTGATTCAAGATTTTGATGTACATGAACAACATGTCTTGCCATCTCGAGATCACTTTCCATGTCTGCACGATCCAGGATCAACCAAAGGAGGTCGAAACGTGACAGAAGAGCTGGAGGAAGATTTATGTTTTCAGCTGGTGTCCTCCTCATATCATACCTTCCCCTGAAAGGTTAAGAAAAACTTGCCTTTGTTGCAATCAACATAATATTCCTAGTTGTCCATTAAATAGAAAATGTTCAGATCAAATCTTACCATGCTGGATTTGCAGCAGCCAGAATTGCAGTTCTTGCATTAAGAGAGGTGGTTATGCCAGCCTTGGCAATGCTTACTGTTTGCTGCTCCATCACCTCATGAATCGCTGTCCTGTCTGACTCTTCCATCTTGTCAAACTCATCTATTGCGCAAATACCCATATCTGCCAGCACCTGAAACCCAAGAGCTTGCATTATGAGATTAATCATTAGTAGGATGGCATAACTGCACTATGAATTTTGTAGCCTTAGTTCAGCTATAGTGTTAGGAGAATGAATTTTGTAGCCTTAGTTCAGCTATAGTGTTAGGAGAATGAATTTTGTAGCCTTAGTTCAGCTATAGTGTTAGGAGGCAATTCTACACATGATTGGAATGAAATGTTTGCTACCAGTAAGATGCATGGCTGAAATCTTAACTGGTGTCTAAGCAACTTTTATCAACAGATTTTCTGAACAGCTCAAGTCAGGACTTGTAAACAGACAGGTAGACTTGCTTACAGTAGACTGGCAACTCAAAGAAATACAGTGCAAATGTCATCATCATAAGATCTGAATCCTACCAGTGCTCCTCCCTCGAGGACAAACTCATTTGTAACTGGATCTTTCTGAACGGCAGCAGTAAGACCAACACCACTGCTCCCACGCCCTGTGGTATACACTCCTCTTGGAGCAACATTGATGATATGCTTTAGAAGTTGACTCTTTGCAACACCAGGATCTCCCATTAGGCATATGTGCAGGTCTCCTCTGATCTGCATGTTCACAGAGTAATGTTGAATATGTGAGCAGTTTGGAGAAAGCAAAACTTTATTGTGGAATGCAAGTCATTCCAGTTCCCAGCAGTATGCATACCTTCATGCCATCTGTGAGCTTCCGATGAGGTGCACCAACAAGTAGCAACAGCAGTGCTTTCTTGACGTCTTCATGGCCAAATATTTCAGGTGCCAAGGATCTCGACAACTTATTGTAAATATCACCATCCTCAGCTAACCGGTCAATTTGTTGTTGTTCATCGCCTTTAAGTTCATATCTGCAATAGTTTACACAAATTGCTAATGTCAAATGGCAGCTGAAAACAAGGTGAGTAGGTTGCATGACAAGAGGTTGAGATGCTTTACTCTTCATATTTTTTCTTGAAATGGGTAATAGACATTGCTTCCAAGTAGGTATCAGCAACCAATCCTGCACGCATGGCTCGGAATCCATAGTAAGGCATGGGGAGGAAAATGCCTGACATCTCAACCACATCTCCAGGTGCAACCTGTTAATGACAACATTTAGTACTTGGAAATATTACTGAATATCAGCATTTAGTTACTGAATATTGAGTAAACCAAAAACAGAAATCTTAATGCAACTTTCTTTCAAATATACCCTTGGATCTAATGGAAAAATAGTGATTTCTATGGCCCCAAAGCAACACAAAGAGAACTGCTCAAAACAAAAGTTGCAGTTCACTTTACCTTTCTAGTCAGCTCTCCTCTAAGATGAACAGTCAGAGAACGTGGGATGTGGCCCTTTGGTACATGCTCTGCTAACTCTTGGAGCTTCACCTGCAAGAAAATGTTGCATTTTTACGATTGAGTGGAATCTGAAATGCTTAAATTTGGACCTGTTTTTTTCCCATTGAAGATAGTCTTATTAACCAGATTGTGGAGAAAGGTTATTACCTCCTGAAATTTCAGAAATTTTGATGCCCGCAGCTGAAGGATTAGATTCCCCTTTGTCTTGTTCAGCTTGCATCTTTGAGATGGGCATTCAAAGAGAGGCATAAAGACTCTGGCAGTCACTTCCTTTCAAATTCAAAACAATAGTTTTTGAACGATCACTATAAGTTTTCCTCCAGGAGCCTCCTATAAATAAACCTCAGAATACAAACAAACTACTAGTTCCACAGCTCAGTAAAGACAATAGTACATTAATTCTACCATGTACTAAAAAAATATCATCCAAAATGTTCACAGGAAATACATCCTAAACTAGTATGGGATGACTGTAATACAAGGTCAACACATAGGCGTCAAGAAGGTTATTAAAAAGAGAACCTGGAAAAGAGACGAAATACCTGGTATATCTCAAAACCACATTCTTCACATGTATAAACAGCAACTTGCATTAAAGGCTTCACATCTGAGCAACGAGTCACAATTCCAGATATTTTGACAAGCTGCCCAATGTTGGATGCCTTCACTTGCCTAATGGTGAGTGGAGTCACCTTTGAGAATGCCTTGATGTAGACCTCACTGTAATGTCAAAACCACTTCATATTTAGATAAAATATCAACACATCCCCATAAATGGATAGCATTAGAAAAAGCATATGTAAGAGCGCCAAGAAAGTTTTAGCAAGAGCATACGATGGTAAATGCTCAGATTACATCGGAATATCTTATCACATTACCCTATTACAATATCCATGGAAGCACAAACTATTGCAGGACATGTTCCAATTCTTTGCACCTGTCAGCTCGGGGATGCTACTATTGTTGACATGGTCTACCAAGCCAGATATGGCTAAAGTATCTATCCACACGTCGCACGTCATCTTTCAAAGAACCGTTTAAATTCCGTAATATCAGCAATAATTTGCTTGCTTAACTTCATAACATGCAAGACTCTTTTCCTTCCATGTGAATCACAGCCACCAGTCCATTTTGCTAACAAATTTTCCTGAAACTAAGTGCCATGAGAGATTTTTAGGAGCAGTACACTCACAAGAACCGTTTGATCTCCGGCGGCATCCTCTGGAGAGGGTCCGTGCCGTCAGCGACGCCGTCGGCCCCCTCGTCCACACGCTGCGTCATCAGGATGTCCCGGTCCTCATCGACGGTGAACGCCTCCGTGGGCTCCGGCATGAGCTCGTCCACGGCCTCCGCGAACAGCCCGATGTAGCGCCTCGTGTTCTCCGTGACCCTCTGCAAGAACTCCTCGTCCACGTCCTTGTACTGCGGAACGCACCCAATTTCACACCCAAAATTAGACCTTGCACCGCAGATTAGCTCAAATGAAAATTAGATCTTGTCGAGGTGAGAAATTCGTACGTGGAAAAGGTCGTCCAGCTCGATCTGGACAGCCCGGATCTTCCGGTTGGCAACATCTTGCTGGAATTGGAGAGAAGAAAGGACCGATGCTTAGAGATCAACAAACCAGTGCGAAATAACAACAATGAAAGATCTTTAAGGCCCTAGAACACGAGATGGAGATCGTTACCAGGATATTCAGGTACTTGGGCTCGCCGTGCGGGCCGGCGAAGTTGGTCAGGAAGTCCTTGGCGAGCGCTTCAGAAACAAACAACCACAACGGCGTCACGAGATTGCTCTAGAAGCTTCCAAGAACGCGAGTAAGAGCCCGCGGGAGGCGGTTCCAGAAGTTTCTGGAAGGCGTGCGCGCATGAAACACATACCTCTGTCAGCGGTGAAATCCGCGGTCTTCATCCCGGCGGCGGCGCCGGCGGGGACGTGGAGGCGAGAGACAGAAAAGGGAAGGGAAGGGAAATGAGAGGGTTTGGGGGCAACGGCGGGAAAAGAGGGATGAGAAGAGGGGCTTTGGCGGGAATGGAGGGCGCGGCTTGGCGGGAAGCTTAAGTGGGCCGAGAAAGTGGGTCGGGTTTGGGCTTTTTTGCCCTGGAAGTGCAGTGAGCTTGCGCGGAGCGGTGCAGTGACGTCGTTATATTAGTTTTAGTTTTTACTGATGATTTTTTTTGCTGTGCAAAATATAGGTAGGGCGGAACACAAGCGTGAAGTAAATACTATTACCTTAAAGGTAAAATAATCTCTGGTGAAACTATGTTAGTAAACACTATTAGCTAAAGACAAAATAATCCCTGGATTAGTTACTTCTATATTTGATTCTAAAATCATTTCAATGGTACACCATTCTAACTAAACAAACATTGTTACTTCTGAATGTCCATTTTTAAAAGAAAATCGACCCAATTACACAAGAATATGGTAGGAACTACTTGGATGCTCATTCATTAATTCCATAAACTAAGAAACAACGCTACAAGCAACCATTCCAAAGAGAAGCAAAAACCTCTTAGAAGTCTCTTAATCACACACCATATGATCCTAGCAAAGGAAAAGACAACACCTGGTAGGCTAGTATTACTAGCAAATCAACCAACAAACAAAGAATAAATTTATAATCCATCTAGTTTTTGACTAATTACTTCAAATCTAGCAAATTAACTAACGAACAAAGAACTAAATTTATAATCAAATCTAGCTCTTTATACCAATTATCTTTGGATTTATGGTTCTACTTTTCGTGTTGTGGAGGAGGCGCCATACCCTCTGGCCTTTTGCAGACTACAATCTGCCTCTGCAGAATGCCCTCACGAGTGGCCAAGTCCCAAGCGCCCGCATGCCGCACCGCCGCATCCTCCTAGTCCCCAGATGCCGTGCACGCCTGCCGCCACGGCTCGCCTCCGCGGCGCAAAGAAAAACCGCACTGCTCAGTCTTGGACCATTGCTAGAGGCAAGTCTGCTTTGCCTATTGGGAGTGAGAGACAGTGAGAAATTTTGGAAAATATGCATGAGATAAGGCTCTGTACGTTATTAAAACCGGATCGGACCGCCACAATCGTTGGATTGTTTCTGTTACACCCACCTCATGCACTAGCTCTAGTGACCAAGTGAGCAAGTTGGATGTTATGATATATAAGAAACTTATTGTATTGTTACGTTATATTATACCACCGGTTGGACCGATGAACCGGTGAACAAGAAGGTCGATCGGTTCAATGACCAATCCGGCTTTAATAACTATGCCTACGGCATTCTCTTTGACAGTTCGACTGGCAGTCGGGCGGCACGGCCATGGCAATGTCAAGATGGAGGCGGGGGGACCCGCGGCGTCTACCTCGGACGACCACCCATGCTCGCCATATTGGTAGATCCGCCTATGGCTAGGGGTGGATATCAAGCTGGCTTAGCTTGGCTCAACTTGTTAGGTTAATGAGCTAAAAAGAGGGCTTGGCTGAGCTCGTTTGGCTCGCTTAAATTTGAATTGTTTGTGAGAAAATACTCGGCTGCAGGTTGCTCCAAAACATCTAAACTAAGACAATATGCTACAATCCACTATTTCTATTGTATTGCTTAGTAATATTCAGGTTATGTTCGGATTAGGGATGCTTCTAGCAAAATTTATTTGGAATTTTATAGCTTTTGTATAGACACAGCTGTGAAAAGAACTTTTAATTCTCCCTTGTTTCCACCACACAACATCCCTCGGTGCAAAACTAATTACATGCAAGTGGATCCAAAAATGCTACTAATAGAGTTAGAAGATTACATTTACCACACTGGGAGATCTTCCATGGCAAGATGGCTGGGTGAGCATGACGACACACATGGTAGCGAGGAGTGCCACCATGAGTATCTTACTTAGGTAACGTGGCTCGCGCTTTGGATCGAAAAAGTCCATTTCTGCGAATAATATGAGTTCAACAATATACAGACCCAAAATCCCTAACAATCAGAGAGCCACAAGAAAAGACACATACTATTATGACTGCAAAATCAAAATTCCCAATTACACAAGCTACAATAGGACCCAATTGGGTTGAGCCGAATGAGCCTACCAAGCCTAGTGAGCGGCTCACGAGTTGGCTTGGCTCGACATGGTAGTAGACCGAGTTGAAACCCTAGCTCGGCTCGACTCATTTATGCCACGAGTTGAGCCAAGCCGAGCCTTCAACGAGTCGAGCTAGCTCGCGAGCCTCGAACGTTTTTTGCCACTTCTAGCTGTGACTTATGGTTTTGGCTAAAAATGAATGGTAGTGGCTGAAAAAAGTGACTTTGAAGAGGGGCGAGCGGTGCAAAAAGTGAGGAAGAGATGTGTACGTGTGCTAGAGTAAGAAAGGTGGGGTGAGTGATGCACCCGTGACCTCTGACTTATTCTTGGAGTGAGACGGTAGCAAGAGGAGTGGAGAAGCCACTTTGAGAAACTGAGTGTTTATATTGATTTTTGGATTTTTTTAAGCAGAAGCCAATACGAACAGTGTCATATAGTTCCTGTTCTTTTCAGCTTATGGCTTCTTCAAATAAATAAACGGAATAACTTCTCCATTGTCATTTCGAAATAGCTTATCGGGATAGCCTTTTCAAGCGACTTATTGGTATTTGGTTCATTCGCACAAGACCATACACTAGGGCCAAAAATCATCAGTCACAGCCATCAGGCATAAGCCATAAGACACACATGAAAAGAACACACTATTTAGCTTTTTTATGGTTTATATTTTAAATATGCTAGGCAATTTTGTTTCCCCTATAAGGTTTACACGAGTTCTCTTCTAGCCCAAGAAAATTAATTGTTTACTCCCATAATGAAGTGTTCATAGATCAGGTATGCAAATTTCTTAACGATAATGAGGTTTTAATAAAAGAGCTAATAGCCTAGCACGCATCGACTATGGAGAACCTGCATTACAAGCTATTCAGCCTGAGAGGCATGCTTTGTTTTGACCGTTCGATTAAAAACCAATGGCCACGTTTTGTCAACTTCAACTTTTGGTCTAACTCGATTATCCATCTAGGAATTGAATAAAATCAAGTAAGGTTAGTTGGTGCCTTGGTTTGTCAAAACCAACCAGAACCAGGGTTAAAAAAACCTAGATGCCATACATGGGTGCATGCACTTGGAAGATCACCATCACCATCAACCATCACCAATTGGCCCTGAACTTCTCAAACATAGGACCCACCTATCAAAGCTAATGGCATAGTCACACACTGTATTGGTCCTGTCCAAAAGAGCCATACCTGCTAGGCTGGCCCAAAGAGTGGTGGCCAAATGGGTGGCACGATATAGGTCCATTGGGCACAACCTACTTAGCTTGTTAGCCTAAACAGGCCATATCGTACAGGCCCATGGGCCGAGCAATCAACCTAAGCACAGCCCAGAGAGCTAGTAGGCTGTGCCAGGTTGGCACGGGCCCATTTAATCCAACGGGTCAAGGAGGCCCATCTAGTCCATTTCGGCATGTCTAGCTTGTTTTGGTGGTCCAAAAATTCTAAAAAAATATATAATAATTTCAAAAAAATATGTAGAGTTCAAAAATTACAAAATAAATTATAAAAATATAATAATGAGTTTTTAATGTTTAAATGGATGTCTTATTAAAAATTTCGCCAAGTAAAAACTCAACTTGAGAAAACCTTAACAAAGAAAGAAGAATACAACCTGATTGTTGAACTTGCCTGTCAACTATGTATTCTCTACAGAGTGTTGAGCTCATGAATTAGTTTGTTTTCGTCTTTCACTGTTATAAGTACTTCTACATCACTAGTGAGACTTGTTATTCTCTTCTCCAATATTATTTCAGAAAGATTGAAAGCATACTCGAAAGAAACCATCGAGATAGGAACAGTTAATACATCTCGTGCTAATATGGATAGCACCGGATATGTTAACTTATACTCATGCCACCATCCCAAAATGTTGAAGTCTTCTACCTAGTGATCTACGAGATCACTATCAAGAAAGCGGATCCATTGGTATGGATTACTCTAGCACTTGACGTTGTAGAACTTGATCTTCTGGAGGAACTTGGTTCACTAAAGATTGTTCCCACATATTTCTCTTCTTACCTATGGTGCGTGCTTAGTCAATAGTGTGTTATCGTCATGGTTGTGATAGTGCATGTGAATAAAAACAGAAAATATGCTCTTATATGGTAAAATATTCTGTAGCATCATATAAATTGAGTTCCACCTTAGTGACATGTCCAAACCGAACTTTCTTAGATGTACACCCATCACAACGTATAAGCTCTTATATACTGCAATTCGTTTGTTAGAGTGATTTACAAAAGATATTGCATTGCGAAAAACTTGAATAACGAATGCAACCTCTTTAAACAATATTTAACTATAAGATTAATTAATAATATGACAGGCACATCGCTAATGTAGCAACAAGGTTTCATCATATATACTAAATAACGGAGTGAGAATGTCCATTACCTTATAGTTTGTTGTAGAATTGTTCAAAGTAATTGCAAAAAATTATTTGTAAGGCCATAATATTTCACAACTTTGATAATACATTCTGCAATATTCTCACCCGTATGTGCTACGTCAATTAGTTTAAATCCTATAATTCTTTTTTCCATTACTTAGTCATCATTAACATAATGTGCAACTGCACTAAGATAATCCTCCCTTGCCCAGCAACTCTATATGTTAAAGGTTAAGGCCATCAAAAATGTACAAGTCCCAAAAAGTTCTTTTAGTTTAACATGACCATTGTTATAGTATTTAACTAAATATCGAGTTGTTGTCTGTCTAGAAACTACAGAAAATATAGGATTATGAATAGTTTTAATGTAATTTTTGAATGTTTTAGACTCACCAAGTTTAAAGATAGATTCTATGAGGCAATTAAATGGTAAAGAAATTCTCGAAATTTAACTGTACATATGGAGTAGTCGGGCAAGGGATGATTATCTTAGTGTAATTTCTCATTATGTTAACAATGACTGGGTAGTGAAAAAAGAATTATAGGCTTTAAAATAATTGATGAAGCACATATGGGTGATAATATCATAGAATGTATGATCAAAGTTGTGGAAGCTTTTGGTCTTACAAGTATATTCAAGATTTTCACAATGCAATATCTTTTTGTAAATCATTCTAATCATATAAGAACTTCTGCATTGCGGTGGATGTATGTCCAAGAAAGTTTGGTTTGGACACCGGTAAAGCGGAACTCTACTTATATGATGCTACAAAATCTTTTACCCTACAACAGCACATTTTTTCTATTTTTATTCACACACATTATCATAGCCATGATGGCAACACACTATTGACTAAACAACATTAGTATATTGCTGAGAAGTTACTAGTATTTTTGGAACTCTTTTACGATTCCATTGTTGCTTTATCAGAGTGTACTATCCAATATCTTCTTTAATTATGCATCATATTCTTGTAATTGTGGGTCACTTGAAAGCTAATAAAAAATGAGATAGTGCTACGAGAGATTGTTTGTGTTGTGAAAATTAAATATTTGAAATAATGGAAAGAGAATATGTATTTATACACATTTGCATATATTTTAGATCCAAGAGCTTAAATTCAAGGATTCACTAATGTTATAGCACTTCTAAGTGACATTGCAGGATAGATTATTCTAACTATTTTTAGAGATTCACACTAAATTATTCTATGTTTATCAAAAGAATAAACTAAAGTTTCAGAGAGAATTCACTTGAAACGACCTCTAACAGCATCCACCACATATAAGAAGACAAATATGTGGGGCAAAATCTTTAGTGCACTTGATTCCTCCAGAAGATCAACTTCTACAACATCAAGTACTGTAGCAATACACAGCTACCGTAGCAGTGGGGAACTATTTGTCTTTCTGGATAACGATCCTGTAGATTACTAAAAATAGGACTTGAATTTTTTTTTGAAATGGTGGCACATGCATAAGATAACATATCTAGTGCTATCCATATTAGCACATAATGTGCTAGCTATTCCTGTCTCGACGGTTTACTGAGTCTACTTTTAGTCTTTCTGGAAGAATATTGGAGGGAAAAGAACATGTCTCACGAGTGAGATGGCGCGAGTACTCATAACAGTGAAAGACTGGGAACAAACTGACTCGCGAGATCAACACCCTGTAGAGAACACAAAGTTGGCAACCACGTTCAACAATCTTTATCTAGATAATGACACTTAAATCATCGATGTACATTGTGCATTTTTCTCATTTTTTACATGTACCATAGAGCTATAGGGTGCACTTTTTTTCTTTGCCAATAGTTTTTCAAGTTGAGGTTGTAGTTAGCAAAATCTTTAACAAGGCAACCATTTAAATATTAATAAAGCTTATTATTATATTTCTATAATTTATTTTAGTATTTTTTGGATTCTACATTTTTAAATTATTACATTTTTCACAATTTTTGAGCCGAAATGGGATAGATGGGTTAAAATGGGCTACACTGTCCTTTTTGGCCTATTAGGCTAAATGGGCCTAGACTAGCACGGCCTGTTAACTCGATGGGTTGTGCCTGGGTCTATGGCTCGGCCCATAGGTTGGCACGTCATGACCGTTTAGGCTGACAGGCTAAGTGGGTGTGCCTGATGAGCCCAGTAATAGGCCTGAGCCTGTGTTGGGTTGTGCCACCCGTTTGGCTAGCACTACATTGTACCAAAGTGGCGATCCTTGTCTCGAGTTAATCTAGCATTATTTTCGAGTTAATCTAGCATGAGTGTTTGTACAAATAAATTGAATGCCGTAAACCGCTTCGAAAAAGATGTCTTAATAAGCTGTTTTGAAAAGATTATGAAACAATCATCCTACTTATTTATTTAAAAAATCATAAATCATAAACAATAAGCTAAAGTAAATGTGGCCAGAAAAGAAAGAGATTGTGCCAACCAGGGGATGGGAACATGCCAAAGTGGCCACTGGATTCAAGCACGTTTATGGAATTATGGTGCTCGTTTGTGAGACAAGCCGTGGCCCACATCCACATGGCTTTCTGAGTTTCTTTGCTTAGTTTTTTCCTTTTAATTCCGCCTATTTAGCCATTTCTAAATAATCTCTAACTAGTAGAACTAGTCTTGCATGCCTTTTTTAGTAGAATATTGCCTTTTGATGCATTAGGTTACAATCACATCTTTCCATGCACAACTAGTTTCTTGATAGTCTCTTAATTAAAAAACTAGTTTATTGATCTTGTTTTATGTATTTATTTTATGCAAGTTGTTCGCTTCCTCTTTTGGTTCATGGAGATTGTGATAATTATTTTGTGCTCTTGGCATTTGATCCTAATTTGGTTAGGTTTTTCTCTGAAGAATGCCATTTGGAAAGAATGTAGAAAGTAGTTTGCGGAGAGGGAAAAAAAGAGAGATGGCCTTAGTGTTTAAGTGGCAGCTTAGCAAAGCTCCTTTTCGCACCATCAAAAGAGAGGGGCATGCTTTGTTTACTTTAGAGTGATGGATGTACCATGAGAAAATTTAAGTCAAAAAACATGTACCAGCAAAGGATAAAGAGGTGGCACACACTGCTTGCTGAGAAATTTCCAACTCCACAATGTGTTGCCTAACACTTCATTTACTTAATTGATGACAGATAACCCTCTTGAAATCAAGTGTTATTTTATGTATTATGGGCCCATCCATGCAAGCACAAATGGCTAGGAAAAAAAGCTCCCATTTGTTTGAAGACCCACTAGTATTTGAGAGAGAAAGAAGAGCTCAATTAGGACACTCCTTCTCATGCATATTTTTATTTGGCTTTACCTCTATTCGTTCTACACATTTTCTTTCTTCTTAGTCTTATCCTTTTCTAACATGAAAATGGTTTGGGTTGACCGATATGGTTGTTACTAGGGGTGAAATTGGGTCAGATTCGAATAGATATTATTCGTATCGTATCCTAACCCATATTTTTTTCTCATGATTTGAAGTCGGATCAGTAAGGCTGGATACAAATACGAATTCGGAGTTTCGAATATGGTATTATTGGGACAGATACATGATGGTTTTGGATTGAAAACGGATAATATGGGTAGATGGTATATGCATACATAAAAGAATATACATTGAACTATACCACTATCACTTCAAGCCTTCAACTAGCAATAAATTCATCTAGATTACTTAAGTACAATAATCAACACAACATAAGTTCAACATAAGCGATAAATTCATACATAAGTTTGAAAACTGATAAATTCATACATTAGTTTGAAAACCGATAAATTCATTTGCAAGTTCAACATAAGCAAGGAGAATTGGTAGCGACTAGCTAGAATAGCTGGACTCTAGAGTTAGGTTAGGACTTGGGTAAAATCTAGACCGGTTGGTGTCAATGATGGTTTATGGACTAGACCGGTTGAGGTACTAACTTGCTTTCCAGATATCCGATCAGATGGTATCTAGTTTATCATTCACCGATGCTATTCGGACGGATTTTAGATCTCCTATTTTCACTACTATATCTGATAATAACTATTTGGTACAGACCAGATTCGATACCGAATGTTAAATTACCTTCCCGTATTCGATATTGGATTGATCGAAATTAACCTATATCGTTTGCACCCCTAGCCGTCACTAAAAGCACGCAAGAACTAAGTGGCAAGTGACTCATAAAGGAATAGCATAAGAGCCTACAATAGGAGAATCGGTTTGGTTTTCTTATATTATTCTTTCTATACAAAATGATCGTACACAAATTACATATGTAGGTTTAAGAAAATTGTAATTTGCGAACGTTTACACCAACAGTCAAATACAAATCTGTCAGTGTCATCGCCAAAGGGAAAATAACCAGCTTGACAAGTAAGCACTCCGTTTTAGACACGCCGTTTACCATACAAAATAAACGTATGGAAAAAATTAAGCAGTTCTTTGGTAAACGAAGTCACTACAACGCAATATATTTGATTGGATTTTTTTTTGTCATGTCATGTTAAAGATGGTGAAATACGTGTCATCTACCAAACAACTTGGAAGGTGTCTCTTCTTTCTGAGAGACTTGAGATGTAGGGCTTTCCTATTTCTTCTCATAATGGTTGTGACCCAACGTCTCAACTCACATAACCTCTAGAAAACTCATTAAGGTTATAGTGGGTTCTTAGTTTTACCACAACAGCACCAATGCTTTAGTTGTTTCATTAATAGACCACCAATCCACGCTCTCATAGTCAGATCATAATGTGCATACCTAATATATGTTTTTACCTTATTAAAGTTTTGCAACCATACTATAAAATCCATGACAAGACACAATCTCGAAAAGTGATAGCTTTTGTTGCCATGTTAACATCAAATTTCCTTTGGGGGTTTTAGTGCCCCATTCTTGTGTGCACCAATCAATTGGCTAAACACATGAGGAGGCATACTCCCTATATTAAGGCCGGGGGAATCCCGAGCTTCCCACGCGCCACATCACTAGTTTGCAAAAAAAAAGTTCTCTACTTTTCTGTAATTATGAATTAGTCCTTGTTTTTACATATAAGTCCTTAATTTTTTCACAAAAAACCCTTCTTTTCTCTGTAAATCTGTACGGGCCCTTGCTTTTGATTTTTCGCACAGAGACGCCTTGTGATGCAGTGACTGTTTAACTTCGGTTCACATGATATCTAACACAGCGTGCCGGTGCGCTTCCGCACCTAGTACTTTGATGACAGGTCCAAAAAACAAATGTTCGATTGAATAATATGGTTATGTTCTTTTGGTCTTTTGGCTTCTCCGAAAGTTGAAACAAATAAGACATCTTTTTGAAGTAGATTCTTCAAATAGCTTCCTGAGCCGAAAACCGTATACTTCACCTCATTGTTTGACTGTTGATTTGGTAGAAATTGATTTGGCTATTAACTTTACCATCTATTGTCGTCTCAAAAGTAAGTCATCAGTCCAAAAACAAATCGATTGAATAATATGGTTTTGGTCTTTTGGCTTCTCCAAAAAGAACATACCATATACCTTCCAATCTTATAATAGTGTACTGCATAGCATTTTTTAACAGGAACATGTGGTCTTATGCATATGCATTGGTGGATGCCCACCGACTTTACAAGTTTATTATTATTTATATCAAAATTTACTAAGAAGAATACTATGACAATGTAACTCTGGTTCCTAATTATACAAAGTGTTGTTAGGGGACCAGTGTCTATTATTTATACGAAGGACTAGGAAATTCCCTCTGAAGCCATAGCCCATCAATATTCTACAAAACTAATGTTTCGTATTATACTATTAATTTTGTTGAAAGCCACCATTTAGATATGTTTATTGGGGCTAATTATTCCTATTATTTTAGTTGGGGGTAATTTACACCAAGTTAAATTCCAGGATCATAAGTGATAAATCCACAAAATTTTAAACATGTGTGAAATGTATAATATCAAAACAATACAAATATATAATTAAGTCAGGTTGGGCTAATCTCTTTTCTTTCTTTCCCAAACTCCAAACAAACAATTTCGCTGCATGAAAACCCTATACCACACAAGTGATGAACAAAATGCCCATTTTTATGGCCAATCATGGAGAGAGCACATTCAAGAGAGGTGGAGCCCACATTGTTAGGCCCAAACATACAAGACCCTGATGGTTGAGGTAGCCACGTTTGTCTCCTTTTCCTTCTTTTTTTCTATAAGAAATGTAAATAAAAAAAAACTTCAAAGCCACACATTTGTCTGTGGTCTAGTATAGTTTGGACTCATCCTCCCCAAATAATATTTTCCAAATGGCCATGAACTGAGAGAGAGATTATCTATATAGTATTTCTTTTGTTCTTGAATACCAAAAATATTTTGGATATAGTGAGTGTGATGT
Organism: Melocanna baccifera; assembly: GCA_036346265.1. Lineage (NCBI taxonomy): Eukaryota > Viridiplantae > Streptophyta > Magnoliopsida > Poales > Poaceae > Melocanna > Melocanna baccifera. The sequence goes on along the minus strand of CM070709.1, from coordinate 2,581,165 downwards.
TTTGTTTCTTCTTATATGGTTTTTTTGGTAGAAATTTCTTCTACGTTGGATGAGAATGATTAGAATACTAGGACTATTGGCCAAAAAGGTCAATTAAAAATGTCCTCTAGTTTTTATACATGACAGCAAATAAAATATTTATTTATTTTTAGTTAACCTTTTGATGTGACTATTGTTGCTCAAAATATTCCATATCCCGTCTATCTTGTGGGTTAACACGTGTCACTATGCATAGAGAAATGTTGCTGTTTTTGAATGCCTCATTTTGTTTTCAAAATTGTAACTATGGGTTATTTGAGTCACCGGAAAGAGGGGAGTAAATGTTACGGATTTTTTTTTATCTATTGAACAATGGTTTGGTACTTATCCTACGAAACCATACGCACTACATGTATGATGGAATTTTTATGTTGCTTTTAATATATTTTTTGGTTATTATCTATTTTACTTAATGTGGAATTATTCATATTATTGATGGAAGTGATAAATAATATTTTGTTGCGGAATTTAACTTAAGGAATTAATACTCGAGGTAAGAGGACGGCTGTACAAGAATATGGTAGATATATTTATTGAGATCAAGTCTACTGAAATTTAATATGCATGTATTTGTTTAACCCGGGCACAACATAGGGTGAAATAGTTAGGTTTGTTTTGCAGGATCAGCTCTACAGACTGTTGACCCACATGATCAGATTGGAATTGATCTCATAAATAATCTGATCATAGCACATGACTCACACATATGTACTTAGGACTAATATATTTTAGACTCATCAAACTGGCTTGTATGATCGTGGTTGGTAACATGATTCAGGAGTCTCACGGGATACCGGAAACAGGTGGGTCACTTTGTAACACCTCAAAGTGGAGTCTATAAATAGATCCCTACCCTCTAGTCTCATTATGCATTGTAAGTGGCACTACGAAAAAGGCAGAGAAATAGAGAGTAGACTGAAAAGCCTCCATGAAATTAATCTAGGGTTTAAGAAAACCCAACAATGTGTTCTTTTTCTAAAATTAGGTTATGAGCTTTAACTGATGTAGGGGGTCGGTCTTTTGACATAGAATCAAGGATAGCTCGTGCAACCTAATGAGTCTGGTGTGGGCCGTGTGGCCAACCGTTGCCTATGCAATGATCTATGATGTATGAACTTACCAAACCGTACGCTTAATGTTTCTTCTACCCGACCACGAGGGAGTGGAAGACTTGATATCCTATAATTGCTGAAGTAAAGCAAGAACCAAGGGATAGAGAATGTCCAATTCTAATGAGTAATGGCAGCTGTGCGCAAAACCTTAGAATAGACAGTGAAATAATCTGCTATTTCTTTGATTAAACGTGGTCTAAGCCAGAAAAGGCATGAATACATGAGTATATATGACCCTTATGGTCGGTCGCAAGGTATCCAAACCTATCCCTACATGTATTGAACTCAAACTCATATTAAAAACCATAAATTTACAATTGTCACATTGTTTTGATCATAGTGGTACATTTGTTGCTGACACCATATCCATTACATAGGTCTGGGAATAAGCTTTCTAATAAGCACAAGAGTACTTAAATCGGATTTCGTATATGAAAGTTATGGCATTTTTATTACGGCCATGTGGACTATCCCTAACCGATTCTGAATTTAGCTCTGAGTTGATTCCGATTTTGATTTCGGTTGAGTTTAAGAAAAATCCAAATTAGGTTTAAAAAATCTTATCAAAAACATGAGCTTTGAATTCTTAGGTGTCTCCCCTTTTCCTTTTTTTCCCTTTCTTCTTTCCATACATGCTTCCATTCTTCTTCTTGCTTTCATGTGCTTGGGTAGTTTCTCTCCTTTATACTTGATTTACTATTTTTAAATCTCATATGGGCATGTCCACTCTTTGGGACTTGATTTCTAGGAGGTAAATTTATGTTGTACGGTTTTACTGGAAGAGCTGGTTTCCAATACAATGCTGAGGTGCCGTTTGGTTTGCTCGGCTTCTTTATTTTAGGTTTCAAGGTTAGGCTCTAAGAAAAACTATAAAATCTAGGCTCTAAATTCCTAGTTTATTTTAGACTCAGTTTCAAATTTTAGTTTTTTTTAGGTTTCGAAGCCCGAGCATTTGGTCGAGAAAACAGCTTTGAAGTCCAAAAAGTTGATGCCAAGTCTGGCCAAACGGGGCCTAAAGGTACGCTCGAATGAGGGGAATTTTGCTAAAATTTACCCCAAAATAAGGTTTGGAGAAACATCCGAGCGTATGTTTGTTAAATTTTGATCTCCACCCGTGGAATTTGTGGCATGCTAGCCTAAATTCATGGCCACCAACATTCTTGCGAGGTAACTTAGCTTCAAAGAGAAAAGAAAAAAAATATCCAATAAAGTAAAAGAGAAACCGTCTTTGGAAGTGTTTACACAAGATTTATAAAAATTTATAAGATTTGAGCTTTTATCTCGAGAGGTTTTTAGATAGAGAACAATGAATCGGTCATATCGGCCTTATTTTGGGGGCCCTCCTCCAAAAAGAGAGAAAAATTTCAGAAATCACTGACCCTCCTCCAAATGACGGCACCGGTCATACACCATCTCCATGCGTCGCTGGAATCGGCACGCCTGCGCACGCTCCGCACACACGCACGTGTTCCAATCCTCGCCCATCCGAGTCCAAGACTTTTCACACGTGTACAAATCGCGCGTAAGGTTGCAAGCATGCGCACGGCCGCCACTTGACCAGACGCGGACGCATGCGTAGGTCCGACACTTACGCTTGACCAGACGCGGACGCATGCGTAGGTCCGACACTTACGCTTGCTGCCTCCTCCGTGCACCTAGTTCACCTTCCCAAGCGCGACATGAGTTGGGTTTTGTGGGCCGCATCAATAGTACTGAAGGTATGCTCGGACGAGTGGAATTTTGCTAAAATTTACCCCAAATATAAGGCTTGTAAATGTTTAGAGAAACATCGGAGCGTTTTGGTATGCCAGTCTAAAGGGATGTTTTTATTGGTTTTTACTGATAACTTTTAACTATGATTTATGATTTTGACTGATAAATGAATAGTAGTTACTGAAAGAAATGATTCTTTGAGGAAGGAGACGTGTGGTGTAAAAAGTAAGTGAGAGATACGTGCGTATGATCGGAGCGAGAGAAATAAGATAGGTAATACACATATGATTCTCTGTTTTATCTTTGAAACAAGCGAGACGATGACAAGAGGATCAGGAAATCGAATGTTCATAATAATTTTTATTTTTAAAGTAAAAGTTAAAAACATAATACTATATGATCGGTACCTAAATTCATAGCCACCAACGTTCGTGCGAGGTAACTTAGCCTCAAAGAGAAAAGAAAAAAATATACAATCAAGTGCAAGAGAAATCGCCTTTTGTCACTTGGGTTTGTTGGTTCCGATTGCACTTTTGGAAAAGCGCAAGATTCCTTGCAGGGGCATTCTAGGAAAAGATGCATAGAGTTCCATGAGACAAGTCCTACGCGTAAAGTGATCTGTTGTGTATATTAAAAGTGATCTGTTGTGCACCTTGGATAAAGAATTTGAGCGAGATTGAGGGGTGTTTCGAATGACATGGTTTGTAACTTTTCTTTGGTTATAATTAACTTATTTTTTATTATAGTTAAAGTAGTTTATTTGATGTAATTAAATTTTAAAAATAAAAAAATATGTTAATCCATCACAAACAATGCAAATGAATATAGGGAAAAAGACAAAGAAAGTTCAAAAAATCAAAAAATCAAAAAAGATGAAATTAAAGAATAGTGAAAAAATAAAAACCATCGTTAACTTGAGCAGCCTGATTCTTATTATTCTTGTACAATTATTTTTGAAAATGTTGAGTACCATAAAATTGTTCCAATTAAAGGGCAGTTTAATTGTACACTAATTTACTTTTGAACTCAAGCTTAAGAAAAAAGAGAATTAAGACGAACTACACGCATACGACTTTTTACGATTTTTTGTCTGAGAATATATGCATCCACCCAAGAAGAGCATAAGTTGCCAGAATACAAGGCAACGCACCAACTTCACACCACGGAGAAACTATCGCAAATAAACTTTGTTAATCAATCGCTTAACCTAGACATAAAGTAAAAGTAAACACACATAAATACCCAAAATGGCGTAAGTCCAAAAACTTAAACACAAACTACTCAAAACAAGATACAATAATACATTAGCCACCAAACAGCGCATCACACACTCGGCACCTTGGTACGCCACCCATCGTATGTATACCAATTACCAAGCAAATTTAGGGGCGCCCACGAACAAAAGCGTTTCTTAGCGGCTGTTTATATTAATTTTTATTTCTGACTTTTGATCAAAGAAACCAATCAATATAAATATCCGGTTTTTTAAAGCGCCCTCCTCACCCCTCTCGCTCCAAAGATAAAGCAATGTCACGAGCGCATCACATACCCACTCTCTTTGCTCTTGTCTTGTGCAAGTATTTCTCTCTTATTTCCCCACCACTCATGCTCTTCTTCTAAAAACTACTTTTTTCAACTATTACTATTTATTTTAAGATAAAAATCATCATCCACAGCCAAAAATCACCAGCTACAATCAATAGGAACAAACTTTTAGGGGGATGTTTTGTATTGGTTACGACTATGGTTTTTGTCTGAAAATAAATAATAGTGGCTGAAAAAAGTGGTTTTTAAAATAAGAAGAAAAATAGTGGAAAAAGTGAGGAAAAGATGTCAGAGTGAGATGATAAGATGTGCGATGTTCCTATGATCTTTGTTTTATCCTCGAAGCAGAATAGAAATAAAATTAAGTAAAAAAAACCACATTAAAAAATTAAATATTTATATTAACTTTTAATTTCTTTAAACAAAAACTATAAATAAAAGATAATATATAAATACCCACTTGCTCCCGACCCATGGGGCCATAGAAAGCCGCCCATGACCACACTAGCCAGGGTACCTTCACCTTTCATCAACACTGTTGCGACCTCCTCCCAAGCACAAATTAAATTACCAAAACACCCCTGCATGAAAAATTACCAAACACCCTCGCTTCGCCCATAAATAACCCCTCCAGCCTGACCTGATCCCTTCCCCTTCCCTTCTTCCTCCTCCGGTTTGGTGGCTGCCCTTCGTCTCTAACCAACCAGAGCTTCCAATCCATTCCTCGCCCAATTCCTCCCTCCATTAGCTCACATTTACGCTCGATTCCCTCGATTTTGGGCAGATCGGCTTCCGCGAATCCCCGCCCCGTCGCGTGATTAGCCCCCAATTTCCCCGTCCAAGAACCGGTTCTTTGGGCTCCTTGAGCTGGTAATCTTGCTAGATCTTGGCGAGAGGTCGAGGTTTTTGTTGAATTCTGCGTGAAATCTTTCCGGTTTTGCTGCGCTGGAGGGAGGTTTTGTTCTCGCTGGCCATGGTTTATCAAAGCGAGCAGAGGCGAAATCTCTGAGCTTTATGAAGATCGCCACTCACCTGCGCCGCTCCTGCTTCCTCCACTCCTTCTCGGTCGTCTTCCTCTACTGGTTTTATGTGATATCATAATTTGCCCTAATCACCACTGCAATCCGCCATTACTAGCAGTAGCAGTCGCTTCTTGTTTTGCTTCTTCTTCGTTTGCTTCTTTCTTGGAGAAGTGATAAATAATAGTAGCAGTAGCAAATCGGAAAGAAAGCCAAGTAGATTTGGTGCAAAGATGTCGTCGTCGTCGCTGTCGCCGGCGGGGAGGCTGTCGGGGTCGGACGGGGACTCGGCGGATATGATGGCGGCGGACCACCGGCGTGAGAAGCGGCGGCTGTCGAACCGGGAGTCGGCGCGGCGGTCACGGCTGCGGAAGCAGCAGCACCTGGACGAGCTGGTGCAGGAGGCGGCGCGGCTCAAGGAGGAGAACGCGCGCGTCCTGGCGCGCGCCAACGACATCGCCGGCCAGTACGTGCGCGTCGAGCAGGAGAACACGGTGCTCCGGGCGCGCGCCGCTGAGCTCGGCGACCGCCTGCGCTCCGTCAACGAGGTGCTCCGCGTCGTCGAGGAGTTCAGCGGCGTCGCCATGGACATTCAGGAGGAGTGTCCGCCCGACGACCCGCTGCTCCGCCCCTGGCAGATCCCGTGCCCCGCCGCAGCTATGCCCATCGCCGCCACCGCCGCGCACATGCTCCAGTACTGATGCCGCCTCCGTCGGCATCGGCATCCATTGATGGATCAGGATTTCCTGTGCTGTTGGAGCCAAGGTGTTCTTGGCAAGAAGAGAAGAACAATTGCTCTCTACTTGGCTTGGCTGCTTTGAGGATTGCAAGGCTTAATTTGCTGCTCTATGCTATGTTTATGTTTTCAATGAGTGTTGTCTTGTTTAGTCCCAAGTGCTCTGTAAGGTTTAATTCCATGTTTGTTTGTGGTTTATGTATTGTAATTTGGTGAACCGTGTCCTGTAATCATGTTATTTCCAGTGTTCAATGTAAAATTGTGTGTTCCAATTCAAATGTTTCAAGTGTTTCCAGTGTTCATGCCTTCGCGGAGTTGTTGGATGATTTTATGAGCTGATATCAAATCACAAAAGCTGTGAGTTCATATCAAATCACAAGCACAAGGTGAAAGGTGCAAAGCAACATCAAGTGCCCAAAGCAGAGACATATCTTAAGTTTCCTTCTGGATCTGCCTGATGACAGCTGACTTCTAGACAAACAAGGTGAAAGAGGATCGAATCAACTGGGCTGCAACAACTACCAAGAGAATTTCTGACCGGCAAAGACAAGATTTATTACTCAATGAAGCATCAGCATACACTGCCGCTCTTCCCTTTACCCGGTAAACAAGTAATAACTGTTAACGTCTGCAACGTATGCAAGCAAAACGAAATTGACATCAAACAATGAAGCAACTACATCCATGATGCATGGGAAAACGATGGTGAAAGGCACATGAAAACCTTGGAAACTTATCTTGACCTAACCAATGACATCACCAAATAAAAGAGCACCAGTTATAGGTCATAGCGATGGTGCTTGATCCATACAAACTGATATCGAGCAAATTTTAAAATGAGCTGTTAGGTATCCCACCATTGCATTCACTCAAAAGGATGAAGCTGACTCTCAAAATGATGACATGAATACAGGGAAATCCAAATCATATTAATGTCAGAGGGAAGCCATCCAATCCCTGAAGTTGTTTACGACAGATATGAGTTGGGATATTCAAGACAAGGAAAGAAGCAAATTCAACAAGATCCAATGTTCTCAAATGGCTATGTTTATTTTCATGACAATCTCCACGGCACTCACTTTGTCATGCTCTCCAGAGAGTTTAGGAAAGAACTGGCAAAAACAAAGACGGAAAGACTTGAGATATAGAACTTCAGATTTGAAACTACTCCTCAACGACAACGCTGATTTGCCCCTTCTCAAGCATGTCGTAGAAGGACCTAGTCTTCCTTTGCTCGTTCCAGTGATGCATCTTCCACAGACCACCAGCAAACAGCCCAAGAGTGAATCCAATGCAGATCTCCTTCACCACGCTCGGCCCCTTGAGGGTAGCATGTGCAACCCTGCCACCTGCCATTTTCTTGCTGTTGAGCTCAGATGCCAAAATGCCTGCACAAATGAGAATATTCTGTGAGCTGATTTAGTGGGAGCAACAGGCAGACAGCATATCTTCACCAAGGCAGAAAGATACTCTTAATAAATGCAGACACATGCATGCTCATCATTCTATGATTTTTCACACCTCCAAAGGTGACTGGAGTGAATTGTACGAAACACAAGAGATATCAACTTTGAATAGATAACTGAGGTGAAACCAATAGAACTTCAAAAATTCAATGAACTTAAAGATTCCAAGATATAAAGTACTTGATGTAGCTATGTAAAATCATTTTAAATAAGGAATAATTTTCAATAAGCAGTAGTTATTCGTTTTTCTTTATAGTTAGTAAAGAACTATTGGATTTTTCTAACAAAAAAGAAAAATCCTAGTAATTAGTAGTTGTTCTTGAATTCAAAGATTTTTCATCTTCTAGGGTTTCATATTCTTCCTCTCGAGTCCTATATTCGTCTTCTAGGGTTTCATATTCGTCCTCTCGGGTCCTATATCCGTTCTCTGGGCTCCTATATTCGTCCTCTGAGTCTTCCTCTCGAGTCCTATATTCGTCCTCTAGGGTCCTATATTCGTCCTCTAGGGTCCTATATCTAAATTTAACAATTCCTGAACCCTTTTTATCTTTTCTGTATCGTGGATCGAAAGGTTCTGATTCCTCGATTGCTCATAGCAACCTGTCTCAAGAATAATAATTACCAAAAGAGTCAATTCCCTGTATTCCCGCATTTGCCTCCTAACCTCCTAATACCGTCCTATTCCGCTGTAGAAGTTTTTTTAAGCGATATCTTAAGATGGAGCAGAAAATAAATGTGATACAGTAAATGCCTCCAACCTTAGCATCAATCATTGCTTGTTTTCCCAAAAGCAAATGTATACCCATCACCTAACCTGCCACTCATGCCCAAAAGACACAAGCCATCGTAATCACACAAAGCCACAAATGCTGCAAAGCAAATTAGTTGGAGCAATTTCCCTATCACCTATAATAAAATGAAAAGTATCTCAAGTTCTCAACATCCTAGCATATTGCAACGATAAGCTCTCAAATTAAGCACCATTACTTAACAAGAAGAATTTAATCAAACCAGACAGATAACAACTAGCATTTAATCAAACCAAGATAACAACATTAGACTTGTTCAAGGCAGCATCATTAGTGTATCAGGTCACCATAATGAGTAGCAGCGGGTCTTGTTCTTCAACTTAATGCAGATTTTAGGAGTTGTTGACAAGCTCCAACAAAGTTCATAAAGCAACTTCACTTAAATTCAACGAACTACATCGATAACAAACAACTGATTGCCAATAAAGCAAAGCCCAAGAGAAGATGAAATATGTAGCATACTTGGGACTATTCTAAGTTTGCATTAGGGTTTGCTATTTCACATCTTCACCCAGACAAGGAAATTCTCTGTTTTGGGATAGTAAAAGGACCGGAAACTAGCTACCATACACTTACAGTAAAGCTAATTCAAGTAATTGATAGAGCTGAGCTCTACCGACACATCTATATTTCTGTTTTCTGACACGTTCATCAGGAGACCGATACCACCACAACAGCAAGAACACTAACTGAGCTACCTATCGATAGTTTATAGCCCCCTCAGCAGGAGATTTCAAATACTAATTCCTCATAAGACCTATAATGTCACTACTGAATACTGATAGCTAAGCAATTGCACATATGGTGCAGATATAATGCAATCACAATGATGCTTGATGAATCATATAAGAGTTACACGAACATCAAATTTAAAAGTAGTATATAAAACTGTAATGTACTAACCATTGCGGTCAAACTGTGGGTGCTCTTAAATTATGAAACAATTGGAATAATAAAGAAAGCACTGTCACACCACAGTATGTGATACACATAGCAAGCAAAGACTATAGGTCTGAGAAGCTACACAGGTCACAAGGCTACCAGGAATAGGATGTGAAAGCTCAGTAAGTAGATCTCTTCATACATGTTCTGGAATCTAAGAAGTTAAGGCACAACGGAAGGCAAAAGCCAAGTCATATGAGAAACAGAGCATGACAACGGAGGATGCAAAGCAATCGAGCATAGCATGCGCGAGACATGTAAATGCTTTCACAAAATCAGAGCCCCGCACCTAATGGACTCCAAGTCCAACGTACAGAGTCGCATCAGACATGGGTTACGCTGCGCGTGCAATCCAGAGGCGAAGGTGATGGTTCCATGGCTAAGGTTACTTCCTAATTCCCCACACAGGGTCATCATGTGTTGGAGCAATCTTCTGATACAGATTGGGAGGGTCAACGTAAACGAGAAGAATTACTTAACAAGAAGAATTTAATCATGTTTTGGAGGTGTCCTCACGAATCAAATCCCCTCGTAAATCACATCGGAGGTGTACTTTCCTTCGCATCCCGCTCCCCTAAATCGCACACCAGCCTAAATCTCTAGCCCTAGAGGCCCTAAACAATCCCACCGAAATGGATCAGCCACGCGAGCCTGATCCACCAGCACCAAGAAACCAGATCCAAGCGGTTCTTGAACAAAGTAGGGGGGAACAAAGCTCTAGGATCCGTGAAGGAGCGCGAGCGGAGAGCCAGGAAAAGGCTCGAGGGATCGATTGAATCGGACGGATTCGAGCGGCGGGGGAAGAGGAGGAGAGGCTCTGACCTTGCCGGAGTCGGAGGAGGAGGGGAGAGAAGCCCGCGCCGCCGCCACGAAACGAGAGAGAGAGAGAGACCCGAGCCTTCGATTTGTTTGTGTCCGGCGTTTTTGCGGAAAAACCCTTTAAAGGGCTCGAATTCGCGGACGGGTCCAGTCCACGGCCGGCTCGGCTCCTTCTGTGTTACCGGTTACGTATTCATCAATTGCGTGTTCATATCGCTTTTGCAGGCCACTAATTCCGTTTTCGGCCTAGGTTTATGTAAACGCAGTGTTTTGCGCACACGGCCGTTAGAAACTCACCCGTGGAGGGAGTTGTGGATTTCGTTGTTGGGGTGATAATGATTTAATTGGAATTAGGTGGGGTCATAATTTTTGGGCTTAGGTGCCTGTATAGTTTCTAAAGTTGATCTTAGGTCATATTTAATTAAATTAATTCTTTTAAATATTTGTTAGCAGATATGATACTTTTTAATCCATAACTAAACTCTTAAGCTATTGTGAAAAGTACAAAAGCAGGGCCTACTAAACCCCTAAACTTGATCTTATCAACTCATATTTAATCAAAAATTAATAGGGGCCTCTTTCAAACTTAGATTTATATTTGAATAAATCGTTCCTCATTCGAACAAATTTGAATTTAAATTTGAATATTTATTTAATTCATAAATTTAAATTCCTCATTGTGCTTTCAATTTAAATTTGGAACAAATTTGAATTTAAATTTGAATAATTTGAATTCATAAATTTAAACGGAATAAATTTGAACATTTGAATTCATAAATTTACATATTGTCCTCATTGTGAAATCATAAATATTTTATTGTGTATTATGCTATACATATGCATATACTAGGCTCTGCTACACCAAAGTATTTCCATAAAATAAAGGAGCTCTCAAATGAAAAAATTTTCACCTCTTACACTAGCCACACGACACCAAAGTATTTCCGTAAAATCCTCAGATTTTCACCTTCGCCGCCTTAAAACTCATCTCCATCAATGCTCTCTAGATTCATTAGCATGGTAGTCACCTTTGATTTACAAACAAATTATTTTTTCACAAATAAAAGAGGAATCCGGCCTAACGTGGAAAGGGGCTAGTAGATCAAATTTGATAATGCTAAACCTAAATCTTTGGAAGCACTAACACACTGCCGAGAAAAATCTAAGATACGCACTGTACTTTGTCACTTGTCAGTGGTGCGTTTGGATCGTTCAGATGTCCAGAAATATTTCCCTCTAGGCTCTATCCTAAATGAAATGGCGTTTTCTTAATAATACCACTTGCATTTGGAGAAAGAGATAATTTGATGACATCTTCTTCAAACGCATTTCGAGGTGAAGAAATGCTCAAATGCTCATGCACTAGCTACTTTGCAATTGGTGCATTGCCTGAACTGCAAAACCACAGAGGTATCCTGGCGAATTTAACGCCTGCAATTCCACAAAAATAATCTAATGCTTTACTCTCTTAGATGTTGATCTCTCCAACATGTGTCAGTTCACATATGACACTGTGTTGAGAACCAAATTATAGTTTCTGCATAAGTTCTCCCTTGAATGACCTGCATGCCTCATTAGGAAACACTAAATACTAGAGTTATTTATTTATTTATTTGGCCCCATAGAGCCATCTTAATTTTAAAACTAGTCCTATGTACCATAAAATCATAATTCTAACCCGCGAGGCTTGCACGGAAGAACCACCTCCACCTAACATTTGACGGTCATGTGGAAAAAGCCCAGCAGTTACTGATAACCATATGGTACTTACTGATGCTTATACTAACGATGGTCCTTAAAAATCTTCTGTTGCTGACAGTGTTTCGGAATAATTTAGACAAATGATGCGACTAATCTTCATGTCGACTTCACTTGAAGAGTCAAACCTCATGGTTATTGGAGCTAATGTCAGCATCCAAAGTTCCAGTTATGTCAGGCTGATCGCACCTGACCAAGTCCAAAGTACAGTAGTTAAATTGACACCACTGCACCTGCAGGCTTTACTTAATTCTCCCCCATATCAATAAACTTCGGGCAAACTTTGCTGTTCTGAATTCCTACAGCAATATCTCGCTGTATTTCCTAACATCAGACGCTACTATAAAAATTATCATTACAGACAGTTCAAAAATATCATCATAGATGGTTTTCTGAACCGTCTAAATTTATGGGTCAGTGATAATCGAAGGTTATCACAGACGATTTTCGAACTATCTGTAGTGTAAATATCACAGACGATTTTTAAGTAAAAACTATCTGTAATAGCTGATATCATAGACGGTTCTTAATTAAGAACCGTCTGTGATATTGTGGAATATCACATACGGTTCTTAATAAAAACTGTCTGTGATTGCATTTAATATAGGTGGTTTTTATGAACCATATGTGATAAAACGTCTAATATAAACTTTTTTTAGTAGTGAAAGTAGTAGTGAAAGCTAAGGTCACTGCACGCATAGCACATGGAAAGAATTAGCTCTGGTCATTAAAAAACAAATCTAAGATGCTGAAAGGTGTTACCAGTGCATCATAGGGACTTGCAAGATGCAGGCGTGCATGTTTTTTGCCTGCCAGGTAGCGAAGAAGTCAATATGGCTTCCCTAGTGTTTTACTGAACCGATCGATCTTCCAGACCAGGAAGTACTTTTTGCCTGTCACCGTGCACAGCAGCACAGACTACACAGCTTCATACATCTAACCATGGACGGCTCAAACAAGTTTGCTGCATTGTTCAGGCAATGAGCTATGGTTGAAGCAGTATGTGAGAGCTTTCTGTGTATCAGTGGGGCGCTGAACAGCTCTTAATACAAGCCTTGAGTTACATGCGTGCCTTACAAGTGCTACGAGCTTTTGAAAGTAAGATAACACTATGGAGTCAAATAAATAAGAAACTGTAAATACTACGAGGTTCTATATACAGCTAGTGCTCTTCGGAAACTAGCAAATGATCAGATCATGCATGCTCTAGGATTGACTCCTCTGAAATCTGATCTTTTTCTTTCTTCTTTCTGGAGAAACTCATCATCCTGCATGGCTGTGACAGGATGACAGCATGTGCTATTCCTCAGACATGACAAAAGTACATCAAATGCATTGAGGATTAAGATTAACTCAAGAACTTGCTTTTTTCACAATGTTGAGAGTAAATTCCAAGAGCTTCCGAAGTCACATACAGTGCATTGCCAAGAAGTAGAAGACTCGCACAGTTTCATCACGAGACACATCTCCATACATACCAATGTTAGTAAACTTTTTTTTTTAGAACACACAAGAGCGCTGCGTATCATATCATACCAAATGTTAGTAAACTGAAATTTAACAAGATTTGCGTATCTTCACAAAACAAAATCCTTGTGAAAATGTCATATTGTCATATAGATCACCATCAACAATCAGACATACAACAAGAATTAAAAAAAGAGCTAGCAATAATCAAGGTTAACATGTTACAAGCAGACACAAATCAAAATGTTTCCACTAGTATTGTTCCATGGATACGTACACAAGTTGACGCAGTTTCGGTGCAATTAATGAAACGTATATGCATATACGGTGTTGTCTAGGTGGTGCTAGCGCTACGATCTAGCGCAGGCCGGAGGCGGTGGCAATGGCGAGGCAGTTGCTCGCGAGCTTGGCGAGCTCGGCGTCGTGCTTGGACATGAGCGGCGTCAGCTCCTCACGCTCCTCGAAGCCCTGGTCGCAGGTGTCGACGTCGGTGCGGACGGTGTCGAGCATGGTGCCGGTGGTGTCCTTGTCGCCAGAGGCCATGGCCTTGTCGGTCTGGTCGAGGCTGTACGCGATGTCGTCGTACGACTCCAGGCAGTCCCGGAGCGGGCCCAGCGCCAACGGCGGCGTCTTGGGGCCGGCGATGAGCGCGCCCGCCACCTTCTTGGCCTCCGCCGCCTTGGTGCGCACCGCGCCCATCGCTAGTCTCAGCACGTCGGCGCCGTCCAGCTTCTTCCCCGCTGGCGGGGCCGGCTGCTTCGCGATGGACGCCTGGCACACGTCCGGGTAGTCCGTCTTGGCGCACAGCCTCTTCACGATGTCGCCGCCCGGGGCGACCGGTGTCGGCGTTGGCTTCGGCTGCGCGGGCGTGGGCGCGGGCTTGGGGTTCGGCTTCGGCGGCGCCGGGGCAGGGACGCTGGGGCCGGCGGGGCGCCCAGGCATGCCTGGCCTGGGCTTACGAGGCACGCAGACGGCGGCGGCCGGCGGCGCCGAAGCGGCGGCGAGGAGGACGAGGAGGAGGCAGGCAAGGAGCGGCGGCCTCATGGCGTGCGAAGCGAAGGGAAAGGAAATGGAGATTAGAATTTGGTAGTCGTGGGTTAATAGAGAGGTGGTTAATCGCTAATTATTTATCGTTGCATTTTTTATTTATTTGGATGGGGAGGGAAAGGAGGGGATTGGCTGGCTGCATTTTCCCGGGAAAAGTGGGGGCAATGGTGGCCGGTGGCAAGTAACTGCCATTTGGGCGGGAAATAGTAACCGTAATTCACGTGGTAAGCGGTAAATAATTTCTAGGATAAATTAGATATACGCCACACCTTAATTAGTTATTGATTTAAATATATGACAACATTGAAGCCCCAGGACCAAATGATCCATGTGGTGACCCTGATGAGTATGTAGGTGTCGATGGTGAGCACATATATGATGATCCTAAAGAACAACCTATCAATGCCACAAATGTACAGCAGAATGATCCTGTCCTGATGTGCCCAGTGCTATTGATCGAGGTTGTGCCTCTTGAGGCAGAAATAAATGATGTTGATCCAAGTGAGCTTGTCATTGCATATGAGTATATGACCACGAGAATCCCAAGAGAAGGCTTTGGTAACTTTCAGGAAAGCAATTAGGCACTATGTTGTTAAGACTGGCTTCGAGCTCGACAATTGTAAGACTAACACTAGAAGATTCATAGCACAATGCAGAGTTGAAATTTATAACTGGCGCATACATGCAAAGTTGAGGATGGACGTACTATAATAGTATGAGTTGTTTAATTCATATTGTATACATTTGTCTGAAATATGATATGTTTTTGAAGTTGGTACCAGCTTGTCAATGGTTTCTAATGTGCAAATAAAGAAGCTTCCCTTTGAGCGTGAGTGTTCGACTACTATGTTGTTAGATGGCAAGATGGCTACCCAAGAGTCAAGACTGGGTTGCAAATAGACTTGGGGATTGTTTGAAGGATAACCCAACTGCTGGTACGAAGGAAGCTCAAAGCAAGCTACAAGGAGATTATAGCATCAAGCTGAAGTATTCAAAGGCTTGGGTAGGCATGAGACTGGCTCTTGAGCAAATCCATGGTAAGCTTTCAGATGTTGTTCAACTTCAAAGCTGAAGTATTCCCCTAGGAGTATTGTGGAGATTGACCTCAAGAAGAATGCAAGGGATTGGAGGCTGCAGTTGCAGATGTTTTTCCAGATGTTGAACATAGAGGATGCATGCAACACTTGTACGCCAATTTCATGAAGTTTCATGGTCTAGTATTCATATATAACATGTGCCTAGCTGCAAGAGCATACACTGAAGACAAGTTCAAGTTTCATATGGGTAACATACTTAATTCATGCCCTGAGTTATGGATTACTTGCAAAAGCACAACTTGCACATCTGGTATAGGCGTGGATTTTCTGAGGCTAGCAAGGTGGATTATGTCAATAATAACATTTCAGAGAGTTTCAACAAACAGATAAAACATTTCATAGGCTTCAATCTTGATGATCTCCTTGACAATATCATGGAAATGATTATGAAGAAGCTTAGTATTCGAAGAGACATTGGCAGAAAGTTGGAGGGTTCCATTCTACCATCTATGCTAAAGGAGTTGTATGCTAAGAGTAGGTCTCTCGGGAAAGTTGATTTATCTAGAAGCGATGGACCTCTTGCTGAATTCACTTTGCTTGAAAATGAAAAGAATTCAAAGAAGGCACGTAGTAGATATTAAGAAGCACAAATGCTCTTGTAGGCAGTGGCAAGTGTCTGGCAAGCTTTGTATGCATGCTACTGCTTTCATTTGCTACATGAGGGGATGCAATATTGAGTAATTTATGCATGAGTATTACTCTATGGCCAGATTTAGGACAGCATATGCTGGTGTTATTCCACCTATAACAGATAAGTCCATGTGGCTAAACGTGGATCTAGGTTTCAAGGTATACCCTCCAAAGCAAAAGAAGCAAGCTGGTAGGTCGAGAAAGGAAAGGATTAGAGGACGCCTCGATCTTGGGAGAAGGAGAGTTGGGTGCAAAAGGTACAAGCAGTTCGGCCATTGGGAAAGGAACTGCAAGCGCCCACCTTTCACAGGTCAAGGTGAAAGGGCAAATGACTTGTTGACCTTAGTACGTTCAGATGTATGCGGACTAATGAGCTTAACAACCAGATGTGGTTTTCAGAACTTCATAATTTTTATCATGAAATTAGTAGATATAGATACATCTACCTAATTAGATATAAATCTGAATCATTTGAAAAGTTTAAGAAATTTCATAATGAGATATAAAATCAACTTGGTAAGACAATTAAAGCTCTACGATTAGATCGTGATGATGAATATTTAAGCTATGAGTTTGGTGATCATCTAAAGCAATATATAATTATTTCACAGCTAACTTCATCGGGAACACCTCAATGAAATGGGGCATCTGAACGATGGAATCAGACTTTGTTAGACATGGTTTGGTCTATGATGAGTCAATCTGATCCGCCATTGTCTTTTTGGGGGGGGGGGTATGCTCTAGAAATAGCTGCGTTTGAATTAAATAGGGTTTCATCAAAAACCGTAGAGAAGACATCATATGAGATATGGACTAGAAAGCATTCCAGGTTGTATTTTCTCAAAATATAGGGATGCAAAGTGCATATAAAACTTTTGACGACTAACAAACTCACACCTAAATATGATAAATGTTTATTCATGGGTTAACCTAAGAAAATTAAATGATATTGCGTTTATAAAAGGAATGAGAATAAAGTGTTTATTGTCCGAAATGGCATCTTTTTGGAGAAATAGTTTCTTTCAAGAAGAGTTGGTGAAAGCATGGTGAGACTTGAAGAAATTTGAGAGATATCAAAAAAAATATTTTAACTCCTACTGAACCTATACAGAGTGTACAAGATGTTGTAGAAATTATGGAAGAGGCACCATCCCCATGTAGGTCCGAAAGGCCACATCAATTGCCGATAAAGTATCGACATAATATTTTATTGTTAGACAATAATGAATCTAAGACTTATGAGGAAACGATGATGGATCCAGACTCTAAGAAATGGCTTCGAGCCATGAGATCTGAAATTCAATCAATGTATGATAATCAAATTTGGAACTTGGTTGATCCACCCAATGGTGTAAAAATCATTAAGTACAAGTGGGTTTTTAAGAAAAAGATATATATGGATGAAAATGTTCATATCCATAAGGCGTGATTGGTAGTGAAGGATTTTAAACAAATTCAAGGTATTGACTATGATGAAACCTTCTCATCAGTTGCTATGCTTAAGTTTGTCTGGATCATTCTAGCTATTGATGTATATTTCGATTAGAGATATGGCAGATGGATGTCAAAACAGTTTTTCTAAATGGAAACCTAAGTGAAAATTTGTACATGACACAACTTGTTTTGTCGATCCCCAAAATGCTAGAAAAATATGCAAACTTCAAAGATCTATCTATGGACTTAAGTAAATTTCTCGAAGTTGGAACATACGTTTTGATGAAGTACTCAAAAGTTTTGGCTTCATCAAAACGAAGAAGAGCCTTGTGTTTATAAAAACGCTAGTGGGAGCACACTTGTTTTTCTAGTCATATATGTTGATGACATATTATTGATAAAAAAAATGATATTTCTATGCTTAAATCTGTCAAGTCTTTATTAAAAAATAGTTTCTCTATAAAAGATTTAGGGGACGCAACATATATTTTGAGTATAAAGATTTATAGAGATAGAACTAAAAGACTAATTGGATTAAGCCAAGATATGTACATTAACAAAGTGTTGAAGCGGTTCAACATGCAGGATTTTAAGAATGATTTCTTACCTATGTCATATGGTATTAGTCTTAGCAAGACTCGGTGTCCTTCGACACCAGATGAGCGAGACCGGATAAGTAATATTCCATATACTTTTGCCATTGGGTCTATCATGTATGCCATACTTTGTATACGCCCAGATGTGTCATATGCTCTAAATATTACGAGAAGAAAGTGAAGGTCACTGGATAGCTGTAAAGAATATTATAAAATACTTAAAAAGGACTAGAGATGCATTCCTTATTTATGGAGGTGAGGAAGAGCTATTCATAAATGGTTACACTGATATTAGTTTTCAAACCGATAAAGATGATTTTCGATCATAGTCTGGGTTTGTGTTTTGTCTTAAAGGAGGAGTAGTGACCTGGAAAAGTTACAAGTAGGAGACAATTGTCGATTGTACAACGAAGGCTAAGTATATTTCGGCTTTTGAAGCTGCAAAGAAGGTTGTTTGGATAAAATTCATCTCTGAGTTAGGTGTGGTCTCTAGTATCCAATGAATCTCTATTGTGACAATAGTGGAGCTATTGCGCAAGCCAAGGAGCCTAAATCGCATAAAAAATCCAAGCATATACTTTGGCGTTTTCATCTTATTCGCGAGATTATTGATGGAGGTGATGTTAAGATATACAAAGTGCACACGAATTTAACAATTGCTGATCCGTTGATAAAACCTCTTCCACAGCCAAAGTATTGGGTGCACACAAGAGCTACATGTATTAGATACCTGCATGATTGACTCTAGTGCAAGTGAAAAATTGTTAGTGATATTGCCTAGAGGCAATCATGGAGATGATTATACCACTTCTATGTTTATAATCTTTTGAATAATATGCTATTTTGTCCCTTGAATAAATATTTTTTTTATATTGATCAACAAGTATGTGACTTGTTCGTGGAACTCATTATTCATGTTTTGATATTATTCTAAATTATCCCTGATCTTATATCATTATACGAGACAATTATGATTTATAGATCATCACATGTATTGATTGATGATCATCTTTCATGAATCATGGATATGAGATATTAAATCAATAATATGGACACATGTTACAGAATATGATGTTGGATTAACTCACCATGAGACACTACGAGAATTATTATATTTTTAAGTGTTATCAGTTGGTCTTATACATAGTATATATATAGAATCTTTAGACCTAATATCGTTATTATTTTCTACATATATAACAGTTTACTTAGGGGTTAGCAAACACTACTCTATAACTAGATAGTCATAAAGGTAACTTTTAGATTTATTATGAAACATGCGGAGCAATATGAGCAATTAAGATATAATTTATCCTCCTATACAACAAGAGAGATATCTCTGGGTTCCTCGATGTGGTTGAATTAAGGAAGTGCATGGCCATACTAAATGTGGTTTAGGAGTCAATCACAACTGAGTAATCCACTACAGACTCTCGATGTGATTGAATTAAGGAAGTGCATGGCCATACTGAATGTGGTTCAGGAGTCAATCACAACTGAGTAATCCACTACAGGTTCGAGTGAAGGATTGAGCTACCATAGGATAGCACGCTTCTCTCTTTGAGTTCAATTTGGTACCATGAGGTAAAAGGATCGGTACATAAGTACTATATAGGTTCGTCTGATATGATCTTTATATATATTTGGGAGTCATTATGTTTTGCTAAGGACCGCTACCGACTTATAGATCGAAAAGGAGTTTTTGGCCCATGGTCAAATATACATGAATTTACAGGGTCACACACTTAATGGGCTGGAACGATAATGATCCGAATAATAGTTTCCGAGTGAGATTCGATCTTTATTTGTATCGGATAAAGATTCGATTGGAGGCTATATTAGGAGAGGTGCAGGGGCTGAGAGAGGCATTCCGAAACACACCCATCAACCTTAGCCGCTACCTCTTATAATCCCTACCGTGCGAACTGGTGTTAGCACGCCAACATACGTTGTTCTAAGCCTAGACGTGTAGACCTCGGTAAAGATGTTGCTGCAATTGCGACGCTGATTGGGACGATCGCGAAGAGGATACGGTTGGCCAAAGGACAATCGACTACTTCCACTACATCGACGTGCTTTCGTTGAATCAGCTGCTTCAACTTTACTTTCACTGCAATGCACGTCTAGTGGTAACGATTTATGATCTCTTACTCACATCCTACCATATCAGACGAACATACTTAAGTGCTAAGGACCGCTTCAACATTATGTTTTATGTGGTAGAAAATTTTAATTTATGTTAGCGTAGTCTACTCGTATCCCAACAGGCTTTACCAGTTTAACTTGCCCTGTGCGTTGTGCTGTCATCATCTGCTCGTCTCGGGCTTTTCAGAGCAATGCCGATGTTTTGGGTTTTATGTGATTGTGTTCTTATACGATGGATCATGGATCTACGCAATAGGGACTCGTTCTGGTTCTTATTCATTTTGCAGTGCACCTTTTTCGCATTTCGTTGTCATGAATCACAATATTTGCCTTCAGTATTGCAGCTTGGTAGCTTGTTGCATGCCTAGTGTTTCTCTTAGGAAAGAGTCATGCTGGATGGACTGCACATTGCATAACAGATTTACTAGAACCATTTCAAGATTCATAGGCTTTTGCACATGCACACTTATCCATCTACTCGTTACTTCATTATAGCCTATCAAAACAAAGTTATTTCCTTTTAGGCGTGATCCTGCCATTGCGATTTCTTTCTAGATAATCTGTATGTTTTGGTTCATTTTCAGTGTATATCATTTTTATTTCTGCTCTTGTGTTGACTTGCGATTGCCGAGGAAGAAGAACAGTGCTGCCTTGACCTCTATGCCTGATTCCAGCGATGAGCCCTCCGGCAAAGACAGTTCAAATGCAGCTGATGCTGTTTGGTATCTCGTCACAGACGGTAACCACACAACTGGCAATCTGAACCTGCCTACAGACCTCACACCTGTGTTTGACCAACCATATGAGTTGCTAGTACGAAGAGAGAGCTCACATGCTTTTGCCGCAAACAAATTTTCAGTTAGTTTTCTGTACTTTCATACGCTGGCTACGATTTGAGAATGTTACTACTCTTTGACTTATAGATTATGATTTTTTCTGAACAAATAAATAGGATGACTTCTTCATTGTTTTTTTCAAATAGAATTATCGAGATAGTCTTTTTGAAGTAGCTTATCAATTTATTGTTATTCGGTTCATTCGTATAAACATTTACGATAAAGAACAAAAGACATCAGTGGTAAAAAACCCAAGTTACTGCTCACCACTGAAGTAGTTAGTATTGCCACATGAATGACGGATGTGACTGGCTAGTTTGCTAGTGTACCAGTTACTCCATTAGACATGAATGACTACTGTTATGCTCAATTGTCTGATTTCGTCTATCCGGCTTTGATTGATTGATTCATGTGGGCTGTCTGTCAGGAGAAAAATGGTTTACACAGTACGGGCTAGAGTGCAATTGGATCACCGCATGTAGCATTATTTTCAGGGTTAAGAATGTGTCCTGCTTAACACAGCGACGCGACGGCTTCTGGCTGCGCGATGAATGATGAATTTTACTGTAGCATTTTTATATCGTAGTGATTTTTTTGTTTTTTTTGTGTTTTATTTTTTTTCTGTATTCATTTGTATTATCTATGATAGGTTGGCATGACGTTTTTATTTTTATATTTTTTTAAATTTAATTATACCTAATAAGTCAATTCAGTTACATTAAAAAATAAGTCAGCTACAGTGAAATTTCAATCAGAAATTAGAAGTCATCGCTATTCCAAACGCTCTCTTACTAGGCTAGAAGCCGATTGGAACGTAGGGAATTTTTTCGGAGACTTGTGGGAATTGAACTGTTCAATGTTAGATTTTTGTGTAATCGTATTGTATACACATGCCAAAAACAATCACTATCCAAAGGTTTAGAACCTCAAATGTATTAGGCCCCGCTCGTTTTGGCGATGACTTATGGTTTTTGTTTTTATTTCACTATTTTTAATTTTGTTTTTTCTGTTTTTTAAGACTTTTTACTTTTTTTCTCGTATTCATTTGTATTTTTTGTGATAAATTAATCTTTTTTTATTTTAAATTTTTTAAATTTAATTATACTAAATAAATCATCTTAACTATAATATAACTAGCTATAATAAAAAAAACATCCATCCTAAGCGGTCTTAGGTAAGGCCGTGCTAAGCCTCAGTAGGCTTCTTCCTACTTGGTTGGGCCTGACTTCTCCTGCTCGTCAGTTGAGCCATCTCGTCTCCTCTCTCTCTCTCTCTCTCATGGCGGCGGCCTCCTCCTCCTCGGCGGCGGTGGCGGCGTCGATGCTGCAGGGAGTGCCGGAGCGGCGGGGCATCCCGGCGGCGTCCTTCGTCGAGGACGTCGAGACCTACCTCCGCCAGTCCGGGCTCGACGTCAACTCCGCCCTCGCCTTCCTCCAAGAAAGGTTGCTGCTCTCCGCTACCCTCCCCCACGCCCTCCCTTCTCTCCCGCTCTGTATCTCCCTCTCAAAGCACCTGCCTGCTTTTGGGGTTGGTGCGGTGTTCTGCCGTTCCGGGACGGTGGTCGGTCCCTATGGTGCTCACAACCTGTTTGGTGAATTGGCGAGCTGGGTGGGCGTCGGCGTGCTTGGCGTGCGCTTGATCCAGGAATCGTCTGGGCCGTGGGGGCTTTGCGTTGTTCTGGAGGTCGTCGGCTTCCTTAGCTTGGATCTTTGATCTATCTCTGCAAGTTCCTCAAGACGTTGGACTCTTGTAGGGGTCGGTGTTGCTTCCGGCACTTGTTTGGATGGCAGACCAGCTCAAAGCTTGCTCTAGTTGTTAAGAGGAATCATACCGCCTGCTTTAGGGTTTGTAGCTGGTGCTGGGCTTATGCGTAGGTCCTTTGCTTGGATTGGATCGTAGGTCCTTTGCTTGGATTGGATCTCTGCAGGGTCCAATCTCGATTGCCTCGTTGATGTGGGGGAGAGACTGGAGGGGTGGTAATTCCTTTCTTTGCATCCTGGTTGTTTGGCTAATCCGTGCCCAAGTTACCGGCTGCCCGTCCTATTTCTTCCAGTTCATCCCTACCCAGTGTTCGGCATGTTATCAGTTACCACTGGGTATCTATTACAGCCATTGGGTCAGAAGACGGTGTGGAATCGATTTCTGCCCTGCTACGTAACGAGATATACACGGTTACATGGACATGTTAACTTATTAGTGGATATACTGAGTGCAAACTGCAAACCCCTAATTCAGTGCAAACATGCAAATTCTGCCATGAACTGTCCAGTCAATGCAAGGGAAGGTTATTGTCTATTCAATCATGGGACACAGTTCATTCCAACGTTGATTGAACGAATCATGGTGAGAGCTTGAATGTCTGCACTGAATTGTGGGTTCTCAATAGATATGGCCCCTAGTGATTACTCTGTTTACTTTTTTTTCTTGCAAATAAATTCACTCTTCCATCCATTTTTCTTTTGAGATCTGTTCTATCCATGATATTTAAACTTGCCATTCCAGACTTACACTCTGTTAGTATTGTTCCCTTTTGATGTTCCCTTTTGATCTGTTCTATCCATGATATTTAAACACTTGCTATCTCATGTATTTTGTTATGAAACATATTAAAAACAAACTGTGTTCGATAGCCCCTTTGTGTTCAGTTAAGCTACTTCATTTTAGTTAGTGAGTAGCTGTACCAAACTGACTCTCTTCACTTCACATTTATATTTAGCTGAGTAAAAGAAATTTGGGAAGTTTTTTTGTGTGGAAACTGGTGAATCCATTGGGGAAAATGTTAGGGGTAACCAGAGCAGAGATAGTTGGCAATGATTCATTATAATTTGTTTGATCTCTGGCATGATCTTATTTCTCTGTGAATGTGTACATTTTCACTTTTTAGTTCTTATTTGCTTGCACTTTTTTTTTGAGGAAAAATGTAACCCATATTTACAATTTTTGTTTAGGCTACAGCAGTACAAAATAGTGGAGATGAAACTTCTAGCACAGCAAAGAGATCTTCAGGTGCTCATACTTTTTGCTTAGACTTATGGAGTTAAGATAATATGAAGTACGACTTACATTTCATTATTAGTAAATTTAGTATTGCTTAGCAATATCATTGATCTTATGAGTGGAAATTTGATTAGACATCACATCTAATTCTTAGGAGATGTTCTTAAACCTTTGATCATATCTCGCTGAAGTTCTTAATGTCTAAATATTAATGCAGATGTGGGTGTTCCACATCACAGTTGTTCCCTAGCTATTAGTATAGATAATATTTTTGAATTTGTATAAAAAAACTAAAGTACTGTTTATGAAACAACTTCTGGTTCATTGTTAATTGTTGTCTATGAGGTGCTAGTGTTGGCATATGTAACGTTTTGGCCTTCCATTCTTTACCACAGGCAAAAATTCCTGATATAGAGAAGTGCTTGGATATTGTTGCGACCTTAGAAGCTAAAAAGTCTTTGGGTGAGGTTCGTCTAATTTACTAAATCCCACTTTTCAATCTTGTTTCTATCTCCGTGCATGGGATGTCTGCTTTCTTTTTTCAACTTAATGCTCTAAATGAAGGTATGGTTTTGTCCTAAATTTTCGCATTTAATATCACGACGAAGACTTTGTTGTTGAACGTTGGACATAGCGTACCCATAAATAAATGGTTCAAGTTTGATGCTTTATTAACAGTTCGCTGCTACCTTATTATTTTTGTTACGTTTCCTTATTTTCAGGATGCTAGGTGATTATTCTGTTTGTCATCCCCCCCCCCCCCCACAAAAAAAAGAAAAAAAATGTAGATGCCAGATATTTGCCACTCCAAAGAGTGGCATTTCAGGAAGTACCACTCCATTTGTCTCACTGGCATGTGGGTCGTGGGGGCCACATGCCAGTGAATCAGTGACACTCTTTGGAGCGGCATATATTGAGAAATTCCAATGTACTTTAGATTACTTTCTGGAACCATAATTTCTATAAGATTTTTCTAGTTGCCATCATTTGTGTTTCTGTTGACAATTATTGGCTACCAACTGTCTAGTGTATGTGTAGTATGAATATCTAAATTTCGAATGACAATTTTTATTCATAGTGTTTACTACATGATCATCGAAAGAGCAGGACATTATTGTTAATGTGCATGCTCTATGGTTTTTATGTGTTAGTCACCAAACTATGTACTTTACCCACAGTGTACTGTGATTCAAGAAAATTAAATCCTTTCATCTGTGTGAACTATTGAAACTTGCCTACATCCAGACTTGGTGTACTTTTTTGGATAATGGGACAGTTGGATTCTCCATAGCTTCTTTAAAGCTCACACGCTGAATGTTAGTTGGAATTCTATCTAAGCAGATCAATCATCTTACTGAAAGTTAACTGTCCATAGCTTTCAATTAATTGGTGCAGGCACTTGTAGCTGATTTTGAATTATCTGAGGGAATTTACTCACGTGCGAAAATTGAAGATACCGATTCGGTGTGCCTATGGTTGGGTGCAAATGTGATGCTGGAATACTCCTGTGAAGAGGTTATTTTGGGCACATCAAGCATCTTGATTTTCCACTCCTTTTATTTTAGTTTGCCCCCTCATTTCCTGGAGTTTTGCAGGCCAATGCCCTCTTGAAAAAGAACTTGGAAAATGCCAAGGCCAGTTTAGAAGTCCTTGTTGCTGATCTTCAGTTCTTGCGGGACCAACAAACCATTACTCAGGTATAATTATTATGATTTACGGCTAGTTTTACTTGTCTTAAATTTTGCATGGTTGGGCATAACTCACGAGTAACTGTCATTGTTTTGAAATTCTAACTTCCTCAGGTTACAATTGCTCGGGTATTCAACTGGGATGTGCACCAACGGAGAAGCAAACAGGCTCTGAAAGAAACTTGATCATCTATTTGATGCTACCAGCCAATGAGATCGGGACATTTTTGTATTTCTTGCCACCTCTGGCAGTTCAGTCCATCAGTGTGTGCGCGCCCTTTGTTGGTGCTGGTGCCCTTCTCTGTGTAACAATGTATCAAATCTCATTCAGGTTTATGGTGTTGGAACTCTATTGTCTGCTGTAGAAGATGGTGTTCACTTCTGATTTGGCTACTTGCCCTTTTTTTCTAGCTTGATGGAACAAATTTTAAAAGTAATTTACCATTCTTCCACCTCAGAGTGAAGCCTTGCAGATTACTCAGCGTACAGCTGGATGGGAAAAAATAGTACAATTACTTCCTGTATGGTATGTTTACTGGATTGCATCTCTCTCCGGCATGGACCGTTTGGAGTGGATCGGATGCCTAATTTTGTAAAAAAGTGGACGAGCAAGAAAACGGATGCACTAAGGTCCCGCTCGTTTCAGCTATTTTAGTTTTAACTTTTTTTTTCACTATTCAGTAATTCGTCTTTTTCTGAATTTTTTTAGATTTTTTAGGTTTTTTTTACATTTTTCTTTTTTTCCGTGTTCCTTTGCATTGTCCGTGATGGGATAACAAATTTTTTCTATTTTTACATTTTTTTAAATTATTATGCCTAAAAAGTCAAATCAGCTACAGTAAAAAAAGCCAGTTATAGTGAAATTTCAGCCAAAAGCCAAAAGCCATCGCTAAAACGATCACCCCCTACGAGGGGAGGGATGAATTGGAAATCTTTTTCAAACAATGGTCAAATTAAGCTACTTAAATCATAGTATCTAATTTCAACCTATGTCGTAAGGCTTGTTAGCGTGTTCACACAATTCATAAAGTCTAGTGAAGTATTGCAATCAAAGTTTCAGTTCTACACAAGTAGTGATCTAGAAATTGATTGAACAAAAATTGAATTGCGGTAATGGAAAAGGGACAAGATATGGCCAATTCTTTTTCAAGGTCTCGGGATTCCACGATCTCCCTTATTCATTAGAGCACTCCCGTAAAAGTCTAGCTCCTGTTTGAATTCGTGTAAGGATCTAAGTGATAACTTATGGTAGCCTTCTCGGAACTAACTATTCACAAAAGCCTTGTTCATGGAAGTCCTCTTGGAATTAACTCTTCACAAACACCTTATCCCTACTGCCTTCCACAAGCTCCTCCTTAGAAGGTCACCAAGAACACGCCTTCAAGTCATATAAGAATCACTGAATTTTAACAGTAATAAGCCCAAAGAAGTCAGTTGAACTTAGCAAGGTCAAATAACTAGGAGTGATACACACGATAGGCCTAATCTACTCTTTCAAACTCTCAAAATCTCAATTTCATAGTCATGAGTGCCCTTGAATTCCCTAATATGCAAAACACTGATTTGGAATCTCAAGAGAGCTAACTTGAACGTCCAAGGTATATATATCATTCTTTGAAAACTAGCCGTTAGTCATAGAGAATTCAAAATTTAGCCTTACTCGATCATCTGACTCGATCCCCAATATGCAAAACACTAATTTGAAGCCTCAAGATAGCTAACTTGAACGCCTAAGGTCTATATATATCCTCCTTTGAAAACTAGCTGTTAGATATAGAGAATTTAAAATTCAGTCTTACCTGATCATCTGACTCAATCCAGATCTCCGACTTAAGAACTTTTGACATAAAAAATATAGCTGTTGCACAGACTATCCGACCTGAGTTGGATTCTCCACCTGACCCGGATCATCCAGCTCCATGCAAACTCTAAAAACATCTCTGAAAAATTAGCCTGGGTCATGCTCTGATCCAGTCGAATCATGTGACTCAGTGCATTTTTCAAATAGCACTCTTTCAAAACACACAATAATCATTGATCCAAGATATAAAACAATAAGAGCATTATCAAGCATAGTCAAGGTACTAGGCACAGGCACCAATGAGCAAGATATGAGATAACACGATAAGGAATACAAGCTCTAAAACATGTAAGTGTTTCTCGCCCTAAATCCCTAAATCCATGCACATTAAACAAGTAGCCCCTAGCGCTTGGTATGAGAGTCCTATCTTTTGAATCATAAATTTGAGATGGGTAAGGTAGATAAGACCTTGTTCATTTGTAGGCATGTCAATGACCTTCTGCTCATCCAGATTTATGTGGATGACATTATCTTTGGTTGCTTCTCTCATACTCTTGTTTTCCAGTTTTCTAATATCATGAGCACATAGTTCGAGATGAGCATGATGGACGAGTTGAGCTTCTTCCTTAGTTTTCAGATCAAACATACTTGAGAGGGTACCTTCTTGTATCAAGGTAAGTACACTCGAAACCTCCTAAGACGCTTTGATATAAGTGATGGCAAGCCAGTGTTGACTCCGATGGTGACCTCTACCACACTTGATCCTAACAAGGAGGGCAAACCTGTAGATTAGAAGGAGTACCACAGTATGATTGACTCCTTCCTGTACCTCACTACTTCGAAGCCAGACATAACATTTGTCGTATGTCTATATGCTCGATTTTAGGCTTCTCACCGCGCCTCTCACCATCAGGTGGTGAAGAGCATCTTCAGGTATCTTCAAGGTACTCTAGACTATGGTATCTGATACTCTTCCTCTTCCTATCTTTCCCTTAGAGCCTACTCCGATAAAGACTTTGTTGGCTGAACGATAAATAGGAAGAGCACTTCTAGCACTTGTCAATTCATTGGTACTTCTCTTATTTCTTGATCTTCTAAGAAGCAGTCCAGTGTTGCACAATCCACCGTAGAAGCCAAGTATGTTGCTGCCGCTAGTTGCTGTGGTCAGGTGATTTGGGTGGTTTCGACCTTACGGGACTTTGGATTAGTCTTAAATAGTGTTTCTCTTCTCTATGATAACACTTCTACCATTGACATTGCTAAGAACCTAGTACAACACTCTAGGACCAAGCACATAGGTATCATATATCATTTTCTTATAGACAATGTGGAGAAGGGTGATATACTGCTTTAGGTTGTAGAGAGTGCCACCAGTTGGCTGATATTTTCACCAAGCCTTTAGATAGCTTGAGGTTCACGACCTTGCAGGGAGAGTTTGGGGTGGTCTTTCTTGATGGTTTAATCTGTGGGGGTGCGTCATGTACTTTCTGTATTATATGTACCTTTTCATTCTGTTGCACTTTTTTATTAGGTGCATTTGGGTTAATCTTTCTAGCATAAACTAGAATAGTTTTTATTCTTAGTTGGTTAGACTTCTTTCTCTTATCTTATGATTCTAGGATACTGCTTATCAGTTGCTTCTCTTCTCACTAGGTTGAGTTCTCTCACTTCTTTTAGGTCTAATAAGGGTTAGGCCCCATTGGGTAGACAAGGAATGTGTTTACCCTATTTTGTTTTAGACAACTAGTTGATAGTCCTAAAATTATATGGGGTAGATGAGTGTGAGTTCGAGCCATAGTATCCCTTCTATCTTGTCTATGCTTTAAGAACTGTCATTTCTTCTTTTTTCCCAAGTTTCTTCTCTCTTGCTTGTTGCTTTGGTTCAAGGGAAGTTCATTTAAGATTTCTTGAGTTAATGTTGACTTAACCCAACTTGAACCAAAATGTGTCTAAAATTGACTTACTTGCTGAGGGGGAGCTGGGATCTTTATTGCATCATATTGCATTTTAATTTCAGTAATATGCATTGTAATATAAATACAAGAAGTTTTGACTATTATCCTTATGAGACATGATTTCTTGCTTTACATATTGTCATATCTTGTGCTAACTTGCTAAATTTATCATGTTATTCTATGTGCAGCTTAGTTTTTACCATACTAGCTTCATTAAATATGAACAATTTGAATTAAATCATATCTTGTTGAATCTTATGACTAGTTTTGCTCTAGTGATCTTCTAATGATTTATGCCATATCAAATAAGTTGAGTTGAGTTTTGATCCTAAATTGAGATCTAGCATGAGTAAGTATTAGCTCTTTGTTGAAGCATGAGTATCTAGCACGAGATCCTAAGTTGAGTTTTGCTAGTTCTTTATTGAAGCATGAGTAAGTATTAGCTCTTTGTTCTTGAACTAAGTTAAAAAAATACTAAATAATATCTTTTGTGAGAAAACTGAACTCACCAATTCTTTTTTATGAGACGGCTTGCCATTGCACTAGTCACGAACTCATGGGGAGTTTTGGATGACCAAAACCATTTCTTTAAACTTTTTGCTTGGGGTGGTCGCATAAGACTTGAGATCTAGTATATGACTAAGAAAACAAAACTATGTAAAAAATGATTGAAGCTCAGCTGAAACCAAAAATGATTTTCAGGACATGCCAAATGTACTAAATTTACTCAATTACAAGTGGTATATAATGCTTGAACAAAATATTTCTATCTTGAATTTATAGTACTCTAAATTGACTCAATTGTAGCTTTTTAATTCTATTTAAAATATTGACATGGTTTGACTCATTTTTAGATACTTTTGGCTAAACTGTGATCTTGAACGACTTGAAATGCTAAAAATCTATTTAATTTCATATTATTGCTCATTTGAGTTTAGCTTTACTATATATGGTTTGTCATGATCTAGATAGCTCTTTCACATAATATAGCTCGGTGTAATACATGTAGAGTCATTTTGGATAATTTTTATGGCTTCTAATGCTAAAAATAAAAAAAGTGCAGTCACTTCATTTCATTTATGCTCTATTTTCTTCCATACGTCTAGATGACTCTATTGCCAAAGAGAGAAAGATTGGTAAAAATACATACTTAAGCATGATTTGGAGTTTTTGTACAAAATTTTTCTAAGTTGAAGCTTGTGATCTCTTCTCACCATAACTAAGGTCAAGTAGAATAATTGTTCTTTCATATGGATCTAAAGTGAGATTCCCGACTTATTTAGTGGTTTTGAAGCTTTTGTGAAAAATCTGTTATTTTCAGTAGCTTCACTCTATTTCTACTTCAAATGGTCTTTTTCAGCTCATCTCATTCTTCTCTCTTTGGAAATTTCTTCTAATTTGTCTAAAACCTCCTCCTATTTACATTTTTTAGTATTGCCAATGAGTTCATCAAGGGAAAGATTAAAGGACCATGTGAGAAGGTGATGTTGGACTAAATATAGCAGTAGTTCTAGTCCAAGGTGATGTTAGAAATGTTTGACTGAAAAGTGAAAATATTACAAAGGGTTTAACATAAACCCACAAAGAAACTCTCTCATTATCAGCAGTTATCGATAAATAGGTTGTGCTTAGTAATGTGGAAACTAACATTTGAATTTATTCTTTATGGGCAGAGGTTCGGTAACTTCAATTGTTATCTAGTCAACATCAATACCAGCAGGCTCTGAAGCATGGAACTTCGCTTTACTACTGTATCTCTGTCGGACACTGTGTCCAACGCAGATACGACATGAACACATCGTGGACACATGTCGACGACATGTTAGCTAATTAAAAAATGAATTTTAATTTTTAAAATTTTTGACATGTGTTGGACACGGCATGACTGTGAGTTCGACATAGCCTAGACACAGCCCACCAAGCCAGGCATACCCTAACCCTATATTCTTCTAGATCCCGATCAATCTCAAATCCCCCCATGCTTTCTGCCTCTCTCTCCTCACGGGTGTCGGCCTCGCTGTGCCATCGACTGGCCACGTCACCGGCTTTCGTGGCTGAGGGATATTGTTGAAATAGTCTTATATTTGTTGTGAAAGAGTAAGTTACTTAATTTAAAAGTGGCGAAGTCCATTACCACACAAGCTAGTTTTTGTGGTGAAAAGGCCCTTATGATCCTACAAGTAGTATTAGAGCCCGGTTCTAACATCTCTGGTCCAATGGACACTAGTGTGTGAACGTCTGATGGACTGTGACCTTGAGGGACCGTCGGTGTACGATGAAGGGACTCTGAGGGACCGTCGGTATACGGTGAATAAACCATGAACGGTCGAGGGACACCAATGTATGAAGGAAAAGATTATTATAATAGTCTCACATTGGTTGTGGAAGGACAAATGACCTAACTTAAAAAATGAAACAGTTTTTCACCTTATAGACTAACTTTTCGAGTAAGAAGACCTTCACAATTCTACAAAAACAAGTTAATTACTGTAGCAAACGAAGTCATAGCCTCAAAAAAAAACACCAGTCGTCTCGTCAACTTTTGGAGATGAACAGGAGAACACAGTTAGGCTAGTGCCAGGCAGCCAGGATAGCGACTAGCAAGTACAGAAAGTGACCATTCCACCCAAAGGCAAGCTATACTCATTAATACAGCATGGTGCAAACAAAGAAACTCCAATACATCATCAATACAGTGCAGGTGAACAGAATCAGTTGTTACTCATTCAGATTCCTTCATGCAACAGCAAATCTAGATTATCTGAAACAATATGCTCAAACTTGAAGACGACTGAACAACTGTTTGTTATTATGACATGAAGCAGAGTACGATGAAACAAGCTAGTAAAGCAACAAGGTACCTTCAATTACTAGCAAGTCTTGATAATATCATGTGAGGTACATGTAAGAAATCCCTGTATATCCATAGCCAGTTTTAAGTATAGATTATCTCAAACCCAAACCACAAGTCCTAAATGCAACATGAAGCAAGTCATGACATCACAAAACGAGGTGTAAGTGATACTTATCTGATTGATACTATGTTGGCTGTGAGTATCATGGCTACCTTAGCGATCTGACTCGAACATGGCCACCCTGTGGCAGCTTTTCACCTGCTCAGGTAAATGCTCAACTTTTATTGTTTAAAATTTATATATGTGCAAGACCTGTGTACTACAGAAAAAAAAGTTGATTTTTTTGGACTTTTCAAGACTTGAGTTCAGATTTTTAATCCCCACATTGACCCCAGGAAGAACTATACAGCCTAATATTGGAAACAAATAAGGAATGCATAAAGCTTTGTAAACCAGGTGCAAGCATTAATGAGATTGTAACGCCCTTAAGAAAGAAAAAAAAACCCTAGCATATAAAAGCCAAAGGAGACCCCTGGCAGCCCTCAACGCACGTGCCGCCACACCCCCATACAGGTCGTCTTCCTCCTCTCTATTTTCTCTATCTCTCTCTCTTTGTTCTTCCGCTCAGGAGGCTGGAGAGGCAGGCCGGGCGGCGGCGTTGGGGGCAGCGCGGCCGGGCGGCAAGCGGTGCGGCGGCGGCATGGGAGTGACAGCGCTTGGGTCTACGAACTTTCAGTGGATCGGGACCAGTGGAGACAGATGACTGGCTTCGCTATATGAACAAGAATTTTGACATCATAGAGCTTTTGACCCAAGAGAAGGTGTCATTTGCTTTTCAGCAGCTACTAGGAGAGGCAGACTTGTGGTGGACTGAGGTGTGTAGCTCTTGCGGCCCTCACGCAGCACCACCTATGTGGGAGGATTTAACCGCCGCCTTTGAGGCGGAGTACTACCCTTTTTCCCTGACCAGGGCGAAAGATTTTGAGTTTGATTCCTTGCGGCAGAAGGACAGCCAATCCTCGTAGATATCAAGAAGAATTACGACTTTTAAACGGTTTCATATCATGTGTCGTGTAGTTTATTTCAAATGGTATGAGCTTGAGATGTGCCTGATGAGAAATCAGTGTTCTAGATGAAACTAAATTAAATTTGGCCACTACCGGGTTCGGGTCTTTCCTAGCGGGTAATTTCCAGTAGTGTGAGGAGTCCTGCAAGAACCGTATGCGCCTTTGTTCTGCTCATCTCGACCGTCCATCTCTCTTCTCATCAACAATGGAGACGCCGTTTGAACTAAAGGCAGAGGATACATGCGAACCCAAACTTTTTGGAGGTGAAACCTAACGGAACCTTCCGCTGCTGATTATCGATCAGGGTATCTTTAATAGTATCATCTCAGCTGTCTTTTAACTATATTAAATAAGTAAATTCTACATAGATAAGAGAAGATGTAAGGAGAGATAATATGTGATCTCTTATGCAAGAGAAGATTTTGGTCCGTAAACTAACGTAAATAGTGAGATGGTGTGAGACAGGAAGTTACGGTGAAAATAATATAAAATAGTTAAAAGAATGATTTACTGTTAAAGAGATTATCTCTAATATTATCTTCAATAAGATAAAAAAATTCTTAAAATAATTTTAAGACAGACTATTTTAAATGCAAACGGTTGCCAAGCAGTAGCCATTTGGATGGATGCTCCACACGCAACAAGTGCAGTAGTAGGAAATTGGTAGAGGTACCGGATGGTCCTAACCACGCAGCACCTCACATTGAATTGGCTATCCACTCTACTGCATATGCAGTGGGAGCACGACCCCCAAGAGCAAGGACGGATTTGACACTCTGATACAGCACCGTGCCATCCCCCCCCCCACACCTGGCTGTCGGATCGGAAATCGACGGTCTAGATCGTCCGAAGACACGGCGTCGACGACACTGGCGATCCGAACTGTCAGATGTTAAAAAGGATAAGATATACGCCACTGTAGACAATGAAGTCATAGACTAAATAAACCACCAGTCAGTCTCGTCAACTTTCGGAGATGAACAGCACACAGTTAGGCTAGTGCCAGCCGCTCAGGATGGCCACTGGCCAGTACAGAAAGTGACCATTCCATCCAAAGGCAACCTATACTCATTAATACAGCATGGTGCAAACAAAGAACACTCCAATACATCATCAGTACAGTGCATCTGAACACTCAAACTTGAAGATGGCTGTACAACTGTTCGTTGTTATGACATGCAGCAGAGTATGATGAAACAAGCTAGTAAAGCAACAAGGTACCTTTAATTACTAGCAAGTCTTGATAATCTCAAGTGAGGTACATGTAAGAAATCCCTGTATATCCATAGCCAGTTTTACGTATAGATCGATTATCTCAAACCCAAACCACAAGTCCTAAATGCAACATAAATCAAGTCATGACATCACAAAACGAGGTGTAAGTGATACTTATCTGATTGATACTAAGTTATACGCACAGATGAGCCTTCATTGGTTAACTCCAAATCTTAATCATGTTTATTCAATAGCAACACTTACAGGTGACAAGCGACAAACCTGTGAGGCATAGCAAGATTCCCTAAGTTAATGCTAGTTATTGATCAATTCATTCATCTCAGCCTTTGTTGAACTTGAACATGTGAGACAACTACCACCAACCGTTGAACAGTCTTAGGGGGTGATCGGAATAGCGATGGTTTTTGGTTTTTGGCTGAAAAACATCATGGTGATTGAAAAACATCAGAGCTGAGTTAGTGGTTAGTGTAGTGAATAGTGAAAAAAAAACTAAAACTAGAAGCTGAAACCAAAAAAAAACTAAACCGATCACCCGCTTAAGGTTTGGGCATTAATAAAATTCACATAAGGCCCCCCACCCAATCATCTTTCACACAAACACATGAGATATAGAGAGAGGTACGAAGAAGGCATTAAATCATGCACCATGATCTTATATATAATACAAAGCTAGGGTGACAACATGTAGCACTAGCTACTACAGGCTACACACGCATCCTCCATGGTCAGGAAGAAGATGGCGGCAGCTCACAAGCTATTCTCCTTCCTCTTCCATGGCGTCGGCGCTCCATGGCCACCGCCAGCCACATTGCCACCGCACCCCGCCGTCGTCATCCATACATGCGCCCCTCCCGTGGCGCGGCTCGTGCAGACGTCCGTGCTGGTCGTCGACGTCGACGGTGGCCTGCTCCGATCGCGCTCCCTCTTCCCTTACTTCATGTTGGTCGCCGTCGAGGCCGGCAGCTTCCTCCGGGGCCTCCTACTGCTCCTCCTCTACCCTGTGATCGCCTGCGTCGGCGGTGACGTGGCCGTGAAGGCCATGGCCGCGGTCTCCTTCTGCGGGCTGCGCGTGGCGAGGTTCCACGCCGGGCGCGCCGTTCTGCCGCGGTGGCTCCTAGAGGACGTGGGGGTGGAGGGGTTCGAGGTGGTGAGGAGGCGGCGGCAGGAGGCGGGGAGGAGGGTGGTGTGGGCCACCAGGATGCCGAGGGTGATGGTGGAGCCGTTCTTGAAGGAGTACCTGGCGCCGCCGGATGCGACGGGCGTCGCCGTCGTCGCAGCAAGAGAGATGAAGGTGGTGTGGGGGTTCTACACTGGTCTCATGGAAGGAGGAGGCGAGCATGGCGACGACGAGGTGAGGAAGAAGATGGAAGGAGTTGATGATGTTGTAGGGTTCTCTGGAGAATCCATGGAGTTTCTTCGGAGTCCTCTGTCATCCTTTTGCAAGGTACGGTTGACGGATAGAGGTGCACGATCTTTGAAGAGTTTTGCTTGGTTATACGTGGGGTTTTTTTTATGTTTTTAATTCACTCTGGTATAGAAAAACTATTAGCCTAGCCGAAAAAACAGACCCTACGTATCCTCGCATTCAATTTAAACCTAGAGGTTTTGTTTTAATTTGTGATGTGGTTGATCAGTTCATCATTACTCCTATTATTACTAATAAATTGACATGCAAAGAGCTAGACATCATCCATACAAGTATGTAGCATGCATACAAGTACGTAGCTAATACTTCCTTCGCTCAAAAGGAATTCGCCCTGCAATCAAAACATATAAATTTTGATCAAAAATATTATCTAAAATATGTAGTTTGGATATACAAAAATAGTATGACTAAATTTGTCACACATACTTTCATAATCTTAATCTAAATTATAAAAAGTAACGGTCAAAATCGCATCTCAAAGACCGTAAAAGACAAAAACGCCTAGTAAAAAATAATAGAAAGAGTAAAATTTAGTGATCAAAGTGGTATATTCTTAACTTTGAAAAGTAAAAAAAATAACTTTCTTTTGTAATCGGATAGTACTTAATTACTACTTCCCTGGGTAATTGATTAAGTTTCCGTGATGAAACTTAATCAATTAGACTAACGTGTTACATCAATTTTCTGCAGGAGGTGTACGTGGTGAGCGGCGAGGAGAAGAGCAAGTGGCGGTCATTGCCGCGGCACAAGTACCCCAGGCCGCTCATCTTCCACGATGGCCGCCTCGCCTTCCGCCCGACGCCGCTCAACGCCGTCGCCATGCTCACCTGGCTCCCCTTCGGCGCCGCGCTCGCCGCCACCCGCCTCGCCGTCGCGCTCGCCCTCCCCTACCGCTACGCCACGCCTCTCCTGGCCGCCACCGGCCAGTCCTGGCGCCTCAGGGGCTCGAGGCCCCCGCCGCCGCTGTGCCCGGAGCGCTGCCAGCGCGGGCAGCTCTACGTCTGCAATCACCGCACGCTCATCGACCCGGTGTACGTGTCCATCGCTCTGGACCGGCCGGTGCGCGCGGTGTCGTACAGCCTGAGCGGCCTCTCGGAGCTCATCTCACCGATCGGCCGCACAGTGCGCCTCGCCCGGAACCGCGCCCATGACGGCGCCGCCATGGCGAGGCTCCTGGACGCCGGCGCGCATGTGGTGGTCTGCCCCGAGGGCACCACCTGCCGCGAGCCGTACCTGCTCAGGTTCAGCCCGCTGTTCGCCGAGCTCAGCGACGATGTCGTGCCCGTGGCGCTCGCCGTAGAGACGGCCATGTTCCACGCCACGACGGCCGGCGGGTGGAAGTGCCTCGACCCGCTCTACTATATGGCCAACCCCAGGATGTGCTACACGGTGCAGTTCCTCGCCACGGTCGACACGGCGCCGGTGAGTGAGGGTGCGGCGGCGAGCACCGACGTGGCTAACCGCGTGCAGCGGTTGATGGCGGCGGCGCTCGGGTACGAGTGCACCATGCTCACCAGGAAGGATAAGTACCTCATGCTCGCCGGCAACGACGGCATCGTGCGCGCCAAGGGGCCCGCCTGTCAGTGAGCGAGGTCCATGCACGAACGAGCATATTTCTTGGACACACGCATTAATTAATTGAGCGCGGTCCATGCACGAACGAGCATATTTCTTGGACACACGCATTAATTAATTAATTATGCAATATCTAAAAAGAGAGAACACATAAAACAAAAAGGAAACAAATTATTCTTCTTTTTTATATACAAATGGTTTTAGTTTTTTTTTTAGCCTTGTAGGGTTTGTATTGCATACTGCCTTTTCTTTTTCGTTGTTTTCTTATTTTTGCCGATCATGTTACTCTCATGTAAACACATTTATTTCTTTTCGATGTAAATGCACTCTCTTCTGTCTAATTTTCTTGTGGTTTTTACTCTGTAACGCAGAGCAAGGAATGTTTTAATGCTTCGGTTTTTAACATTGTTGGCCAGTTTTAGTTGTATACCGTACCCTAACACCACTTCATGAGAACTGCTGCTTTGATAAATCCCAAATAACAAGTATTTGTAAACTAAAATCAACTTGCTAACATTACATCTATTTTAGACCTGTCCAATCTAAATATTTATAAACATATTGATAGCCAAAGATTGGAAAATTTGTCCGCACATATATATTAAAATGTCACTCTTTTATGACCAGAGAGTGGTACATAACATATATATACTAGCTCCTGAAAATCTCCACTCAAATGAACACTAAAGAAAAATTGATGTACCCCATAGTAAGAAAATTGGCAAGCTGGTATTTTGATTTTGGACCGGAGGCAGTACTATGTAACAACATACTAGCCCTCAAAAATCTCTCCTTAAATGAACACTAAAGAAAAATTGATGTGCCCCGTAATTATTATTTCTAGTAATAAAACAATTTGCCTTTCTAATAAGAAAATTGCCAAGCTAATTAATACTTCTCTGAAAAATTTAAAAGTCCTAGGAAGACATGCGCTAGTACCAAAGCCTTTGGCCTACGTGACAATGGTTATGCTTTCTCAATGAATTAAAAACTGAGTTTCAAGGAATGAACGGATTGTTGTTGTTGAACATGGATAACACGTACGAGTTACGATCCTACAAGTGATATCAGAGCTTGATTCTAATATCACTGACCCAATGAACACTAGTGTGGAAACACATGATAGATTGTGGCTTTGATGGACCGTCGGTGTACGGTAAAAGTACTCTGAACGGCTGAGTAGGGCCGTGCCGTGAAATTTGGAGGCCATGTACAAAGCTTTAAGTGAGACCTAAACTAAAGTACCAAATATAGCCAAAATAATGTCAGGGCCGTGCTGTGCGTCTCCTACCCGCGTCGCTGCCTGCGCACCGCCTCTACCATCAGTAGCTAATGCATTTCCCATTCCAGCAGTGATAATATCAATTTTCTCAATCTGGCAATGTAAGAAAACTTCAGAAATAGGAAGAAGAACATGTGCGAAAGTATCAGCTAAAGCTAGTCAATAAGACAGATTTCATAAATTAAAAGGTGCCTTCTCAGGAAGCTGTGGACTACCAACTCTTTTTTTCTTTTACACTACTTTGGTGTCGCAGCAAAATAATTTTTAAAACACTGAGTAAACACTCTCTGGAACTCCATAATGTTCAGCAAGGCCACGTCCAGACTTGCCAAGCACACCAAAAGAATGACTCTCCTCCAAAATAACACGGAACCGATATTTCTCCTTCAATCTGACAATCTCTTCCAAGGGGGCGATTTGACCAGAATTCTGCAATCACCACAACAGTAAGAGAGGTTTCATCCAGAGTTTTATGAGTTTCTTAGATTCTACAGGCAGGATCAATATTTTATGTTGCAAACTTCCATGAGCAAATAAGAAAAACCCTGCACTTATCTAACACAAAACCCCTGCACTTATCTAACACAAAACAATCACACAAGGTAACACACCTGGTAGATAGATTCTACAACAATGTAGCGTCTAATCTTTTCAGCACGTTTATTTCCACGTGTAAGTTTTTCCAAAGTGCTTGCAAGTGAAGCCATATCATTGTGCTTGAAATAGACAACAGTACTTCTTGATAGATGGAGACCATTTTGCACTGCCCAGTGAGCACCCTCACCACCGCAATGCACATAGAAAAAAATATCAACCCCCAAACCAAATAAAATTACCTCCTCGCAGCCTATTGGAATCATCAGTTAATCCAACTCTAGTTCACATCAAGCATTCAAACTCCTAGCATCTAAGCATGCACTGCACAATTTGC
Organism: Melocanna baccifera; assembly: GCA_036346265.1. Taxonomy (NCBI): domain Eukaryota; kingdom Viridiplantae; phylum Streptophyta; class Magnoliopsida; order Poales; family Poaceae; genus Melocanna; species Melocanna baccifera. The sequence goes on along the minus strand of CM070709.1, from coordinate 2,541,142 downwards.
ACAACCCAGAAGCCAGAACATAACAGATTAACAGTTCGCCGTGCCTCGCACCTGAGGCTCCTTGAAGTCAACGGTGAGCCCTCTATCTCTACGCGACGACGCCTGCGACCCCCCGCCGCCGCCGATGCTCCGCCGCTTCTTCGACACTCCCTCTACCTGCGAACCCCCACAAAACCAACCTGTCAGCACCATACCTCCTCGACCATTCCGGGCACATGTGGCGAACAAGCAAGCACGCACCTCGCCACCTCGTCGAAGCGCAGGAGCAGGCGGCGGCCGGGCGGGTGACGCGGCGCGCAGCCGCGCAGGCGACGGTGGGACGGAAGCGACAGGAGCAGGAGGTGGAGGACGTGGAGGGGAAGGGGAGGGCCGGGGAGGCGAAGAGGGCGCCGGCGGCGCGCGCGAGGAGGTGGAGCTGGGGGAGGAGGGCTGGGGCGGGGGAGGGGAGCCGGGGAGGAGGCGGCGGCGGGAGGGGGAGGCGGCGGGGCCGGGAGCGAGGGCTGCGGGAGAGGAGGAGGCGGCGGGGGGAGAGGAGGAGGGCGGAGGAGGAGGGGGGGGAGGGGGAGGAGGCGGGAGGCGGGGGGAGAGCAAGGGGGAGGAGGGAGGAGGGGGGCGGCACGGGGGGTAGGGGGGTGCGCGGACTGCGCGGAGGGATCAGGAGGGGTTCGAGCCTGAGGTTTGGGTAACAGGCCTCACACTCACACGAATACATGGATCTTTTTTTGATGGGCTGATTTTTTGAGGCCCCTAAAAATTGGGGGCCCTGTACAGTCGCACGGGCTGCACGCCCCTGGGCCTGGCCCTACGGCTGAGGGACACCAATATATGAAAAGAAAGATTATTAAAATAATCCTACATTGATTGTGGAAAGACAAACGACTTAACTTAAAAAATGGGAAAGTTCCTCACCTTATAGGCTACCTTTTTGGGTAAGAAAATCCTTACGATCCTACAAAAAAATTAATTACTGTAGAAAATAAAGTCATAAACTAAAAAAATCCACCAATCGTCTCATCAACTTTCGGAGATGAATAGGAGAACACAGTTAGGCTAGTGCCAGCCAGCCAGCCAAGATAGCCACTGGCCAAGTACAGAAAGTGACCATTCCACCCAAAGGCAACCTATACTCATTAATACAGCATGGTGCAAACAAAGAATACTCCAATACATCATCAGTACAGTGCAAGTGGATAGAATCAGTTGTTTCTATTCAGATTCCTTCATGCAACAGCAAATCTAGATTATCTGAAGCAACATGCTCAAACTTGAAGATGACTGAACAACTGTTCGTTATTATGACATGAAGCAGAGTATGATGAAACAAGCTAATAAAGCAACAAGGTACCTTCAATTACTAGCAAGTCTTGATAATATCATGCGAGGTACATGTAAGAAATCCCTGTATATCCATAGCCAGTTTTAAGTACAGATTATCTCAAACCCAAACCACAAGTCCTAAATGCAACATAAAACAAGTCATGACATCACAAAACGAGGTGTAAGTGATACTTATCTGATTGATACTAAGTTATACGCACAGATGGGCCTTCATTGGTTAACTCCAAATCTTAATCATGTTTATTCAAATAGCAACACTTACAGGTGACAAGTGACAAACCTGTGAGGCATGGCAAGATTCCCTAAGTTAATGTTAGTTATTGATCAATTCATTCATCTCAACCTTTATTGAACATGTGAGACAACTACCACCAACCGTTGAACAGTCTTAAGGTTTGTGCATTAATAAAATTCACATAAGGCCCCCCACCCAATCATCTTTCACATCTTTAGTTTGTCATCACATTGCTTGAATCACATTGCTTTCACATAAGGCCCCCCCACCCAATCATCTTTTCAAATTTTGTCTTTGGTGAGATGAAGATGAGGATGCTGGAACTTTGGTGTAACAAGATGAACTTAGCAGTATTTTGTTGGGGGACAACGGTGTATAACTACCATCCAATTAAAATGAAAACTGTAAGGGTGTAGCCTATAAGGATTTAATTAAAAGAGGAGAAAAGAGCCCAGCACACGTGGAGACTCCAAAAAAGAATTTCAGCAACTCTCAAGCATCATATGTAATAGTGAAATAATGATGGCTCACAAAGCATTTGTTTTCCACAGAGGAATAACAATTGAACATGTCCAAGAAAAAAAACTAGCCTAGACCTAATAAGTAACAGAAGCACATCCTAACTCATAAAACATTTGTTATCAGCGAATTATAGAGCAGATCTGTTACTGCACCGGCAAAAACGAAAGCATCTAAGATGTGTAACAACTTCAGCAATTAGTTGTACTGTAGTACTAGAAGGTTGCATGAGCTTTAGCGCTTTACAAGCTAGAAACTGCGTTAGCTTTAGTATTTAAAGACATTATTCAGTTTGCTACAGTCCAGGATCCTGCATGGTGCATTATTTACATTTTTTGCATACGACTGCACCATGGACTCCAGCAGACTTACATTTTATATTTCATGGTCTTGGCTTGTTCTCATTACATACTTACAGTAAAACATCAACCCAGTTCAGCACATGGTTATCTTTTAACGTACTATACCATATTTAGGCCTTTGATATTTCTTGGAAAAGAAAAGAGATATTAGAGATGGCATCCATCTGTCGTGCGTTACGGCCGACAGTAACGCTATCTGTTAGTACAGTTTGAGTTAGTAGTCTTGGAGTCCAAGCTGGAGAGGAGTTTGAGTCTGGCTGGGGTCATAGGCTACGTCCTTATATAAGGATGGTCATGTAAATGGTTGAAGGCAAGCAAGGAAATTAAACAAAGTATCTCCCACGTACCTCCTGCTCCTGCTAAATCCCATCTCTCTATCGGCCTACTCTGTTCTTCTCCCTTGTCCTTATCCACTGTCGCCGTTGCCTGTTTAACCCGATAAACTAAGCTTCATCGCACCATCTATCTTTAGAACTGTACAGCCATAATCCAGTGTTACCTGGAAACCAATGCCCGAAATTTTTTCCCACATCGACACGTGTCCTGGTGTCGACACATGTCAGACACGGGGACATGCATCTGATTCTTCTCCGGCAAGCCCTCGGCAAGGCGTGCGCGAAGGGAGGCGACTGTTGAAGTGAACGCTACTCGAAGTCGGTTAGACTTCCGACCTCTGAGTACCATCCTCCGAGTACGAAGACGAAGTCACTCGCAGTCGATTACAACTTACGACCTCCGAGTAGATTATGACTACCAACTTCCGACCACCGTGTACTGACCTCCGAGTAGCACTCGAAGTCGAATATGACTTACGACCTCCGAGTAGACGACGACTACCGAAAGTCGTTGACGACCTCGACAAGAGTACTCTACGACTAGAGTATGGTGTCGTGAGCTCTTCCGACTACCAAGTACTCGTAGCGACTCAGAGTACTCGTAACGAGGACTCGATTACGACTATGAAGTCGTAATCTGAAACAACACTCAGGGAACGGTAGTCTAAGACTTCTCAACGCTGCCATGTTTTTCTTCGCCGCCAACCTCGCAGCTTTTTTCTGATTCTATTCCAGTATTTAAAGGACAAAAGATACAAATATGTGACAACTCGAATCATGGTTATTCATGCACACATTATGACCATTAACCGTGCCATCTCACGATCAGTCGTAACTAGCTACTAATGACTCATTATTGTCCTACGACTAGCAACTGACCGACTACGTTATTACTGCTAGAGTAACTGACTATTACTAATAATTTCAAACGTTAAGACTGGCAACTCGATCAAACTTCTAACAATCTCCCCCTTGATCTAGTTGCCCTTTACCTTGACTACTGCAATCTTCTCGTGCAAACTCTGAAACTTCATCCGCCCAAGAGGTTTGGTTAGCAGATCCACCAATTGCTCGTCCGATTTGACGTAGTCGATGAGGATCTTGCCGAATTCAATGCATTCCCTGATGAAATGGTAACACGTCTCAATGTGCTTTGCTCCGGCCATGATACACCGGATTCCTGCACAGCTGAATCGCAGACTTGTTGTCTATAAGCAGAGTTGCTACTATTGCTTCGACATTGAACAAACTGCTGAGCAACTCTCCAAGCCAAATCCCTTGGCACGCCGCCACTGAGGCAGCGACATACTCGGCCTCACAAGATGACAAAGCGACGATCCTCTGTTTCTGTGATTGCCAGCTCATTGGGCTCCCCCCAATGAAGAAAATCATGCCAGAGGTACTGTTCCGGTCATCGACATCCCCGGCCATGTCGGCGTCGCTGTATCCGACAAGCTTGACTGCCTCTATACCTTTAGCATACCGACACCCGTAGTCGATTGTCCCTGCCACATAGTGCAGCAGGTGCTTCACGGCGTTGAGGTGCTCGGTGGTCGGTGACTCTATGAACCAACCTACGTAGTCAACTGCAAATGCAATGTCTGGCCTTGTGTGAACCAGATAGTGTAGGCTTTCGACGATGCTACGACAGAATGTGCCATCGACCGGAGGATTAGAGCTTCCCTTGCTTAATTTCAGTTGTGGCTCCATTGGCACATAGACGAAGTTGCAACTATTCATACCGGCCCTTTCCAGTAGCTTGGTTGTGTAGCTTGCTTGAGACAGAGTGATCTTGCCTTCACTCTGTGTTATCTCGATACCGAGATAATAGCTGAGAGAGCCGAGATCACTCATCTTGAATTCGGCTTCCATCTGAGCCTTAAATTGGTCAATTTCCACTACACGAGCACCGGTTACCACCAAGTCATCAACGTATACACCCACGAGTAGACGCGAGTCTCCAGTTCCCTAAGTGTACACAGCATGCTCTGACGAGGTTCGCTTGAAGCCAAGGGAGCTCAGTGTTCTGTTGAGCTTGGTGTTCCATGCCCTTGGAGCTTGTCGAAGTCCGTAGAGTGCTTTACACAAATGCAGCACCTGGTGCTCGTATCCCGTACAGACGAAGCCAGGGGGCTGCACCATGTATACCTCCTCCGTGAGGTTGCTGTTGAGAAAGGTGGACTTCACGTTGAGGTGATGTACCGGCCATCCTTCATGGGCAGCCACCGCCACAAGGGCTCAGACTGAATCAAGGCGTGCCACGTGTGCGAAAACCTTGTCGAAGTCCACACCTGCACGTTGAACATATCCCTTGGCCACCAGACGTGCCTTTTGCTTTACGATCTCGCCACGAGCGTCCTTCTTTAACTTGAACACCCACTTAAGGCCAATTGGACGTTTACCGGTTGGAAGATCAACGAGGTCCCATGTCCAGTTCTCCTCGATGGAATTCATCTCATCTTGCATCGCCATCTGCCATCCTTGATCAGCCTAAGCCTCGAAGACAGAGGCTGGCTCTTCCATCGTCAGCATGTGCAACTCATCGAAATCAAGCTCGTGTGGAGAAGCGTCATTGATGCAGTCTTGCACCATGCGAAACTTCCGAGAAGTTCCTCCGCCGTCGAGATTGATGTCCGATGGAATGGTCGATGGCAGGGATGCGAATTTGTCCATGGTCGTATCGACACCCGTGGTCGGAGCAGTAGAGTGCTCTCCAGTTGTCGGGGTCGATCGGTTGATGCTATGACTGGACTCTATGGTCGGACCACCTTCACGATTTACCATCGGTACAGAGTAGGCCACAGTGAAATTATCGTGGCCACTGGCTAGTTCGGAGTGTTCCCAATCCCAGCTTCTTACCTTGTCGAAAATGACATCCCTAGAGATGTGCACTTTGCCAGATGAGGGGTCGAACATCCGGTACGCCTTGGAGCTGTGGTCGTAGCCGATGAACACCATAGGAGAACTCCTGTCATCCAGCTTCCTGGCGTGTGGTCGTGTAGATTTCACATATCCTACACAACCAAAAATCCGAAGGAAATGCACAGCTGGTTTCACTCCATGCCAGGCTTCGTAGGGAGTCTTCCCGCTCAAGTTGCTTGTGAGAGAGTGATTAAGGATGAACAACGCCGTCGATACAGCTTCCCCCAAAATTCTCTGGGCATCTTCCGACCCTTCAGGATGCACCTTGCCATTGCCATCACCGTCTGATTCCGGCGCTCGACAACACCATTTTGCTGGGGTGAGTACGGTGCCGTGAGCTGCCGGTGTACTCCTTTCTCGACGCAGTACTCGGTGAAGTCCACGGAGGTGAACTCTCTCCCCATCGGTCGCGCAGCGCGCAAGTTGCGGCCGGTCTTGGTCTTGACTGCAGCCTGGAACTTCTTGATTGCACCTTCAGCCTCATCCTTGCCTTGGAGGAGAATGAGCCACATGTAACGACTTCATGTCATCGACGAGCAAGAGGAAATATCGCTTGCCTTCTTGCGTCGTTGGTGTGACGGGTCCGCAAAGGTCACCATGCACAAGATCAAGACGGTCGTTGGTGCGGTGCTTGGTCTCTTGAGGAAACGGAGTGCACCGTTGCTTACCGACGATGCACCTGTCGCAGATTTGATCAATGTGCTTCACGCGAGGAAGTCCGTTCACCATGCCCGTAGCTGACATCTTCCAGAGTGCGTCAAAATTGAGGTGCCCAAAGCGGGCATGCCAGCGCCGCGCCTTGTCGTCGACCTGCAAACTCAAACAGACTGGTTGTACTACACTCAGAGCGATATTGTACAGTCGATTTGGTGATCTTTTCACCTTAGCGATGAGTTTGTGTTGCCGATCCTGGAGGCGTAGGACGCCATCTTCAATCAGCACGCTACAGCCTCTCTAATCGAGCTGGTCGATGCTAATGATGTTGCTCCATAGTTGTGGGATGAAGTACACATTGGTGAGGGCGCGATGTCGATACCCTTTTCCCAAAAACAACATGGTGCCGCGCCCGTCGATATCGACCATTGGTCATCAATCCCTCTCGTTCATGTGCCTACACCTGCGCCCGCCACACCTCCGTGAGAAGCAAACGAGTCCCCTTGTTGTCACTGCTACGGTTGGCGTGGCGCTGCTCCACCGCTCGAAGTCGTCCGATCACCTCTTCGATCGAGAGAGTGCTGATGTCGAGAAGCGTTTCTATGGAAATGGCCACCTGAAGGTAGCGATCTAGAACCACATTGTTGGCAAGCCCAGAGATCCTCATCGAGAAATCATCGATGGACTCACCGTCTTTGAGGAGATACTGCCGAACTCCTTGCGCAGTTGCTGGGCATTCGCTTCGCGTACATGGTCGACGCTCATACGCATGGTCTTTATGGCCTCCTAGGCAACCTTCACCGTGTCCTTGACGGCGAGAGTTGACAGCATCTCGGTCGGCACGGCACGGAGAATCGCTGACAACACGAGCCGATCGTCGTGGTAGTCTGCGTCATCGGTCTCGATGGCCTCCCAGAGACCTTGTGCCTAAAGGTTGACTCGCATGACCAACGCCCAGTTGTTGTAATTCATTCGCGTGAGCATGGGGTAGATGACGGAGCTTGTAGCCTCCCGAACAACACGCTAGATAACAGGTGCGCAGCCACCGTCATCACGGTGCCGTGGCCGGCGTGGAGGTGGTGAAGATGAGCGAAGACAAATCTGCCGTGGAGTCCTCGACTGCTTTCCTGTCGGAGCCCATGACAAAAACATGTCTTCCAGGTAATCAGCAAACCTGGAGCCCCGATACCACTTGTTGAAGTGAACGCTACTCGAAGTCGGTTACAACTTCCGACCTCTGAGTACCGTCCTCTGAGTACGAAGACGAAGTCATTCGCAATCGATTACGACTTACGACCTCCGAGTAGATTATGACTACCGACTTCCGACCACCGTGTACTGACCTCCGAGTAGCACTCGAAGTCGAATATGACTAACGACCTCCGAGTAGACGACGACTACCGAAAGTCATTGACGACCTCGACAAGAGTACTCTACGACTAGAGTATGGTGCCGTGAGCTCTTCCGACTACCAAGCACTCGTAGCGACTCAGAGTACTCGTAATGAGGACTCGATTACGACTATGAAGTCGTAATCTGAAACAACACTCAGGGAACGGTAGTCTAAGACTTCTCAACGCTGCTCTGCTTTTCTTCGCCGCCAACCTCGCAGCTTTTCTCTGATTCTATTCCAGTATTTAAAGGACAAAAGATACAAATATGTGACCACTTGAATCGTGGTTATTAATGCACACATTACGACTATTAACCGTGCCATCCCACAATCAGTCGTAACTGGCTACTAATGACTCGTTATTGTTTTACGATTAGTAACTGACTGACTACGTTATTACACTAGTAACCGACCGACTACATTATTACCGCTAGAGTAAATGACTATTACTAATAATTTCGAACGTTAAGACTAGCAACTCGATCAAACTTCTAACAGCGACCTCGCCACTGACAGCCGCAACGCATCCGAGGAGACGGCGCTCAGCCTCCATCCAGGCGGCGCAGTGACCCGTGAAGATCTCAGCGGCGCAGGCGTCCTCGTGGCGGCACACGCACAGCTGTGAAGCTGGTCCTTGGTGAGGCGCACTCGAAGGGAGGCGGCCTCATCACTGGCAGCCACGGTGCGCCTGAGGAGACAGCACTCAACCTCCATCCAGGCAGCGCGATGGCCAGCGAAGATCTCAGCGGTGCGGGCATCCTTGTTTTCTAGACTTTGCTGAATCGGACACCCGAATCCGAGTCAGACTCCAACACCCGTATCCGAGTCCTGGTAACACTGGCATAATCACATGGAAGAAATTGGGAACAACAACAGCTTCAGGTACAAGAGAACACCTAATGAACTTATCATCAAAATATGGGTCCTTGGTATAGGGAAAACACCTAACTGAGGTTACTTCATCATCATAGAGGTGATCCTTTGTATAAGAACTAGAAGCAGACTTATACTAAATCAAAAACAGATACATTCATGCTACCTGGAGACCTTCTCAGCTGCATACTTCTCCACTTTTAGATTCCTGCTCCTTCTTCTAATGTCTTCGTTGTTATCATGATCAACTTCATCAACAAGAATAATTTCAGGTTCATCACCAGCTTCAACATCGTCATCATCATAACCAGCACACTCTAGTTCACCCTCATCATCCAAGTCCTCCACCTCTTCCTCATCTTCCTCGTCTTCATCATCAATATATTCGTCATCTATATACTGTTGAGCTCGCAGAGTGTGGAATTCTGGTGGAGGATAGTCTTCAGTAATTACCTCATCTCGTTTCATCACTAGGTGTCTAATGATTCTTTCATCCTCGTCTAGCAGGGTCTTGAAATCGTTGATGTGTTTTGCCTGTATCTCAAAGTTCATTAAGATGTAGTTGGCATGTGTTGCTTTCTTTATTTTGTAAGCAAGTCTACGCAGTCCCCAGTTGTTCACCCTCCATATCCTTCCTTTCTTCTCTCTGACAAAATCTACAGTACAACGAAAAGCATAGTTTTATACCATTCCTTTAGCGGCACAATGCTTAACTATTGGACTAAAACTAAAATATAAAAAAGGGTATGTTTTGGGGTATGCTGATCAAACACAGATTTAGCAAATCAGACAGACATTAGTAAGTTTAGCTGGACGCGGCTCCAGGAGAGTGTCAGGCTCTTACAGACATCAACATGACATGCAACTAAATTTGTTTGCTTGATGCGACTGAGATTGACTCATTGAGAATTTAAGTAAAATAAAGATCCACTGCACTGACTAATTCAGAGAGCAGTACAAGTGAATAAGTGATGCGTGAGTGCTGAGAAATGCACCTTGCACTTTTGATACAACATCTTCAACTTCTTCCACATGATCCTCATGAATAAGGTAAAAGAGGAAAGGAAAGAGCTCTTACTTCTTTTTAGATTTAAATCACTCTCTAGCTGAATGTTAAGAAAGTCATATAGCTTTTCTGCAAAAGTAATTGGGTTAGACTGATCACACATTTACATCAATCACAACAGGAGCTTATCAGTGTAAAAATGAATATCACCTTCTTCGGCATCAGCAAATTCAGGTGAAACTTGACCGTCCTCTTTCACCATTTTCTGCAAAACAACCAACATAACAAAAGCAAATCAACTACAAATCTCATTCTTCTTTGTCAAGGAACAACATAAATATCGTCGGTTGTACTTTATCTAAGGAGGCAAACGGGAAAGGTGCTTTTCATTATTAGAATCCGGTAAAAGATGAGGGGGTAGCAATTGGCAGGCATGATCCAGTTCTGCCCCCAATCCCAATCATTACCAGCATTTGAGCCAAAATAGGAATGTTGCAGCTTGTATCACTCTTCACTACAATTGCCGATAACACCAAACTCATGAGTCGTGTATCTAATTGACGACGTACAAAGTGTGTCCACCTCTAGGCCGAACTACTCGCCGCTTATCGAATTTGATCGGCAGCAACAGATCTCAGCCAGCCCTTGAAACATCATCTCGCGACCACCCTTGTGATTCTACCCATGCTCGCTACTTATTCAACAAAAAATATTAACTCCAATACATAAACACGAAAGTCTAAAACACTCTTAAGAGCACATGAAGATATCAGATTCGGACACACAAAACTTAACTCCAGTCCCCTATTGCCTCCAATAATCTGCCTGCTTCAACAACATAGTATCTACAAGCAGAGAGCGACGATGCCATATTCCTCGTAGCTCAGGGGGTTCATAATTCACAAACTAGGGCAAAAATTCGACCTCCAACTCACAACGCTCTTCAGAATTAGCCTAACCGGCCTAGTCAAGCCAACAAATAATCCTTGACATGCAAGCTTCTGCTATCCGCTGCACAATCCGAGGTCGCGCGCACCTTTTTGAGCAGGACGGCCTCGGGGAAGGGCCCCGTGGCCTCGCCGGCCTTGGGCGCGAAGCTGTGCGTGTCCACCCTCTCCTCCCCCGCCCCCTCCCCGTCCTTCCCCCGCCTCTTCTTGGTCCCCGCGGCCACGAGCCGCCTCCCCACGCGGCCGCCAAAGGCGAGGCGCACCGTGTTAACCAGCTGCGGCGGCGACGGCGAGGGGGAGGAAGACAGGCCGCGACGTCGCGGCGGTGATCTCCATGGCAGTGGAGTGGAGGGAGAGCGAGGAGCAGCAGCAGGTGGGGGGAGGTTCTTGCGGAGGTTTTGGATTGGGGACGCGGAGCGAAATGCGATGTGACCAAGGATAATGTAGCCGATGGGCTGGGCTCTAAGTGGGCCGACAATTGGGCCTCTTACATGGTATGGGCGTTTTGTTGTCTTAGATAGGCCCATTGGTGAAAGGAAAATTAGTGGATTCTTTTATTGATGGGATCATGTGTCAAGATTGGCTGAAGCCCGCTCGTGCTCTTCTTCCTCTCGCCGCCGCCGCCTCCGCCATTTAGGGTTTTGCCTCGTCGTGGTCGTAGCCATGGACGCGACGCCACCCCCGCCGCAGGTGGAGCAAGGAGGCGGTCGATACGGCGTGCTCCTCTACTACAAGTACGTAGAGGTGCCCGATGCAGCCGCGCTCGCCGCCTTCTACGAGGCCCACTGCCGCGCCCACGACCTCGTCGGCCGCGTCCGCGTCGGCCCCGACGGCGTCAATGCCACGGTGAGCATCCCGCTCCCTCTCTCTCTCTCTCCCGCAAAGGGCACCGCCGTTTGTGGATTTTACTGTGTTCGTTGTGGTGGGTTCTTGAATCCTTGGTGACTTTTGTCCACCCTGTTGCATTTCGTGCTGTTAGCTCGGAGGGAAGATGGCGGCGCTGGAGAAGCACATCGCGGAGATGAGCTCGAACAGCCTGTTCGACGGCACCGACTTCAAGCTGGCCTCCTGCGAGCATCCCGTCGACGAGAGGGTCGCGAGGGAGTGCGGCTTCACCTCGCTCTCCGTTCGGCTCGTCAAGGTTAGCTTCTTTTCAGCAAAATATTTCGACTTCGCCATTTAGGAACTCATAGCTTGCTGCTCAAACATGTTTGAGCGTAGTGGCTTGTCGTCGTGCATTACATTGTGCTTTGTGTTATTCTTGTAATTGGCAGGAGCTGGTTACGCTGTGTTCCAGCCCATCGTTGACCACCCCGGAGATTTCATGTGCAGGGAGGCATTTGTCGGCTGCTGAGTTCCACTCGGTGCTTCAAAATGTGGGTGAGTTGATTCGCGGAACTAACATTCACCTATGTTTGCTTGCGCTGTCGAACTCTCTAAATAAAAATGAGTGCTAAGTTGGGTTGTTCTTTAAGTGGAAACTACTTCGAATTCTGAGGCACCTGTGGAGAAGAATGAAGTGGTTGTCTTGGATGCGCGGAATGTGTACGAGACACGGATCGGCAAGTTCCATGTACCAAATATGGAGACGTTAGATCCGGAGATCAGGCAATACAGCGACTTGCCGTTGTGGATAGATGAGCATACTGATAAGCTCCGTGGGAAGTCAATTCTGATGTACGTATGGCTGGATCTAAGAATTAACCATTGCAATTAGACCGATGCATTTGGGAAGCGACCAGTCTAACTAACTTATCGGTATTTACAGGTACTGCACGGGAGGTATACGCTGTGAGATGGCATCAGCTTATATACGCTCCAAAGGTGAAGGCTTCAAGAATGTTTTTCAGGTAACCTGTGACCCTTTGATCAATAGTTTGATACTAAGAAATCTGGAGTCTTTCGCATGTTTTAGTAATCTGCATTGTTTATGACCGTTTCATATTTCGTTTGTGTTAGTTATATGGTGGAATCCAGAGATATCTGGAGCAATTCCCAGATGGTGGCTATTTTGAAGGAAAGAATTTTGTATTTGACCATAGGTTGGTAGTCAGTTAAGTCACCTAATACAGTCTGGTCTAATTGTTTCCTTCAGAGGTTCCTCAGTTTCGCTAATGCTGACTTGCTTCGATATGGTTAAACAGGATTTCAGTGGGAAGCCTGAAAGAGAACATACTTGGAACTTGTTTGCTATGTGGTTCTTCTTTTGATGACTATTCATCCCGGTGTCGTTGCAGCCATTGTAGAATGCTCGTCTTAGTGTGCTTCACGTGTCAGGTTGATAAGATGCTTTATTTCATGTATCTTTTACGACCATTTGAACATATTCTTGCATGCATGCGACAATTTTTCCACTAACTCATTGCACTTTCTTCTCCAGGATTCTACTAAGGAGTATGTATGCGAGTTATGTCAAAAGAATGGAAAACAGTGCTGCCGAATATCACCAAGGCAAGACTGCCAAACAGAGTTAGAGCTATCTGACTCTTCTGATTTTGGAAATACATCCATAAGCAATCAAATTGCAAATTCTAAAAATGACAGGACTAATGGTAAGGTCTGTATCAGTTTACTTTTGCACTCTCCTGACTATAGGCTATTTTGATCTCATCAAGTATGTCCATGTTGTAAGCCTATACTACTGACAGATATGTGCATATAAAGCCTAGATTCAGTACTATGAGATCTAATTAACTTCATAATACGATATGTCACTTTACTCTGAAGTACTGCTAACTTAATTTCATGTTGTGTGAGCCTATTTGCATTTCGAAACAACCAACTCACTTGTGTTCTTCCATTTTATTTTGGTCTGAATTAATAAGCATGTAATCAGTAAAAATCACCTATATCTACTTGCATTTATTGAGACTGGCCTTCCTCTAATTTGGGGAAATGCTGCACAGGTGGTGAGCAGCTGAAGAAGTTAAAGATCCTCTGCTTGCATGGTTTCCGTCAGAATGCATCAAATTTTAAGGGAAGAACATCAGCACTTGGCAAGAAGCTGAAGCACATCGCTGAGCTTGTCTTCATAGATGCTCCTCACGAGCTTTCATTTCTGTACCGCCCAAATCCAGATCAGTGCTCTGACAAACCTTCACCACCGCCTGGCACAGCAAAAAGAAAATTCGCATGGCTAGTTGCTCCAAACTCGAGTTGCCACACCGAACAAGATTGGAAGCTTGCAGATGCAGCGTTTGACCCTCTTCAATATCAGCAACAAACAGATGGATTCGAGGAATCGTACACATACCTTGAAAACGCAATATCTCAGATGGGGAACTTTGATGGCATTCTTGGTTTCTCCCAGGGCGCAGCAATGGCATCCTTATTCTGCAGACGGCAGCAAAGGTGTTCTGGCTCTCCGAAATTCAGGTTTGGGATATTCTTCTCTGGATATCCGGCACCTGTCGGTGATTTCGACAGCGAGCCAATCAGGCTCCCCTCTCTTCATTGCTTCGGCAACGGTGAAGGCCATGACAGGCAGATAGCAAACAGGGCAAGCGTTGAACTGGCCGGTCAATTTGAGCAGGACTGTTGTTCCATTGTTGAGCATGATATGGGGCATATAATACCTACTCGGCCACCCTACGTTCAGCAAATGAAGGATTTTCTGTCCAATTTCGTATGAAATATTTGGAAATATAAGGCGATGTACTTTGTTGTATCTTATGACCTGCTTCGATGTATCCCTTCTCTTCTTGTACAAGATGCGCTATGTATTGTGTTCACCGCTTATTATTTTTGTTGTGAGTTTTGGTGGACTGTGTTTTACTTATCTAGTCCCGATTCGAGCTTGGTAAGGCCCGAAAACATGCAAATCTTTCAGGACCCGTACTGCCCCGAAATTCCCCCTTGCCGTCGGCCCAGCCCAAAATGCTGAAGCACTGTCCTCGCTCATCGCTCCTCTCCTCTCCTCTATATGAACGAAGTGAGGTACGACCAATGACGTGTAGCCGCTCAGAAGAAAGCGCCTCACACAAAACAGTCTTGTGTTTTATGTTGAGTACGTGCATAACATGCACCAAATCAGTATATCTAGCATTACTAGCACCACCCAAGGTGCCACCACCTCTCTACTGCCGCGCTCCCGAGCGCCCCTTCACGGCCCTACACTTCCGATGAAAACGAGTATCGGATTGAAAACAAATACGAATTTCCTTTGTCGGATTCGATAGTTTACTATCCGTTAAATATGGATCCGAATATTCAGGGATCGGATATCCACAGCATACATCTTCTATTTCAGCCTAGCCTATTTACAAAGATATTTTAGTAGTCCATCATACATTAACATATACATTAATACATGAAGTAAGAGAAGGAGTCTTAGTTTATATGAAGAATTCATAAATGTTCTTCATGAATATTTAGATTAAATAAACTAGTTATGTTTTTCTGTTCATTTTGTGTATACAGTTTAAAAAGTTTTCATGTTTTGAAAAATATTCGTGACCGTATTCGATTCGATTTGTATTTATATTCAACATTATTTATATTTATATTCATATCTAAATTCAAAAATATATATATAAAAAATAAATATAATATAACTATTATCTATTTATATCCGATCCATTTTCACCCCTGTTTCCAACCCCTTCTTGCCTCTCCTCCTGCATCGACGACGGCAGAGGTCGCACCTGTTCCTTTCTACACCGTCACCAAAGACTCCATGACACATCTCCTTCTTTGATCTCGATTTATTCGAGTGGAGCTCGGCTCGTTGGCAGCCCTACTGCCAGCCAGGCCTAATGAGCTGACCTACTTGCTTTACGATTGGTGACCATATACCCCCATCTATTCTATTTCTGTCCCCGTTGGACGGCCAGGATCACTGCAAGTCCGAGGCTAGGGTTCTCGCGGAAAAGAAGTCGAGTCACAAGGAGAAGCACAATAAGGAGAGGGGTTTAGGCGGCGGCTGCCTTGACCATGGCGACGGCGGTGCGATTCTTGCGGAGGAGTCGGAAGCTGCGAGCAAGCAAGGTACTCGGATCGAAGCTACCGGCTCTTAATCACTGCTGATGATATGCTGTTTCCCCTTTTTCGTGCTCGTGTTTCTCTCTGATTTTGGGGGGGGGGGGGGGTGATTTTGTGGGTGCTTCTTCCCCTGTATCTTGATCCTTTTCGCCTCGGTAGCTTCCCTAAAGATTGGATCTTTCTGACGCGGTTTTACGAGAATCTTACATGAGTTATTGATGTGCCAAGCGTTGTATAGGTTTACTGTGCTCTTGACCTTGTTGCGTTCATTCGATGTGTTAGGTTGAGGAGAAGCGGCACAAAGACGGGAGTTTGGGAATCAGTTCGGTTTGTTTCATCCTCGATAAGCTTTTGCGTGGATTGGATTGGGAGTAGCCTAAAGTTAGCATGACATCTCGAAGGCAGTAGTTTAAGTATAATTAAGTACTTCAAGTGTAACTAGTACCCTTTATTTCAAGGGAGGAAGCTTTGTGCTCAATTTGTTGCTGCCCTTAGAATTCTCGGTGAGTAGCTACATGCGCGCATGGCTGGGTTGGTATTACCTTAAGAGGTGAGATAGAGAGAGGTGATTAGTTTTGTCCTCCTTTGTAGCCCTTTTGCATCTCATTGTCATCTTAATCAGAGTGCAATTGCAAGTATCCAAAGGTTGGATTTTGTGCGTGATTATCGGTGGCGAAGCTCCAATTGCTGTTAAGTATAGGTTTGCTTTCTGATGGGAAGTGACAAATTCTTCTCACAATGCATTTGTCTTTTTAACCTTAATCCACGTGTTTAGTATCAGCAATTAGTCGGCATGAACATATTGCAAATGTCTCTAGAGGTTGGTGTTATCTTGGTATTGTGTACCTTAGAATGACATTTTTACTCAAAAGGTTTGAATTGTGATTCTTCTGTTTCTTGTGATGTTGCACGCAGATGTCGTCTTGGTTTTTATCTACTACTCACAATTTAGTTGCGCATGCTGCTTACACCACCGGAGGAATAGTCGATGTCGGCCAACCAATACCCAAATCTCATCCTGAGGTACTACCTTCTTCCTTGATCGGTTTGGTTCCACATGCACTTGCTGGTGGTTCCGACTGGTACCAGATAGTGACATTTTGGTTTCTCTGTTTACTTTGGTATTTAGACAATGTTAGTAGTTACCTAGTGTTTCTCTGGAGATGTAGGTGGGAGCTATTTCTTCAAGCATATTTAAGGCCTCTGATTTCCAAAGGCTGTAATTTGTTGACTTTTATCTAATTCAGCTTCTTTTTCTATAGCTGGGTGATGCAACTCACTTTTTACATACTTGTTGCCTAAGATATAATGATAATGCTCACCTTATTATAAGAACTTGAATTATTATAAGAGTTTTTACATGACCACTAGGGCAACATAACAAGCACCTCTACCATTATCATTTGCCATACAATCTAAATAAGATATTACTATCTTGTTGTACAGCTGGGCCAGACAGCCAGTTCTATTTCAAGATAGACTGTTAGCCACAAACCCACCATCATACACAGAAGTTGAGTTGAAGTTGGTGTAGAAGGTTGTGATCATGGTTATAATTTTTAGATGTTTATAAGCCGGCTCTGCACAAACTACTTTAGGATTTATCAAATAAACTAATAATTTTAGCTTATAAGCGATGAACTTTAATAAACTGTCCACACAATAAGCCTTATGAAGCCAAACAGGCCTGTACTTATTGCCTTCCCATCCACAAAAATACACATTCTCTGTGCTAATTTCATTGTCTTTACTCTCTTATTTTTGTGTTTGCCAAAATAATTCCTTTTTAGTATTTCCTAAACATTGTATATGAACCAGTTATTAGCTTATGGGGAGATTACACCAGGCATCACAAGTGAGGAGTACATATCTAGAAGAAAAAGGCTTCTGGAGGCTCTACCGGAGAAGAGCTTGGCCATTATTGCCTCTGCAGATCAGCAGATGATGACTAATGTAGTGCCATACCCATTCAGACAGAATGGTAATTACCTGTACATTACAGGTTGTACACAGCCCGGTGGTGTAGCAGTTTTGAGTGAGGAAACTGGTTTATGTATGTTCATGCCAGATACAAGTAAGGAGGTAATGAGCCGTTAACCTGTTGCTGAATCAATACCTTTTCCAATTAAGCCACACTCAGTCTTATGAATGTGGTTTCGTTCCAGGATGTAGTTTGGCAAGGTCAGACTGCTGGAGTTGAGGCAGCTGTGGATTTCTTCAAAGCAGATAAAGCATTTCCACTTAGTCAGATGCAAAAGGTCAGCTCTCAGGGTTTCATTCAGCATCTTTTTGTTTCGTCACTTTTGAGCACTAGCTGTTACATCCTAATTGTTACCTTCCTACTACCACTAGTGATGCTACGTTGTTATCTGTTGATTACTGAATGCTTCTCAGTTGACACCACTACTATTAAAATGCAGATCCTTCCTGAAATGATTGAGCAATCAAAAGTGGTGTATCACAATGTTGAGACATCTTCATCTTGTTATAGGAACTTGGATGCCTTCCGTAGAGCATCACTCAACAACAAAGTAAAAGATCTTACATATTACACTGATGAATTGCGGTGGATCAAGTCAAAATCGGAAATTAGGTTGATGAGGGAATCAGCATCTATTGTTTCTCAGGTATTTGGTTGAACTTTTGTTTTAGCCATCACACATCCTTAGGAGACATTGAATCTTACTCTCTCAGTTCAACCTTAGATAGAAAATTTGCTGAATTGTGTTTGATATTCCTGTAGAGAACCATCGGTCTAACTGGTAGGTCATATATCTAGAATAGGAACTGAGGCATTGCCAGGGGCGGATCCAGCCCAAGCCCAATCCCCGGGCTGGACCAGCTGCTCTTGGGCCGACTCTTGGGCTAACACTTTTTTTTTGTGTTTTTTCACAAATTTTTCATGGGCTTTTATTGCTAGGCCTTGGGCTATAGCCCGGGTAGCCCAAGGCCTGGTTCCGCCACTGGGCACTGCTGTTTATAGGTGGGTTATGTGGGGTCGATGCTGGGCCAGCATGCTGCTAGAGGACTAGACATAACACCTTTGCCAATGAGATAACCTTTTTTGAGACTGCAAATGAGATAACTGATGTTCAGGAATGTTCAGTCTTTTTTGGGTTTGGTAAACATGCCTCAACTATTCCTCTGCCCCCTTAGCTGCCCCCACAATTCAGGCGAATGCACTCAGAGACGCCCACATACCCTCTGTTAGGAAAAATAGTCCCACATGGATTGTGGGAGAGAAAAAGGCACAACTTATAAGTGTGAGAGAGTCTCCACCCATCAGGCTAGTCTTTTGGGGGAAGACCCAATACCATTTATAAGATTGTTGCTTAGGGGGCTTGCTTGCGGGCAGCCCGTGAGCTTAGTGCGCAGGGAGTGCAGCCCATTTAAGACCTGAAGACCGGGGAGTGAACCCGGTGGGACCTAGGGTGGGTCCAGATGTAACACCCTCAGCCCCCTGCTTAACACACGGCAGTTTATACCGTTGGTTTTGGGATCCCAACGAGATTCCCTAAAAATAGCTGCATTGATATATTTACATCTAGAATCTCTAGCTCAAGTTGGCAATATGCAACCAATAAGCTAGAACATGAAGACCAAGCGACTTAATTTGCAAGTCACATACTGTACAAGTGATAGAACAGTTGGCTTAAAGATGTGCACAGGACAATGTTGCTGATTCATTACTGAAACTATATTCTTTCTACTTGGCTAGTCTCTTTTGCAGACAATGTTGCTTTCAAGGACCCACAGGGAGGAAAGCCAATTAGCAGCTAAGATCGAGTACGAGTGCAAAATGAGAGGTGCCCAAAGAATGGCGTAAGAATTTTTACTGTTGACTCATTATCCATCGACAGCATTGCATTGCATCTGAGATACACTGCTACGCTAGCATTATCCTGTATTAATTCACTTTGTTAATTGATTACCGACAATGCTCGTTTCAACAAGTCCATATGGATAGGCAGTATGAAATTAATATTATCACTATTCTTTTTTGATGAAGCAAGGTGCGTGCTCAGTTGATTTGCCTTTTCTTTGTGCTGCTACTTCTTAGGTTCCATCCTGTAGTCGGTGGTGGAGCAAATGGCAGTGTTATACACTACTCAAGAAATGATAGAAGGGTACACAGACTTTCTCTAGTTACACATCTCGAGCTATCTTCTTGTAAAGTTGATTTTAGCTGTTCGACAGATCAGAACAGGTGAACTTCTGCTTATGGATGTTGGCTGTGAGTATCATGGCTACCTTAGTGATCTGACTCGAACATGGCCACCGAGTGGCAGCTTTTCACCTGCTCAGGTAAATGCTTAACTTTTATTGTTTATAATTTATTTATGTGCAAGACCTGTGTACTACAGAAAAAGTTGATTTTGTTTGGACTTTCCAAGACTTGAGTTCAGATTTTTAATCCTCACATTGACCCCAGGAAGAACTGTACAGCCTAATATTGGAAACAAATAAGGAATGCATAAAGCTTTGTAAACCAGGCGCAAGCATTAATGAGATACACAATCATTCGGTACATCTTCATTACCTATTCTACTTTAATTTTTGTTGTAAATACACATTTGAAATTGCATGAAAATTTCGAAAGATCCATGTTTCAAATCTTGTACGTGCAGGTCATGTTGTTGATAAAGGGATTCCAAGAACTTGGAATTTTGGAGAAAGGAAAATCTATCCAATATAATTATTTGAATCCAACTGCAATAGGTTCATTATCAATCTGTCTCTTCAGTAGATTTGGCCTTCAATGCAAGGGATTGGGCTCTGGGGACCAAGTTAACCCTTTGTCTTGATGGTTTCCAGGTCATTCCTTAGGAATGGATATTCATGACTCCGTAACACTCAGCAAGGACAAACCCTTGGAGCCAGGCGTTGTAAGTAGAAGTTTTATTCCCCCCTGCCTAGTTAATTTAACCTTTGTGATAGTGATTATGCTCTGCTTGCACATGGACACATTAGCCAGCTGGCACCTGTCTTGTACAGTTTACATGAAAAGAACTGCATTAACCAAACTTAGTATACCCACTATAACCAACTAGTTATTCCATTTCATGTCATTTCAAGTTCAAACACTGACAAGAGATCCCCGCATGTGCACAGATAATAACCATTGAACCTGGGATTTACATCCCGCCGATCCCAATACTGAACGAGAACGCGCCAGACAGGTACCGCGGCATCGGAATTAGGATTGAGGATGAGGTCCTCATCACCGAGTCTGGCCACGAGGTACCGCTCTGATCACTCATGCAGTACAGCTTGGAATATATTGGGATGGTAAATGTTGCCGTCAGGAATTGAAGATCATCGTGGCCTTGGCTGCAGGTCTTGACAGCGTCGGTGCCGAAGGAGGTACCCCACATAACCACCCTGATGAACATGGGCAGTAACTCCATGATGGAAACCCATGAGCTGAGAACTGCCTGCAGTTGAGAAGGTAGTTGAGAAGTTCAGAATTCCAGAAATCCTGGCCAGATCCTCCCTCTTCCACCGAAGACCATGGCATCCCCATCCCATTTGCATTCATTTTTGTCAAAGATAACTAGGCCTAGGCCTCTCCTGGGGATTTTTGTCAAAGATCCCCATCCCAGTTGTCAGGAACCGGAACTGTGCTAAGAGCAGGAACCAGGGCAGTTCAGGTTTTTCACTGGTTTTCGGTCGATTTTTGCACAAAAAAACTTGCCGTTTTTCAGGTTTGCAATTTTTCTTTTTCAAGAATTGAAGTTTGGAACATACCTGATGAGAAATCATTGTTCAAGATGAAACCAGATTAAATTTGGCCACTACCAGGTTCGGGTCTTTCCTGGCGGTTAATTTCCAGTAGTGAACCGTATGCGCCTTTGTTCTGCTCATGTCGACCGTCCATCTCTCTTCTCATCAACAATGGAGGCGCCGTTTGAACTGAAGGCAGAGGATACATGCGAACCCAAACTT
The DNA here is from genome assembly GCA_036346265.1 of Melocanna baccifera. NCBI lineage: Eukaryota > Viridiplantae > Streptophyta > Magnoliopsida > Poales > Poaceae > Melocanna > Melocanna baccifera. The sequence continues at coordinate 2,519,632 of CM070709.1, read as the reverse complement.
TTTGGAGGTGAAGGCTAACAGAACCTTCTGCTGCTCATCCGATCAGGGTATCTTTAATAGTATTATATCAGTTATCTCTTAGCTATATTAAATAAGATTTTATATAGAGAAGAGAGGATATGAGGAGGGATAATATGTAGTCTTTTATATAAGAGACGATTTGAGTCTATAAACCAACGTAAATAGTTAGATAGTGTAAGACAGAAAATTATGATGAAAATAGTTAAAAAATAATTTACTGTTGAAAAGATTATCTCTAGTGTTATACTTAGATAAAATAAAAAAACCTTAACGATAATTTTAAAAGACAGAATATTTTGTATGTAGCAATAATGCAGACTATTTTACATGTAGCAATAATGCAAACGGTTTCCAAGCAGTAGCCACTTGGATGGTGGTCCACACGCAACATGTGCACTAGTAAGAAATTGGTAGAGGTACCGGATGGTCCTAACCACGCAGCACCTCACATTGAATTGGCTATCCACTCTACTGCTGGACGGCTTTCCGTCGCTGACGGTGGGCGAAAATTTTACTGTAGTAGATAGTATCTGCTACAGTAAAAACTTTCGGTTTTTTTTGTTTTTTAAATACTTATACCTTTTTTTCGTTTTTTGTTTTCGGTATTTTTTTAATATTTTTTACATTTAATTATACTCAATAAATCAACTCAGTTACAGTGTTTTTTTAGTCAACTACAGTACTTTTTCAGCAAAAATCAAAAACCATCGCTATTCCGATCACCCTCGCAATATGCAGTGGGAGCACGACCCCAAGAGCAAGGACGGATTTGACACACTGATACAGCACCGTGCCATCCCCCCACACCTGGCTGCCGGATCGGAAATCGACGGTCTGGATCGTCCGAAGACACGGCGTCGACGACACTGGCGATCGGAACTGTCAGACATTAAAAAGGGATAATTGGATATACGCCACTGCAATTACCTAGCTTAGAAAAATATCACCGTAAATGCATGGCTTTGAAAAATGGCACTCAAATTCCATTATGAATTGATAATGGTTGAAATCAACCGTGTTCAGATACTCCATGGTCTGCCCCGGCCTGGCTTCTCCGTGGCCGAGGCCAGTCTGATCCCCCCCGCCGCAGTCGGTGTCGCCGGAGCAACAGCGGAGCTCCAGCTGTTGCCTCATTTCGGGGACTGCGACGCGTCGCGGAGCGCTGGGAGCGTGTCGCTGCCGTCGTCCACGATAGCTGCCGGTGCTGCCGCTAGCTACAGCGTGTTCACTCTTCAGAGCCCACTGCGTGAAGAGGCCAGCTTGAGTCGGCCATGTCGTTCGTGGGCGAACTAGGTTACCCTGACCTCTTCCAACAAGAGAGAGAGAGCAAAAACAAATTAAGATCATGACACAACAGAAGAATCAATGATGATGTATTCATAGGCGTAGAGACGAGAAATGATAAAGGATAATCTGTTTTATCCGATATTCGTATCTGAGTACATGCGAATGTGGTAAGTAAAATCTGTATTCGAAAATATTTATATCCGTATTTAAGAATGTTTGTATTTATATTCGCATTCGAGAATATTTGTATTCGTATTCGAGATTATTCGATTCGTATCTGATTCATTTTCATCCATAACGATCTCTCCGGAGATGATTGTAGAAAGTAATTTTTTGATAAACCAAAGTTTATAAGCAAGAAATAAAATTTATTTTGCATAATTTTCAACTCTATATGCTATACTGCTAGCTCGTGGAAACATATAATCATGTTATATAAATTTGTTCTACCGATATTTGTTACTAAAGTTTTAAGATATTCACATTCGACCGAATTAAGAATATATTCCATTTGAACTTGTATTTGTTATAACATTTGATTCGTTACTCCGTACCCTCTCTTACAGATAAATCAAAAACTATAAATCTAAAAAAAAAGAAGAGACCTATATCCAATTATCCTATCAATAAAGGCACGGTACTGTAACACTGCTCTCGAAGCCCTGCCGTCGATCGGCAAGCTTAGCCTGCACGCTGTCGAGGACCTTTTCCCCCTTGGAGACGATAAGGATTCAATGCGTGGTTAGTTGGGAGCTCATGCTGGAACAGTGCACGAATCGCAACGCCAGGGAGCTGTCAGGAGAGGCGTTTGCTGACAGGCCGAGGGTTGAATGCCTCGTCCATGGCATCGTCTCCTGTCCACTGATGTCCCACGAGAGAGAGAGAAGAGAGAGAGAGAGAGAGAGAGAGAGAGATGTGCAGCGGTATCGCCATTGGCAGAAGCCTTTAAGGCCGGCCTCGCTCCTCCCAGCCAACCGCTCTCGTTTATGGCGCGACGGGTGGACGGCCGATGCCGCGTTCGCGAAGCATGCTGCACCGTCCGATCAGAAATCAATGCTCTGGAGTATACCCGCCAGGACAAATCGGAGACATCTCGCGTGTGCGCTTGATGGGACAGTACGGTGGAGTTAATTAGTTAGCACCCTAACCAACTAGGGCTGTTCCTGGCGGCAGGTTGCAGAGTCTTCAGGGCAGGGACACCTAATGTTTGTGCAAGATCGATGTTAAAAATTCAGGGCTGCTCCTTTAACTTATAGCTAATTTATAATTTATTTTAAAACTATTTTAAAATTTTATTTTTTTGGTTTTTAACTTTTTTTTGTTTTTTCGTATTCATTTATGTTGTTTGTGATCGGGCTAACCAGTTTTTTCTATTTTAATTTTTTAAATTTAATTATACTAAATAAGTCACCATCAACTACAGTGTAATTTTAGCTATAAACTAGCTTATTTCAGCTGAATCGGACGATCCCTTAAATTACAGTTCCTGTCCACTTCATGTCGGATGCGGTAATCCACCAAATGATATATTTGGAACACGTTAAGTTTTTAACACATTTTTTCTTTTTTCTTTTACATTTATTTGTGCATATATAATATATTTTTATTTTTTTAATTAAATATCTTTTAAAAAAGCTAACATATGTTATAATATTATTTCAAAAAAAATAAAAGCTAAAGCACCTTAGGGGGTGATCGGAATAGCGATGGCTTTTGGTTTTTACTGAAAAACACTGTAACTGGCTGAAAAAACATTGTAGCTGAGTTGGTTTATTGAGTATAATTAAATGTAAAAAATATAAAAAATACCGAAAACAAAAAATGGAAAAAATGTATAAGTAATTTTTTTTAAAAAACGAAAAAAATCTAAATTTTTTTACTGTAGCAAGTATTGTAGCTACAGTGAAATTTTTACCCACCGTCAGCGGCAGAAAGCCGTTCTGAGCGAGGCGTAGAACATGGCCCTAGTAGTACGTTCATACAACTGTTTGATGCAAGATTGCTAAGGCTAGTCGCGTACTAGCAAGAAAAAAAACACGCAAAATTTCCTTCCGCATGCTCCACTGAGACCATCAGCATTTCAATCGGACGGTCCAAAACCCGCGTAGTCCCCTCGCTCGGATCACTCAGGCTGACATTCCTATCCATGTCCCCGGAGTGAATCCATAAATCAAATTCGTTTCTAGCAAAAAAAAAGTAAAATAAATACATTCTTGTCGTAGTATATCTATATAAATAAAAATAATTGATGAGATTAAGGTAACTCCTATAATAATCTAAAAAAATCTTAAAAGTTCTCACGTTAATCGAAAAAAATGAAGAATCTCTCACCACTCATTTTAGTAGGACCAAATTATTACAGTACAGATTAATCGTGTATATATATATATATATTAGAATTGTATATCAAATACAATTGTATTTTAATTATAAGCAGTAGAGTTGTAGCCAATGACAATTGTATGATAATATCTAGCTACGCAATTGTACGGGTAAAGCTCTGCTCCAAACGGTTTCAGCTTTTTGGCTTCTAAAATTTGTTTTTTTTGTTTTCTCTTTTTTACCTTATTCATTTTTACTGTTTCAAAAGATTTAGCAATGTTTTCCAATTTTGTTGATATTTTACTCTTTTTTTTTCATTTTTTACTGGCAAAAAGACCAACAGACGCTGCATTACAAAGCGAACACAAAAAGCCAAAAAGATAGGACTTTCAGTCCTTTGGAGCAGCCCTAAAGTGCTGTTCAATTCTGCTTATTTTTTACTGTTTGATACTATTTGAGACTTATTTTGTATTGTAGGTGCTGGAGGTTTTTAACATAATTAAAAATTAAAAATATAAAAAAATAGATTGGTCTATCATAGATAATACAAAAGAATATAAAAAATAAAAAGACAAAGAAATAAAAAATCAGAAAAAATAAAATAAAATAATAAAAACTAGAAGCTAAAACTAAAGACTGAAGTCCAAATGAATGAGTCCTTTTCTGCTAGTTATTCACAACTCCCAACCGCGCCGGCCATTTCAACATGTCATTTTTTTTATAGTGAGAGAAGAAAGAGAGAGGTGTTATTGTCTCATTTTAAAAAAAAAATTCTTATGGAGTTAACCAGCCCTATATAAGGAGACACCTCAAGCTCTTCTTCTCCAAGACTCCAACCTTGCAAACACAACCATTGTTAGCTTCAACGAAACCTAGCAAGTTCTCCGGCGGCGGCGACGATGACGCTGACGATCCCCGAGGACGTGCGCGCGAAGGCGGAGGTCTACCTGGGCGACGCGGCGGGGCAGGGGAAGACGCGGCTGCTGCTGGAGGAGACGGGGCTCCCGAACGGGCTCCTGCCGCTCAAGGACATCATCGAGTGCGGGTACGTGGAGGAGACGGGGTTCGTGTGGCTGAAGCAGAAGAAGAAGGTGGACCACTACTTCGCCAAGGCCGGCCGCCACGTGACCTATGGCGCCGAGGTCTCCGCCGTCGCCGAGAAGGGCCGCCTCAAGAAGATCACCGGCGTCAAGGCTAAGGAAATGCTCATCTGGGTCACGCTCCACGAGATCTGCGTCGACGACCCGCCCACCGGCAAGCTCACCTGCAAGGCCATCGGCGGCCTCTCCCGGAGCTTCCCCGTCGAGGCCTTCGAGGTCGACGAGCCGCCCAAGAAGCCCGCCGCCGCCAAGGACGCCGGCAGCACCAGCAATGAGCAGAAGCAGCAGGTGAGCAATGGCGCCGCCGCCTCCGCCGAAGAGGCAGCCAAGAAAGATAGCAACGCTAATGAGGAAGAGAAGGAGGAAAAGGAGGAGGCCGCCGCCATTGATGAGATCGACGAGAAGATGAATCAGATGAACAAGGTGGTGCACGCAGAGGCAGTGGCAGCCAAGAACTGATGATATCATTAACTCATCAGAATCACATCAGATGCATCAGCAAACAGAGAGAAGAGAGAAAGACAGAGATATGCTTAATTAATTATTATTTTGGTTCTGAATAATACGTGCATGGTTTTGTACGTTGTACTTCTGCTGTTAATTAAAACATGATCGATAATGGGGGTGATCGGAATAGCGATGGTTTTTGGCTTTTGGCTGAAAAAACACTGTAGCTGGCTGAAAAAACACTGTAGCTGAGTTAGTGGATAGTGTAGTGAATAGTGAAAAAAAAGCTGAAGCTAGAAGCTGAAGCCGAAACGATCACCCCCATTGTATCATCTGATGAGAGTTTGATTAATTAATATCCATGTATTATTTTTCCTGGTTCTATATATTTAAGGAGATACATTAATTAATTAATTAATGCCATGAGCTACCACTCGTACTGCCTTTTGTAGTGCTCCAACGAGCTTTTAAGCCCAGGTGTCTAGTTTTTTTATACTATAGCAGCTAAAAATACACTGTAATCGATATTAATTTTTTTTATAATTAATTTTAAAAATAAAAAAGTTATATCGTTACGTACAATGCAAAGAAATAAGAGAAAAAGTAAAAGCAAAAAAACCTAAAAAATCCAAAATACCAAAAAAGACGAAATTAAGAAGTCAAGGTGAAGCCGTTTAAAGTGGAGCTTAAATTTACTTGTGTAAGATCGGGTATGATGAGTCAGATGGGATAAATGACTTTTTAAAATATTCTCCTTGGTATCAGCAACACGATATAGCGAAAAACACAAACTCACGAGCTACACCAAAAACTTAGAGACAAATTCAAGGCCAAAGATGGCAAATTTTGAGAGTCTTAGAGGGTGACTGGCGCAGGCTGATCATTTTTTTTTGGATCGGGGTCGTCGTTAACTTTTCAACAAATACAAAAATATCGAAAACGGACACCATATGCAAAAGTTATGCTCGTTTTACTAAAAATGTCTCGAAATAGAATACTACTCGGACTCAAACTGGAGATTATAAAATTTGAGGAGATTATAAGGCGAGAAACATATCACAGACGATTTTTAATACAAACCGTCTGTGATAACTTGGAAGATACTTCTTTTGTTCAAATGACTTTTCTAGATTTTAAACCTTGAGTACAAGGTTATACTAAAGAGAGTATTTTCAGGTCATTATAAAGTATTGGAGTTTTGCTGTTTTCTGAAAATTTTGAAGCCAATGAAATCGGTAGAGAAGACAATATTTCAGCAACTTTACTCAACCGGCTACAACAGCGTGTATTTTATTTGTGACTACGCAAGTAGGATCAGACCAGTCCGAACTCACTCTCAGACAAGTCCAATCTTATTTTCGAAAAATATATCACAGACGGTTTTTAATACAAACCATTTATAATAACTTTATTATCACAGACGGTTATTAGTACGAATTGTCTATGATGTCTATCATTATCACAGACAGTTGTATCAATAACCATCTATGATGTCTTACATTACACAGACAGTTCGTATGAATAACCGTTTATAAAAATTTCACAGACGGTTATTCGTATGAACCGTCTGCGATAACTACACGAACGTCTGTGATATATACGTTGAGTATAGCCTCTTTTATAGTAGTGGATGTTCAGAATAATTGATTACTACTATTGCCATCTCTTTAAATTTTGCTCCGATATAATCTGTTAGTTATTCTGAAAGAAAGAATGCGACCTTCGGAGTCCTTTGCTCCAAAGACATATCCAACATTCATGCAGTGCTCAGTTTTGTACGTGCTCGCTTAGGTTTCTTCTTCCCAGGCCGGCCATCGTCGAGGACCCCATGCTCAACTCAACAGCCTGATACTGCTGGCTAGTACACTCGCCAACGGGCAGGATCCGCCCGGTGAGCAACAGTCCCAAGCTGACGCGATGCACAGTAGATCGCATTTGCTACGTACTGCGAGTACAAGCAAAAACAATGGCTACCTGACTGCGAGTAGTACTGGCTTGTTTCAAAAAAACAGGATAATGAAGCTGCAATCATATCTTGCATCACGACTGAAATCAGTCGCCAAAGTTACACTTCATATCTTGCATCACGAGAAAGCGACACCATCGATCGTATTAAAAGCCCTTAATTGCAAAAGAAACAATGCTAAGGGGTGCTGAGAATGATGATAGCTCTGTAACTGATTTATTTTTCACTGTAATTGAGCTATGTGGCTTTTTTAGCGTAATTAAATTTTAAAAAAAATTAAAATAAAAAAATAGATTAGTCCATCACAGACAATGCAAAGGAATACAAAAAAAGATAAAAAAAACCTTAAAAACTAAAAAAAGATAAAATTTAAAAATAATAAAATAAAATTATAAGTTAGAAGCTGTCGTCAAAACAAGTGGTGACTAAATGGTTGGATAAGCAACTACTTGTGTTGACCGTAGGGTCGTGCGCGAATCGTGGGCGGCCACGGCGACTACTCCACGGCCGACCAAATAAAAATTAAGAAAGTAGTGCGACGAAATTGCCAGCCAGCCTAGTATAGGCAGACTAACGATGCCGAGAACGTGCAAATTAAGTCCTAATTAATCGATTAAGTATAATGATTACCACTTTCTAAATTTAGAAGTATTCCACTATATGTACTTTCTCCATCCACAAATATAGATGACCGTGGATTCTATACGATTAAGTTTTGACTACTAATATATGTTAAAGTATATAAATTGACACTACTACATCAAGCCTAATAGATGACAAATCATAGACGGTTTTGGGAAATCGTCTGTGATGTACACTATCACAGACGACTTTAATTTGGTGACCGTCTATGGTGTTGGTGGCGGGATAGAGGAGTATCACAAACTGTTCTCACCGATGAACCGTCTGTGATACTGGAATATCACAGACGGTTTGTCGTTAAAAATTATCTGTGATTATCAGCTATCACAGACGGTTTTTAGTTAAAAATCGTCTGTGATTATCAGCTCTCACAGACGGTTTTTAGTTAAAAATCGTCTGTGATATTTACACTATAGACAATTCAAAAGCCGTCTGTGATGACCTCGTATTATCACTGACCCATAAATTTAGACGGTTCAGAAAACCGTCAGCGATGACGTTTTTGAACCGTCTGTGATGATAACTTTTGTAGTAGTGTGGCCACATGAAAATAATACCATTGAATTTGTCTTACAAAATTCTTTCATAATTATATTTTTATTATTTTTGCTAGTATATTATGATAGTAAATTATAGTTAAAGTCTTGTATTGGGTCCATAAAAAATCAAAAATGTCCTATATTTATGGTAGGAGAGAGAATGTATGATGTAGTACATGCATGTATGACCCTTAGAGCAACTCCAGCAGTAGCCCTCAAAACAAGGCCCCTATTTTTCATTTGAGAGCTCCCCCTACTTTTGAGGGCCCTGTTTTCTGGGCTGCACTCCAGCTAGGGGTGGCAATCGGGTATGACGGGCACGGGTAATGCTTGCCCATACCCATACCCGCGACCCTGATTTACGCCCACGGGCATACCCGCGAAGGACAACGGGCAAAGAACCTTGCCCATACCCGTCGCCCGCGGGTACCCGTCGCCCGCGGGCATACCCGTTTACCCGCGAACACCGTGGGTACCCGTCGCCCACGGGCATACCCGTTTACCCGCGAACTGATAGTGCATTCACATTATGTTAAACATTCATAACAAATAGATGAAACATTTTGTTATAAATGTTTAACATGTCTAGTTAAACATTCATAAGTCATAACTAGCAATGCATAACAAGAGTTTAAAACAGTGCATAACAAAATACATACAGACATAGTTTCCTCACACATAAACAAATTACGTTTACAACAAGAGTGGAACATACGAAAATAGTTCAATTTTAACAATTCAACAAATAGATGAAAGACATGTCTGAAAAACAGTTTGCTAATCAGAGTCGACAATCGAGATTGAACAACAATCTTTAAGCTCCTCTTCAATGTCTTCAAGGCATGTCCATAAAGCCTCAACTCCTTCACCTAAGCAAAAATTGTATTACATTTATATCACTGGCTTCAAATCATACATAAATTTTAAAATATTTACACCATTAATTGCATACCTTTAAGGTCATTTCGAAGCCAACTTTGTGAGCACATCAATGCCTCCAATATAGCTGGAGTGAGACGACTACGATGTTCACTTAGCACTCTACCACTAGTGCTGAAAGCTGATTCAGAAGCTACTGTTGTTATTGGAATAGCCAAGATATCACGGGCAATCATCCGCAATGTAGGATAACGTGTCCCAGCCACCTTCCACCAACCCAGTATATCAAATTCCTCATCCGTGCAAGGAAGAGTTTCTTCTTCCAAATAGCGATCTAGCTCACTTTTGGTCTTTACTATACCAATATTTTTCTTACTAGCAGCTAGTGTTTTAAATATTGAAAGCACCTCATTAGCACCAATTGGAGCACTAGTAGTAGATGACGTAGCCATACCCTCTTCTTCACTGTGTACTTGATACTCATTCATCAACTCACACAAGCAATTATAACTCTCTGTGACATTATCTTCAGAGTTTTCTTCACCAAAGAGGGCAATATAGCATGCATGTAACATTGTCATTTTTCCACGTGGATCAAGAATTACAGCAATAGCCATCAAACCATGAATATCAGACCAATACTTGTCAAACTTTTTTATCATCTCAACAGACATAGCCTCAATTATTGGATCTCCACATCCTAGCCATTTATTCATATGCATTTTGACCTCACAAATCTTTGGGAAGAAGATGTTACTTGTTACGTATTTAGTTCCAGAAAACATTGCAGTGAGTTCATAGAAGAGGCTTAATTTTTCACAAATAGTTGAGGCAAAATTCCAATCAGCAGTAGTTGGTGCACAGTTAAACTGCATATCAATTTGCTCCAACCTTTCAAAGACTTTCTTATAGGGAATAGCAGTACTAAGCATAATATAGGTTGAATTCCATCTAGTTTTGCAATCTAGAGCAATCTTTTTAGTTATTTCAACCCTAACAAACCGAGCTGCTTTCACAAATTTTTCGTACCTCTTTGGTGTAGCTGTCCAATAGGAAACACTATCACGGACTCTTTTGATGCCATGCTCCATGGCACTCAAGCCATCTTTCACAATTAAGTTAAGAATATGTGCACAACAGCGCATATGTAGCAGCTTTCCACCCAATAAAAGATTAGATGGACCAATCTTCATCTCTATTGCTTCAACTAATTTATCATTTGTTGAGCAATTGTCCATAGTTAAAGTGGATAGTTTGCAATCAAGATTCCAACTCTGCAGGCTTTTGTATAGTGCTTCACAAAGAATCTCTGATGTATGCGGGCATGGCACATACATAAACCTACATATTTCAGCATAGCAAGAAGATTAGTATTTGAACATAGCAATAAGATTAATATTATTCAGTATAGCAATCACCTCAAAATGCAACTTCTAAGCTTCCAAGAGTCATCAATAAAATGTCCTGTCACTGCCATGTAGCCTCTCTTTTGATTATCAGCTGTCCAAAGATCAGTTGTAACAGCAACGCGACAATTGCTTTTATCCAAGTAATTGAGAGCTCTCTTTCTCTCTAAATCATAATAATCCAAGATATCCTTTCTAATAGTATTTCGAGTGACCATTTTAAATAAAGGTTGTAGTGCACTAACAAAATTACGAAAGCCATGGTGATCAACAATGGACAGTGGGTACTCATGCAGAATAATCATGGAATAGAGAGCTTTCCTAGCAATTTCTTGGTCAAAGACATAGTTCTCTCTGATTACTTGCCCATGCTCAGAAGATCCATACCTCAAACTAGTTTGTACTTTCCCGTGCCTCTTCCGATAGATGCAAACCTTTAGATGTTCATGTAGATGTTTAGTGCCATTCTTTGTTTCTGCCGAAAGGTACTTACTGCACCAAATGCACTTTGCCTTCCAAACACCATTGACTTTCGATCTTGTAAATTCATTCCAAACGGGTGAAGTAAGTTTCCTCTTTGTGCCACGAGAATCTTCCTCTTCTGCTTGTGCATCTTCGACATGTTCTTCAACTTGAGGTTCAGATTCAGATCCTACTTGCTGATCACGGAGTATTGAGCCTTGAGAAGATTGCCCATGTTGGCTACTATTTCCTGGAGTTGCCATCTGAGCATATAGCTTATAGCATGGACTGCTATCAACAATGACCTGCAAATATGGACACTAACATATGAGCATAATGTTCAAGCAACAGATACACACACAGAGACCTTTATCCTAATGTTCAACAAGCAACAGATACACACATAACAGATACATAATCAGCACTCTTACCTTTCTAACAATGATCTGATGCATATTAAAGAGGAAACTAACATTTTTGACTTGCATGGCAAACACCAGTGTAGATCAGCAATATTATCTCCTATGAAATAGTTGTGCTGTCTGCTTGAACTATTGCAGCTAATTCGGTTTCATCATTATACATCCTACATGCTACTGCTAGATAAATCAAAATGGAAACAACAAGCAGCAGCACTGACCCAACCCCTTGAGCGTGATGACATGAACAAGTAACCAACACAATGGACTCTTGTGACATCAACAAGTAACCAACACAATGGACAGTCACCAGAACAAAATACTCAGGTATCAAGTATTCAAGTAGAATATAACTATATCAAATTATCAATATACATCACAAATTGTATATCAAGTAGCATATACCGACACAATGGACAATCACCAGACCAAATTGTATGATTCACAATACCATACCGCCGATCCGGATGGCGGCGGGTAGGGGCGAGCAAAGCGAAGTGAGAGGCGGAGAGGGACCGAGGAGGGAGGAGGAAGTCCGGAATCCGGATCCGGATGAGGAGGAGGAAGACCGGAGAAGTGGAGGCCGGAGAGGGACTGAGGCGGCTCGACGTTACTCTTGGCAAGTCGGGGACTTGGCTAGGGTTGGGGAGGGAGGACCGGAGCCGGAGGAGGAGGAGGGAGGACCGGAGCCGGAGGAGGAGGAGGGAGACCGGAGCGCGGAGCCGGAGGAGGAGGAGGGAGACCGAGGCGGACAGAGGAGTGAGCGGTGAGGAGCGCGAGGCGGCGGCTCGGGGAGTTGGCCCGGAGCCCGGAGGAGGGAGACCGGAGCCCGGAGGAGGGAGGAGGGAGACCGGAGGCGGACAGAGGAAGTGAGCCAGTGAGGGAGCGCGAGGGCGGCGGCTCGGGGAGTCGGGTTGGGGAGTTGGCCGGTTGGGGGATTAGGGTTAGGGAGTTGGAGTTTGCCTCTTGGGCCTTGGGCTTTTGGAAGAATTTTTATTTTTAATTATTGAGTTGGCCCACCTGTCAGATTGTGAATTCACGGGTAAACGGGCGAGACAGTGCACAGGTAGAGCTTACCCGCACTGCACCGTGCCGTTACCGGTGGGTAAAAAATTTGTCCCATTTTCATACCCGTGGGTAAAAAGTGTATCCCATACCCGACTCTATTAGGGTATTTACCCATGGGTACGCGGGTAAACGGGTACAATTGTCACCCCTAACTCCAGCAGAAGCCCTCAAAACAGAGCCCCTACTTATCAATTCTCTCTATTTTCTCACACACTATATGCATATGTATGAGACAAAAGCACAATACACAATAAAATATTTATGATTTCACAATGAGGGACAATATGTAAATTTATGAATTCAAATACGAATATTCAAATTTAAATTCAAATTTATTCTGAATTTAAATTTATGAATTCAAATACGAATATTCAAATTTAAATTCAAATTTGTTCCGAATGAGGGACGTATTTATTCAAATACGAATAAATCTGAGTTTGAGGGCTCAAGTAGGGGTCCCCTAGGAATGAGGGCTTGGAGGCCTCATTTGAGAGGCCCCTATTTTTGAGGGCTCAAGTAGAGGCCTTGCTGGAGTTCAGTTTTTTGCTCTAGCTCTCAAATATGAGTTTAGAGGCTCAAGTAGGGAATCTGCTGGAGTTGCTCTTAGCAATAGATAACGGTAATCCCTTTGACCGTTGACCCTTAGTCTAGCCCGTGATGTGCGGGTGCGGTGACGTGCCTTGCTGAAGCTCGCTAATCTATGCTTTAACAATTCTAGTTCAAGCACGCGCATGTTGTTCTTTTCAACAAGGCATCGTGTTGAGATTTGGCCCTGCTCCAATAAATTTTTGTTTTCGGTTTGTAATTTTTTAATTATTTTAGTTTTTTATATTTTTTTATTTTTTAGTGTCCAGTGATTATTTGAAACTTAATCCATTAATGCGATGATTCAAATCGGTGTTACGATCGTGTAACGGGGAGAAGACAAGTGCACGGCATTCATGTGCCTAACCCTAACAGGGAGAAGACAAATCGATGGCTTGATGCCATTAGTGGACGTGATCAAAGAGGCAAAGCTTGTTCTTGTTGCACCACATGCCTAACGCCCTGTACAAATTGGTAAAGCCTTGCGCCAAAGCTACGGCTCAGGATTGCTCCACGTGGTTGCAGGAGAATTGCAGCTAGTGGAGATCGAACAAATGATTCAAAAGAATCTAGCTAGCTTGGAACTGCAAGTCATGAGTGCAATATTGTGGAGTCCCTTTATGATGCAGAAACCAAGTCTTGTAATTATCTTGTTTTTCTTTCTTCATTTCTTCATTGAGATTGGAGACTGAACATGTGATCGATCTATTGTATAACATTGCTCAATTTGAGTAGTTGACTACATCATTTGAGAGAGTAAGAGAATGAGATACTCCCTCTGTTCTTTTTTTTACTCTACTTTTTGTACGGTAACTTCTATACAGCTAGAATAAGCAAACTCTGAACTTTTTCTTCCTTGAGAGATTTGTATCAACACCATAAACCGCGTACATGTATCCCTTCGAGCGCATAAAATTCATTGCATCTTCCAAACGTCCTCCAAGCTCCAGAAATTCTCAGGGAGGCCCTCAGAAAAGCTCTGCACCCATCCAGTGAGCTCTGGGTCCTGAAGCTGTCTGCTGTTGTCCTGTGTTGCCTCAGACAAGAGGCCATGATCATTTGGCTCCTGCATCCAATCCCCTGCGCGCACGTTTGCATAAAGGTCGCCGTCGTATGACTCCGACGCGAACGAGTCCGACGACGAGGTCACCACGCCGGAGTTGTCCATGGACGCCGGTCCAGACGCGGCATGAACGCCGGCCTGCTGGAAGCGCTGGTCCACGAGGCGAGGCGTCCATAGGTACCTCAGGGCGTCCGTCAACCCGCCGCTGTTGGCGTCGCAGCCGAGCTGCTTGGCGCGCTTTTGCACCCGGGTCCTCCAGTAGTTCTTGATCTCGTTGTCGGTCCTTCCAGGCAGGAGCTGCGCTATCTTTGACCACCTGCGCGTGCAAACACGAGGGGGCGAAATGCAATTTACGGGAATCCATGCAAAAGCTAGCTAGTAGTAGCGCAGAGAGAGAGAGAGAGAGAGAGAGAGAGAGGGAGACAAGGAAGGGGCGGGCGGCTTTCATGCAACCCATACATGCATCCTACTCCACGAAGACCGAAGACTTTTACCGTCTCAATTGTGCCTTGTGTGACATCTAACGCTCTTAAATCTATGCCTTTCTTTTTTACTATGACTGATTTTTTATTGGATGATAATTTTTTTATTATGTTTTTCAAGATGATGGTAGATGGTAGAGTCGTCAACATGAACGACGCATACGATTTTATATTTGAGAAGTTGATTGAAAAAAACAGTTTCAAAAAACCGCTTCGTTTGTTTTAGCTTCTTGAGAAGCCATAGCTAAAAGCAAAAAATAAAAAAACCCCAAAAAACCGGCTCTACATGTTTGACGTGCATGTCTACGTCTAGCTTGCTTGGAGCAGTACTGTACTACGCGCGTACAAATACAGTACGTGTACACACGTGGCCCACCATTTGAGCCTAATACTTCGCCTCTGCCCGTCCGATCAATGGCTGACACGAGCAAAGCGAGATATACGCTCGTGCGATGATGCGTGCATGTACCGGCGGCACGCGTGATGCATGTGGCTTAACATGAGAAACCAAAAATCCAGGGTTTAATTACCGGTTGCCCCATCGGGATTGGAGGTCGAGGATGAGCAGCTGCTCGTCGGCGGTGAAGTTGCCGCGCTTCACGTCAGGCCGGAGGTAGTTGAGCCACCGCAGCCGGCAGCTCTTCCCCGTCCGCTTCAGCCCTGCAGGCATCCATGGATAGATGCGGTTTAATTCCAAGAGTTAACTCACAAGAACTAGAACTCGGTCATGGATCTAAGATGCGTGCATGGCCGGCCGTCGGCCGCGCGCGTGATATACGCACCGGCGGCGCGGGCGAGGGAGTTCCAGCGGCCCTCGCCGTGGTCGGCGATGTAGTTGACGAGGGTGAGGTCCTCGTCGACGGTCCAGGGCCCCCGCCGGAGCTCTGCCTCCTCTTGGAGAACCCCGTGATGGTGTAGGTCGTCGTCAAGCAGCGCCGGGGAGCACGCCATGGTTGTGGTGTTGCCGCCGCCGCCGCCGCTCCTGCTCCTCCGTGACGATGACGCCATGATTTATTGCTTTTGTACTTCTGAAGAGAGAGACTAGCTAGATAGCTTAATTGACAAGTGAGAGAGAGAAGTTGGCTGAGTGGGAGAGGGATGGCAAGTCCTTTTATAGTTGCGTTGGTGCGAGAAAGAGAGTTGAATAGTGAGAGGGAGAGAGAGAGAGAGAGAATACGCATGTGATGGAAGTGTACATGAGAGTATGCGTCTCGGTGTTGTATCTCTATGAATTACTTAACACCTCACTGCAAAATCCCCTGCTTATAACTCTCTTCGTATAGTCGATCATCGATTATGTTCTACACTTGCCATGCGTTTTGTAACTACGTCCTACTCCCCAGTCTATTGG
Organism: Melocanna baccifera; assembly: GCA_036346265.1. Taxonomy (NCBI): domain Eukaryota; kingdom Viridiplantae; phylum Streptophyta; class Magnoliopsida; order Poales; family Poaceae; genus Melocanna; species Melocanna baccifera. The sequence continues at coordinate 2,503,593 of CM070709.1, read as the reverse complement.
TTGTCTTCATAGGAGATCACCCATTTGGGTTTAATAAGGTAGTGTTCGGAATAACGATGGTTTATAATTTTTAGTTGAAATTTTACTGTAGCTGGTTGATTTTTTTACTGTAGCTGAGTTAGCTTATTGAGCATAACTAAATTAAAAAAATAAAAAATAAAAACGATATGTTAGCTTATCACGAATAATACAAAGGAATACGAAAAAAAATAAAATACAAAAAACCAAAAAAGAAAATGATAAAAAAAATGTACAGTAAAAAAAAGCTATCGTTCGTCGCTATCGCTGGCTTCATCGCACAGCTAAGCTGTGTTACCTCAATAAATCGCTTTCGGAATTGCAGACAGACTAATCCATGGCTTGTTTGCATGTGAGCTCTGCCTAAACCATTTTGGAAAGGTATTCATGGCAGCAACCTTTGCACAACCTTACAAAAGGAGGCTAGTCATGTATCAACCCCTGCCCATGTGAGCAACCGAGGCATATACACACAAATCTCTCTCTCTCATCGGTCACTATAGCAGCATCATCCTTTGGCACATGATGTGCTTTGTCAAATGCCAATGGGCATATGATATACTGGAACGCACACAAGAGTACCAATGGGCATCATCATCACTTCATCTCACATGACCTTGTGGAGATGTCCATGTTCCAACTTCTAAGCTCGTTTGAGCACATCGACGACACGTGAACAATGCGAGCCTTCTGATGATACACACAAAAGCAGCTCCTTTAGTCAGATATATGGAAGGCCATGTCCGGTGAGATGATTAATCAGCTTCCATTCTCTGAAGAGCCGCTTTCTAATTTGCCCAAAGGAGAGCATGGTGGACGGACACCACCACGACGCAAGGAAAGCTAGGTTAAGAGATGCTACAAACGTGTAGGTGACAACTGAGGGCTGTAGGATTGGGATAACAACTCAACTCTGTTGGATGGCACACGGCTAGCTAGGATGTAACCATGACATGTACATCAAGATGGCAGCTGGTTGCAACAACAGGAAAAACTAATTGATGTAGTCATATAGGATGTAGCTTTCTTCCCTATTGTAGTTAGAAGTATTTTATCAATCGAGGTTCGAGAGATAATTATAAGGCTATGCTATTTCATACTTATCAATTTATATGTATGCACGATATTGATCTTTCTACCGACAGGTTGCGTCCATCACTATAGCTTCGTCGGAACAGGCCGAGCACAAAAAAAATTAGAGAACAGTGTGCGTACTTCTTGATGTCTCAGGTCATAAACAAAGAGGGTGAGTTCCATAATGTAGAGTGAATTTGATTATGATAACATTGAGCTTAATTGTACATGTGTGTATTTGTTCATAGATAGTTAATTTATTTCATTTGAGTTAATTGGTTTGTAACTAGATGTTCTTGTTTCTAAAATGAATGTGAATTAGATGTATACATGTACTTGTTGTGAATCTGTTTGTTTCAGAGGACATGGTTAGTATTTTCTGAGGCTAGCCAACAAATAAAAATAGATTTAATAATAAAGAAGAATATCACAACGCATAACTATCTGTGATAATTGACTATCACAGATGATTTGTAGTTGAAACCGTCTATGATATCTCATGAATCATAGATAGTTTCAACTACAACCCGTATATGATAGTTTAATATCACATATGGTTTGTAGTTGAAACCATATATGATATATCAGATATCACATACGGTTTCTACTACAAATCGTCTATGATAGTTAACTATCACAGACAATTATAAGTTAATAATCATCTGTGATAGTATGTATCATAGATGGTTCAAAAATCGTCGGTGATGACCTCATGTTATTACTGGTCCATAAATTTAAACGACTTACAAAACCGTCTGTGATGATATTTTTGAACCGTCTATGACAACTTTTGCTACAGTAGTGATTTAATTTACATGAGTCATCATCATCACTTACACATCTATGACACTAGCAAGATCAAGAAAAGGATAGAAGAGGCAAAGAAGCAACAAGAAAAACCACATATATTGACTAAAATTTAACAAAAAAATTCAAATCTTTCATAAATTTGAAATTCAACTTCACATATATTGATAATGGTTAATCAAAAATAATTCTGGACCGTCTTACATGATCCCTCAGTGATACTTGAAAAACCACGAGGTAGTTGTAGTTTTAATAGGAAACATTTTAAAATAAGTTTTTATCGGCGACAACCAACTGGAAACCGGTATCTAAGCTACCAACAAGATTGTTCCAATACCAAGATAAATCTTGATACAATTGTGATTATATTATCTTAGCCTTGAAGTTTCGTAAGCGAAAAGCTCTGGCCTTGCTTTCATTGATAGAAACATGAACATTGAACTCACAAATTTTAATGTGCAATAGAAAATCTAGGTATATGGAATTTGCATGTCACATCACAAGGACTATAATGCCCTCGACTTTTGAGTTATGGGAAGGCACGTGTTATTGCTTCACCCCCCATCCAATGATCCAATTAAGGTTTGCTTCTCCCTTTGCTTTCCTTGATGTAGCCAAGTGTTTTCCGTAAGGAGCATATGTGTACAAGTCGAGTATCAATCAATAATATATTTTCCATTGGTATATGCATGCCATCAGTAATTGGACAACTTGTACATGGATCTATTGTAATTATGGAGTGCAAAGTTGCAATTAACAGCTAAACCTTGCACAAGTCAGCCACTTCCTAGCTACCGTAGGCTCAAGGCAACTTTTAGAACAGCAAAATTTGATATATACCACTCAGAAAATTGGTATTTTGAGATATGTTACTCAGTTTTCTGAAATTCAAAATTTGCCATTCCAATTTCTTTATCTTTTCACATATGCTATTATCACTCATTTTCTTTTCTATTATCTGATTTTCCATATATTCTAAAGGTGAACAACCGGTTTAGCCCCTTATCTATTCCTCTCATCCGCATCTACATTGTTTTCTTCAATCTAGCTACGGCCTGGTTCCTATGTTATTAAATAAAGTATCCTCGCAAAAAAGGTAAATAAAGTTGGAGCTATTGAAGCCAAATTACCATGTAAAATTTCATGCAATTCCTATGTTGTGTGCATGTATTGTATGCACTTGTAGGGTTTTCTCTAATATTGTTTGTATATACGATGCACATATGGTTCTTAAGTTAAGAATCGTCTGTGATATAGAAATATCACAAACGGCTCTTGTTTAAGAATCGTCTGTGATATGTTTTCCGCCCCACACATCTTTAAAATTTCATAATTTCCTGCTTGAACTCGAGTAGGATTCTGTTTTGACACACCTTCGGTAAAACGGGTATAACGTTTTCATATGGTGTCCGTTTTCGACGTTCTTGTACTCGTTGGAAAGCTAACGACGATCCTGATCCAAAAAAACGACTGGCTCACACCCGTCGCCCTTGAATACCCCCAAAATCAGCCATTTGTAGCCTCAAATTCGAATTGGAAGTTTTTGAATTTTGTTTTTGTCAAAATTTTAGATCTTCCATTCGAAATTTGGGGTTTATCTCAACTGTAAAGTTGTAGATCTCATTGAAACCTTTCAAATAAGTATATATAAGTCATACAGAACTTTGTTATTTCATACTTTGAGACTAGTTATTTATATTGTATCGGTATATATATAACCAATATCACAGACGGTTCATAATAAGAACCGTCTGTGATATGGATATCACAGACAGTTCTTAATTAAGAACCGTCTGTGATATATTTTTCGCTTTGCGCATCTCTAAAATTTCATAATTTTTCGTCTGAGTTCGAGTAGGACTCCTCTATAAATACTCACCCGAACCCATCCACCCCTCCCTTCAAATACGTCTGTGAGGTTTAGGTCTCTATTGTTTCCCGCTTCCCCCCTCCATTGTTTCTTCTAGTATTTGATTCTATGGGGTTTAGGTTTCCATCGTAGCCTCCATTATTGCTACTTTATTGAGTTTAGGGTTGCCTGGGAGCTTACAGTGAGGCAGCTGCTAAGAAGGCCTACCCGAGCTTGTGATGGTGGATTGTTCTCTGTTATGTTGCTTTAATAGTTCTCTTTATCGTAGCCTCTATTATTTTTTGCTATGTTATCTGCTATTGTAATGGTGGACTGTAATCTTGTGATATTGTAATGGTGGATTGTAATCTTATGATGTTGTAATGGTGGATTGTAATCTTGTGATGTTGTAATGGTTGATTGTAATGGAAATAAAATATTCTCTGCTATGTTTGATATTGTATTTGCTTGTTTTCAAAAAGCATAGCTAACATTTCCTGAGGCTAACTGAAAAATAGAAAAAAATTTAGGTATAAAATAAACTATTATAGACGATTTTGTAGTATATACCGTCTGTGATCACACATCACAGACGGTTCTAAGTTTAGAACCGTCTGTGATGTACGAGTATCACAGACGGTTCTATATATAAAATCGTCTGTGATAGTGTTTTTCACAGACGGTTCTAATTATAAACTGTCTGTATTGTATTTATCACAGACGGCTCACAAACCGTCTGTGATAACTTTCGATTATCACTGACCCATAAATTTAGACGGTTCAAAAAATCATCTGTGATGATGTTTTTGAACCGTCTGTGATGATGATTTTTGTAGTAGTAGGAGTTTCTACATGTCCCTTCTTCTGTGTACTAATTAAGTTAAATCCACTTTGTTTATGGCATATTTGTCGGGTTAGCCACATATTGGATGACTGAGATCAAGGCGCATATATACGGCTTCGATATACTCGAAATTTCCCATGTGTTATCTCGTATTTCTTGTGACCCTTTTAAGCATCCCAAACGTTGACTTGTTTACCAAATCGATGGTTCACAAGTTTGTGACATTTGTGCCGTTTGGACAGAAGGCAAGGATACAAATCGAGCTGGGACTAATATTAAAATACACATGTGTGATACAACAGTTGACTTCAAATCTCAGCTTGTCTACTTCGAGCACGGCCAAACTAATGTTGGTAGGCAATGTGCAACTGTGTGTTTGACATTCCTTGCTTGCAAAACCTTCTTAAAATTCTTTCAGGGGAAGTAGTGAACCAATTCAATTTCCAAAAGATAAAATTGAACCAAACTTTTGACCAAGCTAGCTATACAGTATAAATACAGTAGAAAATTGCAACATGGCGCACAAGATAAGCTAATCCATCCACCTATCACGGCCGCCATTTCCATCGCTAACACACACAAGCTCTGTGCACGCATTCACATGGAAACCCTAAGCTGACTAATTAGTCATGAGGTGAAAGCGATGGCCCTGGTTATGCATGGCAATATGGCATCCTCTCTCTTCCATCCGTACGTCAAGTTGGAGCATTGTAATTAGGTTATTAACTGTTGTATTTTGTTATGTGAATCAGGTCATGTTTGATCACGTGAAGAATTCAATCAAGTTTCCCTTAAAAGATATATTCTGACCAATATGACTCGTCGGTAATGTGAACTAATCGGAAGATATGATTGAAATTATCTTCATATTCATGATGGACTCTGAGAGTGTGGAATATTTAGGGCAATCACGCTATATAATTCATTGATTAAGTTACAAAGGGTTACATATATATATATAGCTTAGTATGGTTAATGGGAACGCATGACTAATGTAAATACAATACTAATACGAACACAATACAAGATTAATGTGAACTCAAGATGCTAAGCATAAAGCATGAGGAGGCGAGACGTTCGGTAAGCAAAGAGAGGCTAACAGACTCTGCACTAATTTGTGCCAAATATGATGTCCAAAGGTGTTTACGCCATCTAGAGTCAGACATAGCTACTAGAGACGCTTTTGACTACAACTCTTCAATGTTATCTTCTAAGACTCTGTTTCATCTCCAAGCAGGATGTTATTCCCGTCTCCAAGCATGTTACTGTTCCAGTTTCTAAGTAGGTCACTGTTTTCCATTGTCAACTAGGATCTATTCTTTTTCTGTCTGGCTCTTGTTCTTAAGGCTATTTATACCCCGTATAAGCCTCATGATAGATAGTACATAGCACAAATTATCTACACATGTAATACGCCAAAAATATTCTGTAACTTTTCTTATATATAGTGATTTCGCTAATTGTACATCCGTGTTTTTTTCCTTAAGGATTTTTTTAATTAAATCTTTGTTTCATGCTATTTATTGGTCTTTATTATTTTATATTTTACCGTTGCTTTATATAACATTAACTGTAGAGCAAGTGGACGCAGGGGAGGGAGGAGGCATACTTCGAATTGATATTGTACTCTACGTATAGTCTTGGAAGCAAGCACCTTAGCTAGGGCACGTGAGTACATGACTTGTGTCCAGCATGCACTCTTTCTATGACACACCAGGACTACCACTTATTCCAATTGATATTGCTTAGTTTCTTTTGCCGGTCAGTTTGATTTCGACTTGACGAAATTATGACGTTGGACTTGAGTGTATGTTCTCGTGTTTTCTATTAATCATGTTGTCCAAAAGTAAAACATCGATGAGGTTTGAATATTTTTAGTACTATCCATCTGGACTAAATATAGGTAGTCCTAGGACGCATGTAGTCAGATATTCTTAGTTTTGACCATCCTACGTAAAGAAAAATTATAGCTAGGTTGGTCACATGAATTTAGTATTACTAGATTTCACATGAAATGTACTTTATTATATATATATATATATATATTCTTCATAATTTATAACTTTATATTGTAAATTTGTAACAGAAATTAGCAGTCAAAGTCAAAACAATAATACTTCGGAGGTTGTCTTATACTGAGTAACACATACGCGTGAACTATTTATGTATAGTTACTTCACTTAGTTGGCACAATGCTTAATCTTTATGTTCAGAAGGGAACACTCAATTAAAGTTTAAGATGTACTTATTACTTTGGAACTGAAATAGTACTTTAATTATTCTGTCTGGTTTGACACGGTTAAGAAAGTAATGTGGACACTTGATCTAGAAAGAATAATATGTTACTTCTTAATTAGTCTAACTAGCTTATGCTTCAAAAGCCAAGGTTTCTAGAATCAGGATGTAGAAAGCAAAACACAAAGTAGCACAGTCTATGGCATAATTAAGTAGTAGTGATGACATCAGATGAAGCACTTCTCGACATCTTTCTGCTTAATTAAAGAACTGAAATTAACACGTGTGACATGTTACTGTTCTACTCGAAACCTTTCCCAAATATTAAATTTGTTTATGCTTCTATGAATGGAGATGCTAAATTACATATGTTGTTCTAGTGTGATATCAATAACCCATGCCTCACACACTTTCATATTGACTTTTGGTTTATGAACAGTAACAGCTTGTATAGATGTTTATAGAGAGACACTTGTGTGCGATTTTGACTGATATAAATAAAGTCACTATAGTATATTTAGTAGATCTATCTTAAAAAGATACTTTGTTTAAAACCTATATATTATAGAAAAATTATTTACTATAAAAAAATAGATTTTAAAAGTTAATATGGACAGAACTAAAGTGTGCTAGCTAGCTAGTGGAACTTTCAGATTTATACATGGTCGCTATCTTGAAGGCGCACAAAGTTCAATGTTCCATGGTCTTAAAGTTCAACCGTGGAAAGTTCTCACATATATATGTGCAATGTCAGTACTACTTGGTTATCAAAGTTCATTACTTTCGGTTTTGTATTAGATCAATATTGGACTCGAGTGTCACTTCCAATGCAAGTTTTTTTTAGATGCTGGCACGTATGGCCAAGTGAAGCAATTATATACATACATACATACATACACACACACACACACACACACACACACACACACACACACACATATATATATATATATATATATATATATATATATATATATTGGAGCATATCTAGTGCAAAAAGGTATTTCAGTATAAACATACAAAAACACCTCCTGAGCCACCTGATCTATATTATACGATTCACATCTAAAAAGGTGGGATGCCCTCCAACCCACTTAAACTTCAAATCCACCCTCACTCATGCATCCTACATTCTCAAATCCACCCTCACTAATACGGAGATATCTATATGCCCCATTTGTGCCAATACCTCCTTTATGACATGTGATTAATGCACGCTTGTCCTTTTCATTTACTTTCCTATTAGATCTGATCAATTGTTGTTTGCTAGGTGATACTAACTCATGTGTATGAGATTCAACTAATGTTTCAATTCTGAACTTATTGTCGACAGTGCGTTTGATAGCTAGCATTGCCTCGCAGCCACACCTACTTAGCTTCCTAACATATTTCCTTTTCTTTGACTTCACGTTGTGTTTACCTTTCTCAGACCGGAAGCCTTCTTTGGAGCACAGCCATCGCTGCCATCGCAGAACACCATTAATAATCGTATGTTGACCAACACGGACTCCAAACCCGGCAGCATGTGCATATGTCTTGTAGAATTCCTCGACAATGTTCAAGTCATCAAATATCATCCCTTCAAAAGGCTTTATAGTTGGGTCAACACAAGGTGTGTGTGAAGAGCTCTGTAATGCAAATAATTATGTGTCAAGTGTAATGGATTAATAGATAGAGTAAAACACATGTACACAACACGATACTTACTATGAATGGGGTGCTTCCGCTTTTTTCCAGGGTACCAAAATGAATTAATTGTTGAGGGGGGTGAACAAATTTCAACGATGGAGTGTGCATCGAGGCTTAGTTGTCTTGGCAATACCAATGCCACGCTCTCATCACCCACCGATTCCATGCCTGTTTCATATATGATCCTGTCAACATTTGTCCAAATGACCTAACTTTCAAGCTAGCGAATAACACATATATCACCACAGATAAATACTATACTCTGTACTACTGTTCCTGAACCACCAAATTAAATTACCACAGATAAAATTCCTGAATAACACATATATCACCACAGAGCGAATAAGATAGCGGACTCAAGCTTACCTCGGGAGGCGCTCGGGTTGGCTTCAACAGCACGACAGGAAGATGAGCTCAGGAGGCGGCGGCGTCGGGGGAGGCCGAGGAGGATGGGGCGACGCTCGGCGGAGGGGCTCAGGAGGAAGGGGCGGCGCCAGCGTCGGGGGAGGCCGAGGAGGATGGGGCGGCGCTCGACGAAGGGGCTCAGGAGGAAGGGGCGGCGCCGGGGAGGTCGGAAGGGGCGACGCCGGGGGAGGAAGGGGAGGCGCTGGGGGAGGTCGGAAGGTGCGGCGCCAAGGGAGGAAGGGGAGGCGCCGGAGGTCGGGAGGAAGGACGCGGCGCTTGGGGAGGTGGGTGGCGGCGCGGGGGAGGAGCAACGCTCGGGCCTTCCTCCTGAGCGAGCTTGGTTAGGAATAAAAGAAAACGAGATTCTCGTAGAGTGTTCTGTGAAAGAAGTTTAAGTGGGTTGGAGGGCATCTCACCTTTTTAGATCTGAATCGTACAATATAGATCAGGTGGCTCAGGAGGTGTTTTTGCATGTTTACATTGAAATACCCTTTTGCACTAGATATGCTCTATACACACACACATACACACACATATGTGTGTGTGTAAACGCTCTTATCCATTCAAATAATGCTTGATGCACATCAATGTGTCCAAGATGGAAGTGGAAGTGAACAATTAGTACGGTATGATAATTACATGATATCCCACTACATAATTGATCATATATAGGAGGTTAGGAGCTAGCCATATTATTTTTTAAGACTATGTGACTTATTCTTACGGTTAGTTCTGTCTATTGTCTCTAGCAAGAATAAAAAAAATAAGGATTTGGAAATTTACTGGAGCAAGACCGGCAGTCGGTAATCCGGTGGTCACCGGCTGGTTACTGTTCTTTTTCCGGTCTATTCTGATTTGGTTTTTCTTTTTTTTTTAGTTTTTTTTAATGTATTTTTCCTTGAAGTATTGTATGTCTTTGGCGTTCTATAAGCATTAACATTAAATTGCCCTATTCGTTTTGGCTTTCATAAACCGTTTTTTACAATAAATAGCTTTTCTATGTACCCAACTTTTAAACGGAGTGAATTTTTAAAATGAGATCTACTAGTAGATTATAGTATAAATTATAATGACTTCATTTATATCAACTAAAATTACACACAAGTATCTCTCTACAAGCTTCCCTATAATCTATTACTATTTATAAACCAAAATCAAAATCCATTAGCAAAAACAGCCCCTTAGTACGAAATCACCTCTTTCCGGCATGTATGTAACTCGCCGGTTCAAAGCCGGTAGGACGCGCTGTTTTCTTCCATCCCTGGTCTCTCGTCAAACTTCTCGTTGTGCTTGTGCATGAAATCATGGTTTTGTTTCGCTTACTGTTCATTGCACATGGCTGTCCCTAACACGACTGTTCTTGGTCTTCGCAGTCTGTCTTAATATATATTGATATGATATGTCATTCGGATAAGTAGAAGCTTCAGCTGCCTATTTTGAAAAATATGGTACGAGAATCTGTCACATTGAGATGCTATGATAGGAAGAAGGGAAAAAATGCCCTTTTTATTTTCCCTCTTGGTTGTTTTTCTTCTCGCGCGTGATTTGGATGCATGTGTTTGCAGCCACAACTTCAGAGGGAAAGGGTTTGGACCGTTAGCCTCAAGAAGGCAGCCGACGTTCAGATTGACTTCAGCATGCTCAGCTCCAATGAGCTCGCATGTACGTACAAAAAGCCAAATTAGACTCACGTTATTAGGTCAGTTTATATTAGGTAGCGTTTAATTTGATGTTAGCGTATGATTTTTTACTGTAGTTAGTTTATTTTTTTACTGTAGCTGAATTGACTTATTTTTTACATGTTAGCCCATCACGGATAATGCAAAGGAATACGGGGAAAAAAAAGAAAAGGCAAAAAGCTCAAAAAAAATCTAAACAAACCAAAAAAATATAAGATTATTGAATAGTGAAAAAAAGCAGACGCCAGAAGATGGCTTTTAAGCCGTTTTGAGCGATGCCTTAGCTTTTGCTGATAGTTTTTTACTTTAGTTTATAAATAATAACAGTTTTTTTGGCTGTTCACGACACAATATAGAGAGATATAGACTCGTGTGCGATTTTGGTCGATATAAATAAAATCGCTACAGTGTTTACTACAATCGATTAGTAGATTTTGTCTTAAAAATAATTTATTTAAAAGTAGATATTGTAGGATATGTATTTATCGTAGAAAAATAACTTTTAGAAACGGATATAAAGGCACATCCAAATTAAACTGTTGCCACGTAGAAATTTGTCGATATAAATAAAATCGCACCAGTGTCTACTACAATCGATTATTAGATCTTGTCTTTAAAAACACTTTATTTAAAAGTAGATACTGTAGGATAGGTATTTATCGTAGAAAAATGACTTTTAGGAATAGATATAAAGGCACATCCAAATTAAACTGCTGCCACGTAGAAATTAATCAAGCCTAGCTCAGGTAAGCTACATATGCTATTTTATTATGGGTATATATATAGTCCTCTTTAGGGCGCTCAGAATGGCGATGATTTATGATTTTTTTTCATTGTAACTAGTTTATTTTTTTTATTGTAGTTGAGATGATTTATTTAGCGTAATTAAAATTTTTTAAAAATTAATAATAGAAAAATAGGTTAGCCCATCATGGATGATGCAAAGGAATAGGAGAAAAAAAATCATAAAACCTTAAAAAACAAAAAACAGAAAAATAAAATAAAATTAAGAAATAGTGAAATAAAAAAAGAAGTTAGAAGTTATCAACAAAATGAGCTGTGCTTAATCCATATATTGCAATTGATTCGTACTCACATGTACATGAGGACGGTTAGAGCATCTGCAGAACACAAAAGGAGACCTAGGTTTTCATGTATGTGCTCGGTGGGGATGTCGAATTGACGTGTGTCGGTGTTTGGCGCGTGTTGCCAACGGAGGGTATACTACACGCTGCGATTGAGCTACCCCTCAGGAAGAAAATATATTAGGAAGCAGTTGCAATTGCAATCGTGAGAATGTTCTTTTCGGTTAGATCAAGCTGATGATTTATAGGTATGGTTGATATTTTTGTATTTAGAACGATCGTTTGTATAAACGAATCGAATGCTGATAAGTTATTTCGAAAAAGTTATCCCGATAAATCGTTTTAAAAAGACGACGAAAAAGACATACTGTTTGTTTATTTAGGAGAAATCATAAGGTATAACCTATAAGGTAAAAAGTTTAGCCCTAGTTTTATTATGAAGAAATATATATGAAGCAGTTGAAATTATTATGAAGCAGTTGAAATAGCGGGGGAAAATATATTATGAAGAAATTATAGCAATAGATTTTGCTTCCCTTGTTTTCCAACTGCTCTTACCTATCAAAGATATTTTTTTTCTCAAGTCATCATCTCTAACTCACAATTTCTACATGACAATAAAAGAAAAAGAAGAAGAGAAAAGTCTACAAATTATCTAAGCCCGTGTACGGGCTCAAGAAGAATAACAACCTAATGGACCAGCCCATCTCAGCTGCAACGCTTAACACCACCGGGCTTTATCGGGCTCCGGCCGCACCCGCCGCGGACCCGTTAACCCTCACATGGTAACGACTAACGAGCCAGCCTAACCAGTAGCCACCAAGAGAGGCCTATCCACTACAGTTTAGCTCAGCTCCGGCCATATCCATGGCCGCCGCCGCCGCCGCCATCGCCGGAGGACGGTGCCCGCCTCGCGCGCCAGTCGTCGCCCGGCGCGCGAGGCTTTCTTGCCGCTGTGTCCTTCCTGGTACGCGTGCTCTTACTTTCCAGGGTTAATTAGTGCGTTTCCAAGAACTGTTCATAGGATTCGACAGTGGATTGTAGTGTTATTGCCTTCTTGGTGGATTTGCTGTGCGATATTTGGTTCTATCATGAGAATTTAGCTCAAGCTCAATTCAGAAAGCTTCCAAGAACCGAGCCGATTTGCGTTATTGGCTCAGAAGATACGATTGCAAGAACTGAGGGTCCCAAATTCTTTTCAAATCTGTAGTTATGTTTGTTTATGTGTTTTTTTTATGTGGTTTGTGACTAAAGGTTGCTACATTCCTTGATCTTTCGGCCTAAACCTAAACACATCCTATCAAGATTTTAGTAACAATTTAGCCCTCTAACCTTGAGATCAGTCTTACTTAGCTCAGCTTCACCAATTGTGGTTTTGTCTTGAATGGATGGGAAAAAATAGCAGAAAAGGTGCTCACATAGTCTGAACAGTAACTGCATTTGAGCGTTCTGGACGTCTAGTCTCCTATCTCCTATGGATGGTTCTGCTTCAGCCTTCAGGCTTGGAATTTCATGTCAAATTTCCACAAACATTAATTGAGGCGATATTTCGAGCTATTATATTCTACATCTTGCACTTTTGAATGGTCGTTAGTTTGATTAAGTTCTTGGTCCCTGTTTTGGTCCTTTGTTGTTATTTCTAGTGCTCTGCACTTGTGCGTTAACTCGTAAATTCCTGAAAACTACTGCCGCAAACTGAGTTGCTGCTTCCTACTGTGAATTTGACGGTGTATTGGTTTCAGGTCTTGCTTGTCGACAATGACCATACATGGCCTACCTTCTTGTTTCTTATGCAGTTTTTTCTCATCCAGCATGCGCATTAGTTTCCAGCAATTTTGGAATATCTGCATAGTTCAGCAGTAAATTAGCGTCAATATTTCGTTGCAACAATTCCAATTCAATGGGGATACTTTTGCTGACGAAATTTCCACACGGATGTTTTGTCACCAGGATTAGCGTAACTCACCCTGCTTGTGAATTGTGATTGAGATATGCTGCAAAGACTGATTCAAAGCACGCCTTAGTCCAATGTACAAATGACAAAGACTGACATGCCTTTTGCTGTGCATTGATGGGGACAGTTTTAGCATTTGTTAGTTAAGATGAGCTGTTATTTACAGGTCATGCAATTAGACAAAATGGAGAGATTATAATAGATTTATAGCACACCGCTTATCATCAAGATATTTTTTGTTTGTCAAATAAGGAGCCTACAAGTAAGGATGTAAAAAAAGCTCTCGGCTCACGAGTTTCTCGAGCTCGGCTCGAACTCTAAATGAGCTGGGTTAGAGCTTGTGAGCTTCAATGAGCCGAGCTCAAATAGCTCGTTAGGGCTCGATTCGAACTTGAATATTAATGTATGTTAACTTTTACTGAGTTTACTCAAACCGAATTCAACCTTTTCTTATTGTTAAAATTAGTACATGTTAAATTGTTTTTGACTATTATCGAGATTACTTAAGCCAAGCTGGACCTCAAGTTTTTCTTATTGTTAAAAAATAGTGCATGTTAAATTGTTTTGACTTTTACCAAACTTACTCGACCTTGGCTCATTTACAGCCCTACCTACATGTTTGAAAGCCGATGCACAAGAGCAAGGCTCCAAAAGTTGTTAGCTGTATTGTGACATTTTCTGGGTTAGTCTAGATACCCCTACTGTTGAAAATTATGTATACCCTTGTTGAAATGTTCAAACAGTTGGAACTTCGGTGAGCTAACAGTTTCGGTTAGTGCAACTCTTTCATAACCTTGTCTTGACTTGTTGCATACTATGTAGGCTTATGCAGCCATAATCTACATTACAGACAGCATAACTACTGACAGGATTGATGGGAACAGTCAACACTGGTTAGCTTTAAGAGAAGTCCTGATGTAGAAAGTCATGCAATCAGACAAAAGTTGATGTATACAACAGATTGATGGTACACAATTTGTCATTATGTTTTGACTGTCAAAGAAGAAAGCTGTAGTCCTGAAGTTCATGGCTCACCCCAAGAAAAATGCTCCAATGCGCCACTAGCTGTAACAGCTAAAAATTTCTTGACTACTGTATACTAAATGCTGATAAGCAAGTGAACTATTGTAGCGTGTAGTAGCTACTAGCTGCTCGTTTCAGATAGCGCCACCATCTAAAACTCTAGAATGTTGTTCTTAATGTGATACCTGTGATCTGAAGCTTTTCTTGTGCTAGTTTTCGTCTGCATTAATTTGCCAAATTCGCAAATTACAAAATAAACAATAGCAAACACGCAATTTCTTGAAGACCCTTACCCTTGCCATGATGTTGCAAGCATACATGTCATTCAATTATTACATCTTCTGCAAATTGCAAGCGAACTAAAGATTTTTGCAGTTCGCAGGAGGAATGTACTGTCTGCAATGCTATCCACTTCAACAGTCCTACTTTTCGGACCGAAACAGATCGCCTTAGCTGAGACCACCGGCGGTGCATTCAGGGAGTACATTGACACCTTTGATGGCTACTCCTTCCTGTACCCGAAAAGCTGGATCCAGGTCCGTGGAGCTGGCGCGGACATATTCTTCAGAGACCCGTTCGTCCTTGATGAGAACATGTCGGTCGAAATATCATCCCCTTCGTCGTCGAAGTACGCAACTGTCGAGGATCTAGGGCCTCCGAAGAAGGCTGCAGAGAGAGTTCTGAAGCAGTACTTGACGGAGTTCATGTCGACCAGGCTAGGCGTTCGACGGGAGTCGAGTGTCTTGTCAGCATCATCTAAGGTCTCCGACGACGGCAGGCTCTACTACGAAGTTGAGGTGAATCAAACAGTCAGTGCAGATATCATAGTCCACCGAATCAGGAAGCAAAGTTTACTTGGTCTTGCTTCTGAGCTCCACAAATCAGCATGAACATTCAGATGTTTTACAATGTTGCTCCTGCAGGTGAACATAAAGTCCTATGCGAGCAGCAATGAGCTAGCGGTGATGCCGCAGGACAGGGTGCAGAGGCTGGAGTGGGACCGGCGGTACCTGTCGGTCCTCGGCGTCGAGAACAAGCGGCTGTACGAGCTCCGGCTGCAGTCGCCGGAGCAGGTGTTCATGGAGGAAGAGGAGGACCTGAGAAGGGTCATGGACTCCTTCAGGGTCAGCAAGACGGCCTAGTAGTAACTACTTGTAAGATCGAGAGAGAACAGCAGCAATGCTTGCTTTCCTGAGTGCAGGGCTGGAGGCACGGTTCTTTGTACAGCTGATACCATTCTTTGTAAGCTACCATTATTCTTTCCTCAGTCATGGCGGCTGAAACCAACACAATTGGACATCAGCATGCTTGACATGCCAAAAACATGGAGGAGAAAAGCGCAAAAAAGATGTGGCTTTCATGTCCCCTGACTTCACACGGTATTTGTATGTTTGCAATGCGTTGTAGGGAGCGCACACAGGTACAGCATATAGCGACGTGTTCATATGCCTGAAAGAGTTTTGACTTCACCTGCTGGACCGATGGGGCCATGCCGAAGCTTGAGAGGCTGCGGGTTCCGTTCAGCGGAGGCACTGGTCTTGATCTGGGCACCCAGCACCTCTCTTCCCCTTGGGCATCTCGCCATCGAGATTCGATACGCAGTGTTCAGAACATTTCTCACTTGTCAGCTGTCCAAGCTTTCTTCTCCTCTCATAGGATGCATTTTTTGCATTTTTCTTGAGACAGGGGAACAATAGTTAGAGCTCAATTTGCTTGGTCGGCGTCTGGCAGCAAGTGAATTATGCGATGCCCGGTTATGCAATGTACTTGGGGTTGTCCTCAATTTCTGTCCAAATTTGCAGAAACTCTGCTCAACCGCAGCAAAATAAAATTGCACATGTTCTGAAACAAACTAGGAGCCAAGGTTTGATATGTACCAACGACGTAATGACCATATATATTTTAGAAAAAGGTGATTCTTTCTTACAAGTGCAGAAGCATACGGATTTTTTTAAATATTTTTTTTGGAGACCAAGAAGCATACAGATCAGCCACATTTAATTGAACAAGACAGAGAGTTTTAATCCTCTTAGAGAGAGAGAAGGTTTACTTACGATAAAATTTGCTCTGGTTTGAGTAACTGACAGTACAAATTATGCTTTGTTAAAAATGATAGAAAACACACACACACACACACAAAGATATTAGTTAATGCCAATTCTTATTAGCTAAAGTCATGAGGAGAAACCATGATTTTGATAATATTCTTATGCACATGGGATGTTTTGGTGGCTGCAGAGAATACCCATGGAATGAAGTGCAATGAAATAACATATTTGGCATTATTTTCCTGTATATGTGATAATTCTTAACTGACATTAACATGGAATTAGAAGAACCAACATGAGGAAACACGGAGAAAACTTGGACAGAAGAATGCTGTCAAAGAGGAAGTGGGGTATGAGAAGCATTATCCAAATTGTGTTTCGTCAACCAGTAGAGTTCAGGGAATAAGAGCTACAATCTTAATCGTAAAGAAGCATATATGATCGCTTTGCATTATTCATGGTATCCATATATCAAAACCTATGACAATCGACACCGAAGCTGATCGCCTGCATTGGCTGCGCCTACCGCTGGAACGCACCTAACATTTCTTGATTAAAATCCTGACCTGAATGTGGATGAGATTATTCTCAGAAACTCCTACACTACTCATGTTCATCTTGACATCAAAACCACCGTTACGTGCGTGGTTACTGTTCACCGTGAGAACTGTAGCGCCACGTGTATTAGACGTGGTTTATTATTTTAGAATCTATCTATTCGGCATGATTTGTTATTTAGGAATTTATCTATTAGACATAGTTTGTTATTTAAGAATCTATCTATTAGAAGTTTGGTATTATCTATTAGTTAGGTAAGTTATTATTAGATTGGATTGTTAGAAATAAGTTTCTTTATAAATTATTTCTTAGGAATAAAATCAGGTCGTTTCTATAAAAGGAATAATATGTATCCATTATTAAGGAAGAAAAGATAAATAAACAAGTCTCTAGTCTCTAAAGTTCAGTTGTGATCGTTCCTTTGACTGGTTATTCTAGATCTATATCCTTCCATTGGTGTCCTCCTTCACCTAGCACCGTTCTACTTTAAGTTATCATCATCCGACCTCTCTTCAATAGATGATTACCCTTTTATTTTGCTAGTTTATATCAAGAAAATGAAACCTTATTCGAAAGGACAGACTATCGTCAAGTCAGATGTCCTCTAGAAAAGCATGCATCACAAAAGACCAATAACCCCCCCCCCCCCCAAAGGACAGTTCAATAACTGTCCTTTAGAAAAGCATGCAACACAAAAGACCAATAACTGTTTGCGACAGAGATTACGGAGAGAGAGATATTCGCTTGCGATTTTAAATGATACAGATGTTAGGCTTTTAACGTGTACTATAATTAACTTGTAGACTCTATCTTAAAAAATATTCCGTTTGAAAGTTAGGTACTGTAGCAAAAGCCAAAAGCTGTTTTGAGAAACTGAAAAGAACAGATCCAATACTGTTTTAGGATAGCTGATGACTCATTATAATCTTTATGTAGTAATGGGTAATATCAATACATAGTTGACTTGTTTCTAGTGCCATCCTGATGTAACTACACATCAGGCAAAGTAACTTATATACCACTTAGCAACAAATTACAGCACTTGTCAATATCTGACAACAACGTGATGAGCATGGCACCTACGAACACAAGTTACAGGCAGCTGGCATCCGATTTCTGCGCAGCTACGTAGCGAGAAGGGAGGAGAAGAAAAGGAAAATTAACCAATGAAAATAACCTCATGTTGTTGCAGATGACCCATCACAGTGATCTGAAATTTTCTATCGGGTCTGATTCCTCGAGCATCGAGGCTGCCTGGAAGCAATCGGCAGCGTCGGCTAGCCTGCCGTCATGCTTGTGGACCTTTCCTAGGTAGAACCAAGCCATTCGGTTCGTAGGCTCGAGCCTTAGGGCATCTGAGAGGAAGCTCCTTGCCACCGGAAAATACTTGGGCCCTTGTTTGGAGAGGAGAGCACCAATGGATACCTTGGTTGGCACATGATCTAGCTCTGTCGAGAGTGCATTGAAGTATGCAGCCAGTGCATCCTGTGTCTGCTCACGCACCTCACGCATGTAACCTGGAAACAAAATGAAGGAATCATGATGGAACCAGGATATATGAGCACAGAACTTGGGATATTTTCAACTTCTCAGTTTTATGAATGTTTGGCCTACGTTACTCATCTTCACATGCTTTTTTATTCACTTAACAGTCAATTATAATTTATATCCGGCTCTCCTTGTCGGATCGATGCCGTGTCTCGGCCACCGCAGCTACCGCCTCGGGCGACGGCGACCTCTATCTGGCTGCCACGCCACGCCCGCAGCCGCCACCTCAGCCCACCTCGGGCGACAATGACCTCTCCATCTGGCCACCGCGCCATGCCCGCACCGCCACCTTCCGACTGCTATGCTGCGTTAGTGCCCGCGCCTCTGGTCAAAGCCACCCTCACCTGGCCTTCTCCTCCCGCTGCGTGCTCCACCCTTCTCGCCAATCCCGTCATCTGTCTCTTCTTCTTTGACATTACAGAGAGGGAGAGAGACGAGGGGGAGGGAGGGAGTGAGTGGAGCCTCTGTGTTTAGAAGTTTTTATGACCGGCTGCACAGTACTCTTGGAAAAGATCAATTGTATGCATTTACTTCGGAGAGAGGCATTGTGCTATCTATTCTTCTTCAGCTTGATGTGACAGTTTTCTCTATCTAAGAGCTGCACGCTACGATGACATTATCAAGATTCGGACTTTAAATTTTTCCTATTTTAGTGTCAACCTTTTTTCAAATGCAATGCTATTGCATACACCTTGCAATTGTGGGGGAGTGTTAAGGGTATTAGTGGTATTTTCTATTGTAGTAGAGTTTAGTCTTATGTCCCCTTTGTACCCTATATATATTGCCTGTTGGACCTCTTGAATACATACACAATATTCATAGCATTCCTCACCTTCTGCATGAAGTGTTGTGGCGGAGTATGCTTTCAGGGATTTAGCCTTCTGTAAACATATCTCGGCATCTCTCCAATAGGAAAGACTAGCATACAGGTTGGCAAGACCTTGCCAAACTTCAAACTCACTCACTTTATCATCATCTTCCTGAAAGAGTTTCCAAAAAAGAATAAGAGGGGAAGAAGAAATGGAATGTTGAATGGACTGATCCAAAGATGAAATGAGAATTATCAATAGGGCGTGTTGATGAAAACATAGTGGCAGTCCGCTTCAGCAGTTAATACAAATACATAAAGCAGTTTGAAGAGCATTTCTGTGGAGCAACATTGTCCCGTGTGGGGAACTAGGGATCAAATTATTCCAATCCCACTTCAAACTAAGGATAAAAGGTAAGGTTTTATATATAGAGAATGTCAGTAGCCTCTTTTACTAATTACTAGCAAATAAGTATTTTTAAACATGGTTCACAGAAATCTAAAATCATTTTACCCTAAGATACAAGTAAAATGTGTGAAATTCAAGGAAGGTACTTTTTGTCATATTTGAGAAGACTAACCTCTGTGCCATTTTTGACAGATCCATAAGCCTGTCGCTGTGCCTGAACAAGAGCAAGAAGGGTACGGTATGCTTCAACTGCTTCCATGGGCAATGATTGGGCAACCTTCAACTTAGCCCTTATTCTAAGCAATGGTCCTTGCTCCCACTTCGTGGTCTCATCTAATGCAGCATCAGTCACCACTTCTGCTTCTGAAAACCTTTGCTGTGCAGAAAGAACCAAAGATAGCAACCTCCAACCTTTTGAAACAGATCCACCAGTTGCATCAATGAACTGCTTTGCACATTTCAAGGCAGCATGCATGTTTCGTTGCTCAGCATATTCAATCCCCATGTCAAATATTAAATCTGGGTTGTAGCGGTCAAGAGAAACTGCCTCATTAAATGACTTAAAAGCCTCAGCCTGCAAGAGAGATCTTTGGTGATCAGATGAAGCAATTTTAGACTTCTTGGCCAGGCAACTCCCCAAGAAATGGAGGGCAACACTCTTTAAATGCCCATCTGATGACCCTGCATCTGTAACTGCTCTCCTTGCATACTCTACACCATCAGAAGCAAGACAATAATCCGAACTGCATATCTTAGCAGCTAACAGCAGGGCCATTATGTCATTGGGACTCTCATTCTTATTTAAAGACTTCCTCAACAAATTTAGTGCAGCTTCATTACGAGAAGCTGCAAAATAGCAAAGAGCTAGACTATACCATCTCTCAGTTCGAGGGTACGTTCCAGGTAAAACCTCTTCCAGATGCTTGGCAAGAACAGATGTCTGGCCACAGAGTGACAATGCAAAGGTTAAATGCTCCATCACTGAGGGATCCCAGTGAGTCTTCCCAAGGTACCACTTCTTTAATAGTATCATGAGCAGAAGGATTGTCTCTTCCAAATTATTCTTAGGAACAAACGAACCTTCAGTTTGTGAAGCCAAGCTCGGGGGGCTTGCCTCTACACCACCATACAACAGAAAAACAGCAAATCTCTTCTGAATCCTCGTGCAGCATTCATCATCGAGATTCCATTGACTAAGAAGAGCACGCCGGTAAGAAGCTAATGCTTCTTGATATACCCCAGCTTGCTTCCAAAGTTCTGGGAGAAGCTCAACAGATTTACTGACAGTTTCCTGCAGCTTTTGTTCAACCATGACATCAGGTATGCCATGTTGGAAGATACTTTCAACAGCATCAAGGACGCTTTTACACTGTTGAGCAGCCTCTGCAAGCATATGGCTTCAAAAGGTCAAGACAAGCATAGCAAGATGGTCATATAGTGAAATTTAGCAATCCATACCCATTGCTTTCCCTAACTTTTGAAGAGACATTGACTTCAAGTAAATGGCTTCAAGAACAAGGCTAGCAGCATGCTGTGATCCTGAATTTGATGAAGCTGACCGTAATTTGTTACTTCGCTTTGAGGGTGGTTTTTCTGAAAGCGATGGTTGGAAGCGCTGAATAGCAGCTTGAAGGTCTATGCCATCAAATACTCGAAGAGCAGCTTCTACATTGCCTCTCTGATATTCCAGCCTCCCAAGGAGAGCTCTTGCTTCCTAATATTGAAAGCATATAAATAAAACCCACAGTTAGCAACAGTAAAACCATGAAACTTACAAGAGTTGCTGAGAAAAGTTCAGTTCTTTTTGCTACTAGCCTACTGCATTATGTAAACAAAATATTGTAATATATCTAGAATACAAGTTTCTACCACATAAGCTTATAATTCCACGTTCTCCTAGGGGCTACTGATCACAATTTTAGTCAATACAGCAATGCAAAAATTAGAACGCAGATTCTAGACATAATACAATGATATTTAGATAGATTTTACAAAAAAAATGGAGGGATTTCAGCTAGTCAAAAAATTATAAGACTAGAATGTGCAATTTAGAGGGATTTCAGCTAGTTAAGCATAAATAACATTTCAGCATGAATCTGTACTCCAAAATCAAACGATTTTTAGCTAATATCATATACAATGATCAAAGTAGCCGGGAAAGTTAAAGAAAAAAATCTAAACCTACAACTCATGTTCATGTCTTCCATTGTTATTAAAACACACTATTTAATTTGATATGAAATGAAATACCAGCACATAAAGTAACCCTATTTTATACAGAATAGCATCTATGTGTGTCTACGATTGATGCCAAACTTTAAATTTAATTAAAGGTTCTGAACTCTACGTCACCAATACCCTATAAAATATATGTCAAGATTCTATTTTTATTCCCATAAAAAAGATTATATTTTTATTAAAGGTACAAACAAGTGATCTCCAACTGAATCTCTTCCAGGCGGTTAAGTACAAAAATCAAGGATTCTTGATGTTTTCAAATTCCACCACGAAAAGAAGTTGCCTCAATATTAGAATCCGACATGAACACACGCTTGAACGAAATAAAGAAAAGGAAGGGAGAGGAAAGGACATTTTTTCACTGCAACAGACACTAAAACAAGAACAAGTCACTGCCCATTCGAACTAAACAATAAAGTATGATCTTTTTCACAATCAATCCCCATATTGTTGATGATGCAACATGCTTCTGAATCCAACCAACCTTGCACCATTCTATCCTAAGAAACCCACTACAAATTGCACAAATCCCTTGTTGATGCCAGGATGATTCGCTGGCTCCCAACTTCACCCGATAACGCTACCGAACCATGATGGCGTGATCATTCAGTCACACCATCAGCCGGCCACGTTATCTTCAAAAGCAAGATCATTTTACACACATCCCTTTATTTCACCCTGAGTTTTAATTTCTAAATGCTTCTGGATTTGGGTAGCACAACGACATGCCCTCATCAATATTGAAAAGTTGGAAAACTTGCCCTCGAAACTCTGCGTTGGAACCTTCAGAACCATTTCCACAGGATCACATCGTAATATCCCAAAAGGGGTCCAGACACAAATTCTTTTTTTTTCAGCTCGAAATGCTGCTCAATTCGACCAAATCAATGCGGTGTTCTCACCAAAATTCGCATCGAAATGACCACAACTACCCTCACATTCATGAAAAGAACTTCATCCCCCACACGAAATGAACACTAAACAGGGGAAATTTTTTTACAGAAAGAACACCATTTGACACTGCCGGGTGTCCGGGCCCTAGGATCTCCGCGCAGAGATCTTTCGTCGCATCCCGATCTCCCCCAAACGCAAAAAAACGAACTCGCATTGACCAAAATATTCGATCTTTTCATCCCATTCCGCCCAAACACGCCGCAAAGAACTCGCGTCACATCCCAGATCAGGCCAAGAAGCCAAGAACAAGCGCCAGAGGCAGAGATTCGAGACCTCGTAGTTGAGGGAGAGGCCCTCGCGGAGCGACGACTCGGCCTCCTGGATGTTGCCGTCGTCGACCTTGGCCTCCGACGACTCCGACGCCGCCGCCGCAGAGGCGCCGGCCTCCGACTCCGGTGCCTTCGCCTTCACCGGCGAAGCAGACACCGTCGAGTCACCAGTGGCGGCCGTGGGGCCCACCTCGTTCCCGTTGTCCGACTCCGCCGCCGCCGCCGCCATCACTGTTGCCTCACCACCGCCGCGCGCGCGATCCCTCCGGCGAGCATCCTACGACAATGCGGGGGGACGTGTTGTTGTCTGGGAGAGGGAGGAGGCGAGATCCATGGCTTTGGGGAAATCTGGACTATTTTGGTATCGTTGTACATAAAAATTCTAATTTTAGCTTTTTTTATGAAAAAATTTCAAATCTAGCCCCCCTCCCCACCGCACGACTCACTAGGAGGCGACACGTGGCGGAGTCGTGCGGACGGACGCACGACTCGCCGAGAGGCGACTGCGTGGCGAGTCGTCGCGATCGACCGCACAACTCACCGGGAGGCGACACGTGGCAACGCACGGCTCTAAAATCGTGCCACGGTCGCTTTCTCGTGAGTCGTGGCGTCCGCATCGCACGACTCGCCAAGTGTCGCCTCCCGTGAGTCGTCGCGATGCAGATCGCGACGACTCCACCACGTGTCGCCTCTGGCGAGTCGTGACGGCCCGAGATCGCACGACTCCGCCACGTGTCGCTTCCTGGTGAGTCGTGCGGTGGGGAGGGAGACTAGATTTGGAATTTTTGTACGAAGAGGGTTAAATTTGGAATTTTTATATACTAACAGTATCAAAAACGTCTAGATTTCGACTTTGGGCTCCTTGGCGGCTTGCCCTTTCTACTCGGAGCTCAACATTTCTTTATTTTTGATTTAATTTGTTTTCAGATTTTTTTCTCTCTCTTCGAGTTCGGCCGGCACGTAGTTGTACACTTGTACTTGTAGCTGTTTGGTAGGCTGGCATCTCTCGTAAGAAAACATGTGTTTTTTTGTTGTAAAAACTTTTGCTACTAGTACTACACTGATTTTTTTTATAGATTTTTAAACATGCATTTGATGATTGAAAACGTTGGATATTCTCTCAAAGAGTTCCTACAGACTCGTTTAATTAATGATATAACTGAGAACAATTTTGATACATCTTTAAGGCGCCTCTCATTTTAACATAGCTTTTTATTTTTGGTTTTTAATTCACCATTCTTTAATTTTATCTTTTTTCTATTTTTTGGTTTATTTTGTATTCCTTTGTGTTGTCCGTGATAGATCAATCTGTTTTTTCTATTTTTAATTTTTAAAATTTAATTACACTAAAAAAAGTCATCATCAGTTACAGTAAAAAATAAGTTAATTACAATAAAAAATAGTATAAGCCATCGCCAATCTGAACGCCCCCCCTATACCTACACATAACTAATTTGCATGTATAAAGATATATAGTTTTTTTTTAAGATTCATATACATTGCATAGTAAAAACAGAGTACAAAGACTAGGGAATTGGCACCCCAATTACAATGTTTGGTATGTGAGCTACTAGACGTCGTGGTATGATGTCATATGGTGTTAACAAAAAATTGTATAATCCATTATTTGACAAAGTGTTTGGTTTCGAGAGAAAGTTGTTGACTTTAGGCTATGTTAGCTAAAAATTTAAATCATAGGTTAGGCATTATTTTAGTTTGAAAATAATATATTGCTATATATTTTTTAAGCACAGCATGCATGGTACTTGGACATGCAAGTCTCATGGAGCAATTGGGATTTTCCACACCTAAATAAAGTTACTTAGTTAATTGGATTTAAAGGATAGCTCAAACTAATAATTGAGTATAACAGGTCCTACCAACCTTCCCTAGCTAAACTCTTACAAAGTTTGACAATTTGACAGCTTCATTTGATCAATTTTAACCAGCTTTCTTGTTCCTGGGTTTGACAAACATCTAAAAAACCATTATTCGATTTTCGATGTTACATGCGAGTATCTTATGAGAACCAAGGTTTTAGAGTCTACAAGGAACCAGTCAAATTCGTGCTGGTCGAATAGGTGAAGCTAAAAGTGCACACATGTGGTTTGCATACTTTGTCGATTCTTTTTTTTTTTTGAAAAAAAATCAAAGTAGCAACAAATACATTTTTTTAGACGAGCAATAAATATGTTGGTTGAACCAAAATTAACAAATTGACTTTATAAAATTTAAAACCTATCTTGATTGAACGCAAGGGTATATTTTACAGGGACAAAAAAAATTGATGTTCCATGCGCTTAGCCTTAAGAAGCACTCGGTAAGTATGATTTAGGGTCTGTTCTTTTCAATTTCTTAAAACGGTTTTTGGTTTTTGCCACAGTATCTAACTTTCAAACGGAGTATTTTTTTAAGATGAAGTCTACAAGTTAATTATAATACACGTTAAAAGCCTAACGTCTGTACCATCTAAAATTGCAAGTGAATATCTCTCTCCGTAATATCTGTCATAAACAAATAAAATTCAAAAATTTCAGCCAAAAGTCATAAACTGCAGCTAAAAAGAACAGACCCTCAGTTCTTTTTAGCTTTTAGTTTACGTATTAAAAAAGTATAGATAAAAAAAAACTCACTCTAAATTAAGGATCTGTTCTTTTTAACTTCTCAAAACAGCTTTTGACTTTTGCTATAGTACCTAACTTTCAAACGAAATATTTTTCTAAGATAGATTCTACAAGTTAATTATAGTACACATTAAAAGCCCAACATCTGTACCATCCAAAATCGCAAGCGATTATCTCTCTCCGTAATCTTTATCGTAAACAGCTAAAATTTAAAAATTTCAGTTAAAAGTTATAAATCGTAGTTAAAAAAACAGACCCTAATTTGTGAGCACAATTTTCACGTTTGCTCTCCACCGGGTGGCTTTTCGGCTGCACCGACATCAATCCAAGCAGGTCTGACCTTTACGGAACATGGGACCCGGTGTCTGAAAAGGGTAGAAAATACGTGGGGCCCACTAGCCTGTCTCCCGGCGTCCAATAAAGCGCGTGGACCGTTGGGCAGGTGGGGCCCACCTCCCAGAGAGCTCCAGCGCAGCTGCACTTCCCAGCCAGACAATTTGTCGGTCATTTACGTCCTGATCAAAGGAGGAGGAAGAGGAAGAAATGCTTGGGTGACACACAAACTTGCCCAGCATCACCACAGGAAAATGCCAGTAGTACCGGGTTTCGTTCCTCGTAGTCTGTAGCCAGCGGCGGATCTAGTCTAGCATAATGTATGAGGATGCAGCTGCATCTCTAATTTTTTTTGTTGTCAACATGTATTTTTTTGTTATAAAAGTGGCATTGTTTAGCTGATTGACACATAGATAGCTTAATCAAAAGAGCAGAGGTTCGAGTCCTTTGTGAAGCAGTGAAATTTTTTTTATCTTCTTAGTTTTATCCTTATTTTTATATGGCTAATTTAAGTTTTTTTTAGCTTTTTTCGCAGAGAAATTTTCTCTATTTCTTCATTTTGTCATTTCTTTCGCTTTATCCTTATTTCTTTGGCTAATTTAAGTTCCCTTGAGCGTTTTTCTATAGATAATATATGTTTACATATAACAAGAGTATTTATTCCAAATAGTAACTTTTTAGAGGGATTTTTAATAGTAATTTGGCAAAATTTGAATATCAAACTTGAAAATTTGCCTATAAAGAAAACCAGCATGTAATAACAACGTTCTTATGGTGTTGAAATACATCTTAAATTTGTACCCTTATCAAAAAAATTTCTGACTCCATCACTGCTTGTAGCATGTTGAGTTCGTTCAATGCTCCACATTTTACTCCATCCTTTTTACATTCTCCACATTAATTTCATCAATAAATGTACTTTGATTGGTTGTACAAAAATGATTCCATGGAGAATGTAACAAGAAGATAGAAAAACTAAAAACGATATTAGCGTCGTACCCCTTTTACAATTCTTACTGCTAATACTCCCTTCAAGTCACAATATAGGCCGTTCTAGAGTTGAGCATGAGAATTAAGAGAGTGGGAATTGTGTAAGAGAGAGAGTAGAGGTACAGGCCCTGATCGTTTCAATTTTTTTGGTTTTAGCTTCTAGTTTCAGCTTTTTTTCACTATTCATTACACTATCTACTAACTCAGCTACAGTAAAATTTCAGCTAGCTACAGTAAAATTTCAGCTAAAAATCAGAAACCATCGTTAAAACGATCACCACCATAGAAAAAGAGACCAGGGGATAACAGGAACGGAAGGGAAAAAGTGCCTTAAAACTATGAAACAACTTTTCGAGAAGAATTGGGAAGGCTAAGGTTCCACATATTTAGGTTTAAACTTTTAGCTTAATTTTTACTATTTACAATTTAGGTTTAAAAGTTAGAAGCAGAAATCCGGTGGAATAGAGCCGTATGCTTTAATACTGTCTCGATGTTCGCGCCTACTGTCGCTGCGAGCAGTGATGCCTGACCGTAGAAGACGACAGCGCTGCGGAGGAATCGCTGCGGCTGACAGTGGATAGCTGGCTGGCATGTCACGCGTGGGCTCATTAAACCCGAGAGACGGGCCCCCCATGTCAGACGCAGAAGCTAAGCCGTTGTGGGCCACGTTGGATGATAGGCTAATATGGGCTGTTGAAAACGATCCATCGAGCCAGATATTTGGGATACGGCCCGTCTTGCAGTGGGTCTGGGCCCGAGAAAACTTCACTGTTGGGCTGGACTTGGGTTTGGTCTGCCTGATTATTATTACGAGTTTAGAAAAATTGCCTTTTTAGCAAAAAAAAAAAGAGTTTAGGATAAACTGCGATGCTATTTTGTAAAGAAATATTTCGAGTTTCTGATGGAAAAACTTCATGTTTCTTTTAGAAAACTATCCTTTCAGTTTTGTTACGCTGGTTTAATTTGTCAGTTTGTAAAATATCGAGCATCTAGTCTTCACACACAATCCTTCAAAACCCTCGGAGGCTTGGATACCTACATGTAGCTTCTCATGCATTGCCAGAGAATTTAGCCCTTCAAAACTATGCTTTTCAGTAAGAATTAAGATCACTTCCATGCTAGGCCTCAGTGAGAGATGAGTGAACTGATCAGAGGTGAGATACTGGAGTGAACCAAACAGAGCATGGGATTTCCGATCAGAATTAGCGTATGGTTATAAAGCTTACTATAGGGTTTATTTTTTTTGGCTGCAGCTGATGGCTTTTGGCTGCGGCTGATGGCTTTTTGGCTGTTTGCGACAGAGATTGCGGAAAAAGAGATACTCGCTTATGATTTTTGATGATACAGATATTAGTATTTTAACGTGTACTACAATTAACTTGTAGACCCCATCTTAAAAAAAATACTCCGTTTAAAAGTTAGTTACTGTAGCAAAAGCTAAAAGCGACTTTTAGAAGCCGCAAAGAATAGGGCCATATGTATCTCTTCGGGCGACCTGTTTCCTCCGATCTTGTCAGAGATTCCATCACTCCATAACTCTTCATCCTTCCTTTTTTAGTTAGGTTACTTTTTACAACTACAACTGAAAAGAAAAGAGTTCCTTGACCATTTCTGCTCGAATCAAAAGGTAGCCTAGTCGAAAAGAATTTCTCTGACCAGCATTTCCCATCGTTCCTAAGTAAGTCATATTTCACTTGAAGTTGAGGGACTAGCTGACAAGAATTAAATAATTCATAATTAATACTTTATTATTAATTACAACCATCATAATAACTCCAACTATGGTCCTTCGAGTATACACCTGGTTGGAGGGTAAATGTACACGATCAGTATCAAGTTCCGACCAAAGACCACTCAGAAGCATCCACTAACTAGATGTGGGCCTATTCCCCGAGTGGTACCTAAGCCTTAAATGCCTTGTTCTACGTGGTCCGAAGGGAACAACGTGTGAGGTCATGCCTTTATCATAACCCCATGTTTTCTCTTATGACACTGATAAGAATTGCATGATAGTTCGTATAGGAAAAATGTCTTTCTGACAACAACTGCACGATGGTTCCTACATAGAAAATATCTCACTAATAACAACCAACAACGCGAACGGACCCCATGAACTAACTGGATGTCTCTCGACTGAGTGTAGGAAGCAAGCAAACATCTTTTGGCGAGAGAGAATTGCACCCCTTGAGAAACTATTTAAGGCTAGGTCAGAGGCGACAAAGACAAGAAACAAGGAGAAGCATAATCCGATTTCATTCTCTTTGTAATCAAAGCTCTTAGAGCATCCCTATAAATATCCCTTTAGCAATGAAGAAGCCTTTGTCTTCCTCTTTGTTACACTTTGCTCTAGGCAAAAACTCACACATTGCAAATAATCGGAGAGAACACGGGGGGATTTCTGAATTTCTCTATTATCTTACTTGCTCCTCCTGATTAAACTGATTACAAGCATCTCAATATATAGCCTAACTAGCACACCTATTCGGACTCTAAGTAGGACTCAACTTCTACTTGAGTTATACACGGAGACAGACTCAACTTCGTCTTGGATTCAAAGTCAAGATTATTTGTAATAACCTCCCCCTAATCTTGACTCTCTTATTTACTTGAGTTTGAGTGGTAACGCATCTTCTTAACACCCCAGACTCATCTCATCATTTAGAGCACTGTTGATTCATCATCGCTGAGCGCTTCGGCAAGAGACGTTTTCCCCTTCATAAGCTTGTGGCATTCTGAAGCAAAGTGCTTGTAATCATTACAATTATAACACCTTAATTTTGACTTATCAAATCTCTGATTTTGATGACCTTGGCCATTGGAAGTATTCTTGTCTTCACGTTTTGATGATCGAATCTTCCATTCGGCGCGGGTCAATAAAACCTGTCCTTCGTTATTGTTACAATTGTTAGAGATGTGTTCCTCATACGCTTTAAGATGACTGATGACCTCCTCCATGGTCATTATCTTTAGGTCTCTAAATTGCTCTATGACTGAAGCAATTGGGAGAAACTGTGAGGGAACAACACGAAGGAATTTTTTCACCATGTATAACTCTTCCACCTTCTCGCCAAAGGCTTGTATCTTGTTGGCGATGACCACCAACCGGATGGCGAAGTCGTTGATTGACTCCGTTTCCTTCATACGCAGCACCTCGAACTCGATTGTGAGAGTTTGTACCTTTGCTTCCTTCACACAATTAGCTCCAAGATGCATCGTTTTCAACACCTCCTATGTAGCTTTGACCGTCTCCTTTTTGGTTAGTAGGAAGAGCGTTTCCTCTGGGATACCCTGATAGATGGCCGCCAATGCCATCTGATCCTTACGCACGTCAACGTTGCTATTCTCGATCGCTCCCATACTCCTTGAGCCCTCATGTACATCTTCATTTTGATTGCCCATGCTGTATAATTGCTCGTCGTGAGTATCGGATAATGCAGTGTGATAGCGGAACTCTTCTTCGTCGTCATTCTGGATGATGCGTCATCCCCAGTGATACCACTTCCCGAAGAACGTGACATGATCTTGGGCACGGATCAAAAAATCAGGCTACCTTGGGGTGAGTATTGGGAATTTCGAGAAAATATGCTTCGCAATTCTGATCACGTCAAAATTTTTTGTTGACGTAATTGTTGCTTGCACTTTGACGTGCTGCTTCTGATCTTCGAGATTTCTTTGCACTGCACTTCTTAGTTTGGACTTGCTCTGCATGCTTGACAATTTCTTTCAGTGACGCGGCTCTCCTCTAGGCTCTGATACCAATTGTTACACTTTGCCCTAGGAGAAAACTCACACATTGCGAATAATCGGAGAGAACATGGGGGGATTTCTGAATTTCTCTATTCTCTTACTTGCTCCCCTGATTAAACTGATTACAAGCATCTCGATATATAATCTAACTAGCACACATATTCGGACTCTAAATAGGACTTGACTTCTACTTGAGTTACACACGAAGACGGACTTAACTTCGTCTTAGACTCAGAGTCAAGATTATTTATAACACTCTTCTTTATATTCATAAGATCAACTTCCAAATCACCGAAAGAATTGGCACTCTGCTGTCCTTAAATACCCTCGGGTTGCAACTTCAACGAAATATTCATGAATTAACTGAACAATGAGCCTTCAAGCAAATGAATACTAAGGGCAGTCTCAATGCTGTAGTTTCTTACATTAATTAGGCTTGCCACATAAGCATTTTGATGACGTGGTATAGTAATTAAAGAGGAGAGATAAGGAAATCGTTTCTTCATGAGGAAACTGTTTCAGCGTGTCATCCAAGGCGAGGAAACCAGCGAGAGATGCGCTGCAGCGAACCTGGTTTCTTATCATAGTGTCTTAGAAGAAACAGCCAATGCATGTGTAGGAAAGGAGATGAAATGATTGGTCACGATTCGATCTGGTCCCACACGAAGAAACGATGGATTGGAGCTGTAGTTTGTATCATAGTGTCTTAGAAGACTAGAAACTAGTCATAGTTTCAAGCATTGGGACTGCCCTAAGGCCTCCAAACGGAATGGGCCGATAAAGTGCATGCAAGTTCTGAATAACTGCATGGAACTTTTTTTTCTCATTAGTAACATTAAATTCACTTTTTTTTCTGGAGATCATTACTTTATTAAATTCTATATTGCGGATGCTGTTGTTCTATCCCAGAAAAACCATTTAAGCCTAACTGATTAAATTCATATAGAGAAAGGTTTGAAGACAAAAAAAATCCAGAATGTACATGATTGAAAATTAACGTGAGGTAAAGTTGTATTATGATTTTACATGCTTGTGCGTGAAATATGAGTTAATATGCCACATTAGATAAGTGAGCATTGGTGTCATCGAGATGTACTAACATTTTCTTACAAAATACGAATGTTGAGCACAGATTGGGTATGACAAGCCATTCAGGGTGTGGATTTGCATTAAATAGTTTGTTAAATAAAAAAGTTTCTTATGCACACAGTCTTTCCATAGATAAACCACAATTTGGTCCCAAACAAGACTTATGACACCATGATAAACACATTGGTTCCTTCTCATGCATGAACCCCTTGGATATTTATAGGCTCTTTCGAACCCGTCAATAACCTGTCAATATTTATATGTTTCTTTTCTTGCTATTAAATTTAGAGAAACCTTGCTGATTAGCTATGCGATGTTTCCATTAATGCAACTGAAGAACTGCATCCAAGTGCATGAGACATTGGAGGCAGCCAAACATAAGTGAGTCCTTTTTTGATCCTTAAGAGAGTAGTGCACCGTTACTATTGAGTCGCATACACCAGCCAGTTTACCCAAAAGTTTAAGCTGATGAGGAAAGACAGGCAATTCACTTATACTTCAACACTCCCCCTCACGTGTAGGCTCTCTCAGGTTTAAGACGTAGAATAGAAGTGGGCTACAATTATTTTTTTTAATTACGTCAACCGGGTCTCGAACTCAAGATCTCTTGGCTCTGATACCATATTGAGTTGCATGCACTAATTAGTTCATCCAAAAGCTTAAACTTTTGAAGAAAGACGAACAATTCACTTATACTTCAACAGTTACCTCCACATGTTTAACGATGGAAATGACTCTTCCCAATTATTGGTTCACAAGGCATTAACATCGCTACCAACTCGAATGCGCCTGGGTATTCAATTACTTCCCAGATACTAACACAGCTATACTTCTCAGGCACTACCTGAGATGAAGTGGAAAGGATAGTCTCAGGATGGTGTGTCTGGTTCAGCAACTGATCAATTCAATCGTTGGTGTTGGACCCAGTTTGCTCTTCAGCTGAGTAGTGTTGGCCAGTGGCGGAACCAGAAATTGAAGAGAGCTGGGGCGAACCTGGCAGAGGTGCGGAGTCGCCGTTGACCGCCGCACCACTCGCCGAGTCGCCGTCGACCGTCGCAGCCCGTTCCGCGCGCTAGCACCCGCCGACCACCGTTCGAGCCACCGACCGGTGACCGCCGCTGGCCACACGCCGTCCGCCGCACTACCGTAGCCCGCAGACGCGCAGTGCCGCCTGGCACTCTGGCAGAGGCGCGGAGCTGCGGGCGCGGAGGGGCGGAGGGCAGAGGCGCGGGCGCCCAATAGCCCAGTCGCCGCCGACCACTGCAGCCTGTAGCCGACCGCCGCAGCCGCGCACCGTCCACCACACCGAGCCAACGATGGGGATTTCGGATTTGTGGGTTAGGGATTTGCACGGGCGCACGACAATGGGGAAAGCACTGCGGTGGCCGATGGGGATTAGGGATTTGTATTGTGTCCACTCCCCACTGGATTGGGCTGCTCCGCCGCTGCACAGCGCGGCCCACGCCCGAGGCCCATCCGCGCGCGAACGGCGCCCGCCATCAGCATCGGCTCTTCGGCAGGGCTTCTTGCCTTCTTGCTCTCCGGTCGGCGGGGGCGGCGGGGCGCCGACGGTGGCCGCCTGGGGGGGTCTTGCTCGGCCCGGAGACCCGGGGCAGCCGCCCCGGTTTGCCCCGGTGGTGGTTCCGCCACTGGTGTTGGCAACAAGATGCAGGTGAGGCTGGTTCAAGTAAAGCTGCACAACAAAGCTTTCAAACAGATTAGTTGGGCGCTTCTTCAATTTTTTTAATTTGGTTATATCCTCTAGGCCCAAATTCTTACTTATATGGATACATTAGCATATGATTGAAGTGCATATCAAGGCTACTTTTGCCCTAAGATAACTCGGATAAATATACTCGGTTGTTCACATGCTTTTCAATGCGAATTATTATGGCCATTCTGAAGGTTGGAGTTCTTATTCATATACA
The DNA here is from genome assembly GCA_036346265.1 of Melocanna baccifera. Lineage (NCBI taxonomy): Eukaryota > Viridiplantae > Streptophyta > Magnoliopsida > Poales > Poaceae > Melocanna > Melocanna baccifera. Next base: position 2,469,388 of record CM070709.1, on the reverse strand, counting down.
TAACCAGCACTTGATTGAAGGCCAAAGTTCTTTTTCATTTTACTATGCCGTAATTTGAACGTTTTCAGTCTGCACAATGCGACAGATGTATGCATAGCAGCATAGGTCGGGTACATGAAAGACAAAAATATAAAGATCTAGATTTGTTCATCTGCTTTGTTGATAGCTGTGTATTTGAATCTACTGGTGACTTACTTAATTTTGCTTCGCGAGGAGCATTTGGATAAGATTGTTTCAGTTTTTCTTGTTGAAAATTAGTCCGATGGATTTTTGAGGTACAAGGTTTGGTGATTGTTATAAATATTGCGGTATGAGCATATATTTAGATTTAATTCCAACATATTCATTGAAGACATACTCATGATATAAAAGACATATAAATGACTTGACTACCATATAAGCATATGGATTTTCTAAACCATCCAAATTGAAATATATGCTCAACAAATATATCATGTGAGAGTCTAAAATCAGCATATATACATATAGATAAATTAAGTCATACCAACTGAATGCTAATAACAAACTGAATATAACATGTATGACCAAATTTAACATGTTATTAATATTTTGAATGTTATATTCTGTTCTCAGAAAGCTAGTTGTATAAGATTCATTTTTAGCCATCTTCACCATGACAAATATTAATTTTGATTATATATGACAGTTATAGATTAAGTCTTGAGTTCTAAGTCAAGTTTTCTATTAAAAAAGACACTGGATCATGAACAAATATTGTTGAACAGTACAACTGAATGCTATAACAAATCTAATCTTCAAGTAGTCTGAAAATATTGAACAAAGAAATAGAACTCGGCTACAACTGAATCAATTGAAGGCTAATTCCTGTACCGATATAATATCAAGTATAACCGATTCAATGATCTGAGCAAACACAATAGTAAAGTTAGCCACAAGCTCAAGATCAATTTACCCTCACATTCATACATAATCTCATAAATATATCATTTTATCACAGAGCAGTTGTAATTAGCCCGCAAAATCACTTTGCACTTTCTTCAGAATAGATATCCGTAAAGAACAAAAGCAAAGCAAACGAATGTTGTAATACTCACAACACCAATGGTACTCAAAACCACCGAGAAGAAATCAGAGCAAGGCACACCTCAAGGCGCTGTCCCAGAAAACCAAGTGTCTCGCTTTGCCGAGCAAGGAGATGAATGTTAACGGAGATACAATATCGGCCTTCACACCACGGCAAACCGAAGGTGAAGTCGAGGGTCGGAGATGCCGCATAGGACCACCAAAACACACCCAGCCGAGTGCACTCAAGAACAATAGAGGACCACTAACCTTCTTCCCTTCTTGAGAAATCCTTTGGATTTTCCCTCTCACCCCACCAAGAGTCAGGGCACTCGGGAACCCAAAGGGGAGAGCTCACTCAAGAACAACAAAAAAGAAAGCTAAAGAGAAGGAAATGCGAGATCCGAAGATTAGATACTCATGGAGGAGAAGATGGCACCTTCAAATAGAGGAGGTAGGGGGCTGTAGTATGGTGGTTGCGAGCGGTCGGCTCCGAGGAGCCCGGGCCAGCTCGCGCCCCCACCGTCGCCTCTCCATTCGCCGCCCAAATCACCTGTCGAGACGAAGTCCAAATCCGGGTGAGACGCCGCTCGGGGAGGAGACAGTCTCCTCCCCCTTATCCCTTCGGCGCAAGTTTGGATGGTCCAAACTTTACCTCGCGCAAGTTCGGATGGTCTGAACTCACCCCTGCAAGTTGGACGGTTCGAACTCATCCTTGCGTAAGTTTGGACGATCTAAACCCGCATTGCGAGTTCGGACGGTCCGATCTCTCCCACTTTGAGAGATCGAACGGTTTGAACTCTTCTACTGTGAGAGATCAAACGGTCCGAACTCTCCCGTGAGGGCTTCGACCCTTTTTCTTCTTTTGTCCTACCGACAGATGGAATCCTCATTTTTTTCCTTTGTCAAATTGGGAAATTACCAATTTACTCTCAGGAGTCCAACAATGATGAAGGCTTACTTTGAGGAGATTTAATATTTGGCTACAGGAGCGAATTCGTCTTAAGGGGAAGATTCTTAAAGTGTGATCTTAATTATATTCGGTTTGTTTTCGTTTTCAACGTGTTCTACTCCTACCTGAAGTCTCTTTGTAAACATTATAAATATACCCCTGTAAACCATAGGGAAGGCAAGAGGCTCATTGTAAACATCTCCTTATATAATAAATTCTACATTCATGCGTCTGTGATTTTTTTTACCGAAATGGTATTTCACGTTAAATCCATATCTACTGCTCTCTTACTCATCTATTTTTGCCGTGTGTTTAATGACAACTTGAAATGTCGTGTTATCTCCACAGTAAGAGAGGAAATCTTGCTAAGTGACAATAACTTCTGGTGATATTGCTATGATATTTGGATGTGTCAATCAGCAAAAAAAAGGGTCTAAAGTTAAAGATAAGTATCCTAGGAAGATATTGCTTTACTCTCTTTCTTTCATGTCAAGCACTGATATCATTCAGGTTTCTGATTTGCCATCATTCACAGCCACTGCCAAAAGGTTGCAAGAAGTAGGCTTTAGGTGTTGAGATGGAAAAAAAAGCATCGAAACATTGCTTGCGAGAAAGTACCACATCAACGCTAGCAGACCATATAGTGAAGACGTTTGCTCCTGTCTACTGCCCTGATTTCTCGACAAATTGATGCCAGAGACAGACAGCACAGTGATGAGTGATGTACCAGAGTGAGGAGCTTCAATAATGCAAGTAGAGAACATATGAGGTTGCTTCTGAAGTGTCTATCGGTTCAGCATTATTGTCATTGACTTCTGAAGCAAAAGGAAATGCATCGAAGCACGGCATTGCCTGAGGTTTAGGGCAAGAATATGCCATTACCATATATGAGAATGCAAATAGTAGCAATTGATTGTGCAACTCGTTGCAATTAGTCGAGAAGAGTTATACAAATGGTACAAATAATTTGACAAATAGCAGAGAAGAACACTGAACCTGGTCATGGATGTCAGACAGTTCAGCAAATTTGGCATGAACCTACTCACAGATTCCAGGAGTGCACTATGCGAAATTAAGAATGCATTTTCAGTGGCATTATACTACCTGATATGATGGGTACCTAAATTCTTTAAAAGAACTATAAAATGTGTAACGCCCCTGTTTATGGGAACAGGGTGCCGTACGTCCTGCAACACTCAGGAGTTCTGTTGCGGACAGAAGGAGTATCCAGCCTGCTCACGGACATTTAAAAATAATTAGTTTGACAGAAATAAGACCTAGCGGTCAGTTTTATCAATTTTATGGGCGTTCAAGCCCAAATTGTTACTTACAATCAGAAGAACCGAAGAAAACTCCCACAGAAACGCCTGGATGCGATCGCAACCCTAACATGAACACTTGAAATGCACTTTCCTCTTCTGGTATCTGAGGTAGTGGAATTAAAGCAAGTTTGAGTACAACCAACCGTACTCAGTAAGTTACAATGGTAAACCCTAAATTAATACATGCATGGAATTTGCAAGGGAGGGGGTATAGTGGTTTTATTATTTTATGTGGATGCAATTTTATTTACAAACAGTCTTCAAAACAGTAAAACGATAATACTATTTAAAGAATTAGGGGTCTCAAAATATTTCTTGTTTACTTTACACAGATTAAAATACCAGAAAACTACTTATGCCTTGCTACTGGAATCACCCATCAAACACAGCTTCATTAATCGAAAGCACGGCATATTCGAATACAATTTAATTTCATTCTGTAGAATTGCTCAGCTTTACCCACAAGATTTCTCAATTTCTAATGTCATACAATAAACACACTCAGCTAGCGTGCGACTGAATTGAGAAAACCAGATCTTTCGCTGCTCAATTTAACATATAGATCCTACCTGATAGGTTTTGATCTTCACTACACTGGGTATCCACGGGCCAATTCGGAACACGTACGACCACACAAGATGCGGTCGACCACCCAAGTTTCGTGAAGATCTATCGTTGTGTGTATACGGCGAGACCACGCCCAAATACCATACCCCAAACACCTGTAGGGGTTCAATTAAAGTGAACAGTTACCAGACTAGGATTGACAGTCCAATACTTGTGGTTGAGCGGTTACTGTGCTCTATACTCACCATAAGGGTCTAGTCCTTATATTTTCTCCCGAGACTACCAACCACGACCAGGTCCCGTCCAATACTTGTACTGACACCTGTCTGCTGCACTCTCCACCCTAGGGTAGGGTTGTGGACTCGTCCACTACAGGGCACTCCACGGCTTCCGCCCTACCCTAGAACATTTTAAATAATGTTTCCGATGAACTGCCAAGTCCTTGATAGCTCGTTATTTTATGTGAATAAAATGCGATGGTTATGTATGCTTTAATTTAATAATACTTGGTTGTCAAGTTGAATGTGGCCTTAAGGTAAAGCAGGGCATTTATCGGTGGTAGGATATAACTAATTGTAACATGCCATTATAAACATTTATTTATAATCAAATAATTTGAGCAAATAACAATAATGCAAATAACGTAGATAAATAAATAGTCATGAAGTGGTAGGTTCAATATGTTCAAAGTTTGTAACTTGTCTCACGGAACTGCAACCTCGAAAATCTCGTAACCCTCGAAAACCTGCTCGAAGCTTTGGGATAGTCACTTTGGAGTCCTCGCGCACTAACGCAAAAACACACGAAATAAATTCAATCCATGCTCATGTCTAAACAAGCTAGGACGAACAAAATAAAAAATCTATTAAAAAGAAATAAAATGTAATAAATATTCCAATGGCTGGGTTTGGATCTATGGGAATGGATTTTGGGCTATTGAACTCCGGAAATGAAATCAGAGTGTTGAAGCGAATCAAACAGATGTATTTTGACATTTTTTTTGGGAGTTGGAAAAGGACTTTCATGAAGTTCTAACACCTGGGAGTAATAGCTATCTATATCTGCAACTAGATTATACATGCTATTATACATTTACTTAAGCCTTTGCCAAATGAATTGTCCCTTAATTAGATGGGATGAGCCCACATGCCATACACCTCATCAACAAAGAGGTAGTACAGAGAGGGGGAGGTGGCTTTCGGTTGGGATTGGAAGAGCAGAGGGGGCGGCCGGTGATGGGCAGTGCTGATGGTGTCGGCGCTGGGAGGCCAGAGAGGGGGAAGCCACTGCATAAATGGGCCCGAGGCAGACTACACACCCTTCGGGTGGCGGCACACCGGTCGGAACAGCACCAATGCCCGTGGAGGCGGACTGTGGTAGTCGACCGTGGAGAGGAAATGAGGTGGCGACGCTAAAGTGGAGGGGAGGGGAAGAGAAGGCGAGCATGAGCGAGAGGGAACCAAGAGGAGCTCACCCATGGGGTTGGCTTGACCGGAGAGGCATCGGAGGAGGCTGATGACGGAAGTCACGGGCGGCGACGGGTGGTCACCGTGGAGGGGGTAGCTTCGGCATCGAGGAGGCCGGGCGACGGTTGGGGAAGGTTGAGGGTGTCGGGGTGAAGCTCCCACAGCGAAGAATTGGTGCGGGGTCTGCCGATGCTCGCACGGCATCAGAAATGGCGGTGACCGGCCGGCGGAGGGGAAAAAAGCAAAATCGGCGGCTTCCGGCGGCGGTTCCTCAATTAGCTACGAGGGGTGGTGCCTAGAAGGGGGAGGTGCGCCATGACACGGGTGGAGAGGGGAGACATCGCCGGAGCGGCCGGGGCGACGGCGCCGGCATGGGGCGCGCACGGGGGAGGCCGAGTGGGTGAGGAGAAAAGGGGAAGGCGTAAGGAGGCAAGGGAGAGCGCGGAGTGGCTTTAAAGCCAGGAGGAGGGGAGAGATAGAAGACCGGCGCGCGCTTGCGGCTGACGTCGCCGGAGTGGTAGGCGGCATGGGCGGCGACATGGGCGGTGACGCGTGCACAGGGCAAGGGAGGCGACGGGAGAGAGAGCAGCAGGCATGGGGGAAGCGCAGGAAGTTCGGGGAGGCGACGAAAAACTAGGGAAGAGGGAGTGGAACCCGAGGGCGGCGGCATGGGGCAAGAGGCGACAGGAGAAGGAAGAAGTGACAGAGCGGGCACGAAGGAATGGGAAAAAGGGGAAAGGGAGAAAGGAGATGGGGCGCACGCACGGGAATGGAGAGAGTGGGGGCGCAGGCCCGCAGGCAGTGAAAAGGAGGGGGTGGACGCGCTGGGAAAAGAGGGGAGGAGGGAGAGGCACGAATTCTGGAGAAGATCAAGGGTTGGGGGAAGAGATTAAGGGGCAAACAAAAATCAACAACAAATCCAAGAAAATTCAAATTTTCTTTTGAAGTTTTCTGGTTGTTTCAAAATGCATGCCATATGCTATTCTTCCCAAGAAAATATTGTTTACTCTTCAATCATATGATTGTTAAACAAATTTGTGCCTTTATTCTCTGACAGTATGGGCATTGGATTGGTTAAACAATAAAATCCTAAGGATGGCATAACTTTGAGGATATGCTTCAAGTTTTGTAAGAACAAACTCCATTGTTTCCAGCACTGCTAAAGTACACATAAGCCTTTTTCAGCTTGTAGTGTTACATCACATCTCTGAACAATTGCAACACCTCGTACATGTAGGATGACCAAACGTAAAAGATTGCAGCATTCGCATTAGATATTTCAATCTTTCACTCTCTCCTTGATCATCATGGGAAAATGCATTTCAAATTTGACAGTGTATCTATCTAAAGTTTCTCCTATAGGATGATGCAACACTCTTTAAGTCTTAACTGGCTGGCTAACTGAGTGATACATGAGAAAGTTCATGTCATTGTGTGATGAATCATTGCCAATTTGTGAAGTTGAAATTTGAATTTTGCAAAGTTTGTATTTCTTAGCTGGAAACCAGTCAGACTGGCCTGGGCATGCAGTCATACTGGTGGTGGCCGTCGGTCAGATCGACTGGCGGGTGTGGTCAGACCGCTTGGAGCCGTTGGTCAGACTGGCTGGTGGGTGCAGTCAGACTGCCAGAGTGTGCCGATCAGATTGGCTAGAGCAAGCGGTCAGACCATTGTGTGGTATGACTAGGGTTTAGATGTCGGTTGCAATTTTCTACTGAGGGTTGTTTGCACTGTGCTTGACCGGTCTGACCGGCCACTGGTTGGCAGTCAGACTGACCCTGAGTTGTGTCTCTTAGGTTGATTTGAGATTTTGGGAAATAGGTCATGAAATGATTTGAATTGTATTTGATCATTGCATTAATATTGCATGAAGCATGTTTTGGTTAATGTGGGCCAAGCTGTGAAGAATTTGTGCCTAAACATAATTTATTTGTCTTTGAATACGTATAGACTTGGAGTCAACTATGCTCAATGGCAAGGATTGAGATTATGTCATGGAGGAGCTGAGACCCATAACGATCAAGAATGCCCGGTGAGATGGTTGAGTTCAAACATGGTACAAGAAAGACAAAAAAAATATTGAAGGAAAGGCTTGAGCGACAAGTGAGATAGAGTCTAGTGGAAACGAAATGGAAGAGACTTGCCGATACGTGCAATTGGTGCACCTACACATGGCAAGCATGATGATTGTTTACAAGGAAGATAAAGTCCGGGTAAAGGCGAGGGTATTTTGGTAGTTTATCAAATACAAAAAACTTTCTTGGATCAAAACTGTGGTACTTGAGTGGTGTTCAGGAAAGTAGTTTAGGTTGTGGAGAAACTGAGAAGATCAAGTGGATCAAAGGCTAAGGATTTAGCGAATTCGAGCTAATGTGCTTTGAAAAAACGTGCATAAGTTAAGTGTGTGAGTAAAACCCTTATTATGTGGGGTTAACGGGTTCCCCAAATGTGATAGTGAATAATATTCATTAGAGTTAGATGTGGACTAGTTACCTTATCTATTTAATTGGTTGGGATAGTGGCTTGCAAGCTAACCATCAAACCATTCAAGATTCAACCTTTTGTTCTAGGATTAGGGTTAGAGAAGGGTTAGTGTTGTGGTATGCTCTTTTGTCCTATGGTTGTAAAATTTTCATCTTCAAGTAACAATATATCAACTTTGTTTATTACTCATGTTGTCTACCTGTATGCAAAGTTTGATCTCATTTGACCATGAATTTTGGAAGTTGCACCAAAAGTGGCTTGGACTCAGGCTAATTTTCTACTCTGGGAACAGGGGAATGGTCAGATTGCTCCTTGGCCTGGTTATACAGGTCACCAGTCAGACCGTTGTCTTGCCATCGGTCAGACTGCCCAGGTGTAAGAGCATGATTCTTTGGTTTTGAGATTGTTGCTTTGTTTTTGGTGTCCAATTATGATCTTCATAACTCTATAGCTCTTTGAGAATACTTAGGGAAACTTTTGTGAGGCACAATTCACCACCCACCTGTTGCCATTGTGGTCCTACACTAACTGAATCTCATCATGAACATCATTTTTCAGAGAAACAGTTATGTGTGTCGCAGTTAATGCCTAGCTCAAGCTTCATTCGCATTATAAAATGCACAACAAAAATAGAAGATAAAAAAATAGGAGACATTAATTTAATGTGAAAACCCTTGTGAAAAAACTACGAATGCATGAAGATAGAATATCACTATATGAGGAGAGATTACAAGCACAAGAAACTTTGTTGTATCTCAACCATATGACTAGAGGGGTATATATATATAAGCTAGAGAATGAAAGTCCTAGATGATTACGAAACCAAGATGAGGTCAGAGTATGTGTCCATTAGACACATATATAAATTCAAATCATCATTAACAATCTCCACCTTGAAACGAATTCAGATTACACTTTAACAATCTCCAGTTGAATTCACTCTTGTAGACTGAATTCACTCCTATAGCTAAAACAAATCAAATCTCCTTAAATCATAATTCACTATCAATGATCCTTCTGTGTTGAAAGTCTATAGGACTAAGCAATGAGTAAGATCGGATCAGTCTTCTCTATATGCTTCTCCTATAGTGTTGAATTACTATAGTGAAAAACTCATCTCATAAACTTTTTACATAGTCCACCTGGAACACATAACTCAGCAAACAATATCCATTAAAGAGCAACTTGCACATGTGAATCACGTATATCAAATTGCCGATTGTAAAAGTAACTGAATTCCATGACATAGTTGAAAACTGCTCCTATAGAAGAATATTCACATGAAAGTAACTCTTGTGCTGTCAATGGAGCAGAAACAATATCTGCAATAGACCCCTCATGTTAAGTGTGACAACTAGAACGTATCACACCTGCAATACCAAATGTTGCAATATCTTTGCAGATGATTAAGTCCTTGCATTTTACATCCTTTATCTCAAACTCATATTTGGAGCATAACCTTGACTAATGAATAAGAAACTCTAAAGAATATTATGTTAGCTGCCAACAGGGTGTTATCAAAAGGGAATCAGTTGTCCCCTCAACTGACATTGATTTTTTTCTCAATATCTCCTCAATCAAGTGTAGCCTAAATTAACTCATTATGTTGAAAGCCTGCAACTTCATCTTAGACTATATATGTGCGAATCTTGCCGCATTAACCTGTAGTAGATGACAGATCATTAAAGAAATCATCGATGATTAGTCCCATATGGATGCCACCAATAATAGGCACAATGTCTTGAATTACAATGAACTCTACATCCAATAAAAAACATGTAGAACTGACGATACAACTTCTTCATAGAAGATGACTATCGATTGAGGCAAAAGATCATTAATGGAGCTGGTGCAGTATGATGCCTGGGCATGGGCCGAGCGGCACGGCATGGACAATTATGTTGGCAAACCTAGCGCTGGAACAATCACCGAGTAAAGTGTGAGTCAACGCTCAGTATGGAGTCAAGTTATGGAACATAATCGAGGCGAGTCGAAATCATTGAGTAGAGGATGTTGAAATCTCCTAGTACAATTCCTTGTGTATCTAGCAAGGGCTTAAGAAATCCTTGGTAAACTTCTGTGTACTCGCATCAAATGTAGTTGGAAACTTCCTGGTAGCCTTCCTTGTGTGGGCTTAGCAAAGGTCTTCAGAATCCTTGGTACACTTCATGTACATGTAGCAAAATGAATCGAAAACACCAAATCCCATCGGTTCGATGCACCTGGACACTGGATGGCTTTCAAGACGCTTTTGTGCTGCTCTATCTTTTTATTTATTTTCCACCAGCGCGATGGATTCCTCGAGTTAGCTGCTGGAAGGTTTCAGATTTAGGGTAGGTTATTTTTGGCTGTGACTGATAGCTTATGGTTGTGGCTGATAGCTTTTGACCTTAGCGCAAGAGCTTATTCGAATGAATCGAATGCCAATAAGCAAATAAGCTGCTCCGAAAAGACTATCCAGATAAACCACTTCAAAAAGGTAGCAGAGAAGCCGTCATGTTTGTTTGTTCGGGAAAAACCATAAGCTGAAAAATTGGGTCCTATTTCAGGCAGTGCTCCTTGACGGGGGGATAGCTTCCCCGCTTCAAATTGGGTGAATAAACACAAAGATTATCAATCCCCGAGAATGCCGACTTGACGGATCGATCAGATGATTGTCTGGATCAAGTATCCTCTTCTCTACCTCGTGTGGATGCCGCCCCTGATGTTGTGTAGGTGCTGCCCTCACGAGTCTCCTCCTGGGGACAATTGTTAGGTTTTCAAATCCAGTGCTCAGATGCCACTTGTTATAAAATGCATAGCAAAAATAGAAGATCAAAAGAACAGAAGACACTGATTTAATATGAAAAACCTTTACGAAAAAAATCACAGACGCATAAAGGTGGAATATCACTATATGAGAAGAAATTACAAGCATGAGGAACTTCGATGTATCTCAACCATATGACTACAGGAGTACATATATAGACTAGGGAATAAGAGTCCTAAAATATTACAAAACCAAGACGAGATCAGCGTATATGTCCATTGAACACGTATACGAATTCGTATTATACTTTGACAATTTGGTTGGACCTCAACCAATAAAGAAAGCAGAGAAAGGACACTGCAAGTCTTCCTCCAACTTTAATATGCTATCTTGTTCTTTGGATTGGAGGGGAGACTTAGGTGATCCCATGACGTTCTTTAGTTTACAAACATATCTTACATTGACAGTACAACCTGCTACGTTGTCGATCCAATGAACAATTATGCATGTATTGATCTAACATGGATCTGCTTAATGAACTTAGCTTACATTATATTACAAAATATGTAAAAAACCTATGCATGCTTTGCGTCAAACTAATCTGCGATCCATCCTTGGCTGCCACTTGTTCTTTGATTTGCTTCATTCACCTTTTCAGACGCATTGCATCTTAGATATAGAGTTGAGTAGCCACCAAGCCATTCTATAGATATTAAAGGGGGAAGGAGACTTTGCTTTTTCTCAATAATAATTTGCATAATTTTTAAAGCACGATAAATGATGGATACATGTTACTTAGCTCTTCACGTGTTTTGATATTAATATTACTTTTGTTAGAGAAGAAAGTACAGAAACACTTCTCAGATAGATGTTTTGTGGCATCTTTCCAAAGTGAGATAAGGGTACAAACCAGAATTAAATTAGTTTATTAACCCTGCATGTTATTGTAAATTTATCTTTTAGATGGAGAGTTGTTTGTTTTTGTTTTGGTAGGCGATGATGCTGGATGAAAGGGACACCAGTTGGTGATTGTTGACAGACAGGCCAGTAGCTTGCTTAGCTCAATTACTGGCATACAACTAACAATTATTTTCTGACAAATTTTGATCCCATGCTAGGATACCCTCTGTACGTGACATGCCGGAGGCTATAAAAAAATTTCGATAACCAACTGCCATGTACTTAAGTATTTCATCCTCTTTGTGAAATTTTGATGGTTCACTTGAATATCTTTCCTAGCAGGAGAAGTCCATAGTTTACATCCAATTCACTAGATCTAATTTATACTGACTTCATTTTACATCACCAAGCAAGCAACCCGAACCTATCATTTATACTGACTTCATGTGGTTGCTTGACAGGCGATGCCATTAACCAAGCATGCTTGTAAAAGGGGCTTTATTGGTCTTAAACGCTCATCAGATCATTCACAAGTCTCACAAAGTTTACTGTTTTGGTCCCCTCGTGCTATTTTTTTTTTATAGTTCTAGCTCACATAGCAATTTTTTTTTTTGCAAATCTAGCTCCTCCCCGAGCGTGAAAGCACACGACATTGACACATTGCAAATTCCACACCATAGTACCGTAGAAATCAAAGTTCCATTCTATAGCACCGTGTGAATTGCTACAGTACTTTCTACGGTACCGTAGTGCAAAATTTTGATTTCCGTAGTACCATGGTGCAGAATTTGCCATGTGTCAATGTCATGTACTTTCGCGCTCAAGGAGAGGTTAGATTTATGAAAAAATAGTACATGATCTAGAACTGAAAAAAAATGGCTCAAGAGGGCCAAAATAGTAAAGAATTCACAAGTCTCATCCAAGTAAAATACCATATTCTTCTTGTAGAGGTAGCAACTGAGAAAAAAAAAAGAAATTTTTGTTTCATTTGGCGTGGCAAGAACCAGTACGGTGCGGTTCATCAGCTTATCTTAAAAGCCTAGCTTCTCCTCTGTGCTCCTGATCAGTGATATTTTTTCAGGCCGCCATGTTCGTGCTCACCAAAAGCTCAGCAATTACGTCATCCCATGGTCTTATCTGACCGAAAGGGCGAAAAGACGGGCCAAAAAAACACTACCAATCTTTTGGTTTGTGGAATCAATAGCTGGGATCTTACACGCTTTTTTTCAAGCCTTTGCAACTACTAGAAAGTTAAAACAATGTGTACCAAATTTGCACTGTCATCTCATTTTCTAGGACAAATTTTCAATATGATAGGGCGGCAGTGGAGAGTTCAGTAATCATCAGACAAACTGATCTTTACAACTTCAAAAGTTGCCTAATCTTGTAATCAACATGCACATAATCATGTCATAATCATGCAGGATTGCCCCCATTAACTTACTTTGTGAAGCTTTCTGCTTTCTGACCATGTGAAAGCTCTTCACACTGTGCACTTTCATGACGCAATGCAACACATGTGGATCTTAATTAGGGAAGCCAGAATAGAAGTATAGTGGACTATATATGAATCATGAAACTAGGTTTGCATCAGAGGAGTTTGGAATCTAGCACTTCATTCTGATGTGAAGCACTCGTTCAATATGGAATGCCAGCACATACTGATAGAACATTTGCCAAACAAATAGAGTAGGTGACTCAAGAATGGAATGGTTTATTTATCTAGGTCCTAATATTTCTAGCAGGTAAGCATCCCACTTTCAAGTCAGATACAAACCTAAAACTATGGTTTCCTTTTGACAAATGGTACACATGTGAGATAGCAACAAAAGGAAATTAGGTAACATTTGGAGAATAGTAAGGAGAACAGGAGTGAAAGAACCCTCACTCTTAATTAATACTAACAGTAACATCAAGCTTAATTAACAGTAATTAAGAAGGCAATTAAGTTAATTACAACACATTGAATTACAAGAATTCAAAATTGGCTCTTACAAGCAAATTAAAATTATTACAACCATTGAACAATTACAAGAATACAATATGATGTGCATCTAGAAATAAATAAAATTACAAGTATTTCATTAGAAAGGAAAATAGTAAATTAAATTACATTTGCATCCTTCCATTTATTGCATATTCGTTGCCTTGTTCGACGGGTAGTAGCCCTCTGAAGACCAACTAGAACTGACCTTTTTCTTTTGTGGTTTAAAAATAAAGAATAAAAACAATCTAAGGGAGAATAAAAAAAATAAAAAGGTTTTACCACCAAAACCCATTTGATTTTACAATACCGAAACTAGTAGTACTCATCGAGATACCCGGACTGTCTAGGGCCGGTCGTCACCTCTCACTTAAGTGTGTCTCATCATTTGATAGAAAACTTAGCCCAACACCCACTATAATTTTATCAGCTTACCATCCACAATAGAAAAACTGAAGAATAGTGCTGAAATCACCCCATGGACCAAAGGTCCTAGGATTTTAGCCCTTAGCACAGTAGGCCAAAAGTGCAATGAGGATAAGATAAGGGCAGTCAAGTCTTTACATAACCAAGGGAGAGAGAAGCCAGCCAGTCGTCCTCCCTCATAAGCAAGCCAGCCACAGAGAGCCTCATTCCCATCTCACTCTCATTTCACTTCCCAACCGAGAGCCAGCAATGCCAGCCCCAAGCAAGGCAAAAGACTCAAATCTATTGCATTACTCAGCCTAGACCACAGCACCAAGCCAAGGAAGTCACCTATCCACTACCACCACAGAAAGGAGGTGAAGAAGAGAGAACTTGAAGAAGAGGAGCTACGGCTGCAGAGGAAGGTAAAATAGAGGAGTGAGGACCGCGAACAAGCACCTTCGGCCAACTATGACCAAAAAGGGATAGCAAGACGACACTGCTAGCAGGGACAAAAGAAGACCATCCACATCACCAAGCGCATGAGGACCACACCACGGCCTCCACGAATGTCGCCATTGTCCTCTACCATTTTTAGCCCGACAAACAAGTAGGTCCCCAACCATTTTCTCCCTATCCACATCATGGCACAACCACAACACAAGCACACAAACACCACCACATCACTGCAAGCACGAGCCATCCAACCGAGGTAGCACGAGCCAGCCAACCGAGGTAGCACGAGAAGGGAACCACCATATATAACATCCTATTTTTCAGAGCTTTTTTGAAGCTTTTAAAATAAAATTCATTAATCGAATTTTTTTGGAATTAATTAAAGCTTAAAATGAATTTTATGAATTAAAAGGGTTTAATTTGATTAAAATAAATATTAACATAAACTAAAAATATTTTATTTGGGTTTCTTGTGTCTCAAGGAATTTTCTAGAATTTTTAAAGAATTTTTTTGGGTTTATTTACTATTTTCTAGAGCTCCCTTTATTTTATTTGGATTTCTAAAAAAAGAAAAATTCCAAAACATGTGAACAGTACCAGGTTGACCCACCCTGTTCATCCGGCCCAAGTCTCCGGCAGTCGCCTGATCCGCCCCCTACCATGCGTCGGCCATTCGGTTGCCCCGCTCCGCAACCACCAGATCTACCCCTTTAGCCACGCGTCAATCATTGAGAACGCCCCCGCATTGTGCATCTGTGCATTCTCGTGCGACTATCCACCGGCCAGTCACACGTCGCACATCCGCACATCCCAGCACTGTTCTTCGTCTCCGCTGAGTTCATCTTGGATTGTACCTCGGTTCGCGTGCTCGGCACGGACTCCGCGCACACACTGTCTCCAAGCCAGATTCCTCCACTCCTCGTGCATAAAGCGCCATGCCTCGCCTCCACCTTTCACATCCCAGAGCCATCTCCTGTTTGGCCATGAACTTCGCCATGTTCGTGCCTCGCCGTCGCTCATCGGAGTTTGCTGATCGTTCACGTTTTGGAAGCTTAGCACTTGCGCCGTTTCCATGACTCACTGCCGTCATTCGTCGCCGTCGGTGAGTCTCCACCACCGTCCACTGCTTCTCACCGCCCTCCTTGGATCTCCGACCCACGCCTGCGACGCCCTGTGGACCATCCGATGCAGCCATCCAGACCGCTCATCCAGATCTGCATCGACGGTCAGGATCAGTCCACACGTCAGCACTGTCGCCGTCGGATCACGCTGACGTCATCTCGTACCTGCCGCCTGCGTTGCTTCGCCTTCTCCGTGGACCGCGTCCACCATGCGTCGAGTCGCTGCCAGCCAGGACTCACCTGTCAGAGCCACTATGTCGTGAGCCTGTGCACCAGTCCCCGTCCGAGTCAGTAGCCAG
Organism: Melocanna baccifera; assembly: GCA_036346265.1. Taxonomy (NCBI): domain Eukaryota; kingdom Viridiplantae; phylum Streptophyta; class Magnoliopsida; order Poales; family Poaceae; genus Melocanna; species Melocanna baccifera. The sequence goes on along the minus strand of CM070709.1, from coordinate 2,453,639 downwards.
CTTAGCCATAATCACCATGTGGTGCCACATGTCAGTGCCAAATTAGAGCCACGTTAGCACCCAGCCGTCCCAGTTGCCACATCAGCATGCCATGTCAGTAGCCACGTCAGTCCTAGATGCCACGTCAGCACCCACCGCCATGCACTGTTCTGTGCACCATGTCCACCGTAGACCCGCTTTTCCATGCACCGAGTATACAACACAGTAACTTTTTTTGATTTTTCAGTATTTTACAGAAAATTAATTTTTCAAGAGTCCGTTCTTCTTCGTCCTAGTTCCGATTGATCCTATTCTTTTTTCTAAATTTATATAAAACCTAGCGTCTTCGAAGGAGTAGGAGCACCACCAGAAGATCCAGAGTTTCTCGTGAGCAAGTCCAAGTCAAGTCGTGTCCTTTGATCATGTTGAACCTAGTTTTTAATCTATTATTTATTTATTTTGTTTTCAATTATCTTGCATCGTTATTTTATTACAAACCCTTGTACTTGGTGTATTGGGGTGTTGTGTGTTTGGTGTGTGGTATTTTGTGATGTATAGTATTTTGTACGTGTGAGTAAGGTAGCAAAAGCGGAGCATGCTTGCAAGCCAGCAACAACAGGTGTAAATTAGATGACCATCTTAGTAGAACAAACAGATCGGGAATGATAGCATCAATGAAAGGTGCAAAATTTAGTGAGCGGTTGATATTTTTTGAATAAAATCCACTAAAAGGGGAGAAGCTAATTGTATAAAATTATAAATCACCCCAATTATTAAGTACTTTAAATTGTAAGTCCGTTTTATAAATACTGAAGATGAACCTGTATAGACAGAGGTAGCATATCTGGTCTCAGTTGATGCCAAGATTTACTACAACTACGAAGGCAATCTCATTATTGATCATTCACCTATTTATATTAAATGATAAAAACTTCATTCTTGAATCATATAAAATCTATGTGCATCAAAATTATGTTTCAAAAATCAAATTGGATAAAAAGATGAAAGAAAGAGATATAAGAAAATAGCAGTCCAACTGAGAGAAGGAGATAGGTTGTAAGAATAAATATTATGATGGTAAAGGGAGCCCTAGTCAGGAAAGAGAGGGAAGGTGGGACCCTTTACATATGGTTAGAATATAAGGACCAACAAACTTTCACTTGGAAAGGGGCCGTACTCAAGTGCCAACCATATTCCCATTTTTGACGGGCAAAAATGCTACCTTGTTATGTTAGTAATATTCTCCATAATGGGTAAGTAGATAATTTAGTGGAGGAACCCAGGACAGGAAGAGAGTTCGAAAGTAGGGGATCCAAGGTGCATATATTAGTGCAGCTGGAGTGTTGGGTGAAGAAATAACTAACCCAACCAACATCTATTTGAGATCAGTGGTGCCGAGTGAGGGTGAGAAACCACCCTGGGTCACTGACAGAAAATAGTTAGGTGAAGATTTAGTAACGTAACATGAAAAAATGTCCCGTACTCTGTACTTAGCACCACATCGAAGGAAATACATGATACCTAGTTTCAAGAGAACTTAGAGTAGCTATGGGTATAGTGGCACAAGCTTACCTAGTGCAAAATAAAATTATGAATTCATGTCTGTCTCCTGGATTGGAGGCTGCGAAGACCACTAGGGGTCTTTCTTCTCACCGAGTGGCTAGTAGTCTTTTCAGGAATTAAAATTGCAACTTAATTTGATAACTAGTTTCTACAAGTGAGATGAATTAGAACTTGTGATAAAGAGAAAGAGATCACGTAGGATGAGGGAGATCATGCCGAGGACCAAGACGAGGTGGACACCCGATACAATAGCTAGGATGAGTAGACAACTGGAGGAGCAAAATCGTCGAGAGATAGGGTATAATTATCCATATCTCCTTTGTATCGAAATAATTGTAACTATGACCATAGTCCTGCATGGCTACTACTGCAATAAAGCACAGTATCTAATTATAGTTCTACTGCACAACTCTGGTATGGCTTATTATTCGTTGGAGCGGCGTTTTACCAAAGAAACGAATAATAATCCATTGCCTAAGTGTTATTACTCCTTAGTAATGACACGGGGCATCTCAAGTGGTATCAGAGCAATAATTAGGGCCACACTAATAAGTAGATATTGTTGTAGAAATTAAGTGGACTCTTCTCACTCTTATTCTACATGTCATTTCTATTCCGTTCTCGTCTTAAAATTATTAGGTTAAAATCTTATCTTTCTTAAAGTGACACCGAGACTAACATAGAACTATCCCTTTTGCAGGATGACTCAATTTAGCCTTCGCTTGCCCGAGTATGAGGGAAGCACGTGTTGCTCTTATGGAGGTTGCTACTGTACCTAGGGGTGCCCTTCCCAGAGTACTTCCAGGAGGCCTAGGCAGGAGACGCTCCACCGGTTATCGAGGTCATAGTGACGAGGATTGCTCTGAACTTGGCCAACAGTCTAGATCATGTAGAGGAGTAACGTTCATCGGACGACTACTTACCCCTTCAAAAGGTGGCCCACAAGGCCATCCACACGCTTTGAGCCCATTTTAGAGACTAGCTGAGGGGTTCGAAGTATGAAGAGATCCCACCCATTGCGCCAGGGAGCTGTGGGATATAGTTCGGCCCTAGCCTTTCTCCCAGCCATCCCAATGAGCTACCCTCACCGTCCACTTCAGCTCTTTAGAGAGACAGCACTGGCACGTTATTGTTAGATAATAACAAGCTACAACAACACTCAGGGAGCTTTAGCGAGAGCCAAGCAGAGCTCACACTTTTGGCAGAGATGGTGTAGGGATTTAGATATTGAGGTAGAGACCCTACGAGAGTCCTATCACTCCGCTGCTCCACGAGGTACCTTGCACAACACTTCACACCCTATAGCCACCCTAGGGACTAGCTTTCCTAGAGCACCACCTCTAGCTCCACCACTGTAACAGTCTAGCTGTTTATTTCAAAAATTATTAGTAAAAAACAATTTAATTTAAAATAAAAATCCATGTTATTTGGTTGATTGAATTTTAAAAATTGATTCGCCCTGTTTTTCAGCTTTTAAAAGGCTTGCCTTTTGAAAAGTAATTTATTTAAAAATATAAAAATATTATTAAATAAAAGATATTTTGAATTTTTATAAAAATCTTAATTAAAATTAATTATTTGGAAGCATTTGGCTTTTATTTGGTTTTTTTATGATTTTATAGAGTTTAAAATTTAATTTCAAAATTTAAAAAGTATTTTATGTATAAAATATAAAAAATTGAAGTTACAAATATTTTTCTAAGACAAAAGTAGCTTTAGAAATTTTTGTGAATTTTTCTAAATTTGTTGGACTTTATTTGCTATTTATTGGAGCTAAAAGAAAAAAATTAACTTCCTATTTGATCACCCTTCCCAGACCTACCCTAAGCCCGTCATCACTTAACTCTAAAGATTGCTACCGTGTGACACCAGGTGGTCTTTTGCTCATTATTGATTTATCCCCTCTTCCCTTCTATTCATTTATAGCCCAAGACACAGTTCATCTTCCCAAAAGCCATCGATCTGTGTAGAGGAGCACACGAACCCTTCTCTCTCCTCTCTTCCATGGCAACTCCCAATCCAGACCTTATCTCAATGTCATCCCAAAAGGAAAGTTGTGCCAAATCATGCAAGGAATCCATCCCTTCTGGCCTCTCTGCAATTGGTTCAATCATTCTCATTTTATCTCGTATTTTTTTGGAATGGACTCCAAACTGAAACCCGCCTTTCCTTCCTCATCTTTCTCTAGATTTGGAAATCTTGCACCGCACGAGAAACAAACCCTCAAAATCCTACGTTCACCTTCCTTTCGTGCCCCTCTCCCTTTCCTTTCTCCCACTGACCAAATCCACATCGCCATTGAATTCGGTGAGCAATCCTCGCCCTGTGCTTCCCCCTCGGCCTTATAAATAGGACCCCGAGCAACCTCGAGCCATACCCCAGCTCTCCCCGCCTCTATTGTCTCTCCCAAGCCCCGAGAGTCCTAAACGCCGTGCAACCCCACCCTCAAAACTCAGCGCAACTCCAGTGAGCCATTGTCGATGTACCAAAGCAGCCCTCCCTCGCCACCAACCACCTTCCGATCTCTTCATAGTCCACGCCGAGGTGCATAACTCTTCTCTCCATTTTTATTTCAAATACCACAGTTTTTTCGACTGCTACTATCTCTCCCGACCACTACCATTCACCACCGTTTGTACTATAGCTCCAACCACTGCAATGCTCACCACTGTAGCGCTGACCATCGTAGCTTTGACCATCAAGCAGCTATTGTAGCTTTGACCATCGACTAGTCACTGTAGCTTTAACCACCAACCAGTTACTGTAGCTTGGACCATACACAAAACAATGTAGCTCCGACCACGCACAAACGTTGCAGCTTCCGACCACTTTTCCTTCACAAAAATAATTCTAGAAAATCTAATTTACTCTGTCTCTCTCTTCTTTTTATTTTCAAACTTCCAGAAGCCCATATTTCTTCATCCTATCTCCAATTAAATCCGTTCAAATTTCTAAATTCATCATAAATCAATATCTATCCAAATATTCCTTTTTTTCAAAATTTTGGAGTTTATTTAAATTTTATTTGAGTTTGTTTGGCTATTTTCATGTGTAGACTATGGCGATTCTGCTGAGTTGTACTTCGACGATACTAACCGGTCAGCAGAGCAAGGCAAGTTACACACCTTGATTATATTGACCCCAGATTGTAAAATAAAATTATGTTACTTTAAATTATTCTGCATACATATTTTTATTCAACTTATTTCAATTCAGTTTTAAACTTAGTTATTGCTTACTTGTTAATACCCCTATTGACATTGATTCTCTATGCCTGGTCACCCTAGAATAAAACTAGTTACTATGGTATGGCTAGAGAATTTTTGTAGCAAGTGCTTAGATCAGTATAGATATAACTCTAAGTTTGGGATAACATTTTCACATAAAATGATAAGCTTTTAAAATGTATTCTTGACTTCGGTGAGTCATAAAAATCTATGGAATATTTTAAAATAAAATATAAAACTTTGTTTAGACTTAGACAAATAGTTAGGTGGTGGGTGCTTACTGACACACGTTGTTCGGTGACATAACGGTGATGCCAGGTACAAGGGATATGTGAAAAGTGTTTAAGTCAATTAAGGATCGGTCTATGAGCTACTGTTGCAAAGCCCGATTATACTACCACAAGGCTGGAACAATCCTAATCTGAGTCGCGTTATAGGTTGAATGTGAGCGTGGTGTAGGCCTTGAGAAGTCTCACACGGCACAAGAGGGGGCCCAATCTGGTGGATTCCTTATTAGGATAAAACCTTAGGGAAGACGTGGCCAGGTTGATGGCTTTGCAAAGGCATTATCATGATCTCTCTGCTGCACACCCAAGGAAGTGTGCTAATCACGTGGCAATATGAGTTGATCATATTTTATGGATAAAATTATATAACCTCTATAGAGTGTATAATATATCATGGATGGCCATGCCCATAGTCACAGGCAAGCTGAGTAAAGTTTTTTGTGGATTAGACTTTATTTTTTAAAATGGTTTATCAAAGGCTTATGGATAGATAGAATCTATATGAGATCTTTTGGAAAAGATATTCCGGGTCAGATGCCTATGGTTAGGCTGGTGTCAGGTCAGTGCTTGTACTAATGATATTATTATGCTTAAATTTGGCCTATAGGCTGTGGATATAAACTTTGGCCATCAAGATCATATTAAGTAATAAATAAATGTCATTATGGTTGATATTTATCTTTGTTGTCCACTGTGTGTACTAGCTAATCCTGTATTAGTGTGATTAGCATAGAGGATCCGAGAGTTGTTGCTATGGGGTTTGACAACCACCTTACTAGGCTTACCCACCACCACCAAACTATGACCCGTTTGAGAGTGCTGGCTACATCCCAGTACCGCCACTAGACTATGCTCCTACTCTCTTATACGATTACTACCCTACCATCCCTACTCCACTATATGATCCTTATCCCACCATTCCTAGTCCACCACCTTAGGGAGACCTATGAGACATCTCCTCCCAGAGACTAGCGTTTCCACTTCCCCACTGCATGAGGCCCGAGTTCCATTGGTCTCGCATGACTGTCCACCTAGACCCAGTTAGAGACTTGATCATGGTTGACAAGCTCTACCGAGCTTGTTTTGGGGACCCCAGTAGTAGCTAGGCAAATTGGGTTGGGAGCTAGTAGTAGCTAGGGGATTGAGGGGAGAGGAGATGATGGAGAGGATGGAGGATAGGAGGGAGGAGTTGACAATGGTGAGGATGGGGGAGAGGATGGTAGGGATGGTGAGGAGGAGAGTGATCTAGAGGAGAGGGAGGCTACAAGCCCATAGCCCAGTGTGATCCTCTTGGGGGTAGGCAGAGTCCCATTGATGTATGCTGCTCGCACTATTTTATTACATCTCGATTTTTGTATAAGTTTCTTCTATCATTAGTGAACCATTGTAGTATGCATGGAGCTTGTAACTTAAATTGTTATACCCTTTTTGTTAGTTCTATCATTTAGTTCATTACTGCAAATCTAGTTAAAATGTTGCTTTAAATTAATTATTGCTACTTCATTGATTAATCGCCATACATGCAACTCATCCTAGGATAGGTTGTTTGAAAATCTAGGGGCAAGGGTATTGTTGTAGTTAGTAGGCTATAGTTTTTAGACTAGAAGCATGAAGCTAAATTCTAGCATGGACCTCTTTTTTTGCTCACGAATAAGTGTGGACCATGCCCATAGATTTCTTACCTTTTCATCTATATCACTAAATAATTTATCAACCTACAAAAGAGAGCAAAAACAATTAAAGAACGTAAAATTAATGGAAGCTAATGACATAAAAAAGCAACTTACCCCACTTTCTACATATCAGATTTTCTGAACAAGTGGTTCGTGGCACTCCCAGTTACGTAGCTCGGGTGTACCCAGGAACAAAGTCCTAGGCATACTCAAGAATGAACCCTAAGCGCTTCCCAAACGTGTTGTTTGCATGGACTTGAGCCAGATCTCGAGCGTTCTTGGACACGTGTGATCCAGGGTAGTGTAGGTTCTCACTCAAAGACAAGTTCTGAGCGTTCATAAAAACGTTGTTTGGGTGGTCTCGAGAACGGGTTCTCGAGCATGGCTAGGCACATAGACCCAGGTAATGTACAGTTTGGATCTTTTTGCCTCTTTTTGTTTCTTGGTGTAATTTGCCTGTGGTGTTTCCCCTAATAGCAAGAAACTCATAAGAGTGGGATTGATCTGGTCCTCTACACCTTGAAGCAATAAATTCTTCTCTACTCGTATGCTCTAACTTATTAAAGAGGGTTAGTTTATACAAGATAAATAAAATATAATGTCCGCTTTTGCAAAGTCCTGATGTAAAAGGTGGTACTTAGTTAACCAAAATCAATACTCCTCAAAACTAGTTCTACAAGTCAAACCACTAATAAAATTATGTAACACCTCCCCTACAGGATGGAAAGTCATGGACAAAATGACCATCTTGGACCATTCCACCAAGCCAGAACTAGGGGAAACCCACCTGCAAATCTTCAAGAAGCTGCACCTAAACAAGCTCGACCTTCCACCATACCTGAAGCAAGCCACCCCACACCTTTAGGAGCAGCTGACCCATTAGGAGTGATGGGTGATGCTCTTATATTTTTGGAGAATTCACGAAAAGAAGCCCAGGAAAGCCAAAACTGCTTTATGGAATCCCTCCTTACTAGATGACACCAACAACCCCACCTCCAGCCCAACATCGGGTTAGTTTGGGGGATTTTCTCCAAATTCACCCTCCTACCTTTGCTAGAGTTGCTGACCCACTAGAAGCCAGTGATTGGTTATTTGAAGTATAGAAGAAGTTCAATACTGTAGGATGTTCTGATGAAGAAAAAGTTCGGTATGCACCCCACCAACTGAATGGACTAGCAGCCACCTGGTGGCTCAACTTCATGCATAACTGTGTCAGTGCATAGCCAGTTACATGGGCAGAGTTTAAACAATGTTTCTCAGAGACCCACGTACCCACTTGGAGAATGTATCTTAAAAAGAGTGAGTTTTGAGCCCTAGCCACGGGAGGGGAAAAGATGGTTAAATATCTAAGCCAATTCAATGAACTTTCCTGTTATTCACTGCATGACATGGACACTGAAGACAATTCAATGAACTTTCCCGTTATTCATTGCATGACATGGACACCGAAGAGAAGAAGATTGACAAATTCTTGGGGGGAAATGCACCCATATTTAAAGATGCCCCTATCCATCCACAAAATAATTGAATTCCAAGATCTAGTTGATAGAGCCATAATATTAGAAAGCGAGCACTCCAACCTAATAGGAGAAAGGAGAAAGAAAGCCAATTCTGACCATCACCCTACACCCACAAATAGATCCCACTATCGAGATCCGAATACACAAATCTAGACTCTCTATGTATACCTCACAAGTCTAAGATCATACTAGTGTACACAGTGTAAACTTAGATTAAATATCGACCATCAATATGATTAATAAAGAAAAATATTTAAATATTAATAATTATCAAAGTATGACCTTTTGGCCAAGTCTACAATTAATAGCCTGAAGGTCTTAAGAAACTAACAGTGAAAAACAGAAATAAGCATGGTAGCCATTCAATATGCCCATAGGCAATCAAGTGGGGATCGAAGTCCTAATCGGCGAAGTTGTTGAAGTATCCTCCTTTAGATACCTTCTGTTGATATGGTTCTTGTTCTTCAACTAAGCAACATTAGGCATAAAACCTGAGTACATTGGTACTCAGCAAGTCGTTTACAACAAAGATGCAATATAATATGCAGGGCTTACCAAATGATGCTGAAAGGTTATTTTACAGAAAGCAATATTTTAAAGTAACTACAGTAAATAAATTGGCACCAAACTTTAAAGAAAATGATAATAAATAATTAACCAAAGGAATTGAATAAACCACAATTGAACTAACCATCCACCCAAAGAACCACACGTGAACTAATCATTCATGTAATAAACCACCAGTGAATTAACCATTCACTTTCCAAGTTTTTATGAAATCTCCACCCTTGTAAAATTACCAAGCATTGTCCATAACTGGGGACACGGCTATTCGAATAGTTTTACACTCTGCAGAGGTTGCGCAACTTTACCCACATGATGTTACCATCCTTGAACTAAAGAAAATCACAACAAGCCATTTACAATGCTCAACCTCAACTAAATTTTGCCTTCTAAGGTTTCACCATCCCGGCCCTTGCTTATGCCTTATGAAAATTAGTATCCATGTTAATCACATTAGCGAAATAGAAAGTAAAATATCATAAATTAATAAGTCAGGTCTATCCCATACTAGACATGTGGTTGTACGGTAAGGCTCAGATCAATAACACCTGAAGTGAAATCCTTAAACATTATCTAGACAAGGCATACATATCTCTCGAAGTGAATCCACATTTCCTCCTTTACTGTATGATCTCTCACCCAAGTGAAAATCAAATTTGTATAACCAACTAGCAATGACACACTAATATTATAGCACATAAATTTTATAACTGTGGCTATAATCATAATTCAATATCTCATTAAGTCAAATTAATTAATTGATCACATGTGATGATGAACCCAACGTGACTATCAGCATGACTAAGCATTTTAATTGTACAACCCATGTGATAACTAGTATTGCATCACTAAATAAATTCTCATCCTATGGTGACAATGGAGTCATGGCATTCAAATTATCAAGTGAGGGATTATTCAAATTAGATAATAACTACCAAGTACAAAGGTTTATAATAAAATAGCAATGTATTATAATTTAAAATAAAATAATAAATAATAGATTTGAGAACTAGGTTCAACATGACCAAAGAACATGATTTGTATTGGCCTTGCTGAATTAATTGTTCTTGATCTTTAAACCTTGCTTCAACTCATTTGAAAACGCGATCTAATAAGAGAGAAAACACAATAAGGTAAAAAATAAATTCAAATAAAACTCAAATAAACTCTAAAAACTTCAAAACAAGAACAAAAAGGTATAGCCCAATTTTAGATAAATTTAGAAAAAAGAATCTGGTCCATCGGAGCTAGGACAGAGGAGAACGCGCTCTTGGAAAAATAAACCTAAAGAAAATACTAAAAATTCAGAAATTCTACTGTGTTGTGAACTTGGTGGAAGGAATAACTAGTCTACGGTAGACTCAGTGCATGAAACAGTGAACTATTGATTGGTTGGCTGACGTGATAGTTAACACTAACATGGCAGTGATGTGGCAGCTGACTTGTGCACTAGGGTTGATATGGCACCAACACGTGGCTGACAGATGGCTATTAGGGCTAACATGGCAAGTGATGTGGCATGATATGTGGTAGCTGACATGGCATTGGGGATCGGCTTGGTGTTGACGTGGCTGACACATGGACAGACAATATCATGCTAGGGCTTACATGGCTACTGACTCAGCACAGCTAACCTATGGGCTCACGGAATAGTGCTTCTGACAGATGCATCCCATGTGTCAGCGGCACGATGCATCGTGAACTCAGTTCAAAGAGAAGGTGAATCGACATGCGGTATGAGTGCAAGGTGACGTCATGGAGATCCAACGGCTGCCAGCTTGACATGCGGAAGCATCTCGACTGTTGAATTAAAGTGTTGCGTGGATCTAGTCGGACAGTTGTGTCGACGATCAGTCTACCAAGAGGGCTATGTGTGGCACACGGTGGTTGGCTGCTAGAGGTGAAGCATCGACGGGGGCCAAGTGGTTGCGCACATGAACCGAGGCAGTGGACCAGGTGATGCGAGGCAGCGATAGTTGGTTCAATCGGTGAGACGGACCACAGGGCAGGATGGAGGAGCTCACCGGCGGTGCTTGATAGATGGCAGCTGGCGACGGCGACCGACGGCGCACGGCGGAGAGGACAGAGATGACGACGACCTTGCCAATGGAGACAACGACGGGGATGATGACACTCGGCTGGGTTCAACTGTGGGGTATGAAAATCGAGAAGGCGGCACGCTTAAATAGGTGCGAACGCCAAGAATCCTTTGATGGCACAAGTGACGGTGTTGTGGTGGACACAGACGCTGAGGTCGGCTCAAACACGGCAGCGGCGGCAGAGTCTGAGCCTGATACAGTGGCAAACTCCCGTGAAGACAATGAACAGTAGCTGGCAAGCTCAAGAGATTGGACGGTCATATGGCATGGCATAGATGGACAGTGCAGCAACTCTCAGATGCTCAACACATGGCCATGGCAAGATCTGACGGCTAATGCGGACATGGCTTGGATGGTCGACATGTGGTAAGTACGGGATCTGATGGTTGAGGTTTAATGGGCCGAAAGATTTTTGATTTTCCAAGGTTTTTTAAATTCCAGAAATTCAACTAAATCCTTTTGAGCTTTAGAAAATAGCAAATGAATCCAAAAATTCAGAAAATTTCTTGAGACACAGGGAACCAAAATAAAATACTTTTAGCAAATGTTAATATTTATTTTAGTCATATTAAATCCAAAAAATCCAAATAGTGTAATTTCTTTTAAAAGCTTCAAATAAACTCTAAAAATTAGGATTTACACCCACTCTCAAATGCAACAACAACACCAACCTCAATTTGAACCTCCAAGCTGAGATCGTTTGCCCCATCCTTCCAAAGACCAATAGTTCCATAGCAGTCGATCATGTTAGCACTTAGATATGGAAAGTGTGGGGTAATCACCTAATGAAAGATTGCTTGAGGGGCGGAAATGCTTGCTTTAATTGCGGGAAGTTGGGACACCGCAAGGTCGAATGCCCACACCCACAATGAATAACTGGGCTGACTACACAACCAACTTATATACCACGACTGCTAGTCCCAGTGCCACAACTAATCATACACCCAAATAAGCCCAGAAACAACCAACCTACTATGGGAGGAGCTAGAAAGGGAGGCATATTGGAGAAGCTACCGACGTAGTCATGGCTAAACTATTACTCCCACTTTCCACTGGTGCTATTCTTTTTTTTATCCTAGAGCTACTCACTTCTTTATATCTCGTAAGTTTTTAATGGAACATAAACTAACATCAGATCTATTAGTAAAATCTCTGGGGGTTAATACACTGGTAGGAATGATAGAAGTTACTTCCATAAAAAAAAACAAGCCATCATAATACACAACAATAAATTTTTAGCTGACCTCTATATGATAGATTTGACTAACCTAGAGGTAATTTTGGGTACGAATTAGCTTTCCTCCCACGGGGTCAATATAGATTGCGAATCAAAAAGTGCATCAATCAGAAATCCAGATGGGATTGGATTACAATATCTAGGAGTAAGAACCTGACCAAAGCCATCTAACCCTAGCTTGGCCAGCCTCCAAATGAAGGAAGTAAAGGACATACTAGTAGTATGGGATTTTCCATATGCATTCCCTAAAGAACTACCCGGCATGCCTCTAGACCGGGAAGTAGAATTTGTGATTGACCTAATCCCAGGAACCACGCCTATCTTTAAAAGACCTTATAGGATGAATGTGCGGGAGTTAGTGGAATTATTCGAGAAGGGTCTCATTAGAGAAAGCACGTCACAATGGGGAGCCCTAGTATTATTCACAGAAAGAAGAACGAAGGATTAAGATTATGTACATGTTACTAGGAGCTAAATAACATCACTATAAAGAATAAATACCCATTACCTAGAATAGATGACCTATTTGACCAACTTAAAGGACCACGTGTGTTCTCAAAAATTGATCTAAGATCTGGATATCACCAAATAAATGTCAACCAAATAGACATTGAAAACATTGCCTTTGTCTCTTGGTATGGGCACCACGAGTATACGGTAGTCCCATTCGGATGACCAATGGCCTAGTCGTATTCATGAATCTCATGACTAAACTCTTCATGAAGTATCTAAACAAATCCATCATTATCTTCATCAACGACATTTTAATATACTCAAAAAGGGAGGAAGAGCATCTTTAGCACCTCACTATAGCAGTGGAGATCCTTATAGAAAATCAACTCTTTGCCAAATTCAATAAGTATGAATTCTGGATCGACCAAGTGGTGTTCTTAGGACACAATGTATCTGAGAGAGGAATAGAAATGGACCATACTAAAATTGAAGCCGTCATATCATGAGAGCGTCCAACAAATACTATGAGAATTAGGAGTTTCCTCAGATTTGCGGGATATTACCATAGATTCATAAAAGGCTCTCTCAAATTGCCTCTCAACTCACTAAACTCCTAAGAAAGGATGTGAAGTACATATGGACGGAGGCGTGTAAGCGGAGATTCTAAGAATTAAAACAATGCTTAACCACAACACCAGTCTTGGCCCTACCAGAAGACGGAGTTGAATATGTGGTGCACTATGGTGCCTCAAAGTTTGGGCTAGAATGCATGCTAATGCAGAAGGAGATGGTCATAGCCTATGCTTCTAGACAATTAAGACATCATGAGATAAACTATCCCACCCATGATCTCACATTAGGAGCAGTAGTGTTTGCACTAAAATTTTGAAGACACTATCTATATGGATCAAAATGCACTCTATTCAGTGATCATAAAAGCCTCAAATATATATTCACACAAAAAGAGTTAAATATGAGGCAACGGAGGTGGCTAGAACTAATTGAGGATTATAATCTATCCATAAACTATCACCCTAGAAAAGCCAACGTAGTCGCCGATGCCCTCAGTTGGAAAACCCAATACCACCACATGTCTTTTGAAAATCATGCCTCTAGCCTAATTCCAGATTTAGCCAAAATGAGGATAGAAGTGAAAACCATGATGTCTGAGGCTACTATTGCAGCCATGGTATTCCACCCTACCTTATTGATCAAATACAAGAAAAATAAATCTTCGATCCTTTCATTAAAGAGGAATTCTAGGGAATTAAATTAGGCCAACCATCAGATGATAAGGGAGTCATGTGGCAATTGAAATGGGTTTGTGTGCCAAATGATGCTCAGATTAAAGAGACTATTCTATGAGAAGCTCATGACACTCTATACACAATTCATCCTAGCGGCACAAAGATGTATACAAACCACAAAGAAAACTTTTGGTGGGCGAACATGAAGAGAGACATAGCATAAATACTTAGGTCAATGCGACACCTGTCGAAAAGTAAAGGTTGAGCATCAACGCCCGGCTGGATTGCTAGCACCCTTAGAAATTTCTGAGTGGAAATGGGAGGATTTTTGTATGGACTTAATCACCGGCCTACCCAGGACACTCAAAAAAGGATGTGATTTGGGTTATTGTGCATTGCCTCACCAAATCAGTCCATTTCGTTGTGACCAATCAAAAATATTCCTTCGATAAACTAACTGAACTCTATCTGGAAAGTTTTTTGACCTCAAGTTTTTTGAAAAGTTTTTTGACCTCAAGTTTTTTGAAAAAATAGTCACCCTACACGGCATACCAAAAACTATCATGTCAGATAGCGGTTCAGTATTCACCTCAAGTTTTTTGAAAAGTTTACAAGCTACCCTAGGGGTGAAACTAAATTTTAGTACAACTTATCACCCATAGACTAACGACCAAACTGAGCGGGTGAACCAAATCGTAGAAGATATGCTAGCTTGTGTACGGAACTTCACAGAAATATGGGATAAATATTTACCCTTGGCCAAGTTTGTTTATAATAATAGCTACCAATCCAGTATCCAAATGGTCCCATATGAAGCTCTATATGGCAGAAAAATGTAGATCACCTATTTGTTAGTACAAAGTTGGGGAAAGATCATTATTGGGCCCTGAACTCATAGGTGAGAATGACGAGAAGATACAATTAATTCGAGAACGCCTCAAGATTGCCCAGAGTAGGTAGAAGAGTTACGCTGACCAACATAGATGATACCTGAAGTTCAAAGTCAAAGACTATGTATATCTGAAGGTGTCACCAATATGCAGGGTTCGCCAATTTGGATTAAAGGGAAAACTGAGTCCACAATATGTGTGACCATTCTGAATTTTAGAGCATAAAGACGACCGAGCGTATCACTGGAGTTACTAAGTTAGTTGTCAAGAATCCACAATGTGTTCCATATTTCCTAACTGAAGAAGTGTCTGCGGGAACCCTCACAACAACTAACCAACTTCAACATACCGCTACAAGATGACCTCACCTATGAAGAACATCCGGTGAAAATTCTAGAGATGAAGGATCAATAATTAAGGAATCAGATTATACATTTCTGCAAGATGTTATGGAAGAACCACTCTGTTCGTGAAGCTACGTGGAAAAAGAAAGAAGATCTATGTGAAGGCTACCCTAACCTATTCAAGTGAGAATGCGATTTTGGGAACGAAATCTTCCTAGGGGTAGCAGTTAGGGTTTCAAACCCGGCACTCTGATACCACTTGTTATAAAACACACAGCAAAAATAGAAGACCAAAGGACGGAAGACACTGATTTAATATGAAAAATCCTTGCAGGAAAAATCACGGACGCACAAAGATGAAATATCACTATATGAGAGGATATTACAAGCACGGGGAACTTTGACGTATATCAATAATGCGATTACAGGGGTACATATATAGGATAGAGAACAAGAGTCCTAAGAGATTACAAAACCAAGAAGAGGTCGGCGTATGTGTCCATTGAATACGTATACAAATTTGTATCATACTTTAGCAATTTAGTTGGATCTCAACCAATAAAGAAAGCAGTGAAAGGACACTGCAAGTCTTCCTCCAACTTTAATATGCTATCTTGTTCATAGGATTGGAGGGGAAGACTTAGGTGATCTTATGACGTTCTTTAGTTTATAAACATGTCTTAAATTGACAGTACAACCTGCTACGTTGTCGATCCAGTGAACAATTATGTATATATTGATTTAGCATGGAGCTACTTAATGAACTTTGCTTACATTATATTACAAAATGTGTTGCAATCCAACAGCTATATTTAGGTAAATAAACCTATGCATGCTTTGCGTCAAACTAATCTGCGATCCATCCTTGGCTGCCACTTGTTCTTTGATTTGCTTCATTCACCTTTTCAGGACGCATTGCATCTTAGATATAAAGTTGAGTAGCCACCTATCCGTTTGATAGATATTAAAGGGGGCATACTAAAAAAATGTTTTGTGGCATCTTTTCAAAGTGAGATATGGGTACAAATCAGAAGTAATAGTTTACTAAGCCTGCATGCTATTGTAAATTTATCATTTAGAAGGAGAGTTGCTTGTTTTTGTTTTGGTAGGCGATGACGCTGAATGAAAGGTGTTGGACCTAAGCCCGTTGCACTGTATATTTGCATTTTACTCTGTCATAGCTAGTGGCCTGAGACGTGCTCATGTTCATGACGTGGCCATGATTCTCGGTTAGACTGTTAGTTAGTGGATCTATGGTTACGCTGGACGTGGGATGGCACAGTTGAACCGGATCATGACGTAAGAATAGGTAATAAGTTTTAATTTTACTTTGTATTCGAATCATATACATCAGAGAAAAAAACTGACAAAAACTACACAGTTTTAGCACAGCACAAAAAAAATTCCGTTCTCCCATAGTCGTAATCGAGTACAGGAATCCTCGAGTGTTCGAGTGCTCGTAGTCCTAGGCGACTGTTCGAAGTCGTAGTGGTACTATAGTAGCGTATTGTAGCAGTCGTAGATCACTGTAGCAGCGGTACTGCAGCGATCATAAGATCACTGTAGCAGTGGTACTGTAGCGGTCGTAAGATCACTGTAGCAGTGGTACTATGGCAGTCGTAAGATCACTATAGCAGTGGTACTGTAGCGTTCGTGAGATCACTGTAGTAGTGGTATTGTAGTAATCGTAAATCACTGTAGCGGTCGTAAAACCATTGTTGTCGTGAGAGTAGTCGAGTGTGCCGTGGTCATAAATAAGTATTAGGTACTCGTAGTCATTTGTGCCGTAGTCGTAAATGAGTACTAGATACTCGTAGTCGTGTGTGTGGTCGTGTGTGTGTTCCAACAAAAGGGACACCAGTTGGTGGTCATTAACAGACAGGCCAGTAGCTGGTATATAACTAACAATTATTTCTAACAAAGTTTGATCCCATACTATGATATCCTCTGTATGTAACATGCTGGAGGCTATAAAAAATTAAGTATTTCATCCTCTTTGTGAAATTTTGATGGTTCACTTGGATATCTTTCCTAGCAGGAGAAGTCCATAGTTTACATCCAATTCACTAGATCTAATTTATACTGACTTCATTTTACATCACCAAGCAAGCAACCAGAACCTATCATTTATACTGACTTCATGTGGTTGCTTGACAGGCGATGCCATTAACCAAGCATGCTTGTAAAGGGCCTTGCTCTACTGGTCCTAAACGCTCATCAGATCATTCAGACAAGTCTCATCCAAGTAAAACGCCATCTTTTTCTTGTAGAGGTAGCAACTGATAAAAAAGTTATTTTTGTTTCATTTGGCGCGGCAAGAACCGGTACGGTGCGGTTCATCAGCTTATCTGAAAAGCCTAGCTTCTCTTTCGTGCTCCTGATCTGACATATTTTTTCAGGCCGCCGTATTCCTGCTCACCTAAAGCTCAGCAATTACCACATCCCACGGTCTTATCTGACCGAAAGGGCGAAAAGAAAGGCAAAAAACACTAAGAATCTTTTGGTTTGTGAAATCATTAGCTGGGATCTTACATGCTTTTTTTCAAGCCTTTGCAATTAGTAGAAAGATAAAACAATGTGTACCGAATTTGGGCTGTCATCTCCTCATTTTCTAGGACAAATTTTCAATATGATGAGGTGACTGGAGAGTTCAGTAATCTTAGCTTGCTCGGCATGTTATCTCTTGGCCTCTTGCAAGCATCAATTACAAAGGCATTCTTCAGAGAATTAGTCACATTAGGCTGCTGGAACATTTGGACTCAAAGGAATAGCAAAATCTTTGAAGGATCTCCTGCTGATACCTCAAGATGGAAGAGACTATTGTTCCAAGATTTACAGTTTTTAAAAGAAAGGGCTTCCAAGGAAATGTTACCACTCCTAATTGACTGGTTAGCTAGGGCTTAGTGGTCTTTTTATGTTTTTAGTTGTCTCTTTTGTATACTCTTATTTTAATATATTTAAGTATGGCTCTCCCCTACTGTTTCCCGTTCAAAAAAGTTCAGTAATCACCAGAAAAACTGATCATTACAATTTCAAAAGTTGTCTAATCTTGTAATCAACAGGCACATAATAATGCAGGATTGCCCCCATTAACTTACTTTTTCAAGCTTTCTGCTTTCTCCCCACGTGAAAACTCTTCACACTGTGCACTTTCATGACACGTTGCAACACATGTGGATCTTAATTAGGGAAGCCAGAGTAGAAGCATAGTGGACTATATATGAATCATGAAACTAGGTTTGCATCAGAGGAGTTTGGAATCTAGCACTTAATTCCGATGAGAAGCACTCATTCAATATGGAATGCCATCACATACTGATAGAACATTTGCCAAACAAATAGAGTAGGTGACACAAGAATGGAATGGTTTATTTAACTTGGTCCTGATATTTCTAGCAGGTAAGTATCCCACTTTCAGGTCAGATACAAACCTGAAACTATTGTTTCCTTTTGACAAATGGTACATATGTGAGATAACAACAAGGGGAAATTAGGTAATATTTGGAGAATAGTAAGAAGAACAAGAGCATTTCTCTCTCCTGGTTATGGCCCATTTATGAGCATCATATATGTATCTGCCCTCTTTGATGAAAGAAAATTTAGATCTTTATTACAAAACCGTGGAAATATCTAGCTTTGCATGAACCAAATGTAGTAGAAGTGGTACAACTCTAAATTGCCTGTTTCCTAAATAAAGATCCCCACTTTTCAAGAATATATGAAGTTTGGCACATTGACACGCAAGGTTGTCAGAATAGTGATCTTAAACCAAATCATAGATGCTCTAATAGGATCGTATTATAGAATCGAATCATAAAATTTAAAATCCTACCTGATTCTACCAAATGTACATTTCTTCAAATATACCATGTATCTTAATGGTGATATTCTTTTCAAATTGTACTTTAAAAAGCTTTATTTAATAAAAATATAGTCTAAATAAAAGATATATTGTTTTTATACAAATCAAAGTATATATGAATGGATCAAAGGTGGAATTTTACAATTGGAAGGATATATACAATTAAGTAAAATTGGAAGGATATATACAATTAAGTATCCATATTTAATTACTAGGATCGGTAGAATCATATGTAAATTTTGATCACGATCCTACAAATATTTTTAGAATTGTAAGAGTACTAGGATTGTAAAATCTTACGATTCTAAGACTCCAATTGAGATTTGACAACCTTGTGGACACGTTCTCCAATATGGAACATTGACCATTACTTTTTACATGAAAATTTTAGTAAACAATTAAAAATGTTATATTATGAAAATATTTTCCATGAAAAATCTAATAAAACCATTTTCGCATGACCAACTAAATAGTTTTTTTTTATAAATTAGTGGTCAAAGCTAGAGACTTTTGACTGCATGATTTCTAAAATATCATATATATTTTTTAACGGAGGGAGTATTTAAAATTTGATGGCAATTTGCTAGTGTGATTCCTAACTTATTCCCTAACAAAAAGGAAATTGTGATTGATAAATTGATCAAATCATCACAAACGATAAGGATGCGAAATTTTGGCCAAAGTGCGTGCGAACAAAGTAGCCATGTTGTTTATCATGCTAAATCAAGTAAATCTAACCTAATTAACAAATATTTTTATTCGGTTAATGCACTTCATTTTCATGTCAGTGCAAGCTAGCAACATTTTCCTAACTTTAGATGCAGCCTTCTTTTCTAAAAGACCATTAAAAGAATAGTTTTTTCGAGGAAAAGAATAGTTTAACTAAAAGCTTTGTCAAAAAAAAAACCCCAATAAAAGCACTATTGCACGTGTGCAGGATGTACCCCACTAAATGCTGTTAAAGTGCTCTCTCTCTCTCTCTCTCACAACTGGTTTTTATTTATTTTTCTTAGGTGTCGATCTTGCAAGCTAGTAAGGCTGAGGTGTGCATGCATGCATGCTTAGGAGGGATGAAGCAACGGGATATATATACCTAGTTAACTTTGCTGACAAAAAATATACCTATTTAACCTTTGGTAATTATATAGATTGAAGTGCATGCAGTTAGACCTTTTTGGAATCTTGGGCATATGTAGCCCCCTGAGGCAGCATAATGCTAGGTTTAGCATCCCTTCGGTTGAAATGCCATGTATGGCCCTCTGGTGCGGCGCGTCACCACACCAGCCTCTTCGCACGGTCCCCTGATGCGCAAACCTACCAGACGCGCAAACAAGCCGGGTGCGAACTACACGGCGCCCCTGGGTGCAGCGCGAAGGTCCTGGCGTGCCCTGTCACCGCACCAGGTCTGCCTTTTGGTTTTTTGTGCGTTTTTTTAAGAAATAGTAAGTGGAATAAAAATTCAAAATTTGTTTTTGGCAAATTTAGCATTTATGAATTAGTCTAGAAAACTTATATGATCATATTATTTGTACGAATTTTGTAATAAAAGAAATGAGGTAAAAACATTATGAGATTTATTTTGAAGGTTTTTTACAATGACGATGAAAGTGATCCCGATGAGGTCATTTGATGAACTTGAATATGGTTTGATTAAACATGCTATAAAATTGAAACAGACCAAAAGAATTGAAAGAATATAATTTTATTGTTGAAAGCTTAAATTCTAAAATTAATAGACTTAGAATTATTGCTCCTTCTTAGAATTATTCTTTTTAAAGTTTCTTGATGATTACATTACCAAAGGGGGAGAGGTTAGGTGTGCTTTATGACAGTATGCTTGTGAGAAATTAGATAGAATGGAGAGTTTGCTAAATTTGCTAAAAATGCTTCTCTAGTGTTGAGGGAGAGAGATTTAGAAGAGATTTGAGATTTGTGACTTAAAAAAATTCGACTTTAGTTCTTCACTTTATTCTATTGGAGGTTATGTTATCTTAAGGTATTGTTAATGTATTCATCAAGGGATAAATCAATTTAGAAGTCAATTTAAGTTTTAAAAAGCAATATTCTGGAGAAGGTAAAGATTAAGAATCCTAATAATAAGGTAATAATAGAGAATCACTAGATATTCATTTTGTTGATTTGATTTAAAAAATATATTTTGAAAACTTTGCTAAATTGACCATTCTAATTAGGATTTCATCCTATAGTCGATATGGCTCTGATACCACCTTTATTGAGACCTAAATATGCAAATCTGAACTCTTTGTGTATACCGCACTAATCTAGAATCACGCTAGTACACACAATGTAATATAGATGAAACATCGACCATATGTATGACAAATAAAGAAAACAAAGACTTAAATATTATTAATTATCAGAGTACAATCTTATGGCCAAATTTACAATTAATAGCATGAAGGACTTCAGAAACTAGCAGCGAAAAATAGAAATAAGCATGATAGCCATTCGACATGCCCACAAGCAATCAATTGGTAAGCGAAGTCCTAATCTATGAAGTCGTCGAAGTATTCTCTTTCTGGTACCTCCTGCTAATATAGCTTTTCTTTTTCAACTGAGCAACAGTAGGCATAAAGCAATGAGTATATTAGTACTCAACAAGTCATTTGTAATAAAAGTGCAATATAATATTTGATATTTTTAGGTTTTGAGTGGTTGTCATAACTATTAATCAAACTGTTGATTTAGATACTTTAACCATAGATGATTTTTATTCTAGATTGAAAACATATGAGATGAAAGCTTTGTCATATAAGATTAATAAATCTTTATGTTTAGCACTTGTAACTAACCCTGTGTAGGCTACTTCGTCGAGCTCTTTGTTTTGTGTTTCGTTGTCTACCTTGTCTTCTTTTTTAGATAACAGTTCAAGCAGCTCCCTGAAGAGGACTTAGTGTTGATCTCCTCACGAGTATACAAGGCACTCAACAACGTGAGGATGAGAAGGTGATGTAGCATGTCAAGCTCGATTAGATGCTTTGAGTGTGGCGAGTCAGGCCACATTAAGATGGATTACCCCAAGCTCAAGGAAAAATGATCAAGGAAGACAAGAATTATCATCGTCGGCCATCTAAGAACAACAACACCAAGGGTGGCAATTTCCATCATAGTTTGTTGAAAAGATCAATTCGTCTATTGAGTGTCTTGCTTTGAGTAATGTGGAATATGAGAGTTGCGACGACGATGAATATGATGATGATGATTCCAAAGGTAAAAAGAAGAACAACAACTTCACGGACATGTGTTTCATGGCAAGGAGTGACGACGACAGTGATCTCGGCGAGGTAAGACCGTCATATGATAAGCTTGAAAATGGTTTGATTAAACTTGCTATGGAATTAAAAAAACTAAAAAGAGATTGAAAGAAAATAATTTTCTTGTTAAAAGCTTAAATTCTGATCTTTTGGTTTTTTGTGTAGGCTTTTTACTATAGCGGCTGTTAGCTTTTTGTGATTCAAAAAGATAAAAAATAGAAAAATTAAAAAATGCCACTAAATCTTTTGGAAAGTTAAAAACTGAAACTGTTGGGAACGGACCAGGTTGTTTATGTGTTTCTTCAACAATGCATTTTAGTGCTGTCCAATCGACCGTGCCAGGTCGGCACGGCCCATTTAGGCACGACTAATAAACAGGTCGTGTCGTGCCGACCCACAGGCCAAGGGCCGGGTCCAGGCACGATTACGACTAAATGGCCATGCTAGCATAGCACACCCGTTTAACCTAGGAAAATTCAAAAAATAACAGAAAATTGTAGAAAAATATAGAAAATAGAGGAAAAACTGTAAAAAAATTGTAAAAAAATTACAAAAATTATAAAAAAAATTATAGACATTGTTAATCATCAAGATAATTATTATTAATAACATAATGAGCTTTATTAACTTGTTAAATGACATTACATGACTACCTTATTAAAAATTTTATCAAGTAAAAACTCAACTTGAGAAAACCTTGGTAAAAAAAGGTACAGCTTATAAAGCTCACTAGTGAGTACATTTGAAGAAAAATGTTGAAAATCCTATTCATTGCTATCTAAATACAAATTGTCAAAAGATTCTTCTAAGTCTGTATTTTGTGCAATATGTTGGAGTCTTGATTCAGTTTGTTCCCCGTCTTTAATGGTCAGAAGGATTTCGACTATCTCGTTGTAGGGATTTGTTCGTCGCTCCTCGATTATTGTTCTAGATAGACTGAAGGTTGACTTCGAGGAGACCGTAGAGACAGGAACAGTCAACACATCTCGTGCTAATATGGATAGTACTGGATATGTTACTTTCTGGTTTTGCCACCAGGAGAGGATGTTCAACTCTTGCTCAAAGCTGACGTTGTCACTGCTGAGATAGCTTGATAGATCCCCGGTGCTTTTTTGCCTAGCTCCTCCTGACTAATGTGTACCTGAATGAGAACCTCGAGAGGAAGAACCAAATATCTTGCCCCATTGTATAGTCCCCGCAGATGTGTTAGGGATTACCTGGGGTCTTTCCAAACGCACAAACTCAAATTTATTTTTGTATTTGTTATATACCTCATGTAATTTATTGTTAACTACTCTGTAGCATATACAATAATCTAAACTAGTAGCATCACTTAAAAGTTGTAGTACATTTGTAAATCTTTGGAGTTTGGCTCTAGGATCCAAAATAAAAGCGAATGCATATAAAATAGAAATTTTCCTCCAATATTTTAAAAACTTAGTTTTCATGGCAACTACAACTTTTTGAAGTATAGAATCATTTTCAAAAGCCTTTAGGTGAGTGGCAATTTCAAGAATATTATGAACAATTAGAGGAGAGGTTGGGTAGTATACTCCAGAAAGACAAAGTGTAGCCTTATGAAAAAGTTCTAAAAAAGAAAATATTTTTTCACCAACAATCCAATCGTCCTCAATAGGTTCGGGGTCTCTAACTTCTACTAGAGGAGCTACGAGATTGATGAACTTGGGTGTGAAGGAAAACAGATAATGTGCTCTTATATGGCAATATATGTTTAAACATAAGATAAGTCGAGTTCCATCTAACAGGCATGTCTAAGTCAAATTTTCTTGGGCGGACATTCATTGCTACGCAAAAACTCTTATATGTGGCTATTATTTGATTAGAACAATTAATAAATGAAATTGCATCCCTAAAAGAATCAATACAAGCATTTAATCTATTCAAATCAGATTTAACAATAAGATTAATAATATGACAAGCACAACGTTGATGCAATAAGAAAGATTGTGCATAGTATTAAACAAAGGAGTAAGAATTTTCATAGCCTTAGTGTTTGCAGCTGTATTATCTAAAGTTATAAAAAAATCTTATCTGTGAGGACAAAATCTTTTATAATTTTAATAATGCATTCTGTAATATTTTCAGCAGTATGTGAAACATTAATTAATTTAAATCCTATAATTCTTTTTTTCATTACCAAATCATCATTAACATAATGAGCAACAACACTAATATAATCCTCCCTAGCTCTAGCATTCCATATGTCTGATGTCAAAACAATAAAGAATGCACAAGTATTAAACAATTCTTTCAATTTTTCACGACAGTTGTTATAATATTTAATTAAATTTTCAGTTGTGGTTTGCTTAAATACAACACTAAATCGAGGGTTATGAGCAGTCTTAATATATTTTTGAAAAGCAGCAGACTCACTAAAATTTAAAGCTAAATTTTAAGAAGCAATTAATCTACGAAGGGATTTGCAGGCTATCTTCGGGTTGTACTCCCAATTACGTACCGAGCCGTCGGGGTTATATTGCAGCTGTGTTTGGCGCAATTGTATTCCCTGCCTTCTGTTGTAGCTTGCAGCATGCCGTTGTAGGTGACCCATCCCACTTGAAAATTTCACTGATAATTCATTATCACAAATTTTACAAACAATATACCTCACCAAATTTCCATCATCGTCGGTCCTGAACTTCCTGTCGAAATCGTTCCAGACTTCTGATGTAGTAGCTCTTGATCTTTTTGAACCTGTATTGTGGGTTGTAGATGCACTCATTGAGCCAGCAAAAGATAGATCGATTGAACCCTACGCCACTGGCCCAGCCGCTTCTTCTGCCTCTACATTTTGTTGTGGAGGTGGACCTTCTACAGATAGATATCCTTTTTGAAAGAATTGCATATCCTTCGCCGTGAGCCCGAATTCAGAGAGTTAAAAATCATAATTCTCCATTGAATTAACTGCAAATTAAAATAGTAATTAAGTCATTAACTTATTATTCAATCAAAAAATAATATAAAAAATTGAAATAAGACATCACTATTACCTTTTCTGCAGCTCTCCGAAAATCCCTTGAAATTTTTTGAATTTTCAGAATTTTCCACAAATTTCTCACTAATTTTGCCAAATTTTCACAAGCACTTCTAAATTTTTCATAGCTAAATAGAGAGGAGAGTGAGGTTTGAGGTGTAGGAAATGGAGACCGGATGCCCCCTATTTATAGAAAAGATTTGATATTTTTTTTCAAATTGTTTACTATTTTTTCAGAATTTTTTATACCACAACAATAAAAAGGTTGAAAAACGGTTATATTTGGCCAGGTTGTGCCGTGACGTGCTATGCCAGCACGTCCTGTTTACGCCCGTTGTCGTGCCCTACCTGTGCTATGCCGTACCGGCCTCCCAACCCAGGCGTGACCCGGTCCATCGGGCTGTGCCGTGCTCGAGTCAGACCTACAGTACCAGGCCGTGGCTAGGCCCATGTAGACACGGCCCACCTGGCGAGCTATAATGCATTTTCTAAGGGAAAAAGTTTATTTAGTTATTATTATTTTTTTGCTAGGAAATCTTTTACGACTTGACAGTGATGCTGCCTCTCTCCACTCCACGGCCTATATATCAGCCCTCCATCCGAGCCCACTGCCCTCTGAAGCTTCTTCCTCTGCTTCCCTGTGTTGCTAGCGCTCTATGCTCCCCTTGCCTCTAGGCTTGGCTCGCTACCTTCTTCCATGGATCCACGCTAAATGCATTTCAAGCTTGCAAATTGGTAGCATTTCTTCCTGTTACATCTGCTGCAAGATGTAAGCAGGGTCTCGTTTGACACCAGGTGGCCATCTGAATATCCTCTCAGATCCTTTATTTCTTTTAAGTGAAGCTCTTTTGGTCCAAGAAATGGAGGAGAGCTTCATGCCCTTCCGAGGCATCAAGAATGACCTCCATGGGAGGCTCACGTGCTACAAGCAAGATTGGACCGGAGGATTCCGTGCCGGTATCAGGTATGCACAAGTTAGCCGCATCCTGTGTAGGAGATTGAGTAGAAATGTGCCCTCGCCGTGATGCCAAGATCTTGAAACTGTCTGTAATGGAGATATCCTTCTTTTTATGGCTCTAGCATTGTGTTCTTGGCCCAAGATCTTGAAACGGAGTGCTTTATGATTTGTTTTAGGATCGTAGCGCCGACGACTTACATATTCTTCGCTTCCGCGATACCGGTGATATCATTCGGAGAGCAATTGGAGAGGAACACTGGTAACGGAGGAGTCAAATTTGGCGTTCTTTGCGTTTGGGTTTGGTTTGGTGTTAGTTTTAGTACAGTGAGTGAGCAGAAAAGCTTATTTGGGGGTTTCTAATGGTTGTTGGCAGATGGAGTCCTCACAGCAGTGCAGACGTTGTCATCCACTGCCCTGTGTGGTATAATCCACTCCATTGTGGGAGGCCAGTCTCTGCTGATCCTCGGCGTCGCCGAGCCGACGGTGCTCATGTACACATTCATGTTCAACTTTGCCAAGGACAGGCCCGACCTTGGCCGGAACCTGTTCCTTGCTTGGACCGGCTGGTAGGTCATCCTTGTCACAATGATGCAGATTGTTGTGGTGGATTGGTCCAATTGTAGCATCGTTTCATTTGGTTTTGATGTCATGTGTGTATGAAGGGTCTGTGTGTGGACTGCCATCTTGTTGTTCCTGCTGGCCATATTAGGCGCGTGCTCGATCATCAACCGGTTCACCCGTATCGCTGGCGAGCTGTTCGGGCTCCTGATTGCAATGCTCTTCATGCAGCAGGCTATCAAGGTTGGTGCAAAGTGCAGCCTCTTTGGTATCATTGCTCATTAATTAGGCCTGAAATCCTGTGCTGATGCAGAAATTTTCTTAAGACATTTTGTTGATGTTTGTTTGCTTTCTTTGAGGTGGATGTGGTATGAACTTTGTGGAAAAAAAAAACCCAATTGCCCCTTTAAAAGTAGTGTAGTACTCTGGTCAAGCTGAATCAACCAATTAGTGGGAGAATCTACTAGGTTGGTCAAAGACGTGGAAAAGCTGAAAAGCACATGGAGGCTAATGGGGATGTCCCCAAATTCCAGTTGCAGTGTGATTCTGCTGATTGGTCATTGCCCCAACTGAATGTTTCTTTGTCCTTAATTCCAAACAATGGAAGTGGGCATAGTCAAGACTTATTTGAAAAACTGACCAGTACAGAAGTATTTTGCAAGCTGAATTCATTGCAAACAGTAGACACTTGCATTTGTAGCTCACACATCTGTGTTGGATGCAGGGACTTGTTGACGAGTTCCGCATTCCTGAGAGGGAAAACCGAAAAGCATTGGAGTTTGTTGCATCATGGAGGTTCGCCAATGGAATGTTTGCTATCGTATTGTCATTTGGCCTTTTGCTCACAGCACTGCAGAGCAGGAAGGCGCGATCGTGGCGCTATGGAGCAGGTATGTATCGGAGATTGCAACTGGTCCTGCAGATGCTATGAGAATTTTCTTAACTCCAATCTCCACTTTATGTGTTATTTATGACTGTTGAGAACTTCAGTTGGTCCAATTCTGAATTCCTCATGATACATTTATTCTACTCAGGTTGGCTGCGTGGCTTCATCGCCGACTATGGTGTTCCACTGATGGTGCTAGTATGGACAGGAGCTTCTTACATACCATATGACAGTGTACCAAAAGGAATTCCGCGACGCCTTTTCAGTCCTAATCCATGGTCCCCTGGTGCATATGACAATTGGACAGTCATCAAGGTACTAAAAAATTCACCCAAAATTCCGAAACATTCAGTTTCTTCATGTGAACCATCAGAGCTCATCAAATTTTTCTAAAATCAATGAGCAGGATATGCCACATGTTCCACTCCTGTACATCCTTGGTGCCTTCATACCGGCAACGATGATTGCTGTTCTCTACTACTTTGATCACAGTGTAGCATCCCAGCTTGCTCAGCAGCAGGAGTTCAATTTGAGGAAGCCTCCATCTTTTCACTATGATTTGCTTCTCCTAGGCTTCCTGGTATGCCCAGATGAGCATAATCTCTAAGTAATAACTTTAGCTTTTGTTATATACTTCTCTTATTTCAGTTTCATTTCTTGAACAGACATTATTATGTGGCCTAATTGGTATCCCTCCATCGAATGGTGTCATTCCACAGTCTCCCATGCATACAAAGAGCTTGGCTACTCTCAAGCATCAGGTAAGCTGTGAATGTTCTGAACTTTTGATTACTTTAGTACTTGACACTAACCTCTGAATATCCAATTGCTCATTCACATGAGAAAACATTTCTCTACAGCTACTCCGTAACCATCTAGTAGCCACAGCACGACAAAGCATGCGCCAGAATGCGAGCTTGAGCCAACTGTACGGAAGCATGCAGGATGCTTATGAGCAGATGCAGACACCACTGATCTACCAGCAACAGTCCGTCAAAGTATGCACAAATCCAATGAAATTAATTCCTCAGTGTACTGTATAAAAAAAAATCTAGTACATGTACATGTATATGATATTTCTTTACAAATTTTCACAAAATGTAGGGCTTAAATGAGCTTAAGGACTCGACTGTCCAGTTAGCATCAAGCATGGGTAACATTGATGCACCAGTTGATGAAACGATCTTTGACATTGAGAAAGAAATTGATGACCTGCTGCCCATTGAGGTCAAGGAGCAAAGGTTGAGCAACTTGCTCCAGTCTGCGATGGTTGGGGGTTGTGTTGCTGCTATGCCGTTGCTCAAGAAGATCCCGACATCTGTCCTCTGGGGCTATTTTGCTTTCATGGCCATTGAGAGCTTGCCTGGTAACCAGTTCTGGGAGAGGATATTGCTGCTCTTCACTGCTCCCAGCAGAAGATACAAGTAAGTTCCACTCACTTTGTTACTATCAATTCAGCACATCTGATTCAGTCATTGCACATATGTATGTATGCACAAATGTGCAAAGTAGGACAAACTTTGATGGAAACAAAAGGGCATATCATTATACTATATACAACAATAGAATCAGATATGTTAAATAGTTAATAGTCTGATAATCAGCAGCTACTGTGCCAGACTGAAATGCTTACCATTTACTAATGTTCACAGGGTGCTAGAAGAGTACCACACTACATTTGTCGAGACTGTGCCATTCAAGACGATAGCCATGTTCACACTCTTCCAGACTACATATCTTCTGGTCTGCTTTGGGATCACATGGATCCCAATAGCTGGGGTTCTTTTCCCCCTCATGATCATGCTCCTGGTTCCGGTCAGGCAGTACATCCTCCCCAAGCTCTTCAAAGGTGCACATCTGACTGACCTGGACGCGGCGGAGTATGAGGAATTACCGGCTATACCATTCAGCATTGCTGCGGTGAGTTCATGTACACTTTATCTGTCCTGACAAGCACTAGTGTCTCATTTACCAACATGATAATTGCTAAGCTTTAACCTGATGACTAGGAACATTTTTATCCTGTTGCACTTGCTTGATACTTAATGCTGTGCATTTCAGCAAGATATTGATGTTGCATTGGGGCGCACCCAGAGCGCAGAGATCCTTGATGACATTGTCACCAGAAGCCGTGGCGAGATCAAGCGCCTAAATAGTCCTAAGATCACCAGCTCAGGTGGCACTCCTGCGGCAGAACTGAAAGGCATCTGCAGTCCTTGTATTTCTGAAAAGGTGTACAGCCCTCGCATCACCGAGCTGAGGTATGAACACAGCCCTCTAGGGGGGAGAGGCAGCCCAAGGACCGGCGAGACCCGGCCATCCAAGTTGGGCGAAGGCTCGACACCGAAGTGAAGCAATAATGTTGCATTGCTCGTATAAGCTAGGCAGCTACTGGAAAATAAAATATATGGATGGTTTCAGTATTAGTCCCACTGTATGATGTCTACTGATGAAGTATGACATTGTTTATGTACATCTCTAGCCTATTTTATCTTTGTTCTTTTCTTCTTCCTTGTGCCTCCTGATCTAAGGGAGCACCGTATGTGTAATCTCTGAACTAGCAGAATGTTAGAGTGACTACTTCGAAAATTTTGTTTCACTTTTGCTATATTCCTGTCAGAACTTGGATAGTATCATTCATTGTTACTGAAAATTGTTCATATTTCATTGATTTTACATGAATTGGTGAATAATGGGCATCATTTCTGTTTTGTCTCTTTGTTGAGCTTAAGTATTGAGTGTTGTATACACGTACTCTTCATAAAAGATGGACCTTCTTGTGTTACCACTTACCAGTTGACATATGAAACTCAACTGAGCCTATTTCCATTCTGAATATTGGGCATATTTTGCTGGTTACATACACTAATGAATAGTAACAAGTTCAAGCTGCTTCTTTTTTCAAGAACAGCTCAAGCTTGATTTTTTCGAAGAACAGTTCAAGATTTATTAAATTGTGTCTTATGAATAATATATGGTTGTGATATAACAGCTCAAGCTATTGAATGAACCAGATGATAGATGAAAATCTTGATTGAATTGTGACAATGATACGGTCTCTATATACTTCTGCTTCGAGTGCACCTCGTGTCATGTGTTACAAATGAATACTGCATGTAAGGTTCAAGGTTTAATTCAGAATGTAAAGTTCTTTCTGAAGTGTTCTGTGCTGATGCAAATTGCATGATATTCAGTAAATTGAAAGCTGGGACTTGGGGCGGGGGGCACACAATATATAGCCAACCCAACAAACTTTTTGACTGATGAACTTCACCAAGCGACACGCACGCGAAAAACAAGACCAGACTTGACTGATTTAGACAGAAAGGTGATTGCATAGGGAGATACCAATTGTCTGGGTCTATTTGTAGAACAGGCCATGCTAATTCCAGCAGTAATTGGCACTAGCACAAGGTTAAATGTGTGAGATGTGGCATGGATGTACTGTTGTCACAGGCGTGGAATTACTAGTCACGCACACTGTTTACGTTCGTGTACAATATCTACGGTATTGTAGCAACCACTCGTGATAGGATTGGATTAGTTAGAATTGAGATAACATTAGTTTAAATTAGACATTACTTTAGTAAAGACAAGTAAGTTATCCTGTCAAAGGGACAACATGTATCCATTATAAATTAAAAAAAAGATGAATTAGTCTAGTCTCTCTCAAAGGTTCTTCATCCTCATCTGTAATCTAAGATTCATCACATCTAATATCAGAGCAGTCAATTCCTTTCCATGACTTCTACTATCATGGCTCTTGTTATCAAGTTGTTGACTACGATAAAGACTAACGCTAACAAGATGACCACTAGTACCAATAACATCAACAAGAAAATGATGGTCATCTTCCTCGATATGCATGTCACCTTGGAGAAGATAATCGCGAATCAGAAGAAAACGCAACAAGACACGGCAGCGGTGTTATTCTTAGCAGCCGCTGTGTCGCCTCTAGAACATGTCGTGGTAGTCGTAGAGCCTGCCGTGGCAATAACATCGCTTCTGTGACCTACCGCGGTTGCTGCCAACACCTGCCATGGCCCTACCACGTTCTACTGCGACAACCATGTTGTTGTCAAAGCCTACCACAATAACCATGTCACCGTTGTGACCAGCTGTGGTACTACCAACACCCTGCCATGTCCTATCATGGTGTTGTTGAAGGCCGTAGCAACTGCATCGTGGAAGCTTACCACAATGCTATCGTGGTTGCTGCTATGATTGTCATGGTTGCCACCGTGCCTGCTGTGGCGATCGTAGATGCTATCAATGTTACTGCACTTGTACGTGGAAGTCACGGTCTTTAAGATCACCGGTAAACATCGCAATCTCTCGTTAATGCTACGGTATCGTGGGAGCCTACCACAATGCTATCGTGGTTGCTGCTATGATTGTCGTGGTTGTCACCATGCCTGCTGTGACGATCGTAGATGCTATCAATGTTACTGCATTTGTACGTGGAAGCCACGGTCTTTAAGATCACCGGTAAACATCGCAATCTCTCGTTAACTTGGGGTCTCCTAGGGCTGCAATCATGGCCACCACCACAGCTTGTCACATGCTAAAATTACTATTCATGCACACTGCTTATGCGAGCGAACAGTACACGCGGTATTGTAGCAACCGCACATGGCAGAGTTAGATTGGTTAGGATTGAGATAAGATTAGTTCGTTTAAATTAGAGATTACTTTCATAAAGGCCAAGTTGTTCTATAAAATGGATAACATATACCCATTACAAATTAAGCAAAGAAGGCGAAGTAGTCTAATCTCTCTCCCAAAAGTTCTTCACCCTTCTCTGTAGTCCAATCTTTCATTCTACCAAGCCGACGCCGTCCGTCATTCCTCCTGACGATATTTACCCCGATGAACTAAGGCCCTGCTCATTTCGGTTTCGGCTTCTCACTTCTAGTGTACTATTTCTAAATTTCGTCTTTTTCTGGCTTTTTGAAACTTTTTTGTCATTTCTTTTTTTCCCGTATTTGTTTGTATTGTCTGTAATGAGATAACCTATTTTTTCTATTTAAAATTTTTTAAATTTAATTACGCTAAATAAACCATCATCAAATACAGTGAAAAATAAACTAGCTATAGTGTAAAATAAGCCATAAATCAGCTTTTTTAAGCCGAACTAAACGCCTCCTAAGATTCATCATAACTGTTGTAACGAGTTGCAAAGTCAGTGCCTCAACGGTAGATTGCCATTATGCCACTGCCAAGTACAGCTACCGAATACAGTGTCTTAATCGCACTTGTTCATGTTAGTATAGAGGGAAAGATGCCAAGATCCAAGAATTCAAGATGCAGCTCCTTCTGATGCAGTTTTATCTGATGAAAGAAACAAAGAAACTCCCAACACATGCCTGCAGTGGGTAGAAGGGCAGTGGCCTCACAGCCACATTCCTCCTTTCAACTGCAGCCATGATTCCAACTCTAGAAATTGCATTGGCCCTGAAGCATTGACCTGCTGAAATCGACATTTCATAACCACCAGATAGTTGTTCTGTATGCAGGTGAGGCATAGCCTCATAGGAGCTGCTACCTTGTCATGCCGCTGGGCTAAACGACGTTCCCGTTGTCGACAATCATGGTCGCCTTTTTCGCGATCAATGATTTCCTCCGCAACCCGTGAGTTAGGACTCTGATCAAAGGGCTTTTACAGGTGAGGAAACTAGTGCAAGGGCTCTGAATTCTTGTGGTAGTGAGGAAACTACCACAAGAATTCTCTGAATGATGCAAGGGCTCAAGAGAAAGTAGTGTCTGGAGTTCACCGGCGCGGCGGAGAAAAGGCGGAAGGATAAATCATTCAGGTCCGTTGGTGATGCCTGGATGAGAATTTTGTGAATTGAGTGCAGCAGGAGTGCAGCAGCAGGGAATTCCTACAATGGTCCTTCTCTCCAGGGTCTCTGAATTCATCATCGTCGTCAGTTCCTTCCCTACATCCCTCTTTCATCTCTTTAATGCAATGCCATTGGTTGTCTTGCTTTTCCGGAGTCTAGAGAGCAATGTGACAATTCCATGGGGATGTAGATGCATCAGTTAAAAGTTGAGATATCAGATGCATGCATGTTAGGTGTAAAGGGACGCATACATCAACCAGGATCTACAGATGTGACCGTGAATAATTGGGATGCAATGTGTTACTCCAGTAAGTCAAGCTTGGACTGATTTCCTTGTCTTTATGGAGAAAAAGAATGGTCAAAATGCCTCCGCGATCTGTAGAACTGGTAAAAGTGCACTCTGCAGACTCACTGAACAACAATTCTACGAAAGGATGGAAGGCAGGCGACATCAATCTTCAGTTTTAAGCACAATGCAAGCAATCATATCATATTTCTGCTAAAGAAAAGCATTCCATAGTTGCAGGCTTTTTCGCTGTATAAACTCTATCCATACCGCAGACCACAATTGGGATCCTCAAAAAGCCTCAAATACTTCCAGTGGTGGCAAAGTCCAAACTTCCATCATCCAAAAAGAAAAGAGAGAAAAACCATTGCCACAAATATTTGTGGTTTGCGCTTTTGCAAATTTGTGGCTGCGGTGTGGTTCCATGGAGACCGAACCAAGAAACATGATGAAAAGTTTTATCAATCATCATAAGCACTAGCTGTGTGTAATCTCAGTACATCACAAGGAAAAAGGGTTTTAAGTTATGCATCTGTTTTCAGAAAGCTTGAAGCATCCTCAATTGCTGAAAAGCACTGCTTTAATAATTCAACAACCAAGTGAAGCATTAGCTGGTCCTTGTGCAGAGAGATAAAATAATTGAACAACCAGAAGATCAAGTTGCTGTTTACTATTATTCATACAGCAACTTTCTTTAACTTGAGAATTTGCGCCCTGTCATCTTCTCGGACTCGTACAGAATGTGATTGATAAGGCCCCTTGCCGCACTGCACAGCAAGGAATAATGTCAGAACATATGTTGCGACCAGAATAAAGTAACAAAAGATAAGATGTGACATCCAAGAAAAGAAGTTATACACCGAGCAGAACTTACTCATCCTTCATTTTCTGTATCTTCTCAGGATCAGTTTCATGCATGTTGTTCTTGAACTGTTGCCTCACCATGGTAACAAGAAGCTCTGTATTGTGTTTCTGGCCATGAAATTAGATGTGATTTTATTGTATATTGTGTAACTGATTTTAATGTATATTACAATTGTATGAAAAAGTTCACAATTTGCATATTTCAGTTGCACCATGTTTTATGAAGATCAATATGAATTGCCTGAAAACAAACAACCCCGCAGGGAAGTAATTCCAATAATTATGGAATGCCTACAAATCTAAATGACACAGGAATTGGCGATGAGGCAATTATACTTTTGGTTCTCCTGCCACACTCTTACGATAAAAAAACTCAGCTATTACTCTCCGTTGAGGAGAACAGAGTGACCTGATTTGTGTTGAGAAATATTATGAACAAGATAGTAAGACAGTTCAAATAAAATATGTATACCTGATGCCCAATGAACTTAGCCCTCCTTAAGCATTCGCGGTATAACTACAGCATGACAAAAAAAAACAATGATCAACAGCGAATAAACATTTTCTTTCTCGTCTGTTATGATTTTATTTCATTTTTGTGACAATTTCTCTTAAATAAACATAATGAAGAGTTAGGCTTAGACATGATTTGGAAAAGATGAAACTAAATTTACGGTAACTCAGTAAACTCACTGATAGAGCTACTCCAATTTCACATGTGAAATTTCAGGACTGACTACTCATTACCATGTACAAGTCATGTTGATGGTTATTTGATGTCAATTAGTAGAGGTGCAAAAGGCCCTTACTCTGAGCACATTATCAGCAAGTTCTGGAGGCAAAGCTTTTTGAAGCGAAGGCATCTTCTTTTACTCTGTGATAGTCATTGAACAGGAAAAGAAATTACTTTCAGCACCAATATCCACTTCGAGTATAGATTAGAATTAGAAAACATGTAAATACCAAAGCTTTAACACTTGAGATTCTGGTTTGCCTACAGCAATTATAAAACAATAGCCCGGACATTTTCTCTATGCGAGAAGGTTTAAGGCACGCCTGTATATTACTACCACAGCAAAGAGTATAAAAACAAACCCACCAATGTGCAGGCACCACCTATTGATCATGAAAAAACAAGGGAAGAAAAAAATTGTCCTAAATGTGATACAACTTTACATCCATCCTAAGGCCCATAGCCAAAACAGTAAGAGATTGCATAAAAATACCATTGTTCCAAAAGCAAGTAAAGAACCCATCCAAACCATAACTGGGCCTCAGTTGCTCCTTCATTGATCAATGCAAATATCATAGACAAACAAATCTCAACATCTATAAAGTCATCTAGGCCTTGGGCTGCTACACAAGAAAAAAACGAAACTAGAAGGCCTTGTGGATACTTCTTGAAGAAGATGCCTTTCTTCCAGAATTAATTGACCAAATTTTTTAACACTGTAAATTCACAATAAGTATGAAGTACTGAACCAGAAACTTCATGGCGCATTGGATAAGTTACCACTTGGCACCTGGTGGTCAGTGCAGGCTTGATACAAGTTCTTGGCAATAACCAGCCTAGGACCAGATATGCTAATGCCATGGCCCAATGGCTAAAAATCCATGAACTTTCTATCCATTTCTACAGATAAAAGGGAGCCCTAATCAGTATTGTTCAATTCCGACTTGTCAGCACAGTGAACTGCTATATCTCGTAAATCAAGCTGATGCGTGACTGACATTCTACTGATTCCAAAAGAACACCTTAAAGCAATCCTACTGGTTTTTCAACCCATCAGGGGCGGACTTCAGTGGGCATCTCCAAAATTTTGGAAAAACAAGCTAATGCTATAATAACAAGAATCAAATCAAATCCGCAACTAACTGGATGGATTCGATTGATCACGGAAAATACAAGTAAGCTACGTTAGCCCACTCCAAGCCAGCCTGGTGGAGGGGAGGAGAGAAGAGTTCCTTCACCTTCGAGGTGGCGCGGCTTCTTCTCTAGCGCTGGCCAAGAGAGGGTTTGGTTCGGCCGCCGGCACTGGACTCGGTCGGGGGCAGGGTAACCAGGAGGGGATGGATTGGGATCTGATGGACGGATACATACCTGGGATCTTGCGGAGCTGGCGACGGGGAAGTGGCGGCGGCCAAAGGGTGCGTTTGTGAGATTATCAGAATGTGATGCCTAGGCCTGCTAATGTGCTGAAACCAACCCATTCCCAGACCAACCCACATTAGAAAAGTCAATTTTCCGAACCCAACCCAACTCACTTATCATCCCTCAGAACCCAACCCAACCCAACCCAAATATCATTTGAACCCAAACCAACCCAACCCACTTCCTTTATACAGGTTAAACCCATTCCTATAACCCATTTCAACCCGTTTCCTCATGGCCTAGATGCTAGACCAAATCAGACCACATTTCATATGAATCCTGGAGCCCAAGCTACAGACCAGCCAATGTGTTGCTTCAAGTTGAATTTCTTATTACTATATTTTTTTGAAGGTATCTTACTACTGCATTGACTTCGAATTGAAAGTCAGGAACATTGAGAAACTAGAAAATGACATTTAAAAATTCTAAAAAAATAAATTATGGGAAAAAGGAAACAAAAATACACTTGAAAGGAAAGTTTGGTGAAATTCGAAAAAAACAGATTTTTTTGAAAAAAAAATAGCATCCTTCTCAAATAATAAAAACTTTCAATGGCATACAAAATTACAAACAATTGTCCAACTAGCTTCTGCCACCTATTCAGTATTTACTCAAAGACAATTAATTGATAATTTGTTCAAGAATCAAGATAACACATACATACATGCAGCATCACACTATCCGGGCACCAAGTAGAAAACAATGACATTACAAAAGCATTTCAGAGCACCATATTTACATAACAACAATTTGATAGCATAAATAGTACTTTGAGGCACTAGATCCATAAATCGCTTATGTATTTCCTTGGCAATTTGCTAAATGTCTTGAGCAACTGAAGGTACAACAAAGATAGCATCAGAATATACGTTGCTTCATGGCTAACTGTGCTGCTTGCTCTAATTACTTAATGTAAATGCTATGAATGCTGAGAGAGCATCAAAGTATAAACATGAACATAACAGCTTATAATTAAAATTGTGACCTCAGCACACATGAAACAGACAAAGCCAAGAAAAAAATCTGACAAAAGAAACATATTGTAAATTCTGGTACAAGGATTCCAACTCTTGGATTTCTGACTGGATAACCAAGTATTTAGATTGATCATGTGAAAATGCATTTTGTTGACCTAAGACTGAGCCAGTAAGAACATTTGCAAAGAACACACTCCATATTGTAAACCAAAGCAATTTGAATACAAGAATTTTAATGAACTCTGCAACTGAATATGATTTCACCTTGGCACCGAAGACAACTGAACACTGCAATTAGAAAATACAACTTGGCACCGAAGACAACTCAGAATCTTGAGAAATATGATTTCATGAGCATCCAAGGTTCTTGATCTGCCCATTCATGTTTCCCAATCTTGTTTTTGAGACAAGCATTTGAGATAGCAAGTACACGGGACAAGCTAACTATAGCTCACAATAGTTTTCACGCTATCTACACAGATGCACCTCCAGCATCAGAGTGAGATTTGACAAAAAAGAATTCATCAGCATTACCTAAAAACGCATAGCTCTAGCAAATCTTGGGTCCTCGCCCACTAATCAAGCAAAAGCTACAGCAATTGAACCAACTAGGGAGAAGGGAGAGAAGAAGAATTGCATATCAAGGAAAAGGGGAGAAGAGGACTCACCGTCGCTGGCGTGGGGGCGTCGGCGCTGGCAGGGGAGCAAGGAGGCGGCGCTGGGGCTGGAGGAGAGAAGGGGAGCGGCGGCGGCGTGGAGGCTGGGGGAGGGGAGGGGAGCGGCGGCGGATGCAGGGGAGCAACGGCGGTGTGGGGGCGTCAGCGCTAGCACGGGAGCAGGTAGGCGACAGCGGGGGCTAGGGGAGGGAAGGGAGTGCGGTGGTGGAGATCCGGAGAAGGAAGAGCACGATGGCGGCGGTGGAGATCTGGAGGAGGAAGAGGAGGGGCTCGACAGCGGCGACGATGGAGGCGGCGTCGAGCAAGCCGGCGAGGATGTCAGGACCCGAGGATCCCAACCCAAATGAGACTTGTAATCGAAAGGAAATCGCAGAAATCGAGAAATATGGACAAGTTAATAGGTAACGTATCTGGCAAAGTAGATACCATATGAAATTAGGGTTTTTCACCCATGTCTAATGGCGGCTGATTATCTTTACTATTATAAAAGAAGGAGTTGGTGGTTGACCCGTCGTCACTTCTCTCTTCTTAGCCATTCGATCTGAATATAAGATAAAATCCGAACCGTCTGTTCACTCCTCCCCTCCCTCCCTCCCTCCCTCCCACCCCGCACGCCGCCTCCCTAACCCTAAAATCCGAACCGCTCTCCCCCCGCATCCCCCTCGCACCCCCGCCTCCCCCTCACTCTCCCCCCGCCGCCCCCGCTCTCCCCCTGCCTCCCCCTCGCTCTCCCTCGTGGCCTCGCTCTTCCCGCCTCCTCGCTCTCCCGCTCTCCCTCCTCGCGCCCCACCTCCCTCGCTCTCCCGCCGCCCCGCCTCCTCCTCCTCCCACTCCGCTCCGCCTCCCACCCCTACGCCGCCGCGCCTCCTCCTCCCCCCCTCTCCGCCACCGCCTCCTCCTCCCAACCGCGCGCCGCCGCCTCCTCCTCCTCCCACTCCGCTCCGCGCCGCATCGCTCGAGACCTTCATGCACCGCTCCAAGCTCACCGGCTCCTTCACCAACGTCAGCCTCGCCTTCCAGCGCAAGATCCTCGAGCGGTCGGGGCTTGGCGAGGACACCTACCTGCCCCCCGCCGTGCTCCGGGTGCCCCCCAACCCGTGCATAGACGAGGCGCGATTTGTGGGATTTCTAGGTACCGGCAAGAGCATTTAATCTTTGTAAAGAAACTCGAAATTGATGCAATTAAGGGCTAATCGGTTTGGTTCTTGGATCGTGTTTGCAACCGTGGTGGCATGGGAGGCCGGAAACCACTGTCGATCGAGGAGGTGGAGGTGGCGCTGCCTTTGGCCATGGAGGTGCATGTCAAGATCCTCTACACTGCGCTCTGCCACCGATGTCTACTTCTGGGAGGCCAAGGTGTGCACAGTTCCA
The DNA here is from genome assembly GCA_036346265.1 of Melocanna baccifera. NCBI lineage: Eukaryota > Viridiplantae > Streptophyta > Magnoliopsida > Poales > Poaceae > Melocanna > Melocanna baccifera. Next base: position 2,413,852 of record CM070709.1, on the reverse strand, counting down.
CATCTTATAATTTTCTCATAGGTTTATGTTTTCCGATTGGGAAATGGTGATGCAGACATGCATAGATCAGTGGCTAACTTTGTGTGATTCTCGCTTGAACTTGTGCAGGGCAAACTCAGGTTTTCCCTAGGATCTTAGGCCATGAAGCTGGAGGGTATGCATCATCTTGTCTCCTCTGTCTCTAACCAGCTTTTATTCTAAAAACATTGTCAGTTCTTCTACAATGCTACTTGAGAGGAGATAGGTTCAAGATCTTGAGTATGACATGAAAGTAAAAGCCGCATGTAGATATGGCGAGAGTCCGTAAGATTTCGTTTTATGAAAAAGGTTAAAAAAAAGTCTAGTAAGACGATTTTGTGTGAATAGGGTGATGTCTATATATATGAGGTTTTTTATCCCGCATTGACAAACTTCCAAGTTAGGGATTCATCATTCATAAATCATATCCTTCATTAGTAACATACTCCTTGTGCAGATTCAGGATTTATTTGGTTAGATACACCCTATTGTGATTCTTGTAGACATGAGTGAAGTAATGCCGATGTTTACGTCCGTGAGTGGTACTATTTCTTTTGTCATTTTTTTTGGCTGAACTTGCCACCCAATATTGCCGGGGTGTGTATTTATGCTCACAAATGCGAAGTCAATTGGAGATAACTTTACTGTCACAGTTCCAATTGTACCTTGCTATAAGAGTTATTTATACCGTTTTACTCTTGCCAAAATGGATGAAAAGAGTACGCTCTATGCTCCTATGAAAGATTTGTGGGGATTTCTAGGCATTGGCAAGAGCATGTGAGCTCTGTAAAAGATTTCTTTGGGATTTCTAGGCATTAGCAAGAACATTGCTGCCATATACCATCTTTCCTTTTCTCGGTTTTGATGCATTTTGAAGTGAGACAATGATATCAAATTAATTGACTCGTAGGTCATAGTTATCAATGGGGATCTAAGTGCTTTCCAGGAGGATCTACAGACAGTTAATCTTGTAGTTCGAAATCTGATATGTGCCTTGTACTAGAACACATTTCTACCTTATTTGTTGGATATTAGTATCATGCACGAATGCACTCATGTACCGTTCTTGTTTCTCACAGAGTGGAGGCTTGGGAACCTTGCATACACAGGTAAGTAGAAGTCCACAATACCATCGCCCCACCACCACAATAACAAAACAAATTCTGCATGTTCCTAATGTTATCCACTTGAATCCTGTTAGGATCGTACGGTGAATGGAATATCTGAGTTGGTGTCTGTGTGTACTGACCCTTATTACCTGGTTTCAGTATGTGCTTACGAGAGTTGTGGAGGCTTTTGGTAAGTTGGATGGTATGAACAGCCCCTCCTTTGCA